>JAUTXW010000026.1:20000-1220000 GCA_030620095.1 Kuschelorhynchus macadamiae
TTTTTTTTGAAGTAGATATTGTGAAGTAACTCGCCAGAAGCGAATCCCATACCCTGTGTCTGTGAAGTCAAAGCCAAACTTATTCTTAATTACCAAAATATATTAATGTAACGAGTGTTTTGTTTTACTATCTCTATTTGCTTGGTGACTAAAATTTTCCAGATGGAATATAATATTATTTTCCAATTTTAGGTGCATTTTTTGAAGTCAGTTTCATTTTTATACATCTTTTATTTCATCCTTTTTAGTTCTATTTATATGAGTTTTATTTTAAAAGTCATATTTAATAAATAACCATAAAATATCTATGTAAATTCATGATAAAATGGTGAACGTCATACTTTTTTACAATATGCTAGCTGTGGGACCACTCGAGCAATATCCGGAATATTCTCTGAAAAGTTCATCCAAATTGTTGAAACCATCGCAGAGTAATCGTTGTACATACATAAAAAAATGCATAGGGTGAAATTGATAACCTCCTTTTTTGAAGTCTGTTAAAAATTGCATTAATATTTGTGACACGGCCAGCTAAACAAAATAAAGGAAATGCCTGTAGATCCACCATTTTTTGTCCAATTGTAAATATTTAAAAACTGACATTCATAGAATTTAAAGTTTTATCGGAATATAAAAATGCATAGATGGCACAACTTCTGATATATTTATAACATACTTCCACAAATAAGCATTTAGTTTGATCATTTTTTTGAAATTATATGGGATCATTATTTAAATATATGTAGTTTTTTTTTTTCGTTTTCTTTTTAAAATTCAAATAGCATAAGTTCACCAGTGATTATTTTTCTAAGTAGTGCCATATCTATTTCATTCATTTCTTTTTTTTTTTAATAAGTGTGTTAATGTTTTTGAAAGTAATTAGAGATTTTCTTTATTTTTAGTATGCCCAAGGATGACCATTATGTAATAAGATCACCAACAAGATGGAAGCTCTAGAAAGTAAGAAAATGATATCTTGGACTGTGTCATTGGTTAAAATCTGGCCTTCTTACCAACTATACCGATTCAGTTATTGCCAGGGGCGAGGCATGTGAAAACAACCCCTTTGTGAGTTGAGAAAACCGATTACATCATAAGAAGATAACATTTACTGTAATGTGTTTTAAATAAAATTTATGTTTAATATAATCTTAGGTTTAGATTTATTCTGAAAACAAGCTATATAAGGACTTATTCACCATTTTGTGAAGTAGGTTTTTATTTATGCCATTACAATGTGTCTTGACTTATTTATGAATGACTTTTACTTCTTAAAACTTTTTATTGCTTTATTTCCTAGCTGCAATAGTACACTCAAATAATCTATGCTAATTTAATTAAAATTTGGATGATTAATTGATGTAATTGAATAAATTAGTTTTCTTTACATTAAGAGTCAGTTTAAAATGATCCAAAAACCATTTAACCTTATTCATGTCCTTAATTAATAAATCCTACACTTCTTCCTGTGTATTACTGGGGAAAATCAAAATAGAGCCATCAGCATAGGCTGGCTCAAAACTCCTCCTACTTTAACATAATCAGATACATTTTAAAAACATTTCACATCATATAGCTATGCACAATGTCCAGTAGCATAGCCTGAGGGATTGTGTCAAATGCCTCACAAAAATTAGAAACTTACACAGATGTATAACTTTTACAAATATTTGTGACTAAATACACAAAATGATTTAAAATATATCATTTTTTAAAATATAGCTATTATTATTACATCCAGGGTTAGGCTTACTCCAGACTGGACTCAGAAAAAATCATACAGTCTCTACATAAACTTAATTAAAGTTATCATAGGAAAAATACAAGTATCTGTATTTTAAAAACAAGACAATGTATCTTGTTAATCTTTTCAGAATTTGACAGCTTGCTTCTTTAGCTTTAAGAAGCCAGTTATTTTGATTACTTCTTCAATTCATTAAAAATAGTTCGTTCACACCTTAAATCTAGCTTCAAAAACCACCACCATATTTAGTCAAAAAGAGGGGTAGCAGTAATTCATTTCTTATGAAATTTGTAGTCAGACTTAAATTATTCATATTGTAAAAAAGTGATGTGAGTTGTAGCATTTTAATCAAAACCAATGCAATCTAAGCTTCAAAAATGATCATAGGAGATTAAATGTCAGTATTTTTTTATTGTAAGGGTAAAAAACTCACTAAATTATATGTAGCTTCATTACGCAATGCAAAAAAAATTAAAGAAATATGGATCACTAAAACATCTGTTTTTGTATAATTAATAATTATGGTCTGTTGCATTTGGAGAAATTGAAAAAGCAAAACAATTGTTTTTTAGGATCAAGATCAAAACTTTGGATATTGTGATTTAAGTAACAGTTTTCCATCTCAAACAGACCTTACCATCAAAATGTTTAGCTAACGTTTGAGAGTTAAGCTTTGCTGAGGAAGGAAGTATAACATTGGAGTGAAAATCGAAAAATGTATTCTCTTGATGTCACAGAGTCTAAGTGGACATTTGTTACTTAAAAGTTTTTATTGAAATTTACCAAGTTCTTTCTCATTATATTTTCTTATGGGAAATTATATAAATCATTTCTCTAAATGAACTTTCGAACTAAAAAATCTTCTGTTGTTGACTCTGATGTTATTTATTGAAAGCTTTTTACTGTACTTAAATTTGTAATAGTTAATGTAATTGTATGATTTTTATGCATTCGGGCACAAACAAATAAATCAGTAAATTTATGTGTTTTAATTAAAAAATTACAAAACTTATTAATTAAATTATTATATTAAAAATACTTAATTTTTTCTTTTGGAGTTAAACTTATATTTTACTTCTAGTTTCAGTATCTAAGTTTTATTACCTGACTGTATTAAATATTTTAGGTTTCATTACTTAACTATTTTTCTATGTTTTGTACTTTATTATTTCTTTTGTAAAATTAAGTTTTCTTTTTATATAACAATATATTAAATAAATACAAACATTGTGAATTTGTAAACTAGCAAAATGCTAAATAAAGGATAATAATATAATATACTCACTATACCATGGTCTATAGCTGTATGTGCATTATTTTAAAATTATCATATTAAAACCGTGACAATTAAAATTGAAGATAGGTTGTATCAGAAATACTTTTACCAACAACAAAATATAATAACAATGACAGGCAAACAAATAGTATTTTTATCATCTAAAATGATCAATTATCATCTAATGATGTACAGGAATATTGATTATAAATTGAACCCTCATTTTTTTGTGGGACACCCATGTTATATTATGTCCATTAAATAGGCATCTTTTTGCTAATCATAAATATATTAGGTTTGATATCTTTACCTTTAAAGGCAATTGAGAAAAACCATGACATAAGAGGCAAGTTATTCATATCTGTGTTATGTTTTCTCTAACATCTCTGATAATAGATATATTGTCAATTTCCTGTGTTCAATGTGTCAAACCTAATATAATTATAATTAGCAAGAAAAGACCCATTTGATGGACATATACAGGGTGTACCATCAAAACAAAAAAAAATTGTCATGCTTTTCCAAAAAACACCCAGTATACATAGAAACTAATAGATTAAAAATCTACAACTTCTGCATTTACCATTTTTTCTATCCCTTTCAACAAAAAAGTTAAATGAAGGTTTAATTTATGATCAATCAAAATTTGTATGCCATCATAAAATGCTTACTTCCTTTTGAAGTATTCAAGATTTTTGTGTAATTATATAATATGATTTGTTCTTAAATTCCAATGGGATTTGATTATATATCCTTGGCACCATTTACTATGAGTTTATTTTAACAAATAATGACATTATGTCAAAGTCAGTTAAATAAGATATTGTTTAAACTAGATTTTTCTCAATTACAAATTATTTTACTTTGTCCAACATTAAACAAAGCACTACAGGTATTATAAGGGATAATGCTTTTAGTCAATGTCTATCCCTCTCGAAACACTGTCTCAACCTTAAGGTTTGGAACTATTTATTTAGAAAACTTAACATTTACTTGAATAAAGATTCTAAAAGATATACCACAATTTTTTTTAACAATACGCATTCTTATAAGTTTGGCGGCCAGTTCCCAACATATGATAAAGTCAACAATAAGATCTAATATTTTTTGGAAATTCTATAAGATTAGGCTATAAAAGTTTATATTTTAAAAGTTAATTGATAAAACAATTTACAAGATCTAAACTACTTTATACCAGTTAATAAACTTAAGAATCTGAAAGCATGAAATTAATTGAGGGTATCTTCGAAAGACTTTTGTCATTTAAAATTATATCATGTACCTAACTTTTTCCTAAACCATATGTAGTAAAAATTGAAGATGTGATGTGCGATATCTGGCATACTTACTAAATTAACTTATTACTGAATTGTGTATACCAACTGGAGAAAATATATAAATAGGCCACAGTTAATATTTTTAAAATATGGGGAAAAATTATTTAAATTTCTAATCTACTTTAGCTATATATCTTTAATTAATATACAAAATATGTAATACACTTTAAAAAATTTATTCAACATGGAATTAAAAATAAAGTTAACACTACATTTATCATATGGTGCATCTTTTTTATTTCTCAAACTACACACTTTCTCAGCAACAGTAATTATAAATGAGCAACTTTATGTGACAAGCATATTTAGTAAATTTATCCACTTTATGTGACAAGCATATTTAGTAAATTTAAAGGTGCAGAATTTGAAGCTTCCATATAACAAAGAGGCCCAATTATTACATTGATGGAATGGGCTATAACTGGGGCTATATGACACTCAGATCAATACCCGTAACTAAAGTCTTTTCTTTCTTCCTATGCAAACATGGCAACAAAGAGTACTCAAGTATGACTATAATATACACGTCACTAATATCTGCAATGCACATACATATGAGCAGAACTAACTTCCTAAGCCTTGTCTACGATACCTATATCAAACATCAAGACTTGCATTGGTCCTAAAACAAATTATAATTAATAAAAAGTACCTGCATGAATAACAAGCTTAGGGAAAATCATTAACAATCTTATAAAACCCTAATCAATATGTGACTGATAAAAACTGATTTTTAGATAGGTATTTGCTTAGGATCAGGATAAAAAATGAAACACCAAAAAAACTTAAAAAAAGTAGAAATTATGTGTCTCAAAAAGCTCACAAAACAAATTAGTTGAAAGATATATATTCAAGCTTAAAGGCTTTTGTGGATTTTTATATGGTCTTTTGTTTTATCTTTAGGTAGGGAACAACATCAACAAATAAGACTATCTGAGTGTAAAAACTGAAATGGTTGCAATTTTATACCATATTCACACTATTCTAAAATAAACATACCCAGTTTAAAAGTAGAAGGTTTAAAATCATCTCGATGCAAACAAGCAATAACCTCTTCCTGGGCTTTCCAACATTTTTTTTTTTCAATATTCAATCTTCATTATTCCATTAAATAGAAATGATCTTGTGATAAACAAATGCTTTATAATAAACAAAAAAAAACAATAAAAATATTTTCACTTCAAAGTTAGAATACAGGGAAATACGCTAACATCATTTTTTCATGGTGTAGTTTTGATTAAAAATGAATAAACAAACAATATATTTATTTTTATCAATAAAACTTGACAACACAGGAGGCCCATTTAAAGAATTTTTAGCCAGTAGCGTAGCTCGCCAATTCGCTATTTAAAGTGTCGGGCTAGCGCCGCATTCCACACATTCCAATCTGTCGGGATTGCGACTGTTAGGGCCAGTGAAGTTTCGGTCCACTAACTGTTTGGGCCGATGTAGTTTAGGGGAAAATACGCACTACCATCAAACGCTGTAATGCAAATAGTTCTACACATATGCCATTAGAGACCGAAAACTATCGATAGTAGCAACTATCGATAGTTGTAGATAATATTCCATAGTTTTAATTTTTGTTAACCTAAACATCACAGAATACAACAAGACTTTGAAGCCCATACGGATTCCATCAGTCACACAACTTTAGAGTGCGCGCGTATTTTAAATCTGATTGTTGATATGACTTTATTGATGATTTTATTTACAAACCGGGGCTAACCTAGCACTAACAAGCTAACAGGATAACTCCGTGTAGTGTAGGTTTTGTTAAAAAAAGCCTTGTTTTAATATAGATTAACTTTTTTACATCACCTCAAAAAAGGCCTAACAAGGGCAAATCAAAACGCAATCTGAGTTTGCTTTAAAGAGGAGTTAAAAAAGTCACCGCTTGAACGTGATTATAAAACTTGTTTACACTCTGCCGAAATAAATGACGAACCAATAGGAAGCAATTTGAGGAATCTGTGTTGTAATATGGCTGAATCCGCAATGGATTCAAGGTTGTTTTTCCCTTTAGTTTAATTTCTATTTTCTATCATACGACTATGGTTAATGTCGGGGCTAATCGTAAAGGCCAGCACGACATCAAGTATTATAGACAACTCTGCATAAAAACATAGCATATCATATCAACCAATCAGAAACATGAAACAAGGCACCAGATTGCCTGGCATAAGAATTTTCGATAAGAACGAATCCTTATGCTATGTATGTGCTTAATTGACACTGAGCAACTAAGCTAGTGAATATAACAGAGTATCTGAGCAGGGTAGATGTCTGTCTTTCGCCAAACTCGAAAGTGAATAATAAATAAACGCGCAATGTTTTGCAACAATAATACTAAATAATACTATCGAGAGTATTTTAAAACGGCAGCTTTCGATAGACCAGACTATCGATAACTTTCTATAGTGCTGTCGATAGTTCTCGATCTCTATATGCCATTGAAGTAGTGCAGTGCGGCCGATAGTTACCGCTGGATGCAATCGCCGGATACTCAAACGAAACCACAGCCTTAAAGAGACCGTGAATTCCGAATTATCTGTCTTAAAAAATAATATGCGGATTTTGATGAATTTGAACTTTTAGGAACGATTGGTTAACTGGCTTTCAATTTAGGTATCAGTTTAGTGTGTATTATCAGATGATACGGATATACAGAGCAGATAATGAACTGATGTAAAGTGATCTAAAATATTTGATGATCCCATTTTAACCAGAAAAATGCTGTTCGATTCTTAATTCGATTTTTGCGGTCTAGGATGAAAATTAAAAAAAATAGTTTCCCCGATTTTGGACATATATTTTTTTAATACCGCCTTTAAGAGTTTTTACTTCTAGCACATTAATGTGAAGTTTTGAATAATTGATATTTATATTTTCTGATTTAAGGTGCATTAGCTTCGGGACGATTTCGCAATTTTTTAGCTAACATCATTCTTAAAAAAGATACAGGGCGATTAAAAGCATGCGCTATTCTGGTCAATTTAAAAGTATTTAATTACCTTAGTGGTCCCAACTGCATGTTAAATAAAAAGTTTTATTAAAATAACATTATTTTAATATACAGAGTGTTTAGCATCTAACTAATGAGTTTCGGTAGACAATTGTTTTATTGTATTCCTTAGAAATATGTAATTGTTGTAGAACCATATCGAATGTTACGATACTTAATATCTATAGAAAAAATGATTTCATTCAGAAAATTTTTAACCCTGTTTATTGACTATGTTTACAGTTTTCGCCTATTAAACATACCATACATCTAGGAGAAAAGCAAACGAGAAAAATATTAAATTAAAACACTAAATAAATTTAATTTTTTCCGTTTATGAGGTGTCGTATCTTCTCTCTTCAAAAATCAACAGTAGTCACCCATCATGGCTAGATCACATCGTCCTTGGTACCGAATTTCCATTGTTCTAATATCTTGGTAAAACCTTTCACCCTGCTCGTCACTAACAGCTCCCAAATTTTTAGATTTTGGCAGATGGGAATGAAGGAAGTGAATTTTTAATGACATTCTGGCACCAAGCGTTTTATAGGCATCTAAGAGTTCATTAACTAATTGTTCATAATTTTCATCCGTATTGTTGCCTAAAAATCCTCTTACTACATTAGCAAATGAATTCCGTGCTCTGAATTCCTGCCTGGTAAGCTTTTCCGTAAAATTGACATCGTCCAGCAATTTTCTGATTTTTGGTCAAATATAAATGCCTTATTTTAATTTAGCATCACTTAACTGGGGAAAAATTTGTCTTAGGTATTTAAATCCATCACCATCTTTATTCAAAGCCTTCACAAAGTTTTTCATCAGCCCAAGTTTAATGTGAAGAGGAGGTAAAAGGACATTTTTGGGATCAACAAGAGGTATAAATTTGACATTTTGAGATTCCGGTTGAAATTCACTTCTTTTTGGCCAAATTTTTGTTAAATAATGCTGATTTATTGCACGACTGTCCCATAAACAAAGAAAACAGCAATTTTTGTAAACCCCCCCTGAAGTCCCACTAAAATCGCTATAACTTTTAAGTCCCCACATATGTGCGATTTATACCTGGTGTAGTTTATTTTATCCAAAATCGTGCGCATATTTTCATAATTTTCTTTCATTGCAACTGAATGGGCAACTGGTATAGAGGGTTTGAAATTTACATTATGCAATAACACAGCTTTTAAGCTATATTTAGATGTCTATGAATAAGCGCCACTCACGGGGAGAATGTTCAATATCAACTTCCTGCATTAAGCTCTCTATATCAGTACACGCGCACAACGGATTTTCCATACTGTAGAATTCAGAAAACATAGCATTTCTTTTTGTGAAATTCGTAATTTTTGTTTCTTTGGCCAATAGGTTCCATTCCTTAAGACGGGAACCCAGAATTTCTGACTTTTGCTTGGATAACCCCAAATCACGTACTAAATCATTTAATTCACTTTGAACAATCAAACGTGGCTCGCCGGAACTGGGATCTGTGGTAAAAGTAGGATCGGTGAACTGTTCTTCTGAGCTGCCTGATGATGAGTTATTTCCATTATCTCCCAAATCAATAACTTGCCAATTTAAAGGCGCAATAGGCACTGGCAAATTTGCATTATGAGGAACAGCTCGTATGGCAGATTGCAAATTTGGATATTCTATATTGTGCTTTCACTTTTTGGAATAACCTTCAGTCTTTGTCAGGCAAAATAACAATCGTCAGAATGATTGGTGGGTTCTCGCCATACCATTGGAACTGCAAAAGGAATACTTTTTCTCTTTCCCTTCATCCACTGCACCAATGATACACTACAACTAACACAGCACACATGGCGAGCCCACCGCTTAACTTAATCCACAATTAACACACCAAAGTATTTAAAGTAGGCTTTTTTACATTTTCGGAAAATGGCCTGGCTTGTGATTTCACCAGAAATTCTCTACAAATATAACAAAATTTGTCAGTAGAAATTTTGCAACTTCGGCGCGTTTGACTCGACATTCTCGTCTTCACATACTCTTGCTTATCGATAGAAGAAGTGAACAGAAGAGTGATGTTTAACGTTTATTTTATGTCTATTGTTGTAAACAACCCATTCTAGGTAATTTTTCCGTTGTAAAATGGACCCATTTTAGCCGTCCCACAATAAAATTGTTTACCTGGCAATATAAAAGGTTCTAATTAGGCTATTAAAAATTCCGAATATTTTTTTTATTATTGGGAGGGTATTTCCAGTGTGAAAATAATAAGCTGACCTGTGTCAGAAAAATCTTGTCGGCCAGTGTAATGATTGTTTTCGTTTTCATTTCCAAACGTTTAGGGGACTGATTTGAGTGATTAAAATGAGAAAAAAATGTCAATTTGTCTTAATTAAAGATACAATATACAAAACTAGGTTACTTACTACAACAAATGAGAAAAACTCATTCCAAAAGCGTCTGGACGTATGATCCTAGTGATTAATAAAACGTGCCAGAACATAAAAATCCTAGACGGGTTGAGCTGTAGTTCTTAAGCAAACTTTAACCATTATGCAAGACTCTTATACCACTGTGCATAATTAACAGCTAATAATATTTTGATTAGCGTTGGTATACTTGGTGTCTTAAAAAGCTTTAAAATTCTAGACTTCATTCATGAAATAAACCTCATAACTTAATTTAACTGTTCTGGAACTTTTTATTTTTAAAAATTGACATTTTCGATATTTTTTATAGCTGTAGAACCTAGACAGTTTGACTTGGAAGAAAATGGTTTGCACATTCCTATCTTAGTTTTTAATATTCTATCATATGCTATAATTGTGGCATATAATAGAATATTATAAAACTAGTTTTAAATATAAAAAACGTTTGTTATTATTATTATTATTATTATTATTATTTGATGCATAGTTTTAGTTTTCGTCATAGCACTTGTGAGTTTCCGACCCAATTACAGCTCTACGCGGAAGACCAAAGAAAAATGACTTTGCGTCCGCTCCGCAGTAATATTCTGGGTAATCCTGCAAAATTTGCTAAGCAGTTCCTGGTATTTCGAATTCTTGATTATTCGATGGCAAATATCGAGTTTCTTGGCTTGTCCACAGTATGATGTAAGGCTTGTTGTTTTGCAACTTATTTGTGGTGGGGAAAGCGTAATTCCAGTAAATGCGATTGTTAGCGTATGTTGGCGAGGCACCTGGTCACAGGATCATTGGCATATGCACACGGAGGTGGACACATAAGAGCAACTACAGCGCCCAATAACCACCGAATTTTCACGTCGGTACGTCGGATGCTCACTCTGAATTCGACGCAACTTAGTGCAGTAGCGATAAACAATTGGAAGACGTCTGTACATCAGAGGATTTCACGCAAGAAGAGCACGTTGCCCTCTTTTTACAAGGCAATATCGTGCTGCTCGAAGACAGTGGGCGGCTGAACATGCTTACTGAGGATTAGCACAGTGGAATAGGTTAGGTGTATGTTCGTGGATGAATGTATATTTAATAAAAACAATTTTTTTTGTGCGAGAGCATGTGACTGCATTGAATTATATAGAAAGGTGCGTGGCGGAGGCACTCTCTTTTTTGCAGAACATTGTGGAAACGGGTTTGTTTTTGTTGATGACAACGCAAGGCCCCACAGGCCGCATATTGTCAATGGGTTTTTGCGGGAGCAAAACATTCAGATAATAGAATGGCTTGCCAGATTTTCAAACTTGAATCCAGTTGAGTATGTCTGGAGTAGAATGAAATTTTTGCTGAAGCAATTTTATTTGTTAAAGTTGTTATTTTCATTTAAACTTAGTTGTAGTTAATTAACTATTGTTAATAAATGCAATCAAATAGTTGTCTATTGAAAGTTATTCTAAACGCTAAATACCCTGTATATTTGGGTAATTTCGATGAAATAAAAATCTTTGTTAAAGATGCAGCTAGAACCACTAAGGCAATACCATAACAAAGGACGACTTTTCAGAAGTCCAAAATATCTTAGTGGCCCTTTATTTTTCCTAAGGACGTCGGCTAAAAATTTACGAAATTGTCCCGAGACTAATGTACCTTAAACCAAAAAATTATAAGAAACCTTTTAAATTATGAGCATTTTATGACAAAGTGTTCCATGTAAAGTTTAGTCCCGCAAAATTGCAAAGAAAAACGGTATTTTTGTTTTCATTAGCTGTCCGCAATTTTTAGGGACATGCTGTATAAAGCAAACCTTTACATTTCGTGGGGACACTTTACACTAATGTGCTAAGTGTAAAAACAATTAGATTGAATAGCCAACCAAAAAAATATAAGGCCCTACTAAAAAAAAATAATTTTCAGCAAAAAAAAATCGTATCTCTCGAAAAAAAGCGAACTTTTAAAAATCGAGGAAATTACTTTTTGGCATTTTCATCACAGACCGCAAAAATCTAATTGAGAATCAAACCGCATGTATCTGGTTAAAATGGGATCGTCAAATATTTTAGATCGTTTTACCACAGTTCATTAGTGGGATGGTAGGGATATACAGGGCACGTATATATTAAGGCTAGTTAACCAATGATTATAAAAAGTTCACATTTTTCAAAATCTGCATGATACTTTTTAAGACAGACAGCTATGAAAATGAGGAAAAACCTAGGGTGGACGCTTCCACCAAACATACTTTATATCTAAAGATATTTTATGCCTTATAAAAAATTATAATTATAATCCTGCACAAGGGGCCCAGTTTTGCCTAATTAGCGTACCTCTTTCGAAACACCTTACAGATAATAGAAGAGTTAGTAAATGTACTTTATTACTTATCGTTATAAAGCATTCATGGCTTATTAGGTTAATTATCTAGGGGAAGTACGTTAGAATTTTAACTATTCCTAACAAAAACGACTTGCACAAAGGAATTCATAAGTTTCCCTATTTTGAAATAGGAAGCAAAATTCTTATAGGCTGGGTCTACTAAAAGTTTATTAATAATTTAGTTTACTAAAGCAACTTTTAAATAGAAGATATTTCAGGGAAATAAGCAGCTTTCAAACTTTAGTTAATCGCTCTGCAGGTTCTTTAAATAACTTTTCAAATTTCATTGCAAGGAAATTAGTTTGTATAATGGAAAAACATTTTCATCTTCATTATGACCTAATTTTAATTCAAAGTTTTAGATTTCCTTACAAAGATTAGCGAAGATCCTAAAATCTTTTTCACGCCATTATTTACATTTTCATGTTATTGTAGTTGTACTAATTATGTTTGATCTTTTTAGTAGTTTTATGGATGGATTAATTTCTATGGCTTCTTGGATTATAGTGCTCTAAACTGACAATCTCCTTACCCTCTTCCAAATCTTTCTGAAAAATGATACCGACTAGGCTAAAAATCATGGCTTTGAGCATTTCATTATTCATTTGAATAGTATGAATACTGGGAAATAATTTGTGAGATAGTAAACAAGATTGTGTCTCAGTGGCATTAAACTGATCAAGATCTTTTGCTCCCCATTCTATGATTTTAATGAGGTTCTCGGTTAGGCAAAACTCTACGCCTATAATCAGTTTAAGTCTTGGAGACAGATTTGGGAAATTATATACTGGAGTGGAGTGTGCTATCGTCAGCATAGCTGTGAATGGGCATAAAAGCAGATCATTGGTTAGCAGGAGGAATAGGGTAGGTGCCAACACTGAACCCTGTAGAACGCCTGCGTTGATTTGGTGAAAGTTTGATGAATGACCGTCAACCACTACAGGAATACTTCTGTTAGAAAGAAAACTGGCAATCCAAGTACAAAAGTTTTGGAGAACGACCATAGGCAGGGATAAGAATACATGCCAGACTGGGGTCAAATGCATTGGATATGTTGAGGGCAATAATTTAGGCTTATCCGTGGAATTCGATGGACTTATTCCAGTTGTGGGTTACGAAGGTAAAAAGATCTGCTGTGGATCTTGATGGCGGAAAGCGTATTGTCTGTCCTTTATAAGTTTATATCTTTCAAAGTTTTTGATATTCTTCTCCATTGCCTTACATAGGACATTTGGAATAACCTGGTGAGGTTAGGGGCTAATTTAGAAGCGCACTTTTTTGAGTCGGTTTTAATTCCCTATAAACTAAAGTTTTTGTCTGACAAATTTTTTACTGACGTGTAGTATTTTATGTAAACGAAAATTGTGTATCTAGGAGATTATTTATGAAAATGTATATGAACTTTGCTACCTCGTGTATTATATTCTTGTTTACCTCAACTGATAAAATAATTTAATTTATCCTTGTGTATATAGCAGGATAGCTCTAAGGTATATATGCCAATTACTGTGAAAATATTTTTAAACTTTTTTGAGATAATAAAACTCGACAGAAGTTGTTTGCCTGTCTTCATATTATTGTAATATATGAAATAATAAAGGGCACATTAGCGTAATGAAATATTTTTATTGACTGATTGAGTATTAATAGCAAAATATTTTTGTTTGGACGTATAAAATATACATCTAATAAATAGTTTAAATCCAATTCCAGAGCAGCATCAATGTTTGCTAATGTAGAATAGATTCCGATGGTATTTTAGTTAGTTTTCATAGCGCCTATCTGTATACCAATATGCCTATTAACGGTCAGTTTGTATAATTTCTGACATATTTAAAAACTGTAATCCAGTCTCAACTGCTTTAATAAGAGAATACTTAACGTACACACATTTTATTTTTGTACAGTCGTGTGGTAGTTTATTATCGCTCCTAATACATATATATATATATATATATATATATATATATATATATATATATATATATATATATATATATATATATATATATATATATATATATATATATATATATATATATATATATATATATATATATATATATATATATATATATTTAACGTTAAAAGATAAGTGGCCGAGACGATATGTCAAGTATCGTATCGAAGTTGACGTGCCAGTAGTGGAAGGGGCAAACCTTGTTAAACATTCTAGGCAAGAAGGGCGCGAGGCGGGATGCATGACCTTCGTGTTAGTTAAAGATTATATTTTTGAAGTGATAACAATAGATACATGCCTTCGAATCGCAGTTTTCTCTTCTTTTACGCCTAACATTATTAAGCTCGAGCTAGTTCAGTCGGCGTCAGATAAATCTGTACACCATAATCTTCATTGTAATCTCTGCTTCACCTATCTAAATTACCTTTCGCATTTGAACATTACAAAAATCCAATAGCTATCTGAAGTTATTTGACGTTTATCAATATTTGATGTTACTTTTGCTTTGTCATCTGCAAAATACCAGCGCAAAATATGCACAATTCTGAAGAATTACAATAATTACTCTAAAATAAGTTGCTAATCATTTTGATATTACTAGAACATCTGTCCAGAAAACCGTAAAACAATAGTTTAGGTTTAACTAACAAAATTACAACTTATGGAAATTATGCCAGTTGGAAATCAAATATTTCTCGGTATAATCCAAACTTACACAATACAGGCCCGCCAATGGCCGTTTTCAAGTAAGGGTTTGGGCTTACCTAAATAAATTTTCACGGCCCAGACATTCTAGAACGTTAAGGAAACTTTAAACAGCTAGGTTTATTTAGATGTTATGCCTCCATCAGGAAGTCTATTATTTCAAAGAAATACTTTTATATATTAACCCGACAACTACCTTGTTTATACAAGCTTATTTAGCAACAGTTTTTTAGTGTGCTAAATATAAAAACAAACCTTCCCTGAAATATTATGGAAAAAGTCTGGAATTTATGGTTCGAAACATGTAAAGTAAACGTAAGAGGGTTTGACTGTGATGTTATTTTCTTATATTTCTTTTTAATTCATAGAAAACGTAGAAAATTAAAGATTTTAATATAAAATGACTGTCGTTACTACAGTCGCTTGATTTTTTCAATGTCAGTGTCAAAATAATATTGTGGTTTATGCCAAAATGCCGCTATGTAATCAACAGGCGCAATTATTAATTTTAAATGTGCTGGTATTTTTTGAATTGGAAAAGTAGCTTAGAGAAGGGTTACCAATTGACTACAATAATGTACTAATAAAGGCATCGGAAGCATTAAAAGTAAGTCAAGCTACTTCGGTTCGCATTAAAAAAAATGGAGTTCAATTCGGAGAAACGTATTCAAGTAACATATCACAAAAAATAACGAAATACAAAAACAAAATTTCTGATTTTATGAAGAAATTAGATGCAATTTATATGATGTATATTAAAAAGAAATACGTTACGAGTCCAGTTTACACGAGAAGTTAAATGAAGATCTCAGCGTTTTTTTTTTTTAATTATTCACTTTCATCTTTGGTATAGGATTCAGATGGAAGAAAACTAGTAACCGAAAATATTGAGTCGAATTACTCGACATTTAAATATCTTTTTTTAAATTTCACATTAATTGATTAAAAATTTTCAATAATCGTTTCCTCTTTATATTTTAATAATATTCTTACAGTGCTAAACTTCAATTTTTTAAATTCTTCTCTTTAAACTGCTTCTATATATCATTCGAAATATTAAAAACACGCTGAGATATTCATTTAACTTCTTATGTAAACTTACCATTATAACATATTTCTTCTAAACATACGTCATATAAATTGTTCCCCTCATTTTATTCCTCATAAAATCAAAAATTTTGGTTCTGCATTTCGTTGGTTTTTCTGCTTTTTTTTAATTCAATACAAAGTAGTTTGGCTTACTTATAATATCACACATTTACTCATTAGTACATTGTTGTAGTGCTCTCTCTCTCTCTCTCTCTCTCTATATATATATATATATATATATATATATATATATATATATATATATATATATATATATATATATATATATATATATATATATATATATATATATATATATATATATATATATATATATATATATATATATACAATAAAACTTCAATAGGTTAAATAAATATTGTTTTCACGGTATTATTGTAAAGTTTGAGATTAACAGTTCTCGTTGATATATCTACCGTCACCTTTTTACCTTTTTTCCTTTAGAACGTGTTTACCATTTTTCGTGACCAGTTAATAGTAAGAATTTTTTAGTGAAATAAATAACAGTAATTCATTTTCAGAACTTTTTGCGCTGGTTCTAAACTTTACTGTTGTGACTGTATACCATCTTCTATGCTCTAATACTTTGGAATTTATATAAATAATTAATGTATTTATCACCTAACAAATCGTTTTTGCAATAAGTTTTAGCTTTTCGGTATTATCTATTATCTCAGTTTGCTAAAAAATTATTATTGGTGAAGCTCAGTGTAAAAGACCTAATTAAAAGCAGAAAGTAAAATGCATGCAGAATACATATATTAATAAACAAAATGTATACTAATTCTGAACTTATTTATAAGAAATGGATTCTTGAACACATTCATTAGCTCTTATTAAGATACGATGCACCATAACTGCCACTACAGTGTTGATGATGAAAGTTTTCCAAGACATACGTCCTTTTTAACCTGAGTTACGTCGCAGTCGATTCCGATTACGTTTACTTTATAATGCAAATTTTCAACCTGGTCTTGAAGTGAGGGACAAGAAAACAAATATTTTGCAAAGACATATTTATTATTTTTCTATCAATGTATAAATCTCGCAATAGACCGACTAATTACGTAATTGATTGTTTGCAAAATGTAAAAACTTTTGTGTTTTAGTGGATTTAATATGTCTTTAAGAGAAATTCGTTTTATATCTCCCATTTAAGTAAGAAACTTTAATAAACCTTTTAAACACTCAATCCACAGGGCAGTAATTCGGTAATAGGTAAAAAAAGCATCTATTACCAAATATATTATAAAACAGGGTTAGACTCGATTCACACTCTACGGACTTATCTATCGCTAACTGTACTTTTTATAAGCAAACCTCGGACGCTGTCATAGGATGTCCTTTGGTAGCGAACATCTTTATGGAAGCTTTTGAGGAAACTGCTTTAAGACCTGGGGTGCGATTTTGCACTTATCATCTCGTTAGTTAACGAACATTTTCTTCATTCGGAGAGCTGTTCGGCATGACAATCGGATTTTCCGATCCTGGTTCGTTAAAAACCAACCTTTTTTGGCTTTTTCGCAACTGAATAAAAATATTTAAATTTAAATTTAAATATTTTTATTCAGTTGCGAAAAAGCCAAAAAAGATTTTTGTTTGTCAATCTAAACGCAACAAATAATCTGAACACATTTAAAAAAAAAACCAACCTATTACTAAAGCCGCCATTTTCCAAATCTGTCAGTTCTTGAGTTTTTGATAATATCCAAATTTACTGCCTTGGACTCTAATTTCGTAAGATAAAAAATAGTTTTGATTACTTGAAAGCTAAGCCATGATATATTAGCCTATACATCATACCGTAAGTAATCAACAGATGCCAAAATATTCAAGAAAATCATGAAAACATGGAACCTCCAAATAGGCAGCGAAAATACGAAACTACTAAAAAAAATCCTTCAAATTAAACAAGGTAAGCTAATCTGTTTAAAAAATATTATCTATGTCATATTATTACGAAACCTGTATATTTTAGTTATTAATGAATCATTATTTTTAATTCAGTGAATTCTTTCCTGATTTGATCATTTTGTTAGAAGTACGGGAAAACATAAAACGCTATCCTCAAAATGTACTTCTTTTAAAGAAATATTTAACAAAGTTGTGAATATTCTGTTTAAATATTAATTAAATTATTTACTATATGGTGCAAAATTCTATATTACGTATTTTATTTTTAAAAGAAAAGGGGGACCTATGTCAATAGGTATTCTAATCCAGCACCGTGGCTGTTATGCAACCATATAAACATCATACATCTATCCGCCTTTGAAACGGGGTTCGCCTTCCATAGAAAAATAATATAATAACATAGGCGAAATGCGTTCATGAGGAGAACAAAGCGTTTTAAACTTAGAGTAAGAATAAATATCTTACTCTAGGTTGTAAATGCCCGTTGTTATTGGGGAATGGCCCTCCCTATTTGAGGAATACGGCAGTATTTTATTTAATTTTGGTCTCTCGTAACCTAACCTAACTTTTTTAGTTCACAAATACACAGTAAACAGGGAAGTGGAACAGCTGATGGATCACTTGCGGAAACATAACAGTGGTTTAATAATGATGTATTTAAGTATTGCAAAATTGAACATAAATTCCAGTAACTAGGAACCAATTTAAGAATAATATTTTCTATTGATGGAAAGACTAAAGAAGCAATAAGGGCAGTTGAAACTAGATTATCATAATGGTGATACGTGAGACTGTTGCAAGTAGGCATGAATTTGTATATTTTAGGAAATAGAATGTACTTACTTAAATTATATTCCATTGTCTATGTCGAGGTCTATGTATAACTTGTAAACAAAAGTATTCCTTAACAGGTATTATCAAAGAAAATTTATAGCATAAGCTATTATTTTCTTAGGTATTATATATTTTCACTATTGAGGGCGAAATGAAATAATCTTAGTTTTTCTTTAAAAGAACTACAGTTAGAATTATTTTATTAATTATAGCAATATCTTTACAGCTTTTGCAGAATATGACATTAAAAAGAAGGGAATGGTTCAAGAAATAATGTCCAGTATTTGATACAGTATTTTCATTTACCTTTCACATACTTAGTCAATATAGGGAAGAACAATCACCGAAGCACAATTATAGATTCCTAGATAAGCTGTTCAACAATTGTATGTTAAGTTTATTAGATTTTAATGTAATGTTGATTCTTTAACAAGGGTTTGCTTAGTGTCCTATTTGAAACTACAGAAACACCTGACAGTGCCTTTAAGAATATCGTATTCTCTAATGTCTCTAAAATATCTGGAAATGCCTCTTACAAGTGCAAAAATGTTATATTACGCCTTTATAATAGGGTATAATAACATTATAATATGTTCCGGAAAAGCACAATATAATACCACTAAAATGTTCACCTTTTTTCACCACACTCACATGTGGCGATGAATTAAATTCAAATTTAGGTCTCTTGAAATCACCACTTATTTGTTAACTTCTGTTTTATTAGAATATTAGTAGGTATTAGGTACAATAATTATTCGATCACCAATTGATGTCAGCAATACTGCTTTATCTTCCCTTTTAGAAGTATAAAAAATAAAGTATTAAAGATCTCCAGGCAGACCTTAGAAGCTGCAGATTTTTAATTCTTCATCACCTTTTTATTATTTCCAAAATAATAAAGTATACTTAATTAGGCCAAACAAACTTGTCGTGATTTGCTCAACGTCAACAAAATAATTTTAAGGTTAACAGTAACTGTCAAATCGTAATGAAAAACTGGCCTACTTGACGTCAAAAAATACATGCAATATTTCATTTAAGAAATGGATGCTACTTCCAACCTTTGTCAGTTGTTCCGCTAAATCACTTGATTTAGCGATTCGTTAACTAACGAAATGATAAGTGCAAAATCGCACCCCCGCTCCTTTATAACCTAAATATTGGTTACGACATGACAGTTTTTAGATCATCTAAACCAACAATGAAATTCGCTATGGAAATTGAGTTAGATGATATCATTCCATTCTTTATGTGTTGGTACGAAAGAAAGCGAACGGCACCCTGGGTCATCCATGTTTACAGGGAACCGACACCTAGGAATATAGAGTTAAATTTTAGTTCTCTCAGAAAAAATTGGTAATCATGAATTGATTTATGGCTTTTTGAATATGTGGAGAAAATTCAATTTTGAACTAACAGAAGAACTGACTGAAGCTTTACAATCAAACGACTATGGCATTGAAGATATTAAACTTTCAATTAGGAATTGTAATAGTCCTAGACCTCAACCAGTATTGGATAACCAAACATAAGTAGTGCAGTTTTATCTTTCATCTAGGGTACCACATTTAGGTTTGCAAGAACTCTACGTGGATCTAACATTTGCACTTCAATATACAGAAAAAAAAAATTAGGCAGTGCTTAAGTTCCCCAAAATGTAATTCCTTTGCAATCAGAAGTTTATAAAATTTCTTGTTCCTACGGTAAAATGTATATAAATGAAAACTGTGTCTACTAGACTTAAGGAACATGAAAGATATATAAGGAAGGAACAAAACTATTCAATCCGCTGTCTCTGATCACCAGCAGTCAACTGGACTTATGATTAAAATAAAAGATACCAAGGTTCTTGCATCAGTCTCCGAATATTGTAAGAGGAAAATTAGAGAATCTATTAAAATCATCAAGCATCCTGAAAATATCAATACAGTCGCGGGCTACGTGCTACATCATGCGCCGAAACCACTCATAACAGTGAGTCACGTTGTCTACAGGTCGGGTATAATTACCTGAACTTTGTCCATCGGAGCTTATTCAGTATTTTGATTTTGCCCAGTGAAGATCCCTGCGGATGTGTCGTGCAATCGCGGGCGAAATGTCGGAAAGTATTTCCGTTTAAACCTAAGACCATGATTTCTTAATTGACTCCAGCGGTGAAAGCTTTCATACTAAGCTAAATTGTTTTTCGATTTTAGCCAATAAATAAAGCACTTTCTGCTATCATACTAAGTAAGGTGGAAAGGTAAAAGCGTTTCTTATTTTAATACATTTTCATAAAAAGGTTTCTGACAAAATTTTTTATTAATAATATTTTATTAAGGGTTCCCTTAGTAAAAACTTCGATACAAATGTATAAATGTATTAAATACATTTCCATTCATTTGCATCTACTTCAATTTCAAATTTAATTTTACGAGAGACTCTTTTCAGTGTGTACTTTATTACTTCCGCCGAGCAGACTGTCATATTGATTTTCCCAAATGGAGTTGTGTCCGTGTAAGCTCAAATATGCTAACTAATTTTAAAGAGCAAATATACCCGTGGCATAATATTTACACTGGTGCATTAGATTTTTCCGGTTAAGTAAACTTACACCGCCTGCGGAAACCTAAAGCGACACTCCAGGTATCTCTCACTGTGTCTGCGAAATTGCGAGCTTCCTTCGAGGTGAAATCTTGACGTACAAAAAATTCTCTGATTATACGCTCGGGGGATTTCAGTGACATAGACAGGAGTTTGTCTAGGATAAAGCTATAAATGGATATCGGAGTGAATTTTAATTATTGATTCTGCTGTTGCACATAAACCACATGGTATCTGTAATGTAATAGGTTGGCGTGGGTCACCTCATTAGTCGAGCGAACGAGCCGGATTCTTAAATATAGCCGTTGGCCTGTAAAAACACGTCATTATTTAGTAAAAAAATCAGCAAATCTCCCCGAATTTCCTCGCTAGGATTTTTTGTTAGGAATTGTGAAGGTAAGTTAATTTAGTTCAGTATAGGGTTATCATTTATATTTCGTTACCCATTTCTGGGTTTATTTTTGTAGGTAGGAAAAAATAATAAATTGTAGGTAGGAAAAAATAATAAATACAAAAGTTGTACTTGGGAACTTGCTAGAAAAAATAACTTGTATATAAACTGAATATACAGATTTAATCAAAAACTTGTAGCGTAGCAAATTCTATTTTTTAATGAAACGCCCTGTATATTTTTGGTTTTTTAGATTCTCCTTATTATTCCCTTTTCAAAAATATGTGATATGCCTATACTTGGACCGGTAGTCTTTGAGATATTCGACTTTAAAATTCCCCTTTATCCTAGTTAATTTACGTAAAATCATGTCTAAGGTGTCTTGCTGGTACTAACATTGTCAGATTGTCACTATCATTTAATTTGTCTGTTAGTTTTGCCCAACAAAATGGGCTATTCTATTGAAGACTAATTAAATATAACACGCTTATATTATGTCAACAATAGAAATCCTACCCACACTCAAAATGAGTATTATATGCAACTTCCCGGTAGAACGGTCCCAATACGAAGAACAGTAATATATATAGTAAACAAATTTGAAGATATTAAAAGTTTAAATAGAAGAACTGCAAATCCAAAAGAAAACTTTGACTTAAGGGTGTTGTATTGTTGTAATTGTATTGCAGAAAATCGTTTTTACACCATTTACATAGTTACTATTAATGGCATGTTTAACAGTCGCAATAAACATTTCTAGACGACAAACAATCCTCACAAAATTCAAGTAGTCAAATATCAAGGACGACAAAGTTTAAATGTTTGGTGGGCATTCTAAAATCTTGTTACGTGAAAGTCTTACTGGTGTCAGGTATCTCCAATATCTGAAAATAATATAGAACAGCAGTTAGATGACATTCCTTTAAATCAGAGATTTACATTCATTTGACAACAGGATGGCGCTCCAGCGCACAATGTTTTAAAAGCTACTCAATTTTTAAATTGGAATTATGATCTGTGGATTGGACGAAATTGGCATATAAGTTGGCCAGCAAACAATCCAGACCTAACACCGCTTTACGCATTTCTATGGGGTTACCTAAAAACATAATTTACTACAATAGACTCGAAAATAGGATGTATTGGAACAGGAAGAAATTGCAAGATTAAACGAAAATCACTTTAATTTTATTTTTAACTGTGTTAGTCGCAAATTCTTACAAAATATTGAGAGGTGCTTCGCCAACCAAGGAAGACATGTGAATAACTAGAAATTATGTTTTTTAATTTTATTTGTCATTTTGTAAATTTTCGTTTAGTATTTATTGTTCATAATAAAGTACTTCTTTACTTTAAAATCATATTATTCATTTCTTACATTATTATCAAGACACTTTGACACAATTTCGCCTAAATTAACTAGGATATTATATGTTGAATTTCAGTTAAGGGGGAATTTTCAAGTCGAATAGCTCAAAAAACACCGAGAAAGGATAAGGATAATCTAAAAAATCAAAAATATACAGGGCATTTCATTAAAAAAAAAACAAAATTTGGTATGGTAGGTACTAGCTTCTGACTCACTCCCGTATATTCAAAATTATTTTTTCTTGGAAGTTCCCTGAAATCCATACAATTTTCGTATTTATTATTTTCTTCCATCTACAAAAATAAACCCTGAAAATGGGTGACAAAATGAAAATGATGACCCTGTACATAATCACAGTATATATGACACATATAATGTTTTTCGAACATTTTTATTGGGCGCTATTTGGTTCCATAATATTGGATTCCTACCAATATTTCACCAGTTTGTTTCTACCTATGCCACACTTGACTTTTGGGCATACCTTAAAATAAATTCAATAAATAGTTATTACATTGACACATACCGCCATTTTGTTACGTCATGTTGAATTCGTACCAGTTTATTTCATTTTCACATTTAATTTTCCTGCAAAATTTAAAGACAATTAAACAATATTTTTTACATTTGATTTTCAAAAATTTTATTTGGCCGCCATTTTACTCCGTACTTCAATTTATCAGTTTATCTTTATATCACACTGAATTCTTGCACAAAAATTAATTTAATTTAATAAGTAGTATTATTAGGCCGCTATTTTGTTTTGCTATCTTGGATTCATATTAATATATTACCATCTCATTCCTAAGTAATACTTGATTTTTGTACAAAATTGAGGCAAACTGGATAATTTGCTTTTTAACAATAATTTGAAATCATGTCATTAAGTAGTTTTTTCAGACTGAATTTTTAAATATTTTATTTGCCGCCATTCTGTTCTGCCATCTTGGATTGGTACCCAAATTTTACCTGTTGATTCTAACATAATATTATATGTTTGTGCAAAATTTGACATACATTGAATAAGTAGTTTTATAATAATAATTTTGTATAATTTTATTTGGCCGCCATTTTGTACGGCCACCTTGAATTAGAACCACAATTTTACTATAGATTCCTATACCACAATTAGTTATGGTTCACAATTTGAAACCAATCCATGAAGCAGTTTTTTCAGGCTGAATTTTTAAATATTTTATTAAACCGCCATTTTATTCTTCCACCTTGGATTCGTACCCAAATATTAACAGTTGATACCAACTTGATGTCTCTGCAAAATCTGAGATGAACTGGGTAAGTACTTTTTTAATAATAATTTTTTTAACATTTCCTAGGCGTTCATTTTGTTTCGCCCTATTGCATTTTTACCAAAATACTACCAGGTTATTCCCATATGATCCTCAATTTTTGACCGAAATTTGAAGTCAATCAGGTAAGCAGTTTTTTAGCTGTCGCGATCAGATAGCCAGATAAACATACAGATAGGCAGACAGACCGACGGAGTTGTGTAAACATGTTTTTCGACATCTGTCTGAAACTTGAAGATCTGAAATAACTTCGGAGGATGATATTTCCCTTTTATGAAGGAAGTAAAAATGTTTGCCTTTTTATAGAAAAAGATTAAACAAGAACTTTCTAAATGTTATGACATAATACAGCTTTTCAGTAATCAAAAAGATTAATTTTTCATGCTTTTACTTGGCATATTTGTTTTATCATCGGTTGATAGGTCGTTGGAAAGACAACGCGTTTAAGAGCTACTCCGATTTCCTTCTGAGGGCGAAAGATACCAGAAATTTGCTGAATTTATTTAGTTAATAATTAATGCGTAGTCAAATAAAGAATATAAATCATATCTTTAGTACAATTATGAAGTGACAGTGATAAAAACGTAAAAAATCATGCGGGAACAAATTCAGTAGGTTACATTACATTACGCATATTGACGATTTTAGGTCACATGACTTTAACAGGTAGGCCATTTTGTTTGAGGGACAATCAAAACATTACTTATCATTTATTGATTGTGAACTTTCTTGATATTTTCCTAAAAAATATATTTGATAGCAATGTCAGGTGCTGTTATAACAAAAAAAACTAGGGTTATATACAATATTGATCCATACATCCTTATGGGCGATTATTTCATTCGTGATTGGATTTAGTACACTATTTAATCTTAGTTTATAGATTTTAAACTGCTGCTCAGCTTAAACCTTACACATCATTGAAACCCTAAAAACATTGTGAGCCTGGTTTCGTGCAGGAAATTGCCGCCCAGAAGTTTGATGATAATATACAGGGTGTCCCATTTTCGTAGGTTTTACGGGGTTTCCAGCTTATGAGTAGAGATAGAGAGATGCGGTTTTCGCGACACCGTGCTACTTTTCGATGAAACTAAAGAGGCCGCAAACAGATTTGCCCTAACCATTTTAGTTTCCGTGCTACAGGGTGATTTTGAAAATTTGTCATTTTCGGACACCCCCTGTAACTCAGCTATCGTAAAATATATTTAAAATGTTTCAACTGGTATTTATAGATTTTTTCACGTAGAATTCAGTGGTGTACTCAGATTTTTGCTGAGAGTCATAGTTTTTGACATATTGGCATAACCTACTATTTTTTAAATGGAACACCCTATATATTATTTTTTCATCTTATTCTTCGTGTCGAGAGCTTTTCAAAAACATACCATAAGTCATATTTATTTTCATAAATAACATGAAAAAATGCATTTTTCTTTAAACGGATTTATGGCATAGCAGATCAATCGAAATAAGAGAAGGTGGCTGTGGAGCCATGGAAAAAGTTAACAAATATTTATTAACGAAATAACAAAGTAACAGCATCAGAAAAAATTAGGAAGTAGGTAAAAGGTAATAATTATAATTTCATTAAAACTACAAATATTGTTCAAATTGTAGACCATTATGTGTCCTACAAGTGTGACAAACTTTAAAAATTCTTTTTAATGCATTTTCTATTGTAAATGACTGTCTTTGTAACTCTGCAAAAGCGTTTTCGGTGGCCATTCTTAGTTGTTCTAAGTTTTCGTATCGCCTTACATAAACCTTGTTTTCTAAATAACCCCACAAAAAGAAATCTAAAACTGAGAGGTCAGGGTGGCCGTGGTGGCCATCGAACAGGTCCGTGTGTTCCTATCCATCTTCCAGGAAAATTGTCGTTAAGCCAGTTTTGACTTATTCTGGCATTGTGGGCTGGAGCTCCGTCTTGCTGGAAATAAATCCTATTTAGTTGAGCCAAGGGAACATCAGCCAAAATTCCTAATGCGTCTTCTAGGATTCGCACGTAACCAATCGAATTCAGATTTCCTTCATATATTTGGTAAACTATTTTTCGGTTGAATATAAAACAGGAGACATTGAATCCAAATCTGCCCTGACGCTCCCCAGGAAAAATAACATGGTTGTTTTCTTGACTCCAAAATCGCGTGTTGTGTCTATCTAAAATCCCTGAACTAGTAAAATGTGCCTCGTCTGACCAAATTATTTTTTTTTCAAAATCGATATCTTCTGCCTTCATATTTATAAACCAATTGCAGAACTCCAATCTGCGCTCTGCATCACCAGGATGCAGATGATGCACAAGTTTGTATTTATAGGGTTTGAATTTGTGCTTTTTCAAAATTTTCTGCACTTTGGTTTTCGGTACACCCGCCTCTTCGTCTATTTTCCTGCAAGATGATTCAGGAGCTGTCTGAACGAGGGCTAAAACGTTGACCTCAGATTCTTCGTTGTCTTTATTGTAAGTTCGCGATCGAGGCTTGTTAAAAGATCCATATTGGCAAAGATTATTTTTAATTTTTTGAAAAATTCTTTTTTCTGGTTATCTTCTCTCGGTATATCTAAGATAAAATAAAGCGAACCAATAAAGTCAAAATGCAGGAAGATAAAAAAGAACTAACCTGTTAAGATAAAGCTCTGCCGCCTGATCTGCATCTTCATTAGACAATATAAAACACGCGTTCATATAATATTTCCCAAAATATTCTAATTTTTGATTCTGAGCCATATTAAAAACAATAATTATAATAAACGTCAAGAAAAATTTAAACGCAATAATGCCAAAAATGACAGCAGTAATGGCTGCCTGATCATATTTTTGTTGGCGTTGCCATGGCTACCACAGCCACCTTCTCTTATTTCGATTGATCTGCTATACCATAAATCCGTTTAAAGAAAAATGCATTTTTTCATGTTATTTATGAAAATAAATATGACTTATGGTATGTTTTTGAAAAGCTCTCGACACGAAGAATAAGATGAAAAAATAATATATAGGGTCTCCCATTTAAAAAATAGTAGGTTATGCAAATATGTCAAAAACTGTGACTCTCAGCAAAAATCTGAGTATGCCACTGAATTCTACGTGAAAAAATCTATAAATACCAGTTGAAACATTTTAAATATATTTTACGATAGCACGGTGTCGCGAAAACCGCATCTCTCTATCTCTACTCATAAGCTGGAAACCCCGTAAAACCTACGAAAATGGGACACCCTGTACTTACCAATTATAACATGTTTGCAACAAATACGAACATTTTTTAAAAATAAGTGATATTCGTTTCATATATTTTTCCATCCATTTTGCCTTTGCTTTGATAAGGTGTTTAAATAATCTCCTCGATCTCTAAAAGCGGTAGAGATTTAAAAAAAAATGGGAATTGATCCCTTTCTAATCGCATTGCACAATCCCCACAAAATGCAGGCATTTTATTTTAAGTTTCAATTTGAAGACGTAAATGTTGGTTTACACAGGAGTTGAACTTTCTGATGCTATTTTCTTGAGATTTTGATATACACATTTTATAACGTATTGTATTGTATAAAATTTTAGATCTAATCAGTTTATAGCTGAGATATTTAAGTAGCCAGTAAAACTGATCCATTTTAATTATGGAACGAATATTAACATTAAATTCAGCTTTAATAATATAATTGAAAATAAAATAATACTCATAAAATGTTATACAGACTATGATGGGATTATTGTTACGTTAAATTCACCTAGTTTTTCGTAATAGCTCGTCAAAGTGCGAAGTATACTAGTAATAGGATAGTAATATACAAGGGGTTTGATAAATAAATGACTTGTTTGTTCTAATAACTTATGTATAATCAATAATTGCTATCAATATATTATACTGAAAATTCAATATTCCATTTAAAATATAAAAACTCTAAAATAAGAATGGACTTATTAGGCAACATCTTCTATCTAAAATTAAGATAGAGGCTAGGCGCCATTTAAAAAAAAACAAATAAAAAATAATAGATCTTTTGAAATCACACCACTAATTCATCTCAAAAATATCGGTCATTTAGTTACCCATTTCAAAATGGCCGGCGTTTGTAAAAGTGACAGAATTAAAAAAAAGAAAGGTAAAATTTCTTGAAAACCTACAAAAACGCAAACATTTTATTAATTGAAATATTCTATATAAGCAAAGATATTATTGCACTTTGCTAGTTACAGGGTATGTTATAAAGGAAAAACGTTAAACTTTATCAAAAATTAAATAATTCTGTAAATAGAAACGTCCGGTATTTAGCACCAACGCTCATTGGAAATAAAATACTTTAGTTTTGTAAGTTTTTAAGAATTTGTATTAATGCTTTTGTACAATTGGATGTATTCACCTTGCCATGCACTCTATAATATATCATGTACATCAAGAATAATATAATCAATAGGATAAATATGTCGGTCAACATTAATATTAAACCAGTCATAAAAACGACTTTGTAACAACATATACTAGATGGAGGGATAAACTGTGGTCAATTTTATAACTTGCTGGCCATCATCTAAAGGTGCATTTAAAAGCAGTCTTTCTGAGGAATGCCTTCTTTTCATTTGTGGAAATAGTCAAATGTATACCTAGTTGTTCTGTGACTTCTAAGGACTAGCTGACCATAGATTTTTATAATTATGTCTGTTTGTTACATATTTTTTATTTGACATGTTGTTCAACTGAATGTTTATACATTTCGTAATTGTTTATATTAGTGTCTGTTATTTAATTACAAAAAAAAATCTTGCATTGGCTGATGCTCAATAGTTGCCGTAGTTCTTAATGTCAGTCCTTTTTTAGGATTTTATTTCGACAAACTAGCTTTAATTTCTAGCATACAATGTTTACAGTACTCCTGGGATGTTCAAGGTTTATTCTAGTCATTTTGTGCTTGCCGTTCTATCACAAAAGCCATCACTTTTCTTGATGCGGTACGCCCTGTATTTATATTTGGAACTCTTATTAGAACAATACAAGTGGGAATTTTTTATTAGACTGTTGTAGTATTTCTTCACCTTGCTTTTTTGGAATGTGTATGCAAGTTAGTTCTTAATTGAGTTTAAGTACGTTGGAATGTATTAATTTTTATTGAAATTTTTAGGAAATATTGATGGTATCCGGATGGGTTCTATGCATATTGTTAAAAAATAAAAAAAATTACAGAGTCAATTTAATTTTTGTTGAGAGAAACTTTCCGGGATAACTTTGAAATTATTCAACATATTTCCAAAGGAACTAAAGTGACTGTTATTTCAAATTATATTATGTAATTATATTATTTTATGTTTAACTGTTCGATATCGATAATGACCAAAGCCTGAAATTAAAGCAAATATCAAGCTTGTAGTTTTAAAATGCCCAGTCTTAGGATTGTAATTGTTGATCCGTCCATTGTCTGTTTTCTGCTTCTGATCCCAACAAAAAACTGAATAAAGTCAGTTCTCCACTACGTTGGACAGTGAATAAAGTGTAAGAATATATGAACAAGCTCATGAGTGCCATTTGCCAACATACAGGCAATTCTTATGTACCCTAGTGAATATCAGGTATTCATTCTTTGGGTTATATAAAAAAACGAGTGATAAATGCTAAAGTTTCTTTTAGAAATCGATACAAAATACCAGCTGTGTGCGGAGTAAAGTTGTCCGTATTCATTTGGAGGTAACAATTCTTAATTTTATTTATATTAAAAAATTGAACTCAACCCTTTTCACATGTTAATATAGTAATATTTAAAACCTGATTTGTTTGTTATATTTCTATTACTTATTACTGCTAGTTAGTATTAATTTTTTTTACCTTAGGTATGTATGGAAGAGCATCTTTGAGAGTATTGCGATAAAAATGGCTTTTTTGAGTGGGGTCCTTCATCATTATGGTGTCCAAATACTGAAGTGCTTGTACAATGGGGTCACTACAATTAAGAGAACAAACAAACAGCATAATAATTCATTTTAGTAAAGCAATAGTGAATATTTATTTTTTTATCTGTAACATTAACGCACGCTCTAATTTGTAAAGATGTCACTGTTTTGCACTTAGTGGGGCTCATCTAACTCAAACTTTCGTGAAAAAGAAACTGCTCAGTCGGTTAAATTTCTTGTTTTGTATTTTTAATGAAGTTTTTTATATTCTCTTTAAAACACTATTAAAACTATTTATTAAATAAGAAATTCTATTCACTTCGTTAATTAAAAAAAAAATGACAAAAATTGGTTTTGTGATTTAAATTATCTTTGTCTATTTAAATGAAGAAAAAGTTATTATACTCAACGAGAAATCCAAATAATTACGAAATGTTATTTTTAAACTTAAAACAAAAAACAGATCTATATTTAATAGTATTTTAATATTAAATAAAATACATCTTATTTAATTTTTAAATGATATTTTTTTTTAAATAAAAAAGTGTTTTTTAATAGTTTAAATATAAAATAAAATTTGTTTTTTTTTTAAATGAAATAGTATTAATTATACTGTATTTGTCTGTTTAAAAACAGCCATTATTAGATTTTCCGTGAGTGCAAAACATTTTTCCTCTCCTTTCAATTATAAAAATAAATTAAAACAACCATAAAAATAAATGTTTAAAACAAAAATTTGTTCGATTAAGAAATTAAATAGAATTTCTTATGTTATAAATACTTTCTTATGCTATTTTGAAGAGAATAGAAAAACATTCATTTCAAAAAATAAAAGCATTATTTTGGCCGTTTTGCACAAAATTGAATTATTAAATTGAAATGCAGTTTTTTTTGCTAGTTCTTGGTGACCATAAGTGCATCTTCATAAGTTTTCATTAAAATGCATTAAACACAAGTAATATTATAAAGAAAGTTCAAACATTTTCTTTGCCATGTCTTTTGTTATTTTGTAGGTTATGTATTGGACCTAGACATTTAAAACTAGGACAATTTATCAAAAATTTGAAAGCGAAGGTATTGATTTTTTTTTGGTTCTTAGACCAACAGAACTAATGCCTTCGTAAAAAGGCTAAATACCTATATTTTTACAAAAGTGAAAATGATTCTTAACGATTGGTCAGGATTCCCCTCTTCGGTAAGCTAATGTTTTTACAAAAAAAAACGCAATTAATTTTTTACGAAAGTTTTCGGTAGATTAAGTCTACTGACTAAACTTTTCAATGCGGTTGTATGAAAAATTGTTTTTACGACTGCTGTGAAAAGATGTAAAATGCACATACCAAATTAAGCCTGACAGTTAAGAATTTTTAACGGTGCGCATAATCTTTTTTTAACACAGCTCAAATGCGTGTAAAAAATCTCATACACATTTTTCCATTCTTGCCAAGAAAACAACAAAAAGGCGGCGGTTCTATCAGAACTAGATGTACGTATGCCCGCGAGCGTGGTTCCTAAACCTAGTAGACCTCTAAATGTAAAGGCACCTATTGGTGAGAAATCGCTGTATTAAACTAGTTTTACGGAATAAAAAGAGGGTTTGTTTTTCAGACAAGCCGACGTCACGAAGTGTTTGGATGGCTGCCAGTGACTGCGATGCGTTTCAATTCCCGTGTGTTTCTTTTTTATTTTTTTTTTAAATTAAATCTCCTAATTTTGCATATAATAATGTTTTAATTAATGCACTGCGTTGTTGGTTAGTCCAGGTTAGGCATTTTTTGTTTTGGTGTAAAAAGCATATCAACAAATCCCGCGATTCCTGACCAAGGGCAGTCTTGATTTTCACAAGCCTACTGGGTTTAGAAATTACGCTGTCCTCTTATTTTTTGTTTCATATTTGACGGATACGGACCTATTGGTGTTTTATAACACATACAAGGGTCTTCACTAATATTTGAGATTTATTATAATTTATTAGAAATACAGTCGAAGTAAAAGTATAGTGTATGTATGGCTCTTTACAAGAAACTTCTCACACTCGTATGACATCAAACTATCACACCTTGTGGGAAAAGTAATATTGTCAAAATGTGTTATACAATATACTATTTCAAATATGTATGCGTGTTAAATTTGTCTGTCAACTTACTCAAAATACTTTAGCAACATTAACAACTGTGCAGTTGGCCTCTGGCGTACGTCTTTGTTCACCAGTCTAACAACGCATTCCTGTAAACCTGCAGGAACACGGGGTAGTATATTTCGAATCTGATCATCAATCTGCAAAATAATTATGAATTTTCACTTAGATAAAATAGTATTGCCTATTTTAGTTAAATGGTAAAAAAAGAAATTTGGCCACAGACCAATTTATCATCTTATTAAAATTTCATTTCACTTATTTGGGTAGAAACGTATTTTTCTAAAAGTAATTCAAAGCAGTATGACTGAATACCCAAATCAGTAAAAGTCACCTAATCGTAGCACACTCTTATAATGATATTTCGCTAAAACTATTTAAAAAAAGTGAAGTATTAAAAAAATTTTACATTTCTATATGACTTATATTACGATATGGTTAGAAATAACTAAATTAGATTAACACAAATTTAGCTGGAAATACTTAAATCTGTTCCAGGACAGTTTTAGTCCACTAAATCTGATCAAATAGGACATGATACAAGTTAACCCATTGGTTTTTGTGAAAGTTGCTTTAATATTTTGGTATATTGTTGTCGACACTACATTTTTGTTTATTTATGAGCAGACCACGCAGACTGAAGGCCTAAGTACTAGGTCCGTGGTTGCTTTAAACAAAGACAGGAAAAGTTTATTGATGCGGGATTTAAAGACTTGCAGATTAGGAGAAGAAGGAGCGCCATTTGCTGGTAACATTCTATAATCTGGATACTTTGGAAATAAAAGAGCGAGCAAAGTGGGGGGCCCTTGGTATTTGAAGTTAAAGCGTGAAGGTGACTAAGGAGGACATAATGGATGATATTTCCTCAGAACAGAATCCGTGGTGGTATCTGTAAAACAGAGGCAGATTGCCCACAATTCGACGTAGCTCTAGTGATGCATGCTTCCTTGAGAGGTTTGGATCATCAATCATATGAATAGCTCTTCTCTAGAGAAAGTCAAGAATATTAAGGATTGAAGGAGAGGCTACTCCCCATATGTACGAGCTATACTCAAGCTAGGGTCTGATTTGCAAAGTGTAAAAGGTAATCAGGTTGGCAGAAGAAAAGTATTTTTGAGCTCGGAAAAGAAGATCCAATTTCCTTTTGGCTGCTGTGGCAATCTTTCTGAAAATTGATACCGACTAGGCTAAAGGAATCTTTGGCTTCAAGCATACCTCGTAAACTACAGGGTCAGTATCAGAAATCGAGGTTCAAATGCATATTTTCAATTTTATAAATTTTGCATGACATGGTTCGGGCAACGCAAGTTGCTGTTAAACCTATTTTATTATAATATTGTTTATTGTAAGACCTAAATTAAAAGTCTAGATAATTTTCCCAATTATACTAGGTGGAATATTAATAAATGTTCCTTGTTTTTCTTTAATGTTTATGCAACAAATTAAAGGCCAGTTTACTATTACGCTAAAAAACATAAAACAAAAACCTTATTAAGAATAGGAAACGGCTTTGTACACGTAGAAGTAAAATGGGAAAGTAGATAATTTTGTATTTCCTGTATTTTTTTTATTTAATTAAAAACGTAGCAGAGTGCTTTTGGCTTTCGCCATCATCAGTGCCACTTAGTCAGGTGAGCACAGGAAATCCAAAGAAGAACATGATGAGACAAAACAGTGAACATTTAAAATTTGTTAACGTCAGATCTATAAAAACACATTAAAATATAAAAAGGGTGTGTTTTTTACCCCTTTTCTCGATTTAAACCATGAGATCTTGAAACTTTAACACATTGTCGCTTCAAAATCATTTGACTAGTGATAGATCGCCATTTTGTTCCGTCATGTTGAATTCATACCAGTTTATCTCTACATCACATTTCATTTTTCTGCAGAACTTAAAGTTTATATTTATAAATAAGAAGATATTTATATGCTGATGTTTTAAACATTTCATTTGGCCACCATCATGTTTCGCCATCTTGAATTCTTACTATAGTGCAGAATTTGAGGTAAACTGGATAATTAGTTTTTTCACTAATAATTAACTTTTCATTAGGCCGCCATTTTGGATTTTTACCAAAAAATATTCTGTCAAAAGAAAATGGCGGCTGAATTAAATATTTAAAAAGCCGGTAAAATTCCGTTTCCTAGAACAAATGCTTCCTTCCTTTCGTAGATGAAAATAATAAAAGTTATAAATGATTTTTTTATAGATTGTGTAAATAAACTTAAAAAAAATGAAAAAAAAAAGAATGTAAATGTATGATATATATATATATATATATATATATATATATATATATATATATATATATATATATATATATATATATATATATATATATATATATATATATATATATATATATATATATATATATATATATATATATATATATATATATATATATATATATATATATATATATATATATATATATATATATATATATATATATATATATATATATATATATATATATATATATATACAGATCTGAACAATAAAAGTTGTAAAAATAAAAAAGTATATTTATTTCAAGCTGCATTATTGTCAGATATGTAAAAAAAGGTATGTATTGTCATAAATTCTTATTTGCGCATGTGCAATATTAAAAAAGAACGGTGATTTTCAGCTTGATAAAAACAATATAAAAATGTAGCAAAAACAATAAAAAATATATAGAGGCAAAACAAATATGAAAAAAAAATTGAAAAATCGATAAATTGGCCTTTACCCAGAACATATCTGGTAACGAATTCTAGCATACTCTAATAACAATGTTTATATATACATATATATTTATTTAGCAATAACTTTATAGGTATTTTATAAATTCTAATAATATGAGAGTTTTATTATAAGGTAACTTCTTGATACTTGCATATAAAAAAAGTAAAACCCTTGTAACAGAATTTTCTTCATAATGAAATTTTCACTTTATCAACAAAAGTGCACATAGTATTAATTATATAATGTGTATAAAATTATTTCCAAATAACTATATGTTTGAAGATGGTAGACAATGTACATTGTTCACCAAAGTCATTTTGCCGGACTTCCATTGTTTTTATTATTACAGTTTCACAAAGTCTCGAATAGTAACTACCTCCAATCATTTTCAAGTGTAAACTAAACGCTAACTCTAAAGCTACGAGATAAAATGCTCTTTAACTCTACTAGAGGGCGTTTTGTCTCTCCAATGTACGGGTCACTACATTCATACTATATTTGGTAGATGTATTCTTCTTTCTTATCGATGTCCTTTAGCTTAGTTTTTGTCGTGTTTCCCGATTTAAAAGGGGGTTTCATGTTGAAATCCTATTCTCCGAATCTTTTGAGATATTTCCTTATTATAGGGTGTTGTAAGAAATAGTGTTGTTTATTGTAGATCGGAATTTTGCTGCTGCAGAATGATTAGAACTCTAGTTGAGATATTGTCCAGTGCGTGTGGGTTCTCGGTTCTGCAGATCGTTTAACGAGAACGTCAAGGAAACGCAAAGAATTTTCCTCTTTCTCCATTGTAAACTTATTACATGGTCTTATGCTATTTAAGTCATTTTTATTCCAAATAATAAAAGTATCATACACATATCTAAGCCAAAGTTTAGGCTTGATTTGAGCAGTATTTATTGCGAGCTCTTCAAACCACTCTATATAAATATTGGCTACCACCGAAGACAGAGATGACTTCATCGGAAGACCATCATCTTGTGAGTAAAACCTAACTTTCACTAGACAGTAGGAATTACGGAGACAGCATTCCAATAGTTCCATCACGACATCCAGGGGCAAAGTCGTTCTTTCAAATAGTGTTTCGTCTTCCTTCAACTTCTGCCTAACTATATCTAATGATTCACATATCGGAACATTTGTGTATAAACTTTTTACATTAAAATCTGTCTTCTTACTTTGAATTTTGAAAAAATTAATTCGTCATACCTTGTAAAGATCGAATGATCTCTAACAAAAATGTGTCTAAAGCCCTTGTTGGGGAGTTTCTGGAGTAATTGGACTTAGAGTAAGGTTCGACTTGTGTATCTTTAGCAAGCCATAGAGATGAGGTGGCTATCTGTAATATGGAGTTAACCTGCAGCATATCCCATCTGGAATTTAGGTACTTTATTTCTCCAATGTCGTGTTATACTTTGCTCTCGATTTCGGTTGTGGTATCCTTCGGTAGTACTTTGTAGTTTCCGTTCGTCAAAATTTCGTCGATTTTCTGGTCATAGGTTTTTGTGTTCATAACTACTGTAGCATTCCCTTTGTGTGCAGGAAAAATCTTTATAGAACTCTCTTTCTGGAGACGCTTAACTGTAGTTTCTTCTTGTTTGGATATATTAGTTGGTGTCTTTGCCTTTTTATCCTAAATTTTGCATGAGGAGCAGCACTGGCGAAAATAAAAGTTTATAGAAGCAGAAAGGAATCAGGGCATATTCAGTAAGCCTAGCGTCGATATTCCAAACATATGGAAGCCGCCTCTAGCTCAAATGAACCTCTTAAAACTACACGGTTCAGGTAACCCGGGGGCGGAGACTTCACGCAACACCGCACACGGCTAGTATATAAACCTGTAGCTTTAGTTAGCATTAATTTGTTTACACTTGAAAACGATTGGAGATGGTTACCATTCGAAACGTTGTGAAACGGAAATAATAAAGACAATGCAAGTCGGATGGAATGAGGTTAGCGGAAATAACTATATGTATATATAAACTGTGTTAATTCAGTAAGAAGAAAAGCTTCGGTTAAAATGACTTTACCGATTTTTTTGTTAACCAATTAATATATTTATAACTTTTTATTTTTACAATGCACGTCGGTTGTTAAACTAAAATGTTTACCTGACTTGAATTAATATTCCTAGATGTTTTCACATTAATACATACTTAACTACAAATATTAAAAGAAACAAAATTTCTATTTCCTGATACAGGAAAAAGAATAAATCAACAAACAAAAGTATATTTGGTCACTTTAATAATGTTTAACTTGAGGCTGTTCTGGGATCTTATATTGCACATCAATTCTTCGACTAAAAAATTTACCTGACCTTTTACGCTCATTGAGATTTTGTTAGTACATGCAGCGTAAAACATTAAGTTATATTTTTCCCCAAAGTTTGTCAAGTATCGTGAGACTCCTGGGAACGTAAATGAATACTGCTTTTAAAGTCGAAGTGTAAATTGCTCTTTTGGTTCATTTTACGCTTCGTACATCTTAAAAGTTACAGTTCAGACCCTGTAACAAACTTTCCTGTTTTCTATTTAAAAGTTTTGATATTTCGCATTACGATTATTTTATACTCCTAAATAAACAATAATGTAAAAGCAAATTGGATTTTGTTAAACATTTTATTCTGTGCCAGTTCAGTAAACAAATTTATTATGTTGGGTAACCTCTGAGCGGAATTATTGCCACGACACGACGTGACATACTTGCTACGTAGTTGCTTTGAAGTCGTTTGTTTTTGAATTGCTTTAGAAAGTTCGTCAGCATTTTCAGGTGCTGGCCGTTTTTTGTAGACGACGCCCAAGCATGTCTCTACAATGTCCTATTGTCTTATCTGGTGACTTTACGGGTCACGCCGTTCGCGTAATTTTATTTTCTTTGAGAAAATTGGCTCCAATACGTGTTCGACGTGGTCTCGTACTGTCGTTCATAAATATAAAACTGCAAGCACAGATTTTGGTAATGTATATGCAAGTGTGCCAGGTCATGTCGAAGCATTAATCCCTTCAAAAACGTATACGAACAAGATGTTATTAAAATAAACAAAAACACTTGTTTAAAATTTCCACTTAATTTATTTTGCAATAAATAATCGTATAACAATATGATTTTTAGATCAAACATCAAAAGAAGCCACAGTGTTGATGAAACAATTGCCATGCCATTTATTTTTTGTAAAATAAATTACTCAAAATTGTGTTTTTGATTACTTTGTTAACATGGATTCCGATCAAGTGACGGCTAGTTTTGTTTAATATAGGATGTTAATGTTTTTTTTTTTTTGTTTTTAATGTTCTGAATTAGCATAGAATAAAGTTTTTTACAGCACTCAATTTTCGCTAATTTTATTATTTATCGAGACTTTACATAACTGTAATATAAAATATAGCAATTTCTTAAAAACAAATTTCTTTTCAAAAAGCACAGGTATATCTAGTATTCCCTTACTATCTGAGAAGTCTCATACAACTTGTCAAACTTTAAGGAAAACCCTTAACTTTATATTTTAGACTGCGTATATTAACAGAAACGTAAAATATCAGCTAAATTTCTTAGCCCAAGAATTGCTGGGTAACGTAAAAATATAAATATATAAATCTTGATTCATTTTCGGTTCTATGGACTACCTACTTAAAATACACACGGTTAATGTATCACCTATCGTCAGTGCTATAGGATCACCCATTTACATGATCAGTAAATATCTTTCAAATATTTTCGATTCAAAAGATATATAGCCTACTGACGATTCAATTTCAATAATATCAGACCTATTTCCCCATAATAATCTTGACAACTTACTTTGGGATCTGATTGCAGCATGCCTCACATTAACATATTTCGTTTTTCAAGAAACTTTTTATGAGCAAACCTAAGGAACAACCATTGGATCTCCGGTGTCACCTGTGATAGGTTCATCGAAGCTTTTGAGGATGAAGTTTTAGAATTGCCTCCATTAAAGCGAAAATCGTGGTTCAGATATGTAGACGATACTTTTGTCATATAGCGTCATGGTCCAAAAAATTTTCCCATGTATCTTGACTATCTGAATTAGAAACGCAAAATTTATAACGGAAATTGAATCAGAAGGCACGATTCCTTTTTTAGATGTTCGTGTATGAAGGAAAGACGATAGTTAGGAGACACTGCATGTAAAGAAACCAAAACATACGATCAGATACCTAAATGCAAATTCAGGTATCTGCAAATACAAATGCACATCATTATCCAGCACAGAAGCAAATTTACAATCATTATCTGGCACAGAAGTAAGGTATACAGAGACCTCGCGATTTGTGACCAAAATTATTTATAACCGGAAATAGAGAAATTGATTCAAGCTTTAGAAAAGAATGGATATTGTATCGAGGATATTAGACGGTCAATTAGAAAACATAATATACCTACGGCAAGAAATGTATAAAGAGTTACCGATAGGAAGTGTAGTTATTTAATTTATACATGAAACCACAGACAAGATTGCAAGGTTACTTCGGCGGCTAGACACACATAAGAAAATTGGACAATGTTTGCGGTCGCTAAAGGACATTATTCATTTCCAAACAGAAGGAATGTAATTCCTTGTTCTTGTGATGATGTCGATATTGGGGAAACTGGACGATCCATATCCCCTAGGCTTAAGGAACATAAACTATGTATTAGAAAGAAATAAGTTATAAAATCTGTGCCTGAGCACCATTTTACTGGATATATGATAAATAAAAAATAAGACTAAGTTCCTGTGTCGGTCTCGGTATTCTATAAAAGGAAAATTAGAGAATCTATAGAAATTTAGAAACATTATAATGATTTTAATAGAGTACGAGCTACAGTCTTCATCATACCTGGAGACCGACCGCTACATTGAGTCACGTTTCGGTGATGCCTGCCTAAATCTGTCCAAGCTAGTTCAGTGTTCCGATCGTCTGAACTAAAGATCCATGGTTTCTTAATTGACAACAGCCGTGAAATTCTTCGTTATTTGTTAAAAATAATGTCTCAGAAATTATATATAATTTTGCGTGGAATGTTTTAAAAGGCGTATTGTTATTGCAAGAATTGTATGTTATGAGCAAATTTCATGAATCAAAAGTATAAATTTTTGGTATACGTATAGTTGTACGTGTAAAACTTCAATTTTACAAAAAACGTCAAAGAATTGCAAAATCCAATAACCAGAGCTTCGTTGTTTTGTCCCAGAAGGACAAATTTGCGGTTTCATAGAAAATTCCATAAACAATAAATAAAGCAATACTAATACAAGTTTAAAAGCTCGCATCTTTTTTGAAATTGCATAACAAATGTTGCGATTTGGAATGAGTTTCATAAAAATTGCTGTTACCTGTTAAGTCCCAATATATGATGTTTACTTGACAGGTAGGAATTTAACAAAGGTCATAAGATGTACAAAAACATCATCCACGGATCGCCATTTTAAGAAAATACAATGCATGCGATATGAAATGAAAAAGTTAATCGTGAAAACTCACAATATTTTCGATTTATTAAAATCCCAATTCCTAGCAGCCGAGAAGTCGAGATTCTTAATGAGATAACTGAATGACAAGGACAAAGAAGTTTTTTATGTATGAAAACAGATGATCAAATCGACGAATGACATTTTAAATAAATAAAAGCCCGGGTAGGCCGAAAGCTCTACTGCCATGATATGAAAAATTAATATTTCGATGACGCTTGCATGTGTGATTACAGAAATCTAGACGTTTATGGTGCGCATCCAAATATCGGATGCGCAAATTTTAAGGATATAAAACACGCGACATGAAAGGTAAATGTGAAACTTCTTAGACATTTTCCGATTTATTAAAATACCGTTGCTAGAAACCGATAAATAGAGATTTTTATTGAGATAATTGAGTTACAAGGCTAAAAATATCTTTTTATATAAAAAAGAGTTATCAGATTTACGATTTTTTTTCTTAAATTATAGCTTATATTATAACGATATTAGAAACCCAGGTAGAAAGTCTTAGTGTTACGATATTTAAAGAAATCAATTGTCTTGGTGCCGCCTGTATGTAATAATACAGCAATACAATTCAGACGCTTGTAGAGCGTATCCAAGTTGTGTAATTTTAAAAACATAAAATATGTGCAATATCAAATGAAAGACAATTGTATAACTTCTCAGAAAATTCGAATTAATAAAATCCTTTTGCCAGGAGCAGAGGATTTGAGACTCTTAGCGAGATAACGAATTTACAAGACCCGCGGAATTCGGTCATTTTTATTTCTTTTTCAATATGCTTGTCATGGCAAGACTTCATACATAGGATCGAAGGGTAATCTTCTTCTTTTTAATAAATGAGGACCTTTATGAAAATATACACAGTTGCCGCTACTTCGTTTGTTAATTTATGCTTTTGAATATTAGAGGTTGATCAAGAAGTAAAAGTATTCAAGTTAAGAAAATTAAAATGCAATTTTAAAACAGAAATATTCATTACCATGCAACGACAAATGTTTTAAATACATTTTATTTGCATTTTTCTGTAATAAATTGAAATATAAATGCCCAAAGTCTACCAACTTTGCCGCGTAAAGCAAAGGCGGTTTAAGTTTAGGTAAACTATATAATGTTTTCTAATTTATTCAATAAATAATATGAACTAAAACGAAAATATAATTTCGAAATTAAATGTCGATAAGGTTGACCTCTAGTTTCACAAGAATTAGATCTAGATCCCTTTTAAGTTACTTTAAAAAGGGGAAGGTTTCCAATTCAAGCCTATGTATTTTTTATGTATGTACACCGAATGGTTTGACTAATTTGGATGCATTTTTTGGGGTGATCTAATAGCAACCATATTAAAAAACATTAGAAATAGCGGAATAACACCGGCTACTTTGCCGCGCGTTTTCCTACAACGAATCTCGATTTCTAGGCTTATGGCAACGGGTTTTTAATAAATAAAAAATTTAGAAGTTACACAATTACCTTTCATTTCCTGTTGTACACATTGCGTGTTCTTAAAATGGCGCTAATTGGATGCGGTTTTGGATATGTGTATTATCACATACAGGCATCAACGAAAAATTGATTTTTTTTCAAATATCCTGCCAGTAGAGCTCTTGTCCTACCTGGGCTTTTATTATCGCTTTAACATAAAATAGAATTTAAAAAAATCATTCGTGGATCTAATGACTACCTTTTATATATAAAATAATTTCGTTTTGCATTGCAACTCAGTTATCTCCCTAAGAATCTCACCAAGTATCTCGATTTCTCTGGAAGTGGGAGTATAACAAATCGAAAATTTTCTGAGAAATTACACAATTATTTTTTAGTTCATATCGCATACATTGTATGTTCTTAAAATAGCGCTACATGGATTATTTTGTTGTGTATCTTATGATAGTGGCGTTCTACCTCTAAATATCATGTATTCGGACTCAGAACAGATAACAGTAATTTTCATTATAGCTATTTTGTTTGTCTACCTAAAAAGCAAACTTTCATATACCTATTTTGTCTGTGTATCTTATGATTCTTGTTTTGACGCTTCGTTCCTCGGCCTATACCAGAAAGAAAGACCTCCTTGTTGGAAAACAGTACAATCTGAACAATAGTAAGTACGGAATTTTTTTTTGATATATCGATATCTATTGATATATCGATAGTTACCGATAGTTATTGATTTATCATTCATAATAAAAGTTTCGATTAAAAAGTTATATCTACAATTTTAAGTGCTGACTTAAATTCCCCTAAAAACTACTAAAGTTCCTTGTTTAAGTTCTCCGGGAGACAGCTTATAGTTTTTCCGGCTTCTCTCACATCATTAGTCTATATTCGCATGTATAACCCATACTTACTGGATTTGAATTTCATTCATTAGGGTGAAAGAAGCATATTGAAAAAAAAAAATGACGGAATCAAGCCATTTTGAATATTTTTCTTCGAGAGAAAGAGTTTTCGCGATAATTTTGGAATGCTTTGACATATTGCCTTAATATTTGGTATATGAAGTATAAATAATTTGGGGGTATCTTGAAGTAAATCCCCTGGAACCTAGGAAGGGGGATCTAATTCATTGTAAGGATAATTTGGGTTATTATAAATCTTAATGGTTTTTGGAATAAGTAACTTAATTCTTAGCACAAATGAATGACTGTGTCAATAAGTAAAACGTATGGGGGGAATGTAGGCTAAAAAGAGGGTTATATAAAAATATCGAGTTTAAAATGATGTTCCCGGTTTTTAGGAATACGAAGTTCAATTTTACTAATCCTTTTAAATTTTTAATGTAGATTTTTTAAGCATATGTACAGATGAGTCTTATATATAATATTAGTTATCGTGCTTCTAGGTACATTGAACATTGATTCTTGGGAGATTTGACCAACCTGGGTCATCGCCCTATTATTATTACACATAATTAACTAATATTATTACAAATAATTAACTAATAAATAACACGCGCCATTTTTAATATTTTTCCGCGATATTGTTTTAATACATTGCTTTAAAATTTGGTACATGTGTAAATAACCAAAAAAAGTAAATATTAATTCATTCGATTTAATGGAGGGGGGACAAACTTTGTTTTTTGTCAGTTTATTTTGGTAGCTAGGTAATTTTTTTAATTGTAATGAATATTGATACTACCAAATTATTTTATTCTGGACACAAAACATTTCTTGTATCAATACCTGAGGTGTGTGGTAGTGGAGGCGGTGACACTGAAAGAAGTGGATTACTAAAATATTGTGTTTCATATGGTTTTCGGTTTTTTAACAATTTGTTTTGTCGAAATCGATTTACGTATTTTTACAATACGTTTTTTAATTTGCTACCGTAGTGAAATCTTCGTCAATAATCATTTTGATGTGTAGATATTTAAATAGGAAATGCTTATATTCATTCCTTAAATATGTTCTGAAAATGTATGTCACTAAAAACATCAATACCAATGACCCCTGCAATATTATAACTTAAGATCGTTTAGGTACATTCTGTTTGTTTTCGATTTAATAATAATTATAATTATTATTTTTTACAACACAGAATATTACTTCCTTCGTAAAAAGGAAGTATTATTATTGTGAAAAAGTCACCCTCCGAGATTTTTTCAGATTTTTCCCTAGATGCCGAAAACATGTTGATTTCGTCGGTCTGTCTGTCTGTAAGCCTATTCGCGGCATAGCCAAAAAACTACTTACTGGATTACCTTCAATTTTATGGTATAAATCTAACGTAGCGAAACAAATTTTTGTACAAAAATTAAGCATTATGTTCGATCTATAGTCTAGTCTTTATGTTTTAGTGTCTCCAGATGCAAAAAAATATATTTTATCAATTCCGTCAGTCTGTCTCTAGGTCTGTCTGTCAGTTCGCGGAATAGCTTAAAACTGCTAACCAGATTCACTTCAAATTTTAGTCAAAAATTAATGGTCATACGGGGATGATTTGAGAATATTTTGGTAAAAAACAAGATGACGCATGACGGCTCAGTGAAACGTAAAAAATGTATTACTAAAAAAATGTTTTATCCAGTTTTGTGGTTTTAAGACATAATATCATTAATATATGATTACTCCTACAATTTGTCTTGCATGGTCTGAACACTGGCAACTTATAATATTAAAAAACGATCATAATAATCATTCAACTATTAACCTCTTAAAAATATCGAAAAACTAAATATACACTCTCGTATTATTATGTTATATTGTCTATTATACGAGAAAAAAACTATGCAACTAACAGACCATTTCAAAAGTTCTCCTGTCTGACTACCCGTACCAAAAATAATAGTGTTGGCAAATGATTGACCATTTATAAATTGGTCACTTATTGCCATTTTTAGGGTCATTTTTAAAAAAAATCACGCATAAAAGAGTGCTTTTATCTTAAGCTTTCAGTTATTGCCAAACAAAGTTTATCCGTTATACAAAAATTAATTAATAAATCGTTTTATTTATAAAAGTAAATAACCGGTCACTTTAGGTCGTTTAAGCGGTCATTTTCCAAAATTGGTTACTTATATGACCAGTCGTTTTAGGTCATTCATGCAGTGATTTTTAAAAATTGGCGAATTTTGGTTATTTATAAAAATAACCGGTTATATCTGAAAGTAACCCGGTCATTTAAGTGACTTAAGTTACTTCACACAACTTGTGGCTAAATATTAAAATATGAATTCTAATCTGCCTTATCGTCGATACCTTTTTCGATGAATTATCTTTTTTTGCATACTTAATTGCAATAGACAAAGAAAAATACTTCTAACTGGGCAATAAGTATCAAAAAATATAGATACTTACCGGTACATCGATAACTATCGATATATTGGTAATTATCGATATTTCAATAGTTATTAATATATCGCCTATCGATAGATAAAATCTAATATTGCCCATCTCTAGGAAAGAGTACTGCATCAAAACAGAATCTCTCTTTAATTTTACAAAATATGCAAAAAATGATGGGGCAGTCTACAAAGAAAAAGTCAAAACTATGAATAACGTGTCAGCTAACCGCGATCAAGAAAAATTCATTAGATATTATAGTGTGTCTATTGATACATTACATCTAAGATAGTAAGATATGATAATTTACAGAACGACTTGAATAAAAGTAAAACGAGTTCATTAGCCTTTACATACCAAAAACTGCTAAAAATGGTTAATTAATACACAAAAAACACTCCAGAGGCCCTTCACAAAAGAACTATTGGATCGAATATTCCATGAGTTGGCATTCCGAGGACGCAAACTTTGTTGTTTGTTGTTTATTTGAAATTTCCAAGAAGAAAATCTAAATGGTGGATTACACAGGGTAACAAAATGAAAACAAAAATTTGGTGCCGGAAATCTAACATCTGGTTTTAGATGTTTTTAATGTGCTGATTCCAAAAAGTCATCAGATTTTTTCTATCAGCTCTAGTTTTTGAGATACAGGTTAATTGATATTTTTTTCTGATGAAGGCGACAAATAAAGAGATAAATATGTACTTAATCGTCAAAATAGAAATTTCCCAGAATCCCCAGAAAGTAAAGCAAAAGCTAATTAACCAAATGGATACCTGCAATTGTCCCTGACCCAATGTTCCTATACTAGAAACTACTCAATACACTGCTCTTAATTACTTTTATACCTGTAATTGCCTATGACCCGATCCTTCTAGCCTGCTTAGTTGTACTCGATTTAGTATATTACTGAGTTTTCCCAAGTAAAGTTGTGCTATCAGTTTGTGTAAATTTTGGTCGTTTTGTAGTATCCAGACACTAAACTGAAACAATGACATCCACAAGCAGACGTACCTGTGTAAATCATCCCGATGTTTTTTGTTATGTGTGTGGTGAATACACTTTGAAGGAGAGCAGAAAAATGATTTCTGACTTTGTGAAAAGAGCTTATCTTGCCTATTTTGGCGTTCATTTAGGAAATCAAGATAAATCTTGGGCCCCACATTACATATGTAAAACATGTGTTGAACATTTGCGACAGTGGACAACTGGAAAGAGGAAGGCCTAAAGTTTGGTGTACCAATGGTTTGGAGAGAACCGCGAAACCATCATGACGACTGCTATTTTTGTCTCGTTATATTAAAGGCATAAATAGAAACAATAGACACAAATGGACATATCCTGATCTAGATTCTGCAAGAAGGCCTGTAGCGCATTCGGAAGAAATACCCGTTCCATCATTCAGCAGTCTACCCGAACTGACAGAAGATGATATAAAAATATCAAAGTCTGACGAAGTTCAAAGAATTCATTTAGAAAACGACAGCGAATTTGAAGCAGATTTGGCAACTCCGCAGTGTTTCAATCAAGAAGAATTAAACTATCTTATAAGAGATTCGAATCTCTCAAAGGAATCCGCTGAATTGCTTGCATCCAGATTAAAAGAAAAAAATCTAGTTTGTCCAGGTACTAATATTACATTTTATCGTAAAAGAGATAAGGATCTGCTGCCTTTTTTCGCTCAGGAAAATGACTTGGTATTTTGTAACAATATAAAAGGGCTCTTAGAAAAAATGGGTTTGCCTGAATAAACTCCAGATGATTGACGCCTTTTTATTGACAGTTCAAAACGTAGTTTAAAATGTGTTCTTTTACATAACGGTAACAAATATGGCTCAATTACTATTGGTCATTCTACTACCATGAAGGAAGAATATGAAACAATTGCATTAGTTTTGAGAAAAATTAAATACGAAGAACATCAGTGGGCAATTTGTGTTGATTAAAAAATGGTTTCCTTCCTCCTTGGACAGCAAAATATCCTTGTTTTTTGTGCCTTTGGGACAGCAGAGCTAAAAATGAGCACTGGGTTAACAAAAATTGGCCTTCAAGAGATGTCATGATTCAGGGAAAACAAAACGTGATCAACGAACCTTTGGTTTCAAGAGAAAAATCTTACTTCCGCCCTTGCATATCAAGCTAGGCCTAATGAAGCAATTTGTGAAGGCTTTAAATTGAGATGGAAATTGTTTTGGGTATTTGTCACGTAAATTTCCTGGCATTAGCACGGAAAAACTAAAAGCTGGTATATTTGATACTCAAATAAGGCAACTTGTTAAAGATCCACAATTCACCACATCAATTAACGAGACTGAATCTAACGCTTGGTGTTCATTTGTTCAAGTAGTACAAAATTTTCTTGGCAATCATAAAGCAGAGAATTACGTAGAATTAGTGGAAACTATGCTTTCAAATTTTAATATTCTCGGCTGTAACATGAGTATAAAAGTTCACTACCTCCACAGCCACCTAGATCGTTTTCCAGAAAACTTAGGTGATTGTAGTGAAGAACAGGGGGAAAGATTCCATCAGGATATTAAAACTATGGAAGCCGGAGCCTTCAGCGAGACTGCCCTAGTAAATTCCATTCTAGAAAATCGTATAAAAGAAAATTTTTATGTAATTAGTGACTAATGTAATTATGTAAATTAAGTCTATGCAATAAATACCTAAATCCATGTGTCTTTGTTTTTTTAACTAGCAATAGTAATATTATATATTATAACAGTTATAACGTAAAATATATACACAATTAAAAAAAAAAACTAGATCTGATAGACAAAATCTGAGAACTTTTTTACATTCTGCATCCAAAAATTACACAGGAACAGTTAAAAAGTCGCAGGCACCAAAGTTTGTGTTGGCCTGTGTTATTAACTGGCAGAATCTGCGATGCATATTTTGGAACTAAAAAAAGTTTATATTTCACGAACTATTTAAAATTAATTTCTGCCAGTACCATTTTCCTAAAAAGTAGTTGATAATTAAAAAAAACCTGTATTTATGAAATTAATTTCCAACTAATTTATCTTGTCTTACCCAGAAAATTACTTATCATCCCTTGGGATAGAGCTGCGTAATGTTGTTATAAATATTAAAATACTTGTCTAGACCTTAATAAACTCAGCCATACTGCAAAGTTAAACATTATCATTAATTTTCCGGCTCTAATAAAGTACATAAAATACATATTATCTGATTGTAAATTGACCTTTCGTTTGTCCTTATAGGGTATACAGAATGGGCAATGTCTCAAATAAGCACAAAAAAATGCACCCCTTATATAAAATCTTTACGGGAAATTTAAATATAAAGAGGTCTTGGCAGTAGCGATGTAATACATTTCCATTAAAATTCGTGTTCATAAGGTATTTGCAGGTAACATATTAAAGATTTTTTTTCGTAAGATTTATGCAATAAGATTTTGCAAATTTTGTTAGCGTTAGACTGTATGTTGATATGTTACTTTTTCGATATACTATACAATTTTTTTAATTTTTATCATTTTCTATTTTAAATTATATTTTCTAACAACCCTTAGTTTTCACTATATTGGTGCTTCATGATGTTAATATGGCCAGTATGCTGAAGGCACAGGCACGTAGCCTGCAGGTGGGGAATTGACCGCCCCCCGAAACTCTGAAAATATTTTGGTATAGGCATGGATATTCCTAATTTTTTTCTGAAGTTCAACCTTTTGGACCCCTCGATCTCCAGAAATGAATCTCTGGGTTGGACCTTCCCCGAACCGAATTTCTGACTACGTGCCTGTAGAATATATATTATTTTAATTTAGTTTGGTACTAAAGCAATTTTTATTATTTCTTTGACATGGTTAAAAGTACCTATTTGAAGCAAGTCAAAAAACAGCTGCAGTTATGAAAAAGTAAATAGCAGTAGTATTACATATTACACTAAAACTTAAACTAAAAGTAAAAAAAAATGTTATACATACAAAATTATATTAACGGACAGAAACAAACTATATTGGATATTGCATTAAAGCTGGCGCCTCCAAATATTTTCCTGTAGAATAATAGTTATATACAAGGGAAAAAAGTATTAGATTTTAGCTCGAGTGTATAAGACACTATTTTTTTCTGTGACGGGGTCTAATATTGAAAATATCATACCGCCATTTTGTAACCAATCGGATATTGTTATTCGAACTCATTACCATAGCAACCCACAAAATTTCCGGAAATTTTCGTCGACCTGACTGAAATTAATAAGCGGAAATTTTTTGACATATAATGAAATGTCAACGCCTTGCGACACGACTTTTTTCAGTAATAATAATTGTGATAATATGTCACATACCTTATAATAAATTAATACATTTATCTCCTATTTATTTATTTTAAGAAGATTTTGAAAATAATAGAATGATATACTTATGTAGGTAGACTAGAATTTTATTTAAGTAGGTACTTAAGAAATAATACTTTGTACAAGCGAATTGAAATATTCCATGAACTCGTCGACTTGTTCTCTTTCTAATGGTGAATAATTAAGACTTGCGGTGGTTAAAGAACTGTGTCCTTAATAGGTGTCAGTGTTTTATGAAGTAGATATAATAGTTTCCCATTAAGTGATTTACTTTCCCCTTAGACATCCTGGAGAACTTCGGCAAAATCATCAGCAACACGTTCTGTATTCTTCTAAACAAATTGTCTTCCATGAATGTGACAATTATCAATTAAATCAGTAAGATATTTCAGATAACGATGGCACATTTTATTATGGCCCACTTTTTTTCCAATATGCACATAAAGCATATTTTTTAAATTTTTCCATTTTAAACAACTTATAAGTATGTTTCTGCTAATTCTAGCTAGGAGCTTTATTGATTGGGTTGTTCTGAAAAATTAGTTTATAGTCGTTTGACGGGCATACACAAAATTCCATAGACTTCTTGATTGAATTATCCCCTTGTTTTAATTGGAAAAAATCGTCCATATTTCTCAAAGAGACCTGTTTATAATTCTATTAAATAAAAAGTTAAAGTCTTGGTCTCAGTCAAATATTTAAAAAAAGCGTAAGGTAACACGTGTTTCGCTGTTGCGAGTATCATCGGACCTACAATATTGGAAAAACCTATTATACTAATTATACAATTAAAAAATAATATTAAGTATAGCTACCTTAACACATTGACACATAACACTCTTGTTTTAACATACTTTCATTTATCGAGATATATAATTAAAATTAAGAATATATCAATTCCACCAATCTTAGTAATTTCGAATAAATCAAAAATAAAAGAAAAGGGCTCCTTCTGTACATTTCGGACAAAATTATTATACTAAAATCGGAATTTTACCTTTTCTTGGGGAAAGTTTTACCGGTAGGTATAGGTGAGTTTTACATAGTTTTCCACTATTTTTAGTGATTTGAAATCCAATATATATAAACAAATATAGCTTTCTTGAAATATGTATCGTTATATTATTGTACTAAAGTTGGTAGTTGTAACTTTTAATAATAATAGTTAATTATAGTCATATGGTACTTTAAAATTTACATGTTTGGTAAGATCAAATAATTTACTCGGACGATCCATCATTTTTAGTGGCTTAGAATTAGCTTGAAATGATGAAATACAATTTTATTCTACACCTGTATTACTATTTAATTGTACTAAACTCAGTGCTAGTCAGTACCTTGTTTATACAAAATGTATCTTTTACATAACTAAAATCATACGTTTTGTGGTCCACACGCTCCGTTTTACTTGATAAAAGTCGTATCATAAGACGTTCCGTCTGGACCGCCCTTAACGATAAACGACAATAGCATCATTATATCTACTATTATTTTGATGTACTACGAAAACTCACTTTTAATGCTTTTTTTTTCATCTTGTTTGAAAATTTCTTACCGAATCTCCCATATACTTCGTTTTCGACTCGGGATAATTTTCGAAAAAATTCGTAACCTCGAAAACATTTTCGGTAATAATTCAAGCACTAGGGAAATTATAACTGAAAATAGTTGAATGAAGCCAGAAAATTGTCAATGAGAAATTTGAAATTTTAAACTGGTAGGCTGTTGTACGACAATTAGACCTGCGTTGCTAAGGCAACCCTAAGATAAATCAAATATATGCCAATTTATTTATGTGATTTGATTTAAAAATTGTGAACTTAGTGGTTGTTTAGCAGTTATTGTGAATAATATAAAGTTAAAAAAATGTCTGACTCGATCTGAGTTAGTAGAAGCAGCGAAACTAGCGTCACAAAAATTATTACCAGAATCGCGGAAAATTTTACCAAACCCCGTATTCAAGATTTATTGAATAGAAGATGAAAAAAACATGCCTTTTTTTCGCGGAGACGATATTATTGGCTTCTTTTTTCGGAACTGGCACAACAACAAAAGCAATCAACAGTGTGGTCGAATCCAATAATAACGTAGACATTTCAAAATATTTCAAACTAATTACCTTTCTGAAACAAAATGGGAAAGGTTACACGTCCAAGAAAGCTGCGATTTTTACGAGTACACATTAGTAATTTTTTAAATAAGGCTCCCGATGAAGTTTACTTAATGGTCAAGGTTGTTGCTGTATTTGGGATTGCAGGAGTTTGTCGAATTTGTGAAATCAGCCAGGTAACAGATGATATTGAGGATTCGGGAACGTTATTAATTGAGAAACTTAAGCAAACAAAGAATCATGTAAACAGGTGAAAAAATATATTAAATTTTACTGAATGTACATAGTCCTTCGTCCAGCAGCAGCAAAGGATCGTCCCCTGTTTTATGCATATCGCAGTGAAAAATGTATCAACCAGGTTGTGAGTAAAAACGAGTTTTATAAGGGATATCAAACAGTAGCTAATTTTTTGTCAACTTGAAAATGCTAAATAATATACAGGTCATTCATTTCGAAGATAATTTGCTACTCTTTTAGTTGAATCTGGGGAGACTTGATGACACTAACGAAACATGGGGGTTGGAAGTTATTAAGAGGGAAAAAACTAATTTCATAAAAAGGGATATTTTGTTATCTGTTCACAGGGCTTAACTGTCAAACTTTTTTCACGTCACAGTAAAAAATATTTTATAAGAGGCTCGTAATTCTAACTTTAAAATGGGTATAGCTTAAGGACTTGACACTGTTGGCAACGTTTTGTAGATTTATTTTTACTTTATCAAGCACTAAAAAAAACAAACATTGTTAGCATCCGTGCTGCTGTTGTTCAGGTAGGAGCATTTGTTTGTGGCTTATATTTTTATTTTTTGCATCAAATGTGCTTTGTTTCTTTTAGTGCTTGTTAAAGTAAAAATAAATCTACATAACGTTGCACAAAATATAATTGTGCCTTTTTAAATCCCTCCCAAACACACGAATCACCGGAAGTTAATTTTGAAATAATTGGGAGACAAAGTTCACGTCGTGTTAAATAATTTCGTGCCGAATCTGCAAGGCGGTGCCTCGGTAAGCATAAGACATCCAGGGAACCGGTACCCTAATTAATTTAAACTGAGTCTCACGAAATAATCCGAGTTTTGATGAATCTTAAGAACAGTCTATAGAAAACATTCATGAAAGTTACATTATCCCGGACGACCCTTGCGTAGCTAATAAGATAATGAATATTAGCAAAATACACTTTAAGAACAACTTATAAATCAAACGGTTTTTTAAATTGCCTTAATAAATAAATCAGCTTATTTTGAGTTATCGTATATACCTTCAATGTGATGATGCCATTTTAAACCGTCATGCGTCATCTGTAACAACAGCTTGAAGCTTAATACAACTTTCATTTATTACATTATCATTAAAACAAACCTAATCCTTTGAATTTTATTACAATTCAATTTAAGTCTATACTCTTAAACCACTCGTCCGCATTCGTTAAGGCACAAGAAGTATTTTCTTCAATATTAACACTAAAGTCATTGATTGTATAAAATAAAAAATAGCGATCCAAGGATGCGGGACCCCATCTAGACCGCTAGCCTCTTCTAAAGCGAGTTCCTGGTACAAACGACTTGACTTTAATAAGTAAGATGTAATTAGTTCCAGGGGAGGGCCATCTCTAGAATGAAAAATACAGCCGAAATTGCTGAGATCGGACAGTACAGCGGAGCGCAACTGACTCCCATCAAGACTCTTGACCACATCGTGCACAAACTTAAGAATTGATTGAATCGTAGAATGACCACTCATTAAACCAAACTAGCTATCAGGTAATACTTTATATTTGTTTAAATAAGATACAAGTCACTCCTTTAATAATGTGTAACTGAATTTTCGAAATAAGGGAACGATTGAGATCGGACTATAAAGCAAACAAAAACAGAACAAGGGACGAGACACCTTAGGAGTTTAAAACTGTACTGGAAATAAATAGTATAAAAATAATCTTTAAAAGTTTCGCAGTCAATACTTCACAAAGCATCGTTATTATTAGTTTTATTACATTCAGTTCGCAGAAGTTTCCATGTATCTTGATTTATTTTTAGAATGTACTAAGAAATTTTTATAAGCAGGAGTAATAGTTTTAAAAGGAACATGGCCATGTAATAGCTTAGTAAATTTTTGATAAGGTAATTCGTTAAGGGCCAAATTATAAATAGGCTGATTATTTTACAACAAACAGATATTTACCATAGGTACAATTGTCTCAACAATAATATCCTTGACAGTTATCTACTTGGTAAAGTTACCAGCCTATTCATAATTTCGCCCTAAAATATACATATTACGATCCTTTAAATAAAACATATCCCAGTTAGAATGGTGTAAAGATAAATTAAAATCATCGAGATTTTTTTTGTGTCCCGTATATTTATCTGTGTTGAATTTGTCTTAAGATTTTATTTACATAAATGGCTTGACCTTAATGATCACATAAACACGGATCAACGATTTTAGTTTTTTTTTAAAGCAAACAACTCTAAAACATACACCTCTTCCCAAACCTGGAGAAATTTTTATAACATTGGATATAGTAACTTGCAAAAACCGTAGGAGCTTAATTAATTTATTAATTAAAATTAAAACTACGAATTTTGGAGACTGTATTAAAAAAAAAATCTATCTCCATAGGAGAAGTAGGATTCATGGTACACGGACGACAAACGGAAAACATCCAGCACTTCGAAAGCATAAGTCCGAGAGTCTGCTCCATAGTACTACAACTGAATAGGAGATATAAAATCAAAATTATTCAAGCCTATACTCCAATTCAGCAAGAAGAAATGGAAGACTTTTATGCAGAGAGAATGGGATAGGAGAAAGAAATGACAGAGGAATCCTTCTACTGAAATTTCTCCTACAGCATGGCCTATGTGATACGAACACCCTCTTCAAAAAGACCCAAAATCGATAATGGACATGGCAAAACCCCGAAGAAAGAACAAGGAACGAAATAAACTTTGTAATAACAGACAAGAAACAAATTATACAGGACGATTCAATACTTAAACGTCTGTCGGTGAGAAGAGATTACAGAATGGTTAGCGTAAAAGTAGTGCTAAACTTAAGAAAGGAGAGAAGAATGCTTACAAAGACAAATAGCTGTAGATGGACCTCTGCAGAAAGCAAAGAAGAATACCAAAAAAAGATAACAGTAAATTTAGAAAACGCTAATTCAATGAGCATATATGCTCTAAATAATTCCTTCCAAATATAGGTAGAAGAAGCGGCAGAAGCAACACGAGGAGAGACTCTCTGCAGACACGTGAGATCTGATGCATGGGAGGCGAGATATGCTGCATAGAAACACAGATACAGCTTAGACTATTGAATAGAGACATTTCGAGGGTCATTGGAAAGATGGCAGAAAATCCAACACAAAATAGGTTACACAAATTATAGTAGAAAATAAATGCATGAAGATACTGAAGAATTAATTTGCAACAGGAAGGATCAAAATGACTAAATTTCAAAATCTGAAGGGTCAAGAAACCAGAGAAAGACAATATTATCTTAAGATTGTGGACGATTTCTATTCACAGTTGTAAAAGTGTGAAGAAATATAGACCTATCAGCTTGTTTCCCTACCTGTACAAACTATTTACAAAGATTCTCATCAAGCGTTTGACACCTAAGCTGGACCTTTTCCGACCCGTAGAACAAGCAGGATGCTGATACGGCACAAATGATCATCTGACGGTTATTAAGACTTTAATCGAGAAATCCCTCGAATACAATAGTTGTATTTGTCGATTACTAAAAGGTATTCGACTCTATAAAACATGCCGAAATACAGCTACAGTACATATATCAAAACGCACCAGCTAGTGTCAGACTGCCCGATAAAACGAACAGGTTTATAGTGGAACGAGGAGTCCGATAAGGTGATACAATATCTCCAAAATTGCTCACCACTCGTTTGGAATAAAGGTTCAGGAACATCGAACTAGAGGATACCGGTACAAACATTAATGGTGTGGATAAAGCGAAAATGCAACTTTAAAGATTAAGCACTGCTTCGCACAAGGTAGGCCCCAAAATCAACGCTTCTAAAACACAGTTTATGACCATTGAGAGAAGAAAGCAAAAGCTTGTACCCAGGAAGATCTGAAATAACAGATTGCTCGATATGACAAAATCGAAAACGAAACGTCTATCATACTGAAACAGTGCTACAAGTTAAATGTAACATTTAGCACCACCTATCGGGGCTCCGGTGATTTCCGGCTGCAAACCCATAGGTAATTTAAAATACTACAAATGATAGAGGTCCAGAAATCATGATCGCAGGAGGGTACCCTGTGACATAATCGAAAGCAATTCTTCTTTTAGGCCGTTTTGCACTGCATTTGTGCTATTATACATATATCTTTTCCGGCCAAGAACTTTTGATGAAGATGTGTGAGAGCACATTTTTATCGATTTTTAGTATCTACTCTCCGCATGATGGTGCTAGTGCATGCTTCTTAAATTACCTATGGGTTTGCAGCCGGAAATCACCGGAGCCCCGATAGGTGGTGCTAAATGTTACATTTAACTTGTAGTACTGTTTCAGTATGATAAGACGTTTCGTTTTCGATTTTGTCATATCGAGCAATCAATCTGTTATTTCAGATCTCCCTGGGTACAAGCCTGCCTGATGAGGGTAGAGACCCAGAAATCATGATCGCAGGAGGGTACCTTGTGACATAATCGAAAGCAATTCTTCTTTTAGGCCGTTTTGCACCTGCAGAAATTATATATTTGTGCTATTATACATATATCTTTTCCGGCCAAGAACTTTTGATAAAAATGTGTGAGAGCACATTTTGATCGATTTTTCGTATCTACATATCATTTAGTAACTCATATATACTGTCTTTTACAGGTACATTCCTATATAATACTCGATTACTGTGCAAAATTTGAGGTAAATTGGATAGTTAGTTTTTTAAGTAATAACTTTTTTAAGGTTTCTAGGTCGCCATTTTGTTCCGGCATAATGGATTTTTCTTAAAATATTATGAGGTCATCCCCATATGACCCTTAATTTTTGTTAAAATGGAAAGAGACAGTCTGGTACATAATTTTTAAGTTAGGCCGCGAACTGACACAGGCAGACAGACCGACGGATTTGATAAAACATATTTTTGGCATCTAAGGATGCTAAAACGTGAGTATATGTAAAATCTGAGAAGGTACATATTTTTACGATTACAAACATTTTATTTGGCCGCCATTTTATTCCACCATCTTTAATTAATCAGCCATTTTACTAGTTCATTTCTATACAAAATTAGTGACACACAATTTCAAATCAATCCACGAAGTAGTTTTTCATGCTGAATTTTTACTAACTTCACTAAGCCGCCATTTTGTTTCCTCATCTTGGATTTGCCCCAAAAGTTGACTAGTTGTTTTCTACAAAGTAGTAAGTTGTGCAAAATTTGAGATAAACTGGGAAAGTAATAATTTTTTTAACATTTCACTAAGCCGCCATTTTGTTTCGCCATATTGGATTTTTACCAAAATGTTACCAGATCATCCCCATATGAACCTTAATTTTTGACCAAAATTTCAAATTAATCGGGTAAGTAGTTTTTAAGCTATGCCGTGAAATGACAGACAGACAAAACGACAGACAGACCGATAGAATTGATAAAATTTATGTTTTGACATCTAGGGATCCTAAAACGTTAAGGAATGTTAAACCTGAGAGGTTGATTTTTTCTTTACGATTACATACATTTTATTTGGCCGCTATTTTGTTCAGCCATGTTGAATTAATACCCCAATTTTACTAGTTTATTTCTATATCACAGTTAGTTTTGCAATATGATTTGATACTAATCTACTAAGTTGTTTTTCAGGCTGAATTTTTAATAATTTTATTAAGTCGCCATCTTCGATTGTACCAAAATTTTACCAGTTATTTATTATATTATACTTGATTTTTGTCCAAAATTTGAGATACATCGGGTAAGTAGCTTTTTAGTAATACATTTCACTAAGCAGCCATTTTGTTTCGCTATAATGGATTTTTACCAAAATGTTACCAGATCAACCCAATACGAAACTTAATTTTTGACCAAAATTTGAAGCTAATCGGGTAATTGGTTATTTAGCTATGCCGTGAACAAACAGATCGACAGACAGGCGGTCCGAGGGACTTGAGAAAACATGTTTTTCGGCATCTAGGGACCCTGAAACGTAAAGATCTGAAAAAATCTCGAAGAGTGATTTTTTCACGATTACAATACTTCCCTTTTACGAAGCAAGTAAAAATGCAATATTTTTAAAAAAATAGCATCTCTTGAACATTTTCAAGTGGTTAAGAGTGCAAGCCAAAAGTGAAAATTATATGGGCGCCATTTTTGTTTTTGAATTTTGAGACGTGATCGGTTTCAAATGCGAGGTGGCCATGAGTCAGCATTGCCAATTTTGTAAAAAAAGTCGTGACGAAAAGAGGGCCGTTTCGACACTACTCGTATCGAAAAGACATATTTATGATTGCAAAATAGAAAATTTAGTATTAAAATATTAGAATCATAAGACATGATTTTATAACACAAGCCCTAGGTTCTAAAGGGTGAGTGAGATTAAAGTCTTATGAAACGAGTATTATTTTTTCTATTTTTCGCATACCGGTTTCAAATAGACTTTGCCAACTTTGGAGATGAGAAAAAAACGAGGGTCATTACGACATCAGTTAGCGCTCTGGAAAGAGGTCTATATTAATGCAAAATAGAAAAACATAATTTTAGATATACCTGTTTATATCCTTCCAAAGGTCTTATTTTCATTGATATTTTGAAAATGATTTTAAGTAGAATTAAATTTCTGTACAAATTATGTAATGGGTTTCCAGGACAACGAGTTTTTTCTAGAGGCCGTTTTTACCCTTATTACGAACCGGTTATTATATTATGTACCTTTATAGAGGATACGGTCGATAAAAAATGTTTTCTTTAAGGGTTTCGGTAAAATGTAGGAAAAACAAACCAAAGCAAAAAAAAATTATTAACTGATATGTCCTCACAGGAAACTCCCGCAGTAAAATAGATTAAAAGAGCGTATTTTCATATATTTAAATACATCTTTAAGATTTTTCCTTTCAACATATTTTTTCAAATAGAATATTGTAACCGTGTAGATCTAAACTTACCAACAAATTCATGACAGGGAATACACATAATATAAACGGTAAAATTGTTACATATACTGAAAATTACAAATTATTTTTTTTCGCTACTGAATTGTATCGTTATCTATTTCTATCTAGTGTATTTATTTATTACAAATTGCTTTCTTTGTTTTTTAACAGAAATGATAATTTTTAAAGAAACTGTAAATTTCCATAGTACATTGTAGTATTTTTTTATGTAGAGGCATAAGTATAAGAGTTTTTATAGGGATAGAAGATTTTTTTAAAACAAATTATGCATTTTAATTTAATCTTATAGTAATCGATTTTCAAATAATTGTGCAACATATATTTTGTCATAAATTATAATAAACATTTGAAGGAGTATTTGTAGAAAAATAATTAAAATATAAATAGCAATATATATAATTAGATAAAATTACTTCAAATCTGACAATTATTAATATCGATAATAAAATTATTCCTCCGCAACGTACCAGAGGGCAGGGTTCCTAGACGCCGTAAAACATGTTTTTTCAGTTCCGTCGATCTGTCTGTTTTCGGAATAGCTAAAAAAACTACTTAACAGTTTGACTTTAAAGTTTGGTGAAAATTAAAGGTCATGTGAGGTGACATGGTAATGTTTTGGTAAAATTCCAATACGGCAAAACAAAATGGCGGCCAAGTGAAATGTTAAAAAAAAATATTAATAAAAAACTCATCAAATTTGCCTCAAATTTTGCACAAAAAATCAAGTATTTAATCAAGTGGTAAAATTTGGGTACGATTCAAAATATTTAAAAATTCAGCCTTAAAAAACTATCAAATAGATTGATTTCAAATTTTGTGCAAGAATTAATTGTGGTATAGAGATGAACTCGTAAAACTGTGGTACGAATTCAAGATGGTGGAATAAAATGGCGGCCAAATGAAATGTTTGAAATTGAAAAAAAAAGTTTTATGTACCTTCACGTTCTAGTGTTCCCAGATGCCAAAAAATGTGTTTTCTCAATTCCATTGGTGTGTCTGTCGGTTTGTCTTTCAGTTCACGGTGTAGCTAAAAACTACTTACACGATTGACTTCAAAATTTTGTAAAAAATTAACGATTATATGAGGATGATCTTGTAATATTTTCATATAAATCCAATATGGCGGAACAAAATGGTAGACTAGTGAATTGTTAAAAAAAATATTACTAAAAAATAACATATCCAATTTACCTCAAATTTTGCACAAAAATCAAGTGTTAGATAGAAATCAACCTGCAGTGCTTTAATACGAATCCAAGACATCAAAACAAAATGGCGGTCTAATAAATCACATAAAAAACAAGCTGGGAAAACTACTTATTAAATTAGTTTATGAAATTCAATAAAATTAATTAAAACGTAGCAATAGCTGCGTTTTATCAAACTAAGGCAACTGGATGCTTTAAAATTTTTCAATTTATAGGAAAAACCTAAAAAAATATGTATAATTTTCTTCTAGTAGTCTGGCACGTCGTAGAGACAAACACGTAATTGGAAAATTGCTGGAAATAATTTGAAGTTTTTCAGTCTGCTTTTTTTTCAAAAACTTTAAAAAAAAATACCCTAAACTTTTAATATGTATGTCTAAATTAAAAAAATAATTATTATTGGTAAAATTTCCAAAACGAAATAAAAAATTAAATTTTTTGCTCCAAAATAGTCTGTCGACAAACATTTAGCAGCATACTTTAAACACAGTTTCGTAATTTTTTGCCTTGTCTTTATTTATGTTATGAACGACAGATAAAAAAAACAAAAATTTCCTCAAAACAAAAAATCGTAATGATTTCGCTTGTTAGTGAAAACCAAAACCCTCTTGTTAAACACTTATTGATTTCAAGCAATCTCGTAAATAAAAATGTTTATAACCCTTGCAAATAGTGTCTTTCCCTACGCGGCTGCACTGCAAAAGTATTACTTTCCCAGTTGTTAGAGAAATTGTTTTAACAAGAAGAGAAGAGAGCTGTAATTTTCTACGAACTCAACTTTTGTATATGAATTCTCAGTTTAGGCTGTAAAACTAGCCAACAGAAATAATTTCACCTTCTTTTAAAACGTTAAAATCTCAATACTAGTGTGTCAGATCTCTGCTCGGATCGTTTTTCGTTTCAACTATGCCGGCTTTGTGGAGGCATTAAAAGATTAAAATAGATTAAGCTGTTTTCGGTCTACTTGGGTTAATTTAAATTAGAGTTAAGCTTCCGGGATTATTTTTTTAATATTTCTTTCGTTCGTAATTGGAACACAAACATCTGGGTTTTAATTATGAATAAATTTCTTTACATATATATATATATATATATATATATATATATATATATATATATATATAAATATATATATAGTACAGCCAGATAATAATCTAAAAATACAATGAGACTTGGATCGGTTAGCCATATACTGTTGGAAAAAAGATCTATTTTTAAACTTTGATAAATCATCTATAACCGAAATATCAATTGAATCCCTACCTATTATGTTATAATTGTGTTATTTTAACATCCAAATTACTATTTAAGTCCCATATTGAAAATATTATAAATCGATCAAACAAGATGTTATGCTTTATAAAAAAAATACATCTCGGTTTAGAGACTAGAAAATTTTACTAAGTATTTTTTATGCTTATGTTTCCATTAGACTCTGTTTTGTACCTGTCTTTTGGAACCCGCAATACCTTGTTTACTTGAATAGGATTATTACGCGTTTTGGGTGTCATCGACTTTCCTAAAAAAATCAAGTGGTAACTTTATTCGTTATCCCACGCGACTTCGCCAAAAATTTCCACATGACTTTCCTTGTAAGTGTGTAGTCGTGAAAAAATCACGCAGATTTTTATGTTTTTGGAGTCCCTGGACCCCGAAAATCCAGTTTTCCCATTTCCGTCCGTCTGTCTGCCTCTACACGCCATAGCTCAAAAACTCAAAATAAAAAATCAAGGGTCACATAATGATATGGTAACATTTTGGTAAAAATCCAAAATGGCGAAACAAAGTGGCAGTATATTGAAATATTTAAAAAATCACTGTCAAAAACTACATATCCAATTGACTTGAAACTTTGCATTGAGATCAAGTGTGACGAAAACATAAACTGGTAAAGTTTTAGTGTGAATCCTATATGTAAAAACAAAATGGCGGCCCAATAAACTGTTTACAAATTCGGTAAAATTCCGTTTCCTGGAATAAAATTTTTATATGAAAAGAAAGTAATAAAGGACATAACTTGTTTTTTTAAATACTATATTAATAACGTTATGAAAAGTAAAAAATAGCATAAATAATTAAAATAAAAAATCGCCAAATTTCCTTTACTAAGAACTGTCCTCGTTATGAATCTTTCCTATTAATAGGAATAGTGAAGGGTGACCCAATTTAGTTTATTAGGTAGTCATTTAGTGACACCTGTATACTATCTTTTCATATATTTATATTGGGTGCCATTTTGTTAGATTATATTGGATTCCTACCCATATTCTACCAGATTCTACCTATGCCAAGTAGTTTTTGCATTGACACACAGCGCTATTTTGTTAAGTCATGTTTGATTCGTACCAGTTTATCCCTATATCACACTTAATGCTTGCATAAATTTGTAATTAATTAAATAAGTAGCTTTTTCAGGGTGATTTTTTAAATATTTTATTGGTTTTTTATTTTATTGGATAATTAGTTTTTTTAATAATAACTTTTTTAACGCTTCACTAAACCGTTATCTTGTTTCGCCATATTTGATTTTTACCAAAATATAACCAGGTCATCCCCATATTAGATATGATCCTTAATGTTTGCCTAAAATTGAAGTTACTCTGATGAGTTGTTTTTAAGCTACGCTGTGAACTGAGAAACAGACAGGCAGACAAACCGACAGAATCGATAAAACTTATTTTTTGATATCTAAGGGTGCTAAAACCTAAAAATATTCACAATTATAATTATTTTATTTGGCCCCATTTTGTTGCGCCATTTTGAATTAGTACCACAGTTTTACTAGTTCATCTCTATACCACAACTAGTTATGGCACACAATTTAAAATCAGTCCATTAAATAGTTTTTAGGCTGAATTTTTAAATATTTTATTAATCCGCCATTTTATTCCGCCACCTTGGAATCGTACCAAAATTTTACCAGTTGATTTCTATATATTGATTTTGATTGATTGATTTTTGTGCAAAATTTGACATAAATTAGACAAGTAGCTTTTTGGTAATATTGTTTTTAGCATTTCACTAGGCTGCCATTTTGGATTTCTACCAAAATGTTACCAGGACATCTCCATATGACCCTACATTTTTTATCAAAATTTGAAATCAATCGGGTAAGTAGTTTTTTAGGTAAGCCGCGAACAGACAGGGCGACAGACCAACAGCCAGACAGACAGACTGACAGACTAACGGAATTGAGAAAACATGTTTTTCGTTATCTAGGGAGCCTGAAACGTAAAGATCTAAACAATCTCCAGGGCAATTTTTTCACGATTACAATACTTCCCTTTTACGAGGGAAGTAAAAAGAATCTCAAATAAAACCGAATGAAATATGGTCCACTGGAATATAAGTAGTGGCTTTATTTGGGTAGGTATGTTATGTAAATGAATATATATATATATATATATATATATATATATATATATATATATATATTATATGTATGTATGTTCGTTCTGGATTTAAACACTTTTACAGACAAAAAGGCAAGGAGCTGAAAATTCTTCATTCGTATCATTCTCAATGAATGTTAGATATATGAATCAAATAGATTTAATGCCATAAATTCTTATTTGCGCACGCGCAAGGAGACTATCTAAGAGAATGACGCCTTTCAGCTTGAAAAACGACCTAACAATGTAGCATATTAAGTACCTATATAAATTTTATATCTTTTTTTCCTGAGAACGCTTTTTTTTAAAGTTAAGAACGGGTACTTGAGTAAAAGATAGATAAAAGCCTTTTAACAGCACTCTCCGGGTAATGAAACTTTCTCTGTTGGAAGCGAAGTGAAATATATTACAAGGGAAAAGACAACAAATATTTTATTACGGAAAACTATATGCCACTTAGGGCAAAACAATCTTATGTAACCGTGTAATTTAACCGTATAAGTCAAGAAATGTACTAAATATTTAATTCATTTTATTATCCAAAACTGTTAATTACATTATTATTAATTCAATAATTAAAGTTTTTACAAAATTGAATCACAGAAACAAGCCAAACAGTTGACTGAAATTGATCATTGCGCCTGGACATGAATCATGGTATCCTTGTTTTGACGTTGGTGCAACGTGAAACAAGAATATATTTACATTATTTGTCCCAACGAAATTCAGGAATCAACACTGTAATTTAATGCCGATTGTGGTATTAGCCAGAGTAGTTATTTCTCATATTCCATTTTGTGCCGTTGCCCTACGCGAGGCTAGCTAGTCTATGGCGGCCTGATGAGCTGTAAGAAGAGCAAAATCGTTATCGTCGTTTGACTGAAATGATCATTGCGCTTGCTGCATTGCAGGCGTGTTTCAGACTGGGATCACGGACTCCTTGTTGTGACGTTAGCGTAACGTGAAAAAAATATATTAACAATTAAAGTTATTGTTTAAAATAGCCGCAATATTTAAAAAAATATTTAACCATTAAATAAACCTTATTTCAAAATCTATAATTCGGCAACACATATTAAATCATAATTGCCGCACAAATTGTTATGCTACTGTAAATGTACAACAACATTACGATGTTGAGCAAAAAAAACTATTTTATTTGCATCTATTTGTTCGAGAGCTGTGATGTGTGCTATAGTGACATTCCTGTGTAGGAAGTTTTTAGATAAAACAACGGCAAAATATACTATCAATGCGTTCGAAAAATAGGAAACATGATTTTTTCAAATTTCGTGTTTTTGCCGTCATAAAAGAGAGTGTATCATGTGAATTAAGAAATCATGGTTCTGAACACTGAATCTCGTAGAGTAAAGATCCCTGAAGATGCCTCGTGCAATCGAAGGCGAAACGTCGGATAGTAATTTCAATTTGACACGGTCTAATCCCAAGAACCATGATTTCTTAATTGACCAAAGCCGTGAAAGCTTCCGTTCTATGTAAGTGTATCATGTGATTCGTAAAAGACTTGATTCGTCGTTGCTCTGCGTGTAGTTTTCCTTATGGTGCAAAATTAAAAAAAAATATTTTATATTATATTATGTTATAATCTATTTATTTATTCAGAAGGATAAATGCTTTTCTAATTTAAAAAAATAGATAAAACAATTTAAGATCCAATACAGTGATGACTTAATCCAACTAGCGCAGCGTTCAGAGAGTAAAATTGCAGTGTGTTCTTTTCAAAAAAACTATATATTTTAAAATGTCTGTAACGTCAAAGCAACCCTTGAGTTTTGACTCCTTGTTATTCAATAATTTTTTGCTTTAAATTACTTGTACTTTTACCTGCTAGAAGATAATTGCGGTTGTATCCTTTTCCCCTGTATATTATACATAAAGTTATTACCAAATTTGGCAACAAATGCCAAACAAGTAAGAAGTTTATTACACTCTTTATAATTTATATGAATATCTATATTTATATTAACAATTAACGTTCCTAACAGTAGATGTTGGAAGTGGCTACCTTATGCAACAACACATGCTCGATATACTTCTCCTTGCTCTACTTAATACTCTGGTTGTTTGAAGTATTTTCTTACGAGCTTTGGTGACTTAATCCACATATAAGTTTTCATTTTCTATCGGTGTAGAATAAAGAAATACACTTACTTTTGTCCTCATAAATTAAAAACAATTTAACTGAGCGCTATTTTGTTCCACTATATTTAGATTCGTATCAATATTTTACTTGATTTCTGGGCTTAATTTAAAATAATCTGAAAAAGTTTTTTTTCCACTAATCTTTAGGACTGGCATTTTGTCCCGTTTTGTGGAATACGTAACAGTTTATTCCTATATCACATTTATTTTTTCTGCAAACTTTGAGGTCAGTTAAATAGGAAGATTTTTTTACGTTTATTTTTTGAACACTTTATTTGGCGGCCGCTAGCTATTATTATAGCCCAACCCTAGCTATAATCTCCAGAAGTTCTAAAAACAGTAAAACAAATGCCGTGGTGGGAGCAGCTATTAAAAAACTGGGATCAGAACCGCGACCTACGAACGTATCGCGCGTTATCAGTTGTTTAAACGAGTCTTATCTTGTAGCGAATTTTTTCCAGTTTGTTGTTATTTATTATTATTTATTTGTGCCAGCAATGGAGAACATTCATAAAGGTCTTTTTGCTAAAATTATTGTGTAATGACAATAACAGTTTAGTGTTGAACCAATCTGTGATATTTTTTCGAAAAAAATTCATACCGGAGTTTCAATCAAGTTTTTAAAAAATACGTAAAAAACGTATGTGTGATTTTTTGGGCACGATCACTCCTGTTATTCTACATTATGATCCAATACATATTCTCTGCTAAGTTTGGCAAGCTTTTGATTTATCATAAATTTTAGATGTGCCGACCGTTAAAAATAACGTATTGTTTGATGTATGGGTCTCGAGCAAAAATAATGAAAGGTTTCAAACAGTGTTAAAGAAACTTAAAGAGCTTTTAAACTTAGAAAATTGTCCTGAAATGTTGGAGGAAACTTTATCAAAACCAACCAGAGTTTTGTATGAACGTAGATAGGATGTGGAATGAATGTAAAAGAGCACGATTTTTATTTCAAAAGAGACAGGCACGATGGTTGGAAGGATGCTTCACTTTACCAGCAGAAATGCGAAATGTGAGACGACAATCGGTGGCTACTGAACCTCAACCGGGTCCTAGTCGTGGAAGGCCACGGAAACCATTCGAAGAAATATCCCATAAAGCAAAAATACGGAGAGTGGAAATAATTGTATCACAGTAGTCTACGCACGAATTCACTTTCGCTGCTGAGAGGTCCGCGAATACGTCCGCTCTTGGTCCAGCAGGGGCTAAAAATTCACTAGGTAAAACTTTAACATCTCAACAGACTTTGGCACTTTATTATGATTTAAATGTATCCGTTAGAAAGTACAACATTCTCCGGTCCGTTATAAACGCGCCTCATAAAGACTGTTTCCCGAGTTGCCGTCATTTTCTGCAAACCAAAAATAGCTATATACCATCAAAACTAGCAGTTTCAGAGATATCTGCCGAAGTAGACCTTCAAAGCCTTCTTAATAAAACCGTGGATAGTATTTTAAATATTATAGATTTAAGTATTTTTTACTCAACTTCACTAAAACTTATTTGCAAAATGGGGGTTTGACACATTAGCTCTGGCCACAGTCTTTACAATCAAACGTTTAAAGACAGTAGCCATACTGAGGAGTTTTATGTTTTTTATTGCTTTCGTTCCTTTAAACTTAGTAGATTCCGTTGCTGAGAAAATTATTTGGTCCAACCCGTGGCCTTCTTCAACCATGTATTATAGGCCAATAAAATTTATATTTATAAAGAAACTGGGGATGTTATTCGGGCAGAAGAGAGTAAAATGGTTGAAAAAATAACTAATTTGACAGATTATAAAATGAACAGTTTTAATAGAAGCGATTTTAATATATCATTTGAGATGTTTGATGGTAGTGTAGCAAATATTTTGTCGGACACCAATACCACTGCAAAATGTATCGTTTGTGGAGCCACGCCCAAAGAGATGAATAATTTGGAAAAGGAGTTGAACAAAAAACCAATTAGCCAAAACTATCACTTTGCTTTATCAACCCTCCTCTGCTGGATTCGTTTTTTTGAGTGCTTACTTCACATTTCATATCGTCTGCAACTCAAGACCTGGCAAGTAAGAGGCGAGAAAAACCAAATTATTTTTAATACCACAAAAAAGCGAATTGAGGCAGATTTTAGGTCTAAAATCAGACTTATAGTTGATAAACCAAAGCCGGGGTATGGCTCCACAAACGATAGAAATACTGCATTTTTTAAGAACGCGGAATTAAGTGCAGAGATAACAGGACTTGATAAGGGATTTATTATGAAATTTTCGTTAATTTTAAGAATATTAGCATCTGGGTGTAAAAACAATATAAGTAAATTCAAAAAATTGTTAGATGAAACGAGAATAAATTATTTAAAACTATATAGGTGGTACTATATGCCCAGTACCATTCATAAAGTGTTGGTCACGGGTATGATAATTGCATTTTTCAAATTACCCATCAGACAACTTTCAAAAGATGCTTTGGAAGCAAGGCATAAGAAATTTCGAAAAATTCGATTATATCACAGCCGCAATTTTTTTAGAATTGCTACCAACACTGACATAATAAGAACGCTTTTATTAACCTTTGGCACAGAGCTATCCGACCATAGACGTGCTTACTTAAAAAAGAATGCCACAGGATGGGATACTCAGGTCCAAGAATTTATTATTATTGAGGAACCGCAATGTTCCTATTTTCTAGAGAGTTTACCGCAAGAACTGTTTTTGGGTGAAGGCGAAAGTGACCATGAATAAAATTCAACGATGTATTCTAAGTGTTTAGCATAATTTAGAAGTTTTTAAAAATGTATTTAAAATGTGTAAATTTAGTTATTAATACAGTCCGAATAATCCAAGAATATAACCGCCATTTTTTATTTATTAACACAAATTATTTTATCTTTTATACAAGCAATTGCCATATAACAACATTGTATTTCAATTAAGAAAAACTTAAGTAGCTAATTGAAGAACTAGCGGCTATAACCTTAGAGTATTCAGACTCAATGTTTTACTATTAGTATTATATTTGTATTTATTTCAGACACCAATAAAACCACTATTTTCAAAACTAATGCTAACATGTATTACATTATGAAAAAAAAATTCAATTCTTTGAAAAAAATTATAATATAGTTCCATTCTTAGTGAGTCAAATCTGCACCTCGATAGCGTATTTCGCTTTTAAAATATTCGAAATAAAAACAGATCTGTCAGGATATGGATAGCCACAATGTACCAAGTGATACGTAGAAAACAAGTTTGGTCTGGTATATGTTAAAAAATCTGTAAATTAATAGAATACAAACAATATGTACAGTCAATTTTATTGTTTCACATGACGTATGATTTTTGTCCCTTCTGCTATATACCTGGAAACAGTGTGCGCCGTTTTGATTCACTATTTTCATGTTACCAGTTCATTCGTACGTTACATTTGTTTTTTGTACAAAACTTTGAGGTTGATTTGATAATTAATTCTTTAGTAATAATTTATTTAACATTGCACTATGCTGCCAATTTATTTCGCCACATTGGATTTAAATTTGAAGTTTATCGGATAAGTAGTGTTCTAGTTATGCCCCGATTAGAGAGACAGACAGACTGACAGACAGACCGAAAAACCGACGGAATCGAGAAAACATGACTTGAAACTTGAAAGGTATATATCTAAAAAAATATCGAAGGGTGAATTTTTTATGATTACAATACAAAGTAAAAATTAGCATCGGCTGTCTTATTTTATAACATATTGTTTCATTAAATAGGTCTTTATTTGCTGATTGTTTGATGCTATTACCTTTAAAAACATAAGACGCACTATGTGAGGAAAAGAGAGAACATTCTAACTTCCACATGCGAAGTAGTAGAATTAAACTGTCTATAGGGCAAATTTTTCTCAGTTGTCTTTATACAAATCTAACATAATAAATCTCTTATATTTACAATTAGGAACACTATAATAATTTAGTGAAACAGTGTTATAAAAGATGTTACCTATTTTTTAAATTGTGGAATAGACCCGTATTTGCTACTACACAGTATGCTATTTATTTGCATTGGGGTAATACTACACTTTTGAGTATTGGATTAACTTAAAGTTCCTTAAAATTAAAACTATTAAAAATTTTATTTTTTTTATATTATAAAATAAAGGCAATGACCCTCCAATAAATATTTCCAAACAGAAAATAATAAATAATTATTATTTTTTTAATTTCTTTTAAATTTGGAAATCCCTTCTATTATTCTAAGAGTGTAAACTCGTTGAACGTTCACTTGATTCCTCGGCACTCGCACTATCGATGCTCCGCGCAGGGATCTTAGGAGGTTTCGTTTCGTTAGATCACGAGGCCGACGGCCCGCGATGACCTCGTGGTTATAAACATAGCCGAGTTTTTCCCGAGTGTTCCCGATCGAACTTGCATAGGGGCGCATACGTTGGCAAATTTTGGGCCAACAGCCTTACCGGGGAAACTTAAACATTTTTGTAAGTTGATGCGTTTAATGTGAATCGTGTGGTAGGTTGTGGTTATGATTGCGTATTTTTATAGAAATTATTTTATTTTCGAGACTTGTTTGATAATTTTAATAATTTTAAATAAAAAATTAATGTTTTAAAAAATGGTAGTTACAGTAGGTCAGAATATTAAGACTTTAAAAGCCGCCAGTGAGCTAAACTTTGAGAAACGTCTCGAATTTAAGGCCAGTTGTCGACCTTTGCCGGAACTTAAAATTCGGAGGATCAGTAAAGAGAAAAACAAAAAAGGAAATCGTTATTTTAGTAAACATGAACAACTTGTATGACTCGATATACGATTGCGAAGGGATAAGGGCATTTTATTGTTTCGTGTCTATGATTTTTTCAGATAACTCTTTATGATGTAAAATATAATAGTTATATATATATATATATATATATATATATATATATATATATATATATATATATATATATATATATATATATACACATATATAAATATATATATATATATATATATATATATATATAAATATATGTATATATGTATATATGTATATATATATATATATATATATATATATATATATATATATATATATATTTATATATGTGTATATATATACGTATATATATATATATATATATATATATATATATATATATATATATATATATATATATTTATATATGTGTTTATATATATTTATATATGTGTATATATATACGTATATATATATATATATATATATATATATATATATATATATATATATATATATTTATATATGTGTATATATATATACGTATATATATATATATATATATATATATATATATATATATATATATATATATATATATATATATATATATATATATACTAAAATCAATAAAAATGCGCTTTCACACACCTTTATCAAAAGTTCTTGGCCGGAAAAGATATATGTAGAATAGCAGAAATACATAATTTCTGCAGGTGCAAAACGGCCCACAAGAAGAATTGCTTTCGATTATGTCACAGGGTACCCTCCTGCGATCATGATTTCTGGGCCTTTACCCTCATCAGGCAGGCTTGTACCCAGGGAGATCTGAAATAACAGATTGCTCGATATGACAAAATCGAAAACGAAACGTCTATCATACTGGAACAGTACTACATGCTAAGTATAACACTTAGCGCCACCTATTGGGGCTCCGGTGGTTTCCGGCTGCAAACCCATAGGAATTTGGCAAAGTATATACTAGCACCATCATGCGGAGAGTAGATACTAAAATCAATAAAAATGCGCTTTCACACACCTTTATCAAAAGTTCTTGGCCGGAAAAGATATATGTAGAATAGCAGAAATACATAATTTCTGCAGGTGCAAAACGGCCCACAAGAAGAATTGCTTTCGATTATGTCACAGGGTACCCTCCTGCGATCATGATTTCTGGGCCTTTGTAGTACTGTTCCAGTATGATAGACGTTTCGTTTTCGATTTTGTCATATCGAGCAATCTGTTATTTCAGATCTCCCTGGGCCCAGAAATCATGATCGCAGGCGGGTACCCTGTGACATAATCGAAAGCAATTCTTCTTGTGGGCCGTTTCGCACCTGCAGAAATTATGTATTTCTGCTATTCTACATATATCTTTTCCGGCCAAGAACTTTTGATAAAGGTGTGTGAAAGCGCATTTTTATTGATTTTAGTATCTACTCTCCGCATGATGGTGCTAGTATATACTTTGCCAAATTCCTATGGGTTTGCAGCCGGAAACCACCGCAGCCCCAATAGGTGGCGCTAAGTGTTATACTTAGCATGTAGTACTGTTCCAGTATGATAGACGTTTCGTTTTCGATTTTGTCATATCGAGCAATCTGTTATTTCAGATCTCCCTGGGTACAAGCCTGCCTGATGAGGGTAAAGGCCCAGAAATCATGATCGCAGGAGGGTACCCTGTGACATAATCGAAAGCAATTCTTCTTGTGGGCCGTTTTGCACCTGCAGAAATTATGTATTTCTGCTATTCTTATATATATATATATATATATATATATATATATATATATATATATGGGAGAAATCCTAATCAAACAAGCAACATTCTTATACAAAACACATGACATGTTCCTATAAGATCATGTATGGAAGGAACAAATTAATCTGAACTATTAAAATGAAAGGGTTTTTAAAATATAGAGTTATTTTCCACTTTCTCAGTTTGTGTCTTCTTCGACTAGAGGAAAAAAATCGTGTTAATATGATATTAATAATGTTTTCATCAACAACTTGTATCATTTTTTCCAGCTACCATTAGCCATCGTAATGAACAGCATATAAATAAGCTATTTTAATTTTCATGAATTTTTAGTTCTAGTACCATTTGTTTATGGCTTGTGATTGTATCGGTATGTGATTCATTTGGTTGTTAACACTAAAATTGTCACTTTTTACTAAGTTATAACGGGTTCATTCTGTTTTGGCTTGAGCACTTAAAGAGCTCTTTTTGTAGTTTAAATAGAGCGTTCTTCTTCGAATCTTATTTTCACTTGACACCTTGTTTAACTTTTCGTTCAGTCTCTCCACCTGATAAAATCTTTAAGAACACGAACTAAAGTAATCTGCAATGGCCATGATGTTTTCGGGGTTTTCAGACAAAATAAAATTTGATTTGCGAGTAGCAGCTGATGCCATGCTGACTACCCTGATTTTTTCGGTTGGTACATGCCGCCTGGAAACGTTTAAGGTTTTTCGATGTTTTTAAAAAACGATAATACAAGCTTTAAGATGAAGCGAGGTTATAACCTTTCACAGGTTTCTTGTTAAGCTTTTGTACATTTCTCCCATGTTTTTGGACTTTTTGAAATTTTTTTTATCAAAATAAATAACAGCTTTATAAAGTCTTCTGAAATAATTATGGACACTTTTTGGCTTAGTATTCAAAGATTTTTAACAATTATTTGTTTTAAATTTTTGAGAATTAAATACATTTTTTTATTCTGAAGAAGTATATTTTGAGACGCCATCCTTAATATATTTTCCGATATAGCTTGTTCTTGTTTGTTAGCGTAATCTGTCTTTATATTTATTTTTTTACTTTTAATTTCAGTTTTCGTGTAGTATGTAATATTGCTCTTTTTTGATTTGCATCAAACATTTATTTGTAAACATGTCAAATAAATATGTCTATGTCTATGTCTATGTATATTTTGTAATAAAAATTACAAAACTGCTTTAATATTAAATTAAATTAAAAATAATCAATAGTTTCTCAACGTTGGCCATATGTCTTCAGCCTACTTTATTATCATCATGAGTGATGGTGAAAACTAAGGGTTTTAAAAAATAGTAAAAACTGAAAAAACATAATTTAAAACAGAAAATGATAAAAATAAAAAAGTTGTATAGTATATCGAAGAAGTAACATATGGACTAACAATCTAGCACTAAAAAAAATTCCAAACCTTGTTGCGTCAAGCTTACGAGATAAAAATCTTTAATATGGCCATGTTATATACATATACCTTATAAAAACGAACATCGCTACCGCCAGGACCCCATTATATTTAAATTTCCCGTAAAGAGGTTTTATGAGGGTTGCATTTTTTGCCCTTATTTGGGACATTGCCCATTCTGTACACCCTAAAGGGGCAAATGAAAGGTTAATTTACAATTAGATAGTACGTATTTTATGTACTTTTTTAGGGACAGAAAATTAACGCTAATATTTAACTTTGCAGTATGGAGGAGTTAATTAACGTCTAGACAAGTATTGTCATATTTAAAACAATATTGCACAGCTCTATCCCAAGTGATATTAAGTAATTTTGCGGATTTCTTAAATACAGTTTTTCAATTATCAAGTGCTTTTTAGAAAAGGTAGTACTGGCAGAAATTAATTTTAAATAGTTTAAGCTTTGCAAATTTGTAGGTATTACATATAGGTACCTATTCGATCCTGCCACTTAACAATCCATCATTTAGATTTCCTTCTTGAAGTACTCAATTAAACAACTTGAAGTTTCGCTTCCTTGAAATGTAAACTTATAGAACATTACATGAAATAATTCTTTTCTTAAAGCCATCTGACTTTTTCTCGTTGTATAAATTTACCATTTTTAGCAGTTAAAAAATAAAGAACTCGTTTCACTTTTATTCAAATGGTTCTGTAACCTACATCATGAAGCGCCTATTGCATCTCTTCCCTTCTTAAATGTGAGATCATTAAAGGTGTCAATAGCTACACTATAAGCTCTAGTGATTTTTTTTGAACACATTAAGCTGTTACTTTACACATAGTTTTGACATTTTCGTTCTAGATTGCCCGGCCATTTTTTCGCATAGTACCCCAGTCTTGTAAAATTAAAGAGAGCTTATGTTTTGATGTACTCTTGTCTAGTTATGGGCTATATTATATATATATATATATATATATATATATATATATATATATATATATATATCTCACCTATCGATAGGTGATAGCAAATCACCTTCGATAACTTTTAATTAGCAATATTGCGCCTATCGGCAGTTATCAATTTATCAGTAATTACCGATAGACAGAGTGATTTTTAAGTTGATGCCTTTTTTAACAGAACATAGAAGTCGAAAAATAAAAAAATTTCAAATAAAATTATGTCCGAAAATACTTCGTTTCCAATATAGTGGGTGTTAAAATTGAAAGATTTTTTTTATCAAAACTTTCATACCACTGTAAGTATTTCTATAAAATTTTCACTCTACTTATCAGCAATATTAAATACGTTGAGCTGGTTGAATTTCTGGGTCTGAGTATAAATAACAACCTAAAATGATCTAAGCATATTGACACCTCAACTAGAACACTTTCTACCGCTTGCTTTGCCATTCAATCAGTTTCAAAAGAACTGAATGTGTCTTCTGCCAGACTTACTTATTTCCCTCTATTCGAATCCCATCTCCGCTATAACCTTTCCTTTTGGGGCTGCTGTACCGAGCCATTTCTTGGTATTTTTAGGCTTCAAAGGAGAGCAATTCGCTATTTGTTTGGTCTAAATAATAGAGCACACTGCCAATTCTATTTCAAAAACATGAAATATTAACACTTCCTGCTTTATTTATTTTAGAAACCGTCTGTTTGGTGAGAAAACAAATAAACAAATTCCCCGAAAGGCCACAACACGTATATCCTACCAGAAACTCTAGACATGTCATATACCTTCCCATTCCTTCCACAGAATTATTAAAAAAATCAATTATTTACAACGCCATAAAACTTTACAATCATCTTTCAGAACATTTAAGAACATTCCCTATATTTGCACTTTTTCGAAAAAAACCTAAGCGTACCTCATTGGAAGACCTTTTTACTGCGTTAATGATTTTTATAATGAATAAATCTCATTAAAATGTTTTTTTTTATTTGCTTGTTTACTTAAAATTTTTTGGTGAATGAACTCTCTGATAGTCCGTTAACATTAATTATTTTTGTTACATATTGGATTAAAGTTAACCATTTTCTTTTTTTTTCTTAATACATTTTAGTTACTATATTAGTTCAGAACACTTTTTGATTAACTTTACTGATTTTGCTTGTATAACCATAATAAAATAGAGTTTAAGGTGGCGTAATTTTAATTTCAGTATCATCGAAAATATTCATCTCGCATATGTATTGTTTATTTACTTATTGTTAAGGTCACCTGGACTCATTAACCTCTGTACGGCAATGACATGTCCTAACGAATGTTATATTTACAATTTATGTATTTGCATTGACCTATCGAAAAATATGATTTTTTTCGATTAATATTTCGTTGTTTCATTGTTTTGTTTTTTTTTGTTATAAGGTAAATTTCGCTTTGTCCATAAAATTGTAACAATTTTCCTGCGGTAATAAAGCATACTTTTGTTTGTTCTTTTCTACTATCAAATGACATTTTTTCTGTTAAAGAGTTTTTTACATTTGAGTGCCGTCGAAATGAGATTTGGAATGAATATTTTTGAAGAAAAAATTGTACGGGACTGGTTTTTTATGAACATTATTCTAGAAATACTCATTTACTTTGGAGCAAATGTGGTCTTTTGAACTTTTCTCGTGAGATGCACTGCTTTCGCGTAAAAAAATATAAACCGTTTTGATGCATGGCGGAATCGTTAAAATCGATATGAAACTTTGTTTGTAAAATTCGCTTTTATCTATTTTTTATTAAAACAAAGTTAGTCACTCGAAATAGACATTACTAAAAAAGTAAAAGAAGCAAAATTTTAAATTCGCCTATTATAGGTAACTGAAAAAAGAAGGTAGGTTAATTCTCTTACATGTAATTACAAATTTATTATTTTTGTGGGAGTACCAATAAATAAATAAATCAAATAAAATAGAGAATTCACAAATTCAACTACCTGTAAAAAATTAACTGAACAATATCGCCGACAAAATGACTGGTAAAAAGTCTTGTGTGAATGTGAATTGGCCGTCAATTCCTTGACGATCACTCGTGTAATACATTTTCAACTCGATTTTATCGTTTGTTTCAATTGTGAAAATGGTTCATATTTATGAAAATGACGAACTCGTGGATATGCTGCTAATTTACGGGGAGCGTCATTAAAGTGCGGCTGCAGCTTCGCGATTATACACAGAACGCTTTCCATTAAAGGTCCCTCCCAGACCCCGCTGTTTTATAAATCTTACTCAGAGGGAAAGAGAAAGTAGCGTTTTAAGGAAACATCATAGAAGACTTGCAGGAAATTCTAAATATTATCGATAAAGAACCATCAAAAAGTAGCTACTCGGGATATTACAAATGAGGTCGAATTAAGTCAACACTATGGGAAAACGAGTTGGATCCCACGCAACTGATCAAAATTTTACTCGAAGAATTCGTTCTGTAGACGAGGCATTATTTACACGAAATGGGATCAATAAATACCGCAAAACTCATGTTTGAACTATTGATAATCATGCTATTCAAAGAACAAATTTTCAGCTTAGATTTTTCGTAAATGTATGGTCAGACATTTTGAATGGAATACTGGTTGGGCTCCATATCTTGTCAGACCGTTTAACGGGCGAAAATCTTCACTTTTTGCAAAATTATCTGTCTAATCTCTTAGAAGATGTAGCATTAAATATTAGGCAAGATATGTGGTTTTTGCGGGTTGAAACACCTCTTGATTTTAGAAGAGAAGATGATGGTTTGGTCGAAATGGGCCAATTTCGTGGCCACCTCAATCACCAAACCTCGCTCCATGTGATTTCTTTATATAGGGTTACATATAGAGTTTACTTTTTAAAACGCCTGCTTCACAGGAAATAAAGAACAACTACACACAGTTTTAAATCACCTTAATTCAATCCATAACAAAATTAAATTTAGACTCGAAATGGAAGAAAGCAGTTCAATAAATTTTCTAGACATTACATTAAAAAAATCACAATCATAATAAATTAAAATTTGATATCTACAGAAAATTAACTTATACAGACGTAACTATATCAAAGCACTCTCTTTATCCCGTAGAGCATACACTTTCAGCATATAGGTCTATGATTCATAGAGCGTTTTCGGTGCCATTAGACAAACATTGCCTAGAAAGAGAACTTGATCTCATTAGATCTATAGCAACAAATGGTGGCTATAAATTATCTGAAATTAACAGACTAATTTTTAAAAAACGTAAACTTTTAACTATCCAACAGGGTTAAAGATTCCCATATAAAATATACAACAATTACATATTTTGGACCAATAGCTAACAAGATTGCCAATATTTTAAAAAGAAATAAAAATACTAAAGTTAATATTCGATCGTCACAAAAACTCTCTAATTTGATTTTTAAGGTCAAAATAAAAATAAGTAAGTATAAAAAGTCTGGAGTTTATAGGTTAAAATGCGACGAATGCAATAGCTGCTATATAGGCCAAATAGGGAGAAATTTCGATGTTGGATTCAAAGAGCATAACGCCTCATATAGATTAAAAAAAACAGAACTCTCATTTTCTAAACAATTCTTAGAAACGTCACATAAATTCCCTGACATAAATATGTTAGATATATTACATTATGAGCAAAAAAGTCGCTAATTTTATTGTTTAGAGACAACAGAAATATATAAACATCATAAAGATTCAAATGTTCACCTTCTAAATTCACAAACAGATGTAGGAAATACCTCCCTATTAAAACTTATTTGATCATAAAAACGTATAGTTGGTTTTTCTAATTATAACTTGATTGTAAATATTTTCATTGCGTTTGAAAATGTACTAGTAATACGAAACTGCAGTCACGCCTTGTGCAAAAATAAAATAAGGGACAGTTAAAAAAATTATTTGTTAAAATGTCTCACAAAGTAATGGAAGACTCCATTAAATCTTTGAAATTTTAGTTACAAATGTAAAAACTTAATCTTTTGTCTTAGTTTTTTTTTCTTTAAAAAATTCGTAGGTAATTTGCTAGGATACGTTTTTATATGTTTATGAAAGATTTACCGAAAACTAATAAACCAAATTTAATAAACTAGGTGACGTTGAGGAAATAGCGAATTTTATGACAATTATATGCTATAAGAATATTCAGTAAATCACCAACTGCATGCCAATGTTACTGCCCAGGCCCGTTACTGATTTCCTAATATAGAGGTTTATCTCGGCGGAGTTTAAACATTGTTCGTTAAATTCTCGGTGTGAAGCCACATGGCGCAGTGTTGTCGTAGTACAATTTTATTGCAAATGATGTGTGTTAGAATCCCAGTTAGAGGGATAGCTTTTTTTAGTTTTTTTTTATAATAAAACCTATAAATATTAAATATCGTATTGCGTTTCCCTTAGCGCTGGTTAGGCTTTTTTTAGGTGACCTAAAAAATGGTACCTAAAAAATGGTATGTATGTAAATGTAATTATTTTTAACAAAATCTATATAGTTAGACATATCCGTCTCGTTGGGGTTAGCTTCGCCCGTAAAACCATCATAAATAATAAAAATTCGATGTGCAAGAAAAAGAATAGTGACAGCGTCGGCGTAGAGTGAGCGGTTTTACATCGCTATAAGTAGTTTGTTTCGTTTTCCTTCGGATACACTTTATGATATACATTTATTTTAAACTGTTAAATCTATCAGATTATTCAAGCTCTGTCCACGGTTTTAATTTATTACTTAAACTAAAATTAAATTATTGACCATTATTAAGCATATATTTAGATAATATTATTGACTAATGTATAATTTGATATGCATAATAAATAAATTGAATAAAACTGAATGTAATATAAATACAACATACGTATAGATTTAACCGCACTGACATTTTCCGGGAGTAAGTAATGTTCTACAAAGGAACTGTTGTTTGCTTATAAAGACACGAGGCAAGTTAATTTGGCTTTGTATGTACATACGGAAGGGTTACTTACAAGTTCGAATTGTTTCGAGTATGCCGAACTGGAATAGTTTGCCTGGATCAAAGAGCGTCCATTATTGAATATCGCACACATTATCAAGCCGAGGGAGAACATATCGCTCATCATACTGCATTTCGATTGCTGGCATTCCGGAGCTGGAAAAAAAATTGATTATTAAACAAATATTTCTGATATACAAGGTGAGAGAGCAATTAGAAAATCCCAGTAATTAAACAAGTCAATAAAAGCAACCAATATTTTCTTGATAAAAATTTTCCGATATAATATTTATATATTTGAAACACCCATTTTTCCATCGATTTCATCAGCAGCTATCTGTAGAACAATTGGAATTAAGGCTCTCAACCTCCAGACGTGTTATTACTAGTTAGTTTGTATTTTTATTATAATTTTCACAAACATTAAATAAATTAGTTAAGGCATTACTCGTTGAGTTCTTCTTTTTCTTAATTAAGGGCAAGTCCTGTAATATCTAACTTTTAGTGTACTTGTGGTTTTTGTGAGGGCAACTTCCATGATTCCATTCAGCGTGACATCATTTGGGTGGGCGCCCCTATGGTGTATTAATGTTTGGCACGCCATTTTGAGCCGCTTTTGTTAATCTATTTGGTTTTATTCTTTCCATGAGTGCGTTACATTCGCGACTTTATCGTTTTTGAGCCCAGGATTCCATGCTCTGACTATCTGCAGTCCGATTGCATGAAACAGTAGTCGCTTTAAATTATCTTCATTTTCTGACATTAAAATAGCGTCGTCCGCCTTCATAGAATCCTGAATTTGTTGCTTCCAAAAAAGTATTACTCACTTGCGTTCTTCTCTCTTATAATTATTTTGTCCATGATCATATTCAACAGAATTAGGCTATGCCACCCTGTTGTCATGGCAGCTTCTTGGCTTTTCTGTGTAGTGATTTTCTGTTTTTATTCATCTAGTATTATTCGTGTTCAATTTTGTATCAGTGTGACTATTTTTGGGCCTATTTGTTTTTCCCTAAGGATCTTCATGACGTGCCCCAATCTTACTCTATCAAATGGCTGCTTTAAATCTTCAAGAAAAAGGAATTCTATGGAATTTTCAATTATTTGGCAGATTATGAATATGTCGTCGATTGTGGACTTGTTGTTTTTATATCCTTGTGTTGCTTCGGTTATTTTAATTTCGTTGTTTATTTGATTTGCTATCGTTTTTGTCAGAAGTTTTAGTGTTATGCTAAGTAGGGTTATGCCACAGAGGTTTGGAAGGTTTTTTTTGTCGTCTTTTTTGAATATAGGTATCGTGATGATAGATTTCTATTATTGTTTTAAACAGCATTGTCAGTTGTTCCACCAGTTTCTCTTCACCGTACCTAGTGAATTCGTTCGGAATTTTATCCATCCCGGATGTTTTCCTGTTTTTCAGTTTGGTCATGGTATTTCTTGCGTTTTTTAAAGTAGGGTTTATCTGTTTGTCTATATGTACTACGATTTCAGTTTCATGTGTCATGTTCATATCTTCGTTGATTTGCTGCAATATATTCAAGCTTCTGTAATGATTTACCTAGTGTTCTGGTTCGATTCTAGTTTGCACATATTCCTTTAATGCCTTCTTTCTTTCAGCATTCTCCAGAGCCTCCTCTGTCCAGGTACACGTCATGAGCCATACTCCATCATATTTAATCTATTTTGGTGCTTACTCTATTTTATATTCTTCGCATTGTTATTGTGTCTCATTATTTCTCTATTTTACGCAAGTTATTTTTTCCAAGGCTAGTTTTTTTTACTTCTTCCGTGAACCAAGGTTTGTTATCTGTTTTACCAATGTTTAGTTTTTTCCGTAATTTTTTTCTATTTTGTATTCTGAAATGAACATGTTGTTTTTAATTTGTTGTTCGAGCCTTTTTAGTATCTGTCTGTGTTATATTTTTCTATGTAGGCTGTTTTTATATCTTTAGACTTTTACTCTTATTTCTCACATATTCGCAGTCTATGTTTGCTGATGTCAATACTCTCGTATCTAGATGTGATGTATATATATATATATATATATATATATATATATATATATATATATATATTTATATATATATATAATAAACCAGTAACGGTAAGGATTACTTACGCATCTAAAGCGATTTAGTTGCACCATAGTACCTACAGATGGCGCCACTGGTTGCCTATTTCCCTCGTCGACTTTCAAAGTCGAATGACATGACACCTTGTTTGTTTCAGGGTTTGGGTATTTCGGTTTTAATACCGATACCCCCCAAGGAAACTGCCTGATGAGCCTTGCCGGGGCAGATACCACGGTAGCAGATTGGCACCTTGGCCCTGGAAACAAACATAGCGTCATGTTTTGGTCGATTCTCGACAAAATGGTGAAGGAGTAATCCTTACCGTTACTGGTTTCGTATAACTTTTACGACCAAGAACCGCATAGAAATTGAAATTTCTGTTTCTCTCTCTCTCTCTCTATATATATATATATATATATATGTATATATATATATATATATATATATATATGTATAAATATATAGTGAATGAGTGATTTGAGTGTCTTCACTAGTTGTAGTTGTTCGTAGAATATACTTTTTTCTTCTTTGTGTTGTGTGTTCTCGATGTTGTGTTCGATTTTTTCGTGTAGCAGCAGTTTGACATCAACATGGTTTATTTCACAATTTTGGCAGTTTATCTTGTTTAAGCATTGTTTAAAATGGCATAAGACACAGAATAGTTATTGCATAATAAGAACCGGAACAATAATTTACTTATATTTTATTGCCGACGAGATGCTGTACCAATATTTGTTAAAATAAACCAAACAAACCAAAGCTTTGATGTATGATTTATTGAAGTTAAAAGTAAAAAAAAAACATTTACTCTATGAAGTTATACAACATTTTTTTAAAATTCGAATATTTTTTTAAAAGCTTTTGATGGTTTGTTTCAAGTGTGATGAAATCTCATGCTTCAAGTTTTAAGAAAATATTCAAATTGTTACAAGTTTTGTATTTGGGTATAGACGATGACTAACTTAACAATAAAAGCAATACTTTTACCAATTGCAGTTACAGAAATCACAGTGAGAAACAAAAGATAACTGGCAAACTCTGAATTCTTGTATATTTTTTTTAATTTTAAAGGGGCTCTTGCTATTACCCAACATACAATGTTTGCTTCCTAATTCAAAAAGCGTTGCCGTTTCCTTTTAATCCCGTACAAAGCTACTTCTAGGGTTAAAAAACTCCTCAAGACTTTAAACGCTCCGAAAGCAATAAATTTATGCCTCTGTAACTTCCAATCTTGGCACCGACCGACCATTTCCAGAGAAACTTTCCAAATGCCATTAAAACTTTCCTGAAATAAATAATCATGTCGCTCTCTAGTTGGAGTCTGCTTGGGCATCCAGATACAAATTGGAGTGGATAGTTCATAATTTAAACCTATCTGAATTTCCGGTAAATATTATTCTGTTAGAGAAAGCAGCCGAGGAGAAGCGGTAAGTTTATGAAGCACAAGCGCTATTTACTAGTAAATGAATTCGGCTATAAAGTGATTTAAATAGAGCTCGTAAAATCATTTGTTTTAATTCAGCTAAAATTTGTTTTTACCAGACTGTGCATGCAAAGCAGCAGGTAATGGGTTTCACAGTCATGTGTGTATCCGTTGTTTGTTACTACCTACAGACTAAACGTCTGAAACGATGTACATGAATGAGATGTGGAAAAATTCGTTCGTCCGCCAGTGTTGTGAGCTAGGTTTGCGTAAAACATTGAAAATGGCTCTATAGGAAACTACTAAATATTTTGTAATATTTTTGGTGGTACAGGTTGGTTGCTTACAACCACAATTTGAAATTTTTTTCACACATACAGGTTGTCCCATAAAAGTGTAGCATACCAAACATTTATTTTTTTAAATGGAATACTCATTTTTTATGATCCTATTGAAGACTAAGAAAAAAATAAAAGTAAGTTACCGTTAGGAGTCTTATTCTTATTACGACCGGTTTTTGAAATATTTTAGACAATGTGAAATTGTAGTGGTAAATTTTGAACAATTTTGATTGTAAGCGTCGATTATCAATTAGAACATTAAGTAGACAAATTCAACTGAAATCAATTTATTATGAGCGGAAAAATGTACCATGTAATAAATAATTAGTGTACAAATATAATGACATCCAAACTTTCTTAACTTTATTATTATTATACACCCTGTGTCTAATAGCCTAATACAACTTATTTTTTAATTGTCTTTTATTCTGCTTTAGGGTTTTCTATAACTATCTGCAACACTTTTTAAGCTATTTGATAAGAACTAGTTAATGATGACATTCAACACGCCTTTTTGTATCCATAATAGGCCTTGGCCGGTTCGCAACCACCATATCTTGTGGTGTATTTTAAAGATGTTCTGTAGCATTTTATAATTCGTTGCTTTACTTACTTGCTTACTTACTTTGTGAACATTTTAAGTATTTTCATGTAAAAATGAACTATACTTGGTACTGGAAGTCATCCAAATAAGGCTGTTTTTAAGAGGAATGAAAGTGACAGAAAAACCAGTCGTTGAAAATGAACAAAACCAGTTTAGTGTTATAGGTTCAATTGTTGAAAACCCATAAGTATAACAATGAAAACTTAGTGCAAAAACAGAAATCAGTAGAACTAGTATCCAAAAAATATTAAAAACATATACAATGACGGCAAACTAATTGGAAATGATACCGTACGAAAATCTGAACCGTTGCTAGTAAGAAACTGGATTGGAAAGATATTTCGAATATTATAATCATTGTTGCTATTGTTAGGGTGTACATCTATTATTATCACATTAAACAACCCTATTAAGTTTAGAAAATAATTTATTCATTACAAAATTCGAAGAACACTACATTTTTAAGCGGCAAACTAATTGGAAACGTATTTCTGAATCAACATTTTCTAACAACTTATAAGTTTTTGTCTCAATCGAGTACCTAGTATTTAGTTGGATATCCATTGGATTCAATTATTTTTAAACACCTCCTAGGCATATACGGTATTAGACGTCTACAAGTCTCTAGTGGAATACTGGTCCAAGCTTCTCTCATACCTTCGAATACTTCGTCGACATTCTGGAAATTTCTTGAACCTAATTTTTTTTAACTATCAACCAAAGATTTTCTATTGGGTTAGATCTGGACTACAAGATGGCCATTGTCAAATATCTACATGATTATCCTTAAGTCAGACAGTCAACCTCTTAGCAATCTGTCAAATGACAATAAACATTTCTATTTTGGGCTGATTTTGTATTTCCAAGGCAATTTTTTTGGAATTAATGCCAGCTGTACCTTAGTCTCAAATAAATTATTAGTGATTTCATGGCACTTAAACATGTGTAAAAGCAAGTTTCCAGTAAAACACGCATTTAACATAAACTACATTAAACTGAAAATGTTTCAATAAATAGACACAAAACCAACTAATCAAACAGTAATCCTATAACACCTAACCCAACACGCCAATCCTAAAAATCCGAAACTAATACAACAGAAACAATAATCAAATCAACGAAAGTAGTTATAATAGGGGAGCGCCTCCTCCTCCTCCTCTTCCTCTCTCTCATGTCCCTCATTCTTAACTTCCTCCCCTTTTATTCTCATTCGCATCATATTTTTTAATTTTTTCTCTTTGTTCTCCCACATTTGATTTTGCATTCTTAAGTCTTATAAATAGGTGCATCATGATCATTTTAGTATGTTAAGGTACGAGTGACTGTTAAAAGAAAAAAATCTGTTGAATAAATCTATTAATAATAATATTAAAATAAAATGAGTGAATCAGTTGGAGAAAGAAATCGATCCATTCCGCTTCAGACAATTAGCCTCGAAGAAATTATACCAGGAGTTCAAGAAGAAAATATACCATTAGTTCGAGTAGAAAATAATGGGATTGTTTTAAAAAATTTGAATAAAACTGAGAGTGAAGAGAAAAAAGTGTTTTGTGCTATTTGTTTTGAAATAATCGAATATTATGATTCATGTAGACCAAATACATGTTCCCACATTTTTTGTTTAAAATGTATTTTAAGATGGAATGATGAAAATGGTTGTTCTATAATGGTAAACAATTGTCCTGTATGTCGCACTAGATATTACTATTTGGTACAAATCTTCAAAGATGTAATTAGACATCATTTTGTTGTAATTTTAAAAAGAGGATAATATTTTTTATAATTTGTGTTTGTGAAAACTCTGGTAACAAATAATTTTGTAAAAAAAAGTAAATGTAAATATATATAATAATTGACACACATTTTTTCCTTTTCCTATATTGAAACGACAACAATGATCTAACAAGTTTTTTAATACATACTAATTTTCACATTACATAACAAAACAATTGTTATGGGTTTACACAAAAAGTGCCACGCCCTAAAATGGCACCACTTTTGCAAATGGAAGCTTAAATTTTCTTATGGGAATTTACATGTAAAAATGACGGTTTTGATTGTCGGACCGGCATAGCCTAATCTACTACTTTTTAATTATACTAATAATATTAATATAATTTGCATCAAGTAAGAGAAAACTCAATTGAATACAGAAACAAGCGTTAACAAAATGTTATGCTAATATATGAGTGCTTCTAGTGGCAGTTGACATAATCGACACTTTTTTTTTAACATATGATTAGCTATTTCATTTACAAATACAGTGTCAGATGTTAGAATAAAAAGAAGTATTTTGCATATAGCAATGAAAATATATAACCGCTTATAGTAACAGTTGACATTTTTTAAAATTAATATTGTTGACGTATTCTACTTATTATCTTTACAATTTATGTTTAAAATTAATATTTTTGATATAATCTACCCATTACGTTTATAACCTATATTTAAAATTAATATTGTTGAAATAATCTACCCATCACCTTTACAAACTATGTTTATTATTAATATTTAACAATATAATTTTCTATCTCTTTTTTTTCATTTTTGTTGCAGTAAAAGCAAGCATGTTCAGGAATTAGTAGAAAAAGATGTATCCTACAAATAGCACAATGTAAATCAGAAGCACTAACAACATAGGCTCTTTTGTAGTGGCAGCTCACATGATCGGACTCCCCTCTCCGTAAATATCTCATGTGAATTGCACTACAAGGAAGGCAAATAGCAAATGTTCCTAGTCTTCGACTTTCAATTTTAGAGTAGCTTTGTATAACACATACATCTTTTTCTTCAAAATTATTAAATAATTCACTAGCCCTAAACTTGCTTACTTTTACGTCAGCCTCGGTTCCTAAATTTAGTAATTGTCCATCCATATCCACTCCTTCGTCAATTTCCTGATCATCTTCCTCCATCTCTTCTTCTTCCTCCTCAATATAATTAATGTCTATGTTACAGGTTGTTGATCGGCTTGGGAAAGTGGTTTTTAGAGATTGTCGTTCAACTTTAAGTAGGACACATGTGATTAACTTTTGCATATAAAATCGCCTCAGCGAAGAGACGAATGCAATTGATTTCTGCATTCACACTGTGCCGAGCTCGCGAGTTTTCTGGTGTTTACATTGTGTCTATTTGGTAAATTTTTATTTTTATTTCTAACATTTTTATTTGGCAAGATTTAATTCTTATATATATTGGTGACATTTTTATGTACATTTGTGGCATTTTTATTTATTATTACGATTTTTTTTCATGATGGACAATTTTTTGACATCGACTAGCAAAATAATTGACAATGACTTTGACTTATACACATGTACTCAAATGCAGAATTTTGCAAACCAACAAAACAATGAAACAGACGTATTTACAACTAGTCAACAACAAACTATTCAGGACTTGAATGAAATTATTTATAATAGCCAAGTTCAGAATAATGCCAACAAACACAACAACGAAAAATATTTATTTACAGCTACTCAACAACAAACTCTTGACGATCTTAATGACATTATTGACAACAAAACGCACTTAATTACAACAAAAACTAAACAAACTCTTGAAGAACTGAATGACATTGACGAAACTCAAAATTCTAGCGATGAGGATATTGTTTGTTTTCAAAAATCTAATCCAAATTATTTAACATTAAAATCGCCAATTAATTCTCCGAGACCAATTTGCTCTCCCTTTTTGTTTAGTGAAAATTCTGATTCGGAAGAAGAACAAATTGATCAAAATTTAAGTTTGGCTATTTGTCTTACTAATTCACCATATGATATTGTAAATTCTGATTCGCAAGAAAAACAAATTGATCAAAATTTAAGTTCGGCTATATCTTCTATTAATTCACCATTTGCTATTGTAAATTCTGATCCGCAAGAAAAACAAATTGATGCAAATTTGACTTCGGATATTTCTCCTAATAATTCACCAGTTGAACAAAATTCAATTTCGAAACCATCATTTATCATTAAAAAAAAATTTAAAATTAATAAAAAAAATAAAAAACAAATAGCAAACCTTAAGTGTCTGGGTTTCGCTATTCAAAATTTAACTAATTTGATCACAATTAAAAAGGGAGACGAAAGTACGGTGAATTATGTTAAACAGGCCTTTGACAAATTAGTTGACTCATTTGAAGAAATGGATTCATAAAGTCAATTAATTTCTATTGCTTTTTTCAAAATTTGACTATAACTAAATAAAAATGCACAATATTAATTTTATTATTATACAAAGAACTTCAAAAATGCAATTGCTTTTTTCAAAATTTGACTATAACTAAATAGAATTGCACAATATTAATTTTATTATTATTATTATGCAGAAAACTTCAGAAATGCATAAGTGTGTAACATGTAATAAAGTCTTTACTAGAAAGGATAATTTACTGCGACATATTAAAAAACATGTTAACGGAAATTCCACAAAACTCAACAGTTGGTTGAAAAAACCAAAGCTTGTTAAAGGTAAGAACATTTTATTTTTCATGTCATATTTTGTAAAATATTTTTTTCTTAATTTATATAGATTCTACAAATATTGTAAAATATTGTAAAGAATGCAAGAAAAATATAAACCAAAGTCTATGGGGTGGACATCTTCGATCTAGTGTGCACAAGAACAATTCCAAAATAGGCTTGGAGGAAGGTGTTGAAATTATCAAGTCAGCATTCAGGGAACGAATAATATCTTATAGGATTTCCTCACATCAAAACTTCATAAATGTGAAAGAATATTTTCAACATTTGGAATACAAAATTGCACATCTAATAGATCAAGAACTGCAGAAACATAAATGTATCAAGCTAAATATGGAACTGTTCGGTTTCTATTTTAACCCCAGCAGCGACAGCTATGATGTCAAATCTTTTAATGCGCCGTTCCAAGTCATTTGCCAGGGATATCAGAAAAAAGAACTGTTAGAGCAAATCTGCACCATTATTGACCAGAAAGCTGACGAATTTGCAGAAAGAGATTCAGGTAAAGAATTTATTTTCGATTTTACAACAGCAACAAAAAAAGTAATTTTTTAATTTTTACGTTGCAGGATGGGCTTTGATGAATTTACTTCATTTGGAAATTAATGTTAACAAGCACAATCCGCTGAGAGCCTCATCTTTTATCGAACTTCCTCAAGAGATCAAGAGACGTCAAGCTGTGATCAACATTAGGAATGATGACAACTTTTGCTTCGCCTGGGCAGTTGTGTCTGCTCTTCACCAACCACGCGGATTAGATTTTGAAACTTCATCCTACCCACACTACTCTTCTGTTTTGGATATGTCAGGTATAGAATTTCCAATGTTGCTAAAGAACATTAAGATTTTTGAAGAAAAAAATAACATTTCTATTAATGTATATGGATTAGAAATTATAAATCCTAAAAAGGGGTATGAAGTAATTGGTCCACTTTATTATTCATCGAATAAAAAAAATCAACATGTCAATTTATTGTTAATAAGTGATGATGATGAAAAAACTTTTCATTATTGCTATATTAAAGATTTATCAAAACTAGTTTCTGCACAAATTTCTAAACATCACGGAAAAAAATATATTTGCGATGGTTGTTTACAATATTTCCCTACAGAAGAAAATTTATTACAACACAATAGCTATGATTGTGATCATTTACGAATTAACCTACCTTCTAAAGAATTAATAAAAGATAAGTTTGGAAACTATTCATATGATAATATTTTGAAATTTGTAAATTATCATAAACAAATGAAAGTTCCTTTCGTGGTGTATGCAGATTTTGAATGCATTTTAAAGCCTTTAAATAATGACAATGTTGATAAAAATCCTAATACTTCATACACCTTAAACCAATATGAACATATTCCACATTCATTTGCCTATTACATTAAATGTTCCTTCGACGATAATTATTCTAAATTTGAAAAATATAGAGGTCAAAATTGTGATACATTATTTATAAATTCTTTAGAAAGAGATGTGTATAACATATACAATAAATATTTAAAGGCTCCTAAAAAAATGATCCCTTTGAACGAACTGGACAAAATTTATCATAACTATGAAAAAGTTTGTCATATTTGTAATAAACCTCTTTTAAATGACAGGGTTGCAGATCATTGTCATATAACCGGTCTTTATAGAGGTCCAGCTCATTCACTCTGCAACATAAATTACAGAATACCTAACTTTATTCCAGTTATATTGCATAATTTGCGTAATTATGATTCTCATCTATTTCTTAAAAAATTATGCTTAAACAAAGAACAACTAACAGTTATCGCACAAAACAAGGAAAAATATATTTCATTTGAAAAGCTTATTCATGTGGATAACTATTTTGATAAAAAGACACAAAAGGCTAAGAAAAAAAATATATCATTAAGGTTTATTGATTCATTTCAATTTCTATCCCATTCTTTATCAAAACTCTCTGAAAGCTTAAAAGATGAACAATGTAAGGAAATAAAAAAAATTTTCAATGATGAAGAAAGATTTAAACTTATTCGGCAAAAAGGTGTATTTCCTTACAGTTATATTGATGATTATTTAAAATTAGAAGAAACAACTTTACCTCAGAAAGACCAATTTTATAATACTTTAACGGATGAGCACATCAGTGATGCAGAATACCAAAGAGCTGTAAAGGTTTGGCAATTGTTTAAATGTGAATCTCTTGGTCAATACTCCGACGTTTACTTACTCTCTGATACTTTACTTTTGGCAGATATTTTTGAAAATTTTAGAAGCACTTGTTTATCCACATATAAGCTCGATCCAGCTCATTTTTACACTTTTCCAGGTTTATCCTGGGAGGCGTGTTTGCGTTATACTGGAATAGAGTTAGAATTGTTAACTGATCCAGATATGATACACTTTTTCAAAAAAAGCGTTCGCGGTGGTGTGAGCTCTTGCATTTGTAGAAAATCTGAAGCTAATAACCCATTTCTTTTAAATTTTGATCCTTTAAAGCCAACTAAATACATAATTTATTATGATGCAACAAATTTGTATGGTTATGCAATGTCACAGCACATTCCAACGGGAGATTTTGTTTGGTTAACAGATAAAGAAATCAATGATTTAAATATTATGAATATTTCTAAAAAATCTAATAAGGGATATGTTTTAGAAGTTGATTTAGAATATCCTACAAGTCTACATTCCTATCATAACGATTTTCCGTTTTGTCCAGAAAACTTTAAACCGCCAAATTCTAAATGCATAAAATTAATACCCAATTTAAATGATAAATCAAAATATGTTATTCACTATCAATTATTAAAACAATGTTTGGAACATGGACTCAAGTTAACTAAAGTTCATAGAGTTTTACAGTTTTCTCAATCTGATTGGTTGAAAAAATATATAGACTTGAATTCAAGATTAAGAAATGATTCAAAGAATGAATTTGATCGTAATACTTACAAGTTGGCAAATAATAGTATTTATGGCAAGACTATGGAAAATGTTGATAGGAGAATTGACGTAAGACTTGTTACAGAGTGGGAAAAAAATAGAAGAAAAGATGGTGCTGAGAATTTAATTGCAAAACCATATTTCAAGGACTTAACAATATTTTCTGAAAACTTGGTAGCTATTCAAATGCAAAAGATTCAAGTTACTTACAATAAACCAATATATGTAGGCTTCTCAATATTAGATATATCTAAAACTGTCATGTATGATTTCTTTTATAATTTTTTAAAACCTCTTTATCAGGAAAATATTTCACTTTTATACACCGATACCGATTCGTTCATTTTAGAAGTCACAACTCCAAATATTTATTCTGACATGATAAAAAATATTCACAAATTTGACACATCTAATTATGAATTTAATAATATTCATGAAATGCCTATTACAAAGTCAGTTATAGGAAAATTCAAAGATGAATATGCTGGTGAACCCATTACTGCTTTCTTTGGTACTGGAGCAAAAGCATATTGTATTAAAACGGAAAACAGTTTAACAAAAAAAGCAAAAGGTGTTAAAAAAAGTGCAATTAAAAAGCAGTTGGATTTTATTCATTATAAAGATGTTGTTGAAAATCATTCTAAAACCTTTTGTTCAATGTATGTTTTTCAATCTAGACAACATACAATTTTTACACAGTTAATTAATAAATTGGCTTTGAGTTCCGAAGATGATAAGCGGTATAAAATTCCCTATAGTTTTAATACATTAGCTTGGGGACACCAAGATATTGCTTTGTATCAATGGAATGCAGAACATGAAGATTTAGATATATTTATGTAGATATTATAAGGTATTTAAATTTGTTGTTTTTGAAACCAAAGTTAGTCTTCATAAGTCTTTCACAAAATGTGCATAGAAACTTTTGACAAAGAAATTGATAACAGTTATTTTAAAACATATGAAAAACGACTTTCCACTTTTAAAAAATGGAAAGGAAAATTGAGACCAGAAGTGTTAGCTGGAGCTGGCTTTTACTATACTTCAATCAATGATATTTGTAAATGTTTTTATTGTGGTATTGAAATTTTTGATTGGTTAAGTTATGATGATCCTATTGTGGAGCATAAGAAATTTGCTAGGAATTGTGATTTAAATAACTGTTTATGGAAAAATAGGAATCGAATAATTGTAACCATTCAAAATAAGTCTTCAAGCTACACATTTTATATAGTATTATTAATATCCTTATTTATGAACTTTTACATATATTTAAATTAAGTATTTTATTGTTATTTTTTTACAACTGCTTTTGCTTTCGTGGTGAAAGTATCTGCTTAATGTTAATAAATTTGGAATATAATTATTAATTTGTTTTAATGACTATCAGTAGATCTCAATTTATTCTTCTTTATTTTATTTTCCAAAATGTTTTTTATGTTCATCATCCCCCTGGCGTAACACAGTGTGAAATATGTTTTTCTAATAAAACAGACGTCACTCTAAGTAAATATTGTAAATTTATGAAAATTGGATTAATTAACAATAGTACAATTAGTTGGATGGAACGAATAAATGGAAATGAAAATGCAAGTAAATTTTTTAAAATTTTGTATCATTATCCAAATCGATCTATTTTTGATACAAATTGGATAGAAAGGTTAGAGTTTAAAAATAATCAGTTACAAATTTTAACCCCCAACTGTACCAATTATTATGACGGATTCAAAAATTATTACTTTTCCATCATTAGTGTTACATTAAACTTTGCATTATTTTTATACATTACCATTTTAATTATTTATCTTTATTACAAATTTCAAACTGGAAATCTATTTTTTCATTAATCCATTTTAATCAAAACTTTAAAGAAAGTGGGGATGAGAATATTTAAGTACAAGAATAACACAATATGTTTCAGTCTCGTTTAGTCATTATGAACAACGCCGTGGTTCATAAACCTTTGGAAACGCTTCTTAATTCAAAAATTTATTTTTTAAATAATTCTTTGTCAAAATTTGTTCTTGTTGGCATTAGTTTAAATGATTTTTCTCCAAAAATTGTAATTGGTGGAAAAACTGGATTTTCAATCGCACTAACCGAAGAAAATTGGAAAGACATTTGTGTTCATCAAGGAATTATTGTAAACAATTTCTACTTTCCTCAAGTTGATCAAACCAGTGTGAATATAAACAACATTCATCTGCAGGTTCAGAAAATAAATGATACCCCTGTTCTACAAATTACAAAAGGCCCACACTTCATATACTTAGGACAAGAGTCTTTGGACAATTTGTGGCGATTAAAGGAAATTATTGATTATAGATTATCTATACTTAAAAGGCAAGAATTCAATACATATTTCAAAATATTTCAAAATAATATTTCATCTGATTGTGGCGACTTGTGTACGCATGTTTATAATATAATAAGTCCAACAGAAAATCCTAACAGTGAAAATGTTTCAACTATGATGGAATTACTTGCTTTATATCCTGAACAAATGGAAAACAAATTGAAGCAAAATGGAACAAAACGAAAATATTACGAAGAAAACAATGAAAATGGATCAAAAAGAAAATATTACGAAGAAAACAATATCTTTTCTGGAAGAGAACAATAAGGTGCATGTGTTAGTGAAGTGGAGCTTTGCTTACAGACAAGCCCGTAGGAGTAACTTTCAGATGTGGTACTTAGATAGACTCCGTTTTGAAAAAAGAATAAATGATTGTAAACTTATTCTAGATTCGATATTATCTGAGGAACATAGAAATAAAATATATTTGACACGTTTTAATAAAAATTGTATTTGATGTTTTACTTAATAAAATTTTAGTTTAGTAAATGTGAATTTTATTTGAAATTAATTAGCACATTAAGACTTTGTAATTTGTATCAGCTAAAGCATAAAGTGAGGAACAGAAATAAAACAAATTTAACTAAAATTTAATTTCAATTTAATTAAACAATATTTTTTTTATCAATCCATGTATTATATTTTTTATCAAGTCCTAACCATTTCACATAAACTTTGTTTCCTTTCCTTTCCTTCTCAAAATCTTCTCAATAAGATACACATCGGTATGCTTTACTTTTAGTAATTCTTGCTCATAAAAACCACCCAGAATGTCCTGATTATCTTCGTCTTGAATTAAATATGTCCAAGGGTTTGTCATCTTAACTTCTTTAATGTGGAATATCTCATTTGACCAATTTGGTGTGTAACCTTTTGAAAATGCCTCTCGATGCTTGCTTATTCGTACGTGATCACCCACTTTAAACTTTGGAGATTTTATATCTAACGTTTTAGCATGAGTAAATGCAGATTTCAAGATTCTATTTTCATTTGTTTTATTTACTTGTTTTGGCTTCATTCCTATTGAAGAATGTTTTGTATTGTTATAATCTTTTACAATATCCGCTAATATATTAAACCATTTGTAATTTCCTTGAATGCTAAATATTTTCCACATATTATTCTTTAAAGTCCTGTTCACTCTTTCTACTATACTCGCTTTCAAATTGGAAAACGTGCTATAATGGTTAATTCGAAATTGTTGCATCAAATTTTGAAAATTTACATTGAAAAACTCTCTTCCTCTATCCGTTTGCAAGTTTTTTGGTGGAGTTTTTGCACTGATTAATATTTTTTTCATTGCCGCTGTTACGTCTTTTCCAGATTTAGATTTTAACGGTTCGGCCCAAACATACTTAGAAAATACATTTATGGTAATCAAGATATATTTAAATCCCTTATTAAATTTGGCATAGGGTAACATTTCAACCAAATCAGCTTGAAAAAGATCATTTAACCCTTTCACTACCACCCTTCTGCGTTTGTAGTTTTTTCTAGCAGGTTTATGTAATTCATTAACGACTTGCTGTTTAACGGTTGTCATGACAACAAACTTGTTTATTCAATTTTAAGGAAGTTCACTTTCTATGTTTTGTAATAATTCGAAATATAACTTTTATATGTTTTTTCCCATTCATTCAATTTATCAATTTGTATTGTATAACTTTTTTCATTTAAAATTTTACTAATTTTAGTAATCTCCTTTTCTAACGCATTAAAGGATTTTTTTATCTCTCCAGTTAAGAAAGTAGTTGATCTACTATCACTATTTTTTAATTCCTCCTCTGTTTTATTTAATTCTTGTTCTAATTTCTTAATTACACTGGACATTATATTTTCCAAGGAAATATATTGTTGATTTTCTTCCAAAGTGAGTTGGTCAATTGTTCTACTGTTAAGAATGCTATTTTGATTTCTTTTTTTTTCATCATCTAACCTTTTTATAAAAGTTCTTAATTGTTTAATTTTTTCCTTGTGTTTTTCAATTATTACTTCTCTTATATTTGTTTCCATTATTTTATTAATTTTGTTGATATCATCACTTAATTTTTTGTCTTCCTTTTTAACATGTTCATTTAAAAATTGCAAATCTTTACTTATTTGATTTAGCGTTAGCAACTGTTTATTAACGTTTTCAATTGAGGTATAGCATCCTTTAATCTGGTTCTCATACTTTAAAAAATTTTCATCAAAAACCTTAAGCTTTTTAGCAAAGATTTCATTATTTGTTTCATTTTCACCTAATCTCCTTTTTAAATTATTAATGTCACTTATTCTCTCTTGATTTTGTTTTGAAATATGGCGTCCAAATTTATCAACTGTCATGTTGAGCTTTCATTAAACAATAAATATGATTATATTTGATAGCTGTTATTTATAGTATTACTTTATCTTCTCTTAATTCTTCAATAATAGAGATAATCTCGTTACTATGAGCATTATTTCCCGCATCACTTGATGAAATTAATAAACGTAGCCTATCAACAATTTCGTTAACATTATTCCAGTATACATAGTCTGTATTTGATCTGTTTGTTTTCAAAATTAATCCCTTTCCTGTAGATTTGGCTCTAGTTGTTCTAAACGGAGGTTTTGGTTTGTTAAATGCTGTAACTAATCTTGGCAAGGTTTTTGTCTTTGTAATCCCCTTTCTTTGTAAATATGGTCCTATTATTGTAACATATTTGTGTGATGTATTTCCTTGAACTTGTTCATTTGAATCAAAATTCCTACGATATACATTTGTTTTAGCTAGAATGTTCATGTAATTATCTAAATCTTCCTTCTTATAACCTTTCGGTTCTTTTTTGAAAAGCAATTCGTATAAACCTGGCGTGCCTGTGTACGTTATTCCTCCCACTTTAATGTCTTTTCCAATAATTTCTACCGGTATCTGTGTTAAACCAAAAGAAAACTTATCCGTTTCGAGGTCATGAACTATTCCATAATAATGGTCAAATTTATGTTGTGTATCTTTCACACCCTCATCAATATATGATCTGGGTAATTCATGAAAATCTGCTAAGTAATCTTTATATGATGGTGTACCAACATAGGTTTGAATTGTTTTTCTAGTTTGTTCCAATATGTCTGACAAGTTTAAATTTGTTGTTGTGTCACTAGAAGGATCTGAAGTTTCTGCTATAACAGTTGATGACAATGGTTGTACTACAGGAGAGGAAGAAGTGATACTACTGTCATTTAAAAATGTTGGTAGTTCTGTAGGGAGTGACGGAGTTTTTCCTGTTTTCTGAATATTTTTCGTCGGAGTTGATGTTTTATAAAGCTTTGTAGGTGTTTTGAAATCTTCATACTTTGAAACTCTTTCTTCTTTTAAATCGAATGGTTCGGATTTACCAATACTTGAAATTAGCTGTTTAAGTGGTTGTGTTATTGGTCTATAAGTTTGTTCTAATTCGGACTGAGCAGAAGAAGTAGCTAATTTCAAGCTTTGATATTTCTGCTTCACGGCTTGTCTGGATCTTATTAATTCTCGAGCTAAACGTTTATCCATGCTGTACAAGTTTTAAATGAAATAAAACTGCAAATTTTTTACTTTTATAAATATATAAAGGAATCGAATTTACTCCTATATCTGCCGTGATTTACTTCACAATCTTTGTCAATTACAAGAAAGCCATATGGATCCATCCAACAGTTAGCACAAATATTTTTAAACTGATCAAATGTCATATCTAATATACAGTGGTCATTATATATATGTTTTAAACTCAAACAGTCCTGTTTAAATAAAATTAATAAGTTTGCATTTTCTCGAATTAGACGTTTAAGGATTGAGGAATATCCTTGAAAAATAAAAAAACAATCGGTGTTTCTATGCCTTCCATGCGTGAAATAGTCCCTAATAATAGATTGATTATGACAAGGAATATCATCAAAAATGATAACGGAATTTGGCTTTATCTCATGAGGTGAAATAATGTTCTCATCGCTATCATATTCAAAGTATCCAATTTCTTTCATAGGTTTTAACAACTTTCTTAAATATTCATATTTTGGTTGATCTAATGACTTTGAATAAACATAGACATTTTCAAACCTAATTCCATTTGGATGCTCGAGCAGTGTAAGCATAACGTTGGTTTTACCGCTACCACTGCAACCAACTATCAGCCCTCTTTTTGAACCACCGCAAAATAAGTCACCATGCTTTCTAACCTGTTTACTTAAAATTTTTTCATCATGATTATTTACTGGTAATGAGAATTTTTGTTTTTCAATCCTCATTCTTAATCACACTAGTAAATATTTTTAGCTGTAAAAGTATTTATACCAGAAAAATGTCAATGTGCTTTTAGTATAAAAAGAACTTCAATGACTGTGGGTCGCCATAAGTTGAAAAAAACTATTAAAACACGTAATAGAAAAGGCTCTGGTTTAGTAAATAAATTAATTAGCAAACTACCTTTCGAAGTTCATATACCAGGATATAATTATTGTGGTCCCGGCACCAACTTGGAAAAAAGATTAACTAGAGGTGACGTTGGTATAAATCCATTGGATTCCGCTTGCAAAGAACATGATATATCTTACTCTCAGACTGAAGATTTATCAAAAAGACACATATCTGACCAAATATTAGAAAAAAAAGCCTGGGATAGGGTAAAAGCTAAAGATTCTTCTATTGGTGAAAAAATTGCAGCTTTAAGTGTTGCAGGAATAATGAAGGGTAAAAGAAAGTTCGGTTTGGGATTAAAAAATACAAAAGGGGGTAAACTTAAATTGAGAAAAAAACGTATCATTCGAACGCCCAAAAAAATTGGAGGATTTCTACCTCTTTTGTTTCCCATTCTTGGCGCCCTGGGTGCACTAGGTGGAGGCGCGGCAGGAATTGCTAAGGCAGTAAATGATGCTAAAGCAGCTAAACAGCAACTAGAAGAAATACATAGACATAATATTGCAATGGAAAATGCTTCTAAAGAAGGGAAAGGATTATATATTAGACCATATAAAGGAAAGGGACTATTTATTAGACCTTATAAAGGAGGATCCGTCAAAATGAAAGCAATCAGACAAAAAAAAACTCAAAATAAGTTTTCCAAAAAGAGCACTTACGAACAATGATATTATTAAATATGTAAAGCTGTTAAAAATAACTGGCTTTAGAGGTGTTTTTATGCTCGATGAACTTCCAAAAAAAATTAATCTGAAAGAATGTGGTATTGTAAATTTGGATAAAAAACAAAATAAAGGATCTCATTGGACTGCTTATATTAAAAATAACAAAAATGTAATATATTTTGATAGTTATGGAAATTTAAAACCACCTTTTGAACTTCTCAAATATTTTAATTCGAATGGCAAAGTGGATGTATTTTATACTTATGAAAATAAACAAAAATTTAATTCATATAACTGTGGTCAACTATCCCTAAAATTTTTGCAAAAAAATATATAAACTCATTATTTATTGTAATATCTCATTCATAAATAAACTGCAATGTCTACCACAATTGCCATATCAGGAAACAGTTCTGTTTTGTCTGCTGATTTTAATCCGCCCATATATTTAGAGGATGAAAAACAATATTACCTGGGTTTAGCTGATTTTGAAACGTTTATGACTATCCCCAATATAAAAGAAGGATATAATAAATTTTATATAGATAAAAAAGTAATTGTTATTCCCGACGGAACTTATGACATTACAGATATAGAAACATACATAAGAGAAAGTATAGAAGATTTATTTCCGAATGAAAAAATTTTTTTTCTTTTAAAAGCAAATGTTAATACTCTAAAAACTTTTTTAATGTGTAGTAGAATAATTGATTTTACCAAGGAAGATTCGATAGGAAAAATGTTGGGTTTTAATAGCAGGATACTAGAAGCTATGAAAGAGGAAGAATCAGATAATGTTGCAAAAATAACTAAGGTGAATGCTATTTGTATTGACTGTAATATTTGTGTCGGTTCTTACAATAATGGTAAACCTGTTCATATTATTCACCAGTTTTATCCAACTGTAGCTCCAGGGTATAAAATAGTTGAATCTCCTTTGCCCATTTTGTATTTTCCAGTTAGCGTCAAAGCAATTAACAATATAACAGTTAAAATAGTTGATCAAGACGGAGAACTTATCAGTTTTAGAGGAGAAACTATAACAGTAAGGTTACATTTACAAACAAGTGAAATATAAAATGGTAGTTAGATATAATAGAGCCCTTGGGATGAGACTTGCCCCTACTACTATCAACAAAGTAAAAACTTATAAAAAGAAAAAGCCTAAACAACAGTTCAGTATCAAATCCAACACCAACAAGTTAAGACGAGATAATCGTAAATTTCTCACATCCTTGGGTTTCACTGTTTTAAAATAATGAACATATTAAACGTAAACGAAAAGCTTTATGTAGACAATTCCATCGTCAGTTCTGAGCTTCACACATATCAACCATATATTTCTTCAAAATTCGATTACAATGATGAAATAAGGATCCCAATTCAAGAACTCGATGCTTACACTCTACCATCAGATAGTTTACTTTATATCGAAGGAAAATTAACTAATACAGAAGGTAAATATAAGAAAGAATTGCTATTTATTAACAATGGTATAGCCTTTTTGTTCAGAGAAATCCGCTATGAACTAAACGGAATTACTATAGATTCAATAAGAAATGTTGGATTAGCATCAACCTTAAAAAGCTACCTTTCTCACAATACCAACGAAAGTTTAAAACTGGAAAATGCAGGTTGGTTTCCACATCGGAAAGAAGGTGATACAATTTTAGTTGATAATGATGGAAAATTCTCCGTATCCATACCACTAAAAATGCTTTTAGGATTTTTTGAAGATTACAGAAAAATTATTATGAATATGAAACAGGAATTGGTTCTTATTAGATCAACTGATGATTTAGATGGTGTTATTTTCAAAGAAGATCCGGCACACCTTGTTACTGCTCCTGACACTCCATTGGTTACTTTCGATAAAATTTATTGGAAAGTTCCTCACATTCTAGTTGATATGCCACAACAACTTGCTCTATCAAAAATATTAGAATCAAATAAAGATATATTGATAGGATTCAGGAGTTGGGAACTTGTTGAATATTCTTCTCTAACCGAAACAACCCGTCACACATGGCCGGTAAAAACAACTAGTAAACTAGAAGCTCCTCGTCATGTTGTGATTGGCTTTCAAGAAAACAGAAAAGGGAAAATTGTTAAAGATATGAGTAAATTTGACAATATTACCTTGTCAAATATTAGAGTATATTTAAATTCTGAAAGATATCCTTATCACGATTTGTACTTAAATTTCGAAGAAAACAAATTTTCTGCTTTATACGAAATGTTTGCCAACTTTAGACAGTCTTATTATGGTGTTCCAAATGAACCCATTTTTAATCCTGAACAATTCAAAAACATTAGTCCTATTACACATATTGATTGCTCCCATCAAAAAGAAACAATTCAAACGGGATCCGTAGTAATGAGAATTGAATTTGAGACACACAATGCAATTAAAAAAGATACTTCTGCTTATTGTCTTATTTTACATGACAAATTATTTAGCTACAACCCTCTTACTAAAATTGTGAAACAATTATAAACTTTATCCCCACTATTTTCATATTTCGATTTAATTTAAAGAAATTTTCAAAAGCTTTTAGTTTTAATCATGACATCAAAACTACAACTACAAATTGAAAAATTTATTTTTAAAATTAATCAACTGAAAGAAGAAATTGCAAATTATTCAAGTAAAAAAAGTCTCATTAAAAAATTTGCTGCTTTGAAAATATGAGATTGGTTATAGATATTCAAGGATTCAAAGATGAAAAAAATAAATTTATACCGAAAGAGCTTGCAGCTTTTGATGGTTATGAAATGACTCATTACATTTTTAAAAAGCCTTTTCCAATGGAGTTTCTTTCACCTGATTGTCACAAGCAGGCGGTATGGTTAACGAAAAATTATCATTGTATACATTGGAATAATGGATTTACTCCATTACATCATTTCCCAAAAATAATTGAAACACTTACGAAGAAAGCAGATTTTGTTTTTGTAAAAGGAAGCGAAAAAAAGGATTTTATACAGAAATATTCTAAAAAGCATGTGATTGAAATAGATGAACAACCAGCTCTAAAGCTAATGGAACCAAAATGCTTCTATCATTCAAAATCACCTTGTATGTGTGCTTTGACAAATGTGTTATTTTTATATGACAATTGTTTTATGAATGAATAAAAATATAAAAAAAAAACTTAATTACCTTTTTATTTTGCATTAACCAACCATGATTGAATACAATTAATATGATACCTTAAATCTAATTTTCTAAATTCATTTAAAAGTTCATACTCATTTTTATATTTTAAATAATCATTACAAAATTTAGCGGCTAATTTACATTGTTTCATTCGATCTATATTATTAACATATGCTGACAAATCTTGTGCTTCTGCGTCTTCTTCGCCTACAATTGATAAATATTGGAAGTATGCTGCAGATATAATAAACTCTTCATACATTTCAGTAACCATTTGCTCCATTGTAAATATTATTAAATTTATTCTTCCTTTTCAATTTCTTGAAGAATAGTATCCTCGTCAATAAATTGCTTCAAGTCTTTTAAATAGTAACCAAAGCCAATATCTTTTAGATCTTGAATAAGTTGAAAAAAATTTAATGTTTCAATGTATTTGTTGCAACAGAGGGCAGCCTTTACGAATTCCTCAGATTGATTACAATAAAAGTCTATCCACTCCGGACCACTTGCCATACAATATGAGAAATAGGTTTTTGAAAGATTACTAAATTTCTCCTCTAATAATTTAACTGCAATCAGCAACTCAGCCATTTCATTTATTTAACATAATATTTTAAATATGTAGGGGGACGTCTCTTGCGAATAGGATTAACTTTCTTTGATAATACCTGTTTTTTATCTTCGTATAATTGAAACCTCTTTTGGGTTGCAATAATAGCAGGTATAAATTGGCAATCTTCTCCTATAAATTCTATTAGGTGGCTTAATTCTCCTACAAAGTATGATTTCCCAAATGTATTGAAAAACGTAGTAAGGCTTATAATTCCTTCTAAATAATCATCACAACAGTCAATTGCTTCCAAATAATCTCGTTTCAGTGGATAAAACAGCTTGGTGTATTCATCTTTCGAAATCACTTCAAAGAAATTGAGATATTTAACTTTTAACTGTCTGATAGTTGTAGTTAATTTTTCGCGATTACACATAATTCACTTATTACTTGACACATTTTTTCTTTTTGTTTTATACAAAATTGGTGGAAAAATTCAAAAATAACTTTTTACGCAACTCGAGCACAGCTTAGTAAATGTGTCTCGGCATACTAAAATGATCATGATGCACCTATTTATAAGACTTAAGAATGCAAAATCAAATGTGGGAGAACAAAGAGAAAAAATTAAAAAATATGATGCGAATGAGAATAAAAGGGGAGGAAGTTAAGAATGAGGGACATGAGAGAGAGGAAGAGGAGGAGGAGGAGGCGCTCCCCTATTATAACTACTAACGAAAATCCTAATTATATTCGGCCTCGTCTCATAAATAAAGACATATGTAGTACCTCCGCCTCTGGCCAATACGTCCACAATCTTGAAAGCTAAGCAAAAAAGAATCCCTTCGTACCCTTGCCTAACTCTGCCGATAATATTCAGTCTTCGTTTTTGTGTTGATACGTTCACGTCGCAAGTGAATCATCGAAATCGATAGTGTAAATTCAGAATTTTTTTTTTTGTAGAAAATCGTAAAAATTATGCCGAAACATAGAAAAAGAAGTCGTAGTCAGTCGGTAGAACGGTCGGGCTTTTATAAATTGTTTAAGAAGTTAAATAATAGGCTTAACAGTCTTGAAGAAAATGCAAGGTTAAGAAAAGTCGTGGTCGTAAAATACGGGCACCTGTACGTCGTGTTATCAGTGACAGCGAAAGTGAGATAGACCGTTCTCGGTCTCCGTCTCGATCTCGGTCTCGTTCTGTTTGTAGAGAGAGAGAGGTAGACAACTATACGTCTGTGACTTCATCGGATGAGGATAGCAAAGATGATGGTGACACCGTACAGCCTGTGAGAGTTGTTGTTGTTGATTCCGATAGGGAAATAATCAATAATCCTGGTATTATCGCGACGGCGGCGCCTGCGTCTGCTTCAGGGATAAGTGGAACAGCTGATAATGACGGGCACAGGGAAAGTAAAATATATTTCAATTCCAATGTTTTGTGAAAAAGGATAAGTCCTAGAAGGGCGCATTGAGGGAGAAGAGTTGTTGCTACCCCCCCCCCCCAAAATTTTTGTTTAAAAGACACCTATTTTTTGGACAACATTTTCTTTATTTTGTTTGTTGTCTAAAACCTACCTGCCTGTTTGTGATAACAGGTATAGGTACCCTCCAGTCTTTCTGTTAGTGATAACGGAATAAATAATATTTTTTTTGTATTACCTGTTTGTGATAGCAGGACACATATTTTCTGTTGTAATGATAACAGATTCCCTATTATGTGTATATCGTTGTTTTACCTGCTTGTGATAGCAGGACGCATATCCACTTGTGGAAAATGGATTATGTGGCCTTTTCTTTCCCATTACTTGATAATAGTTTTTATTGGTTGTGATATCAATGAATACATTTAAAGAGAATTTAACTAAACTGGTTCATTCTCTTGCAGATGAATCCAGAAACAATTTAAATATGGAAATTTTATCCATTTTGGGAGAGGAAGGGGTAGCCAAGAACTCGTATGGAAAACCCATCCATGCAGATATAGCTTTGCGATGGGATAATATTTTAACTGGTGGCCTGGATGACGAAACCAGAAATTGTCTAATTGAAAAATATTTGCCTCCAGAAAATTGTACCTTAATAAATCCACCTTCAATAAACCCCGAGGTAAAAATTGCTATCTCGGAAAGTATTTTACAGTTACTCGCAGAGCAACCCGAGCAACAGAAGGCGCAGTCATCGCATATAGACTTTCAGGTTAGTAAACCATGCGGACGCCTGAGACATTTTGTACATAGGTGGCAGAGTTTATTTATAAATAGGACAGTGAGGTCTTATATTAATGGACTGTCAATTCCATTTACCAATAATCCCGTGCAAAAGTTCATTCCCACTGAGAATAAATGGTCTCAAAAAGAAAATTTAATTTTAAAAAAGTTATAAAGGCGCAATATCAGCTGTCAAGAAATGTAAAAAACAATTTATTTCAAAATTTTTTTTTTTTGTACCAAAACCTGATGGGACCTATAGATTAATATTAAATTTAAAAAAACTTAACTCCTTTGTGGAAAACAAACATTTTAAAATAGAAGATAATAAGGTAGTTGCCCGGCTAATAAGAAAACATTTTTTTATGTGTCGCATTGATTTAAAAGATGCTTATTATCTGGTCCCAGTACGAGAAGCACATCAAAAAATACCTAAGATTTATATTCCGGGATGTAATTTATGAATACAAGTGTCTACTTTTTGGGCTCAGCTGTGCACCTTACATTTTCACAAAAATTTTAAAACCTGTAGTTAGTATGCTAAGAAAAAGGGGGATCCTTTTAGTAGTTTATCTAGATGATTTTTTGATTTTTGGAAAATCATATAATGAATGTAGCAGAAATACAAATTTAGCAATTAAGACTCTAACATATTTAGGTTTTTTAATTAATCATACAAAATGCAGTCTAATACCTAGCAAAATATGTAAATTTTTGGGTTTTATCTATAACTCTTTTTCAATGGAACTATCATTACCAACTGAAAAGCAAGTTAGAATATCTTGTATTTGCAAAAAATTTTTAAAATTAAAAATATTTAAGATTAGAGACTTTGCAGAATTTATTGGCATACTGGTTTCAGCATGCCCAGCGATAAAATATGGGTACTTTCATTTAAAATCCCTAGAACGTTGTAAACATATCGCTTTAAAACAGGCTAAGGGTTGCTATGATGTACAGATGAAAATACCAGAGACGTTATTTTTTGACATTAATTGGTTTATAAATAACATAAATACTTCCAATAATATTAGTTTGTCTAAATTTTGCTTAGAGATATTTTCTGATGCATCAAGATCAGGTTGGGGGGCTTTTTGCAACGGAAAGAGAACGTTGGGATATTGGTCAGATAAAGAACAGGTAGAGCACATAAATTATTTAGAGCTTTTGGCATTGTATTTTGGATTAAAGTGTTTTGTTTCAAAATTATCAAACTACAATATTTTATGTCGTGTTGACAACACTACAGCTGTAGCCTGTATAAATAAGAAAGGGAGTGTTAGATTTAATAAATTAAATGAAATAACAAGAAAAATTTGGATGTTTTGTGAAAGTAGAAATATTTTAATTTTTGCTAGCTACATAAATACAAAGCATAATATAGAAGCCGATAGGGCCTCTCGTCAGGTGCACAAGGAGACGGAATGGTCTTTATCAGATAAAGCCTTTCAAAACATTGTAAATTGTTTTGGACAACCAGATATTGATATATTTGCTAGTAGGTTGAATAGAAAGTGCCCTATGTTTATATCATGGTTGCGAGACCCAGAGGCACATAAAGTAGATGCCTTTACACTGGACTGGAGCAAACTAAATTTTTATGCGTTCCCACCCTTTTGTATGATTTTAAAGGTGCTTTAAAAGATAATTGAAGATCGAGCGGAAGGGATAGTAGTTGTTCCTCTCTGGGTCTCACAACCATGGTATCCTATTTTTAAGTCAATACTAGTTGGTGAACCATTAATCTTTAATCCTAAAAAATTTTTTACTTACCTTTAATAGGTTACCACACCCCCTTTGGCAGAACCTTACCCTGGTGGCGGGGAGACTATCAGGAGGGCGCTATTGTTAGGAAAGGTGCCTAGAGATTCTTTAGATATATGTTTAAGCTCAATTACACCCGCAACATTAAAGCAATATAATGCTGCCTTAAAGTTATGGTGGGAGTTTAGTATAGCAAATAATTTAAATCCCTTTAAAGTTGAAGTTCCAACTGTCCTAGAGTTTTTAACCACACATTTTAAGAGAGGGGCTTCATATGGAACTCTTAATAATTACAGATCTGCAATTGCACAAATAGCAGGGCCGGACTTGGGGCAAGATTTTAGGTTAAAAAGGTTTTTTAAGGGAGTTTTTGGGAAAAGACCAACCTTGGCTAAATATGAAAATACCTGGGACCCAGGTATTGTTATAAATTATTTAAAAAACTTTAAAAATAGTGAGATTAGTTTGGAAATGCTTACCCAAAAACTAGTAAGTCTGATGGCATTGGCAACGGGACGGTTCGATGTATTAGGCCTTAAACTTCACTGGCCCAAACAGTTAATACCCCTAAAAGACATTTGCCCGAACCTACATTACACATAACCGTCACTGGCGCTAACAGTCGAAATCCCGACACATTGGAATGCATGGAATTTGTCCTTGGCCTTAAACGTCGAAATACATAAATATGTACGCCAATGACGTAAGAAACTTCTGTCACTGTTGCCAAAGTGCGTTATTGTTCAGATGAAGTACATATTTCCGAAAATATTAGTAAAATAATATGGTGTTTTTTTTAATTTATGGTTGATAACATGTTATTAATATTCCTAAATAATAAGTTTTAAATCGTTCTCAAAGAATTTTGTTTATAAAAATAGCAAATAGCTACGTATTAATTTTACTGCGTCGTATCAGTGTTAGAATACAATAAAATAAATTTTACTAACATGATGTAAATTGTTAGTTGGTTCGGTTGTGAAACATGCAGAAATAATATGCAAGAATGCAAGCTTTTACTGTGTTCCGGATACGTCCTGAATTCTCAGCTCTTCGCCCATTCAAATGCGATTTCAAGAAAGGGAGTACTAGAAAGTTAGATTCGGCAATTTAAAAGGACTATCAATATTAGGACATCAGAAAGTATATTGTAATGTACAAATTTCATATTGGTAAGTCACCTAGATTCTTTTTTTGTGTAGGTATACATTTTTTTCTTAAATGTTCCTCTTCGGATTTTCTACAATATATTGGGTTTTTAATGTATAGTGCACACTAAATGTTAGTTAAAAGAAAAACCTCAACAAAAACATTTGTATTTGGATGATAACATGTTTTTGACATGTAGTTGTGTTTGCATTTTTACAAAACCATGTAAATTCATGGATGTATCATCCACAGTGGACTCCATTTTGGCAAATCGGGGTATGAATCTTAGACAACAATAAAAAATGAAAATCAGCTTTTCATATAAAATTATGAGTAGACAGACATAGCAGTGAGGAATGGTTCTATGATCCATCTGAGAATAAATACAGAACTGCTGAGGTAATTCATATGTCAAAATAATTAGATATTTTAATAGAAATGAGGCATTTCTCCTTTTCAAAATATTTTCTTCTTACAAAGAAAACTTTGTTAAATAGGTTGCTAAATAAAGTGCTTAGAAGAAAAATAATATTTTATTTCCTCTTTAAAATTTTAGTTTGTGAAGTTAAAGCCAAAAGTGTTATTTTCTGATAAAATGGTGAACGCGTTGCGTCAAATAAAATATTTAATCTAGCGTCATTCTGCTATTCTTTAACTTTTTTACAATAAACTTGCTGGGAGACCACTTCGGGAATATCCTGAAAATTTCATCCAAATTGTTGAAACCACCGCAGAGTAATCGATATACATACATAAAAAAAATACATAGGGTCAAATTGATAACCTCCTTCTTTAGTCTTTTAAAAATTGCATTAATATTTGTGACATGGCCATCTAAACAAAATAAAGAAAATGCCTGCAGATCCGCCATTTTTTGTCCGATTTCAAACATTTAAAAACTGATATTCATAGAATTTAAAGTTTTATCGGAATGTAAAAATTAATAGATAATAATATATTTTATTCCCATATATCTAGGTACCCATTATATAAATGTCTGTGATTAAGTTATTAAGAATAAGTTTGGAGACGACTTCATAAAGTCAAATTTTCAATGTGGAATAAAATATTATTTTTTACTTTTTAGTTTTGTTTTTTTTTTGAAGTTTTTTTATTTTTTATAAATATTTATGTTTGGAGAACAAAGCTTTCTGAAGTAGATATTGTGAAGAAACGCCCCAGAAGTGAATCCCATACCTTGTGTCTGTGAAATCGAAACCAAACTTATTCTTAATTACCTAATCACAAAACTATATTTATGTAATGAGTGTTTTGATGTCTAATACCAAGAGTATAATGTTTTACTATCTGTATTAATTTGGTGCTGACTTCACAGACTAAAATTTTCAAGATGGAATAAAATATTATTTTCCATTTTTAGGTGCATTTTTTGAAGTTTTATTTTTTTATACAGTTTTTTATTTCATCCTTTTTAGTTCAATTTATATGAGTTTTATTTTAAGTTATATTTAACCAATAACCATATATATCTATGTAAATTCCTAATAAAATGGTGTACGCTTTTATTGCGTCGAATAAATATTTAATATAGCGTCATTCCGCCTTATTTAACCTTTTTACAATATGCTGGCTGTGGGACCACTCGGGTAATATCCCGAATATTCCTTGAAAATTTCATCAAAATTGTTGAAACCATCGCAGAGTAATATATGTACATACATACAAAAAATTCATAGGGTCAAATTGATAACCTCCTTTTTTGAAGTCTGTTAAAATTTGCATTAATATTTGTGACATGGCCAGCTAAATAGATCCGCCATTTTTTGTCCGATTTCAAACATTTAAAAACTGACATTCATAGAATTTAAAGTTTTATCGGAATGTAAAAATGTATAGATGGTACAACTTCTGATTAAATCAAATGTATTTATAACATGCCTAAGATAAAACTAGAATAATACTTCCACAAATAAGCATTTAGTATGATCAATTTTTTTGAAATTATATGGGCTCATTATTTAAATATAATATGTAGTTTTTTTTTGTTTTATTTTTAAAATTCAAATAGCATAAGTTCACCAGGACCTGGTTATTTTTCTAAGTAGTGCAATATCTATTTCATTCATTTCTTTTTTTTTTTAATAAGAGTATTAATTTTTTTGAAAGTAATTAAGAAAATTCTTTATTTTTAGTATGCCTAGGGACGACCACTATGTAATAAGATCACCAACAAGATGTAAGCTCTAGAAAGTTAGTATGTATGTCATTGATTAAAATCTGGCCTTCTTACCAACTACACCAATTCAGTTATTGCCAGGGGCGAGGCAAGTGAAAACAATCCCTTTGTGAGTTGAGAAGACTGATTACATCATACGAAGAAAATATTTACTGTAATGTGTTTTAAATAAAGTTAATGTTTAATATAATCTTAGATTTAGATTTATTCTAAAAATAAACTATATCTTCACCATTTTGTCAAGTACCATACAATGTGTCTGACCTACAATGAATAGACTTACTTCTTAAAACTTTTTATTATTTTTTATTGCTTTATTTACCAACAGTACACTCAAAGAATCTATGTTAATTTAATTAAAATTTGGATGATTAATTTATGCAATTGAATAAGTTAGTTTTCTTTACATTAAGGGTCAGTTATCCAAAAACTATTTAACCTTATTCATATCCTCAATTAATAAATACTGCAATTCTTCCCATGTATTACTGGGGAAAATCAAAGTGGAGTCATCAGCATAGGCAACCACTTTACCCCCTCGTGCCAAGATTACAAAGAGTGTTGATATACATGTTAAAAAGCACAAGACGCAGCACTGTACCTTATGGTACTCCAATTTTGATTTCTTTAGGCTGACTCATAGCTCCTCCTCCTACTTTAACATAATTAAGTAGATACATTTTGAAATCATTCAACACGGATTCTCCACATCATATAGCTATCCACAATGTCCAGTAACAAAGACATATAACTTTTACAAATATTTGTGATTAAATACATAAAATGATTTAAAGTATCATTTTTTAAAATATAGCTATTATTATTACATCCAGGGTTAGGCTAACTCCAGACTGGACTGGAAAAATTCATAAACACTCTCAATACATAAACTTAATTAAAGTTATCATAACAAAAACACAGTTGTCTGTATTTTAAAAAGAAGGCCATCTATCTTGTTAATATTTTCAGAATTTGAAAGCTTGCTTCTTTAGCTTTAAGAAGCCAGTTATTTTGATAACTTCTTCAATTTGTTAAAAATAGTTCGTTCACACCTTAAACGTAGCTTCAAAATCCACCTAGCATATTTAGTCAAAAGTAAGGGTATCTGTAATTAATTTCTTATGAAATTATTTATAATCACAGACTTAAATTATTCATATTGTTAACAAGTGATATGATTTGTAGAATTTTAATCAAAACCAATGCAAACTAAGCTTCAAAAATGATCATTGGAAATTGAATATCAGTATTTTTTTATTGTAAGGTTAAAAAACTCACAAAATTATACCTGGCTTCAAAACTGTTTTTGTAAAATTAATAATTTTAGTCTGTTGCATTTGGAGAAATTGAAAGAGCAAAACATAATTATAGGCTCTGTTTACTATATCCGAGCTAGGCCCTGAAGAATGTTGTCACACCAACCAAGTTATTTGTTTGAAATTGTTTTTAAATAATTTTAATAAGAAAATTGGATTTTATTGTATTTAATAAATCAGTGGTTCACCTGCCCAGACAAATTGGCATTTTATCACCTTAACAAAAATATCGAACCTTATATTTTTTTTTTATTTGAATTAATCTGTGCAGGTAATTTTTACTCGACTTCCAAAAGGAGGTTATCAATTCAATCCTATTATTTTTTTTATGTAGGTACATTGAGTACTCCTGATTTGACCAATTGCGCCCAAGACAAAATATCTTACATTCACCATACTATCAGGAAAAAAAAAATATGCCTGTTAATATCATGATTTGAGTTAATGTCACAAAGTTCAATTTCACTGATCATTTTAAATTTTAACAGTGAATATAGCTAGTTTTCTATAAATATGTAGAGATGGCACATTTTATACAATATTAATATGGTGATTGTGGTTAGCTACTTATTTATTTTGGATGGCTTTACCAAGTTTAGGTAGGTAGTAGGTAGACCAGGTAGTAGTATATACATATATATATATATATATATATATATATATATATATATATATATATATATAAGGTAATTGTATGATTAGTATGCATCTGGGCACAAACAAATTAATCAGTAAAATTATGTGTTTTATTTAAAAAATTACAAAACTTATTCCTAGCTATTATATATTATATTTATTTTAGCACTTAATTTTTCCTTTTAGGGTTAAACTTACATTTTACTTCTTTTAGTATCTGAGTTTTATTACCTGACTGTATTAAATATTTTAAGATTCATTACTTAACTATTGTTCTATGTTTTGTTCTGTTTGTTACTATTAAGTGTATTTTCTTTTGTAAAATTATGCTTTTTTGTATAATAATATATTAAATAAATACAAACATTGTAAAATTTTAAACTATAACAATAAAATATATTAACAATGACAGGCAAATAAATAGTATTTTTATCATCTACAATGATCAATTATCATCTAATAATGTACGGGAATATTGATTATAAATAGACCCCTCAATTTTTTTATGGGACACCCTGACTATTATATGCCCATTAAATAGGCATCTTTTTGCTAATCTTAAATATGTTAGATTTGATACCTTTACCTTTAAAGACAATGGAGAAAAACCATGCCATAAGAGGCAAGTTATTAATATCGGTGTTATGTTTTCTCTGACATCTCTTATAATAGGTATATTGTCAATTTTCTCAGTTGTGATTCACGATAAATGTTTCAAACCTAGTATAATTATAATTAGCAAGAAGAGACCCATTTGATGGACATATACAGGGTGTACCAGTATAGATAGAAAATAATGGATTAAAAATCTATAACTTCTACATTTACCAATTTTTTTTACAAAAAAGTTAAATGAACGTTTAATTTATGATCAATCAAAATTCGTATGAAATGAAATGCTTACTTCATTTGGAAGTATTCAAGATTTTTGTTTAATTATATAATATGTTATATATTCTTGGCACCATTTATTATTAGTTTATTTTGACAAATAATGACATTATGTCAAAGTCAGTTAAATAATAAATAATAAATATTTAACATATAATGTTTAAACTAGATTTTTGTCAATTAAAAAATATTTTTCTTAGTCGGACATTAAACAAGGCACTACAGGTATTATATGGGATAATGCTTTCAGTCAATGTCTATCCTTCTTGAAACACTGTCTCAACCTTAAGTATTATTAATCTTATAATATAATACCTTAATGTACAGCTGATTTAATTGTGATATGACAGAATCTATGTATAAAGCTATTGTAGGATACCTTTTTTACTGGTTTGTAACTATTTATTTAAAATTAACATTTACTTGAATAAAGACTATACCATAATTTTTTCAACAATACGCAGTCTTATAAGTTTGACAGCCAGTTCCCAACATATGGTAAAATCAACGATAAGATCTAATATTTTTACGAAATTTTATAAGATTAGGCCATAAAAGTTTATATTTTAATAAGTTAATTGATAAAATAATTTACAAGATCTAAACTACTTTATACCAGTTAATAAACTTAAGAACCTGAAAGCATGAAATTAATTGAAGGTATCTTCGAAAGACTTTTGTTCTTTATAATTATATCATCTACCTAACTTTTTCTTAAGGTGAGATGTGCAATATCTTGCATACTTACTAAATTAACTTATTACTCAATTGTGTATATCAAGTGAAGAAAATATATAAATAGGCCACAGTTAATATTTTTAAAATATGGGGAAAAAATCTTCAAATTTCTAATCCACTTTAGCTATATATCTTTAATCAATATACAAAATATGTGATACACTTTAAAGTTGACCCTACATTTATCATATGGTGCATCTTTTTTAGTTCTTAAACTACACACTTTCTCAGCAACAGTATTTGTAAGTACTCAAGTATCACTATAATATACACGTCACTACTATCTGCAATGCACATATGAGCAGAACTAACTTCCTAAGCCTTGTCTACGATACCTATATCAAACATCAAGAAGACTTGGTCCTAAAACAAATTATAATTAATAAAGTACCTGCACGAATAACAAGCTTAGGGAAAATCATTAACAATCTTATAAAATACTAATCAATATGTGTCTGATAAAAACTGATTTTTAGATAGGTATTTGCTTGGGATCAGGATACAAAATTAAAAAACTTAAAAAAAAAGTTGAAATTATGTGTCTCAAAAAGCTCACAAAACATAGTAGTTAAAAGATACATGTTCAAGCATCAAGGCTTTTGTGGATTTTTATATGGTCTTTAGTAGACAACTTTGTTTTATTTTTAGGTAGGGAACAATATCCACATTAATAACAGATGGGGACTCAATCCTATATACTAACAAATAAGATTATCTGAGTGTAAGAGTCCAAAAACTGAAATGGTTGCAACTTTATACCATATTCACACTATTCTAAAATAAACATACTCACTTTATATGTAGAAGCCTTGTTTATATATAGACAAGGGTAGAAGGTTTAAAATCATCTCAATGCAAACATGCAATAACCTCTTCCTGGGCTTTCCAACAATAATTTTTTTTCAATATTCAATCTCCATTAATTAGATATTATCCTGTGATAAACAAATGCTTTATAATAAACCAAAAAAAAACAGTCAATATACGGTTAACAACAAATATATTTATTTTTATCAATAAAACTTGACAACACAGCAGGCCTATTTAAAGAATTTTTAGCCAGTAGCGTAGCTCGCCAATGCGGTATTTAAAGTGTCGGGCTAGCGGCGCATTCCACACATTCCAATCTGTCGGGATTTCGATGGTTTGGGCCAGTGAAGTTTCGGTCCACTAACTGTTTGGGCCGGTGTGGTTTAGGGGAAAATACGCACTACCAACGGGACAGCGTATTCAAACCTTAAATCTGATTGATATTGACAATATAATAATTCAAAAAGAGAGAATTGAAATAAAAATTCCAAGTCGAATAAAGACATCAGGCAGAAATAAGAGTCAGCCTTTTATAGTTTTGCCATTTTTTAATGAAAACCCAAATATATGTGTTTCTAGGACTCTCCTAGAATATTTGGAAAAGACAAAGAAATTAAGAGGCTCTTGTAAATCCTTGTTTCTCACATATAAGAAACCATATCACAAAGCCACCTCGCAAACCACCGCAAGATGGATAAAACACATTTGCCAATTTTTACAATAGACCTTTGATATCCAACCAAGAGTTTGCCCAAACAATTCTTAGTTTGTAAATTAAAATAATAATTAACATAAATAATAATTTGTTCGTTGGAAAGATGTTTGTTATTTGGTTTGTCTTGTTTTTTACCAAAACCTTTATATTATATGTTATGATATTAATTTTTATGTTTTCCTTGTTGTTGTAAGATTAGTGTGTTATAAACTGTTGTGATAAATTACATATTTATTACATTATTATGCTTACATACCCATAAGAAAAATTTTCTTTTTTTTTAGATTGTTGATTTGCATATGTTTTGTTTTATGTTCCTTAATGTTGCATATTAACTTAAAAAATAATAAATATAATTATATATTTTTTTTTGAAGTAATTAGTTGTTGCAACTTCTTTAAACATCTACATATGTCTTTATTTATGAGACGAGGCCGAATATAATCATAAGATCAAACGAACTTATTATTATATGAAGGCCTCGTCGAAATAAATAAAGTCCCAACCCAACCCAATTTTTTATATTTAGAAAAAAAAAAAACCCAAATTGTGTTGCAACAACGACTTTAAACTAGACTGAATACTATCGGCAGAGTTAGGCAAGGGTACGAAGGGATTCTTTTTTGCTTAGCTTTCAAGATTGTGGACGTATTGGCCAGAGGCGGAGGTACTACATATGTCTTTATTTATTTCGACGAGGCCTTCATATAATCAAGATCGAACATCACTTGGTAAGTTCGTTTGATCTTATGATAATCCACTTATACAAAATTATTTTACATGGCGCGGCGTTAATTTTTCCGACCAACTCATGGCCAAAACAATGAATACCATCGGATAAGAAGGGACACTGGCACATCAAAACTTTGCTATTTTATTTAACTTAAGGGTTATGTTCCAATTTATCTTTGACATACCCCACGTTAGAGACAAATAAATATTCAGATCTTCCTGAAGTTAGTAGTATTCGTATTTTCAACAAAATAACAATACAATTTTCACGTTTAGTTTAAAAAACGCACAAGTCATGAAATTTTTAAACAAATATACGAATATACAGTAGTAATCAAAAATATAAAAATGTAGTGTTCTTCGAATTTTGTAATGAATAAATTATTTTCTAAATTTAATAGGGTTATTTAATGTGATAATAATAGATGTGGACCAGAACAAGCTAGTGCAAACAAGTGCACATTAAATGTCATATCTTTTACATTCCCAACATTGTAACCAATCTCCTGTGTCTGACGAATATGGACCAGAACAAGCTAAACAGAAGGTTTCCTCTTCTGAAGAATCCGAACAGTTATTTTACATTGTTACTTCTGGAACTGACTTCATTTTCTTGAATTTATTCTTTTGTTTTTTTAAAGGTCTAGATATTTTCTGTAAATCTTTGTTTTAGGTAAGGCTGGACGTCAAGTAGACTTTTTTATTTTTTAATTTGTTTCTCAATCAAGAGCTTCTTTGGTGCATCTGTCAATATTGCCGTTTACTTTAGTGCATGAACTTAAATACTCAAATACAAAACTTGTAACAATTTGAATATTTTCTTAAAACTTGAAGCATGAGATTTCATCACACTTGAAACAAACCATCAAAAGCTTTTAAAAAAATATTCGAATTTTAAAAAAATGTTGTATAACTTAATACAGTAAATGTTTTTTTTTACTTTTAACTTCAATAAATCCTACATCAAAGCTTTGGTTTGTTTGGTTTATTTTAACAAATATTGGTACAGCATCTCGTCGGCAATAAAATATAAGTAAATTATTGTTCCGGTTCTTATTATGCAATAACTATTCTGTGTCTTATGCCATTTTAAACAATGCTTAAACAAGATAAACTGCCAAAATTGTGAAATAAACCTGGAAAATAATAAAAAGTAAGATCCGTCACTATGTTTTAGTTAATGCGAATAGAAAGATCGCGAAAAATTCAGATTGGAAGTGTAATCCGTTTTGTAATAAACTAAAGCAGCCTAGTATTTACAGCTTTATAAAATCAAAATACAAGAGTTCTAACCACACTATACCTCAACTTGTTACGTTCTGGACCCGCGTTTCTCTAATCAAGTTAGCATCATCTGCTGATGATGCTAAATTGGTTAGCGAAACGCGCGTCCGGAACGTAACAAGTTGTGGTTTAGTGTGGTTAGAACTCTTGTATTTTGATCTATCCACCACAGGTTCCATTGTTAGGACTAAGCTTTATAAAATGTTGAATATGTCAATTTTCAGACACCATTTTGTAAAAATCTGTTGAATTTAGTTAAAGGAATTGTAATACAAAATGTGTCTAGAATGTCAAGCACAATTCAAGTTAAAATATACAGGAAGTTCCATAAAAAATGTAGTTTTTACCATGGAAACCGGTATTCTAGAAATTCAGTATTATTGTGTTTTATTTTAGCATATTATCCAAAACTAATATACTTATATGTGTCTAGAATGTAAAGCACAATTCAAGTTAAATTATACAGGAAGTTCCATAAAAAATAAAGTTTTTTACGATGGAAACCGGTTTTCTAGAAATTCGACATTATCTTGTTTTATTTTAGCATATTATCCAAAAATATGATTTTCGACATAATTCTGAATAGTGTTTTTCTTTTCAATGACTTCTTATAAAAGCTGGTCTTGCCTTACGTAGTGGATTTTCTGACTCACCCTGTAGATTTCCCCCTTTGGCTCTTCGATAATAAATACTTGTCTGCTTATAAAACAATTCACTAAAATATGTATATAGGGCTCGCGATGCTAGAAAGATTATTAAAAGTGGGCTATGCCTTGTGGTATTTTGTATGCGTCAGGTTATAAGCCAAGCCTATTATTAGTGTCGCTTGTTTGTCGAGTTTCTAAAAAAATGCCTAAAAGGGCCCAAGACCTTGATACATAGAAGAAAAAAGTTAAAATAAAAAAAGAAGATTTGATTTTTGCGTACGTACGTTCAATTTCGTTAAATTCATATTTTTCAAATATACAAGTATTTCTTTTAATTAATTTCTCAATGTTTTCCTTATCTCGCATAAACTTTTTTATTTGAATGTCATAAACGCATTCGACCTATATAGTCACCAGGACAATGTCATTAAAATAATGTAACTTTAAAAAGTTTCAGGGTAAAACGTAAAATGAGTAGCACTTTTCAATAAAAAATTCATATTTCCAAAAATGGAGGGGATATTGAAAAACTCATGAAACTGTTTTTTTTTAAATACCCTCACCCCAAATCAACTTATAAGATATAAAAAAGTTTTATACAATTTTTTCAAGATCGTCTCTTAGATGAAATTTTGAAAAAATGTCATCGTTTTTTAAAACCACCCTGTATAATAAAATGTATGACATCCCTAAAACCGCAACCCATTCTACCTATTCTACAAGAGGTTTCAATAAGAGTTGAAAAGGGCATATATATTAGGTTTTTGGTTTTTGGGAATGTAACATCCAGGTGTTAAAGTCAAATTGTTTTTTCGGTCAGGTACTACCTTCTTCAGAAAAAATCGTCTGTAAAAAGACCGCAATAAGGAGTCAATTAAACATGTAAAAATAACAGTATAAGTCCGAAAAAGAAATACTGTGAATTAGGTATTAGTAATGTCACATATATTGTCAATTTAAAAAAATGTTTTGACGTTTCGGCAAGAACACCCTTGCTTTTATCAAAAAGTTGATCCTAAGAGCTAAAACAGAACAACTACATTTTACAATTAAAACTTTTTTATAAAAATTTTATAAAGAACAAATTTCACTTATTTTACGAACTACTCGACATATAACAAAGAAGACGACCACAACATAGTGTTTGCAACTCGCTCTTTGGCGGTATCACGTACACTGTGTACTGTATATATAAATATTATAAAGAAATAACGGCCAAAAAGTCTATATTACATTTAATTTCTAATATGCCAAGTTTTCAAAATAATTCTTCTTCAGGGCTCTATAAATAATATTATCATGTGTGTATTAATATTAGGGTGTCCAGTGTAGGTGCTTTCAGTTTTCGGGACCGGATCAAATCCCGAGATTTCGGGATCCTGGGATTAATCCCGCAATCCCGAACTTTACACATAAGTTTATAATTGTATAATTTATAGCCAATTACACCGTAAGTTTAACCGTGGTTTAAATTTTAACATAGGTTTAATTTTCATAACTGGCTATGGAAAAAAACCTTAGTTAAAATTTAAATAACAGTTAAATTTACTGTGCAATTGTCTATCGTTAATTGTGTATGATTACACAAAAACAAACACATTCGTAACGTTTATTTGAACATAATATGCCTAATAGCATAGTACGAATAAAGAAATTAAACGATACCTGAAAGCGTTAAATCAGAAAAACACTAAAACACACAAAAAATGGTTATAAGGCTATATTTGGGTCTAAAACTACAACAAAAATAATACACTATACTATCATATTATTAATCAGAAACAAAATAGAATATCAACTGTTAGGAAAACAATGAATCACACATAAAATATGGATATAATGCTACAATTTGATGTAAACTAGGTACAACAAAAATAATCCAATCTAAAATATTTTATCATTAATCACAAACAAAATAAAATATCCACTGTATACTAATTTAAAATTCCTGTTTTGTTCAAAATAATATCTTAGTAATACTAGGGCGTCTAAGTATTTCACCTCCCAGAGATTACCTTATATATCAGTAGGTAGTCATAACAGGATTGTAAATATAAACCACACGGTCCTCCATTTTCGTAAAGAAACATTGTTTGCTTTATAATATCTAATACACTTTTAGTTCTCCTTTGATGTCTATGCAAGAAGGCTTTAGCTCTACTTAAGGTCTCTTCTAGTTCTTCATTCAGTGATTTGTTTTCAACAACTTCAGAGTCCATAAGCCGAGAAAGGAGTAAATCGTCCCCTTCATCATCCCTAAGCTCTACTATTGACGTTTCAACTGTTTCCGTTTTTAATAGGGTATCTATCATACTTTTGATAAAATCAGCAATTTTTTAGAACTGGGAAGATGAAAAAAGTCAAAAGATAGCTCATAAGTTCGGATATGATTTTTCGCCGCTCTCCTACGCGTTTTTTTAAAGCTGTCTCCAAAGCTCTTATCTTGCCAACCTCGTGGAATAAGAATTCGAAGCTAGCATCAGCAGTGCAAACCTTTAATTCCCTTCTGTAAAGAGTCTCAACTGTTAACTTGACCAGATGAATTGAAGGAAATGAATATTTTAAATGGTAATCTGTCAACAGAGGTCATAAGCGAAAGGCCATTATCTAAGAAATTTTCGTCAGGTGAAACAAAGAAATCTGAAATTTTACGTTGTTGTGATGAACAGGGCAGATTTGTTTTAGGCTGATCTCGTGACGTTACACTATGTACATCTCGAGGATCCGAGGCCTCTTTCTTTTTGAGTTGCTTTAAATGCATCGAGTTAAAATGTATATGCAATCCTTTTGTTAAAACCTATCCTAAAATAATATTTTCGGTTCGCCTCTAATTTATCAAACATTTTCTTGCAAGATGAAAACTTACCTATTTTGCGTTTTCGTCTACAAACAAGTAAGACTTTTAGGCTAATCAAGCGATGAAAAAACTTATCACTTGCGCAAAGAAAACTGATTAGAAATCGCAATAAAAACAAAGGCCGATACGTATCACGCTGCCTGTGACGTCAATATTAATCAAATGGACTACGTTTACACCGCATTATTAAATTAGTATTTTTATGACTCTAAATGTTAAAATTTCATGAGTAATAGTTTCGGGATATTTCGGAATCAGGTCTTGAAATTCCTGGATTTTCGGGATCGTAAATTGAACAGGATCCTAGGATATCGGACACGTCGATTTGGCTGAAAAGAACTCATCTAGCTTTTCCTCTTTTCGTGAAATTTAAAGCAGAAATGATCGGACACGTCGATTTGGCTTTAAAGGGGAACATATTCTAAGCATATTTTTCAACCTACATCTTCAATCCCCTGGCCTAGAATAATGACATCTCTAAAATTTCAAATGGAAAGTGTAACAAAAGTACACAAAATTGCCTTTCTAATGATACCCTATTTGTTGAATTTTACTTGAACAGTTAATGCGAAAACGGCCGTAGGAATCTTAACCGTGTAATTTTGGTATTAATAAAACAGGCACGAACATTTTAGTTATTAGGATTCAACTACTACAATTACGCTTCAATATTTGTTAGTTCTTTAACATTGTGTAAAAAAGGAATAAACTGTTATTTTTTTAAAGATTTATTAAAACGTTATTTTAACAAGTTTTGAAAATGTGGTCCATTTGTTTCCATACAAAAATGCAGATTTTCTTCAAATTTATTTCAAACATTTTATAGTATTAGGTACTATGCCTCTGGACTCAGCTATAATCCGTTGGAGAAGATCCTCTATGCAATCGGGCTTCTTAGCAAAACATTTGTCAAGTGTCCCCAAAGAAAATAGTCCAAAGGCGATAAATCGGATAACCTGGGAGGCTATTCAATTGGGTCTCTCCTTCCAATCTAAAATCCAGGGAACCGGTAATCTAAAAATTCTCTTACAGCAGAAACATAGTGCGGAGGCGCTCCATCTTACTGGAAATGAAGCCGATCAACATCATGATTGTGGTCATCCTCTATTATTTCTGTTATAAATAGGTCAATTACATCTTCAAGCATGTTTAGGTGTATTTCACCAGTTGAATTTCCAGGAACCAAACGTGGTCCAGCAAAATGATTTCTTAATATGCCACATCAGACGTTAAATTTTTGAGGGTGTCAAGTATGAACCTCATGGAATAAATATGGGCTATTGTTATCCCAGTAATGGCAATTAGGCCTATTTAAAGCACCATTCAAATGAAATGCACACCCATCGGAAAATCAAATGGCTTGAGTTAGCTGACGGGTACTTTGAGTATGATCCAGTGCAATATGATGGCTGATGGCTCGCTGCAGCTGGCATTTCACATTACAGACTGATCCAATATCGAAAAAATGTTGGACTGGTTTAGCAACATACGGCATTTTTATTGGTATTAGAATTCTTAAACAAATGGGCAGTAAGCAACTATTATTTTGAAAATAAATTTTAACAATTTCAACTCGTTTTTTGAAGTCTCATAAAAAACAATCTCAAAAACAACCAAAGTGAACCAACAAAGAGACTACATTAAAAGTTTACCTAAATTCTTTTCAAACACTTGGCTACAGTATTTTATTTATTTCAACAAAAAAAAAACGCAAAAGATAATTAAAGAATTTGGCTCTGATAGAGGTCTCGGTTTTAGTGGCAACCTTCTTAACAAAATAAGTAATTTATATAATGATGGTAGTTGTTTTGACTCAAAATAACTAAAATTTGCGTGTCTGTTTCATTAATTTTAAAAATACAGGGTTCAGGTTCCTAAAGCCGTTTTTGCATTTACTGTTCGAGTAAAATCCAACAAATAAGTCATTAGAAAGGTAATTCTGTGCCCTTCCAAACGACGTATCACTCGACCCACTTGCTTTTAGAATTTCAGGGATGTCATTGTCCCACACTAGGGGGTTGAAGATGCAGGTTGAAAAATATGCTTAAAATATGCAAAATCGACCTACCGGCTCATTATTGCTTTAAATTTCAAGAAAAGAGAAAGAGCTACGTGCATACTTTTGTTTGGACCACCCTAAATAATAGAAATTCAGCAATTATTGCAAAAATTACAATGATTAGTAAAACTGGACGGCGTTATCTAATATCGGATTATGCGACAACAATTTTAGATTTGCGTTCTTGGTGACATTTTTTAAAGGAGTTTCGAATGTTTTTAATCTGGGTTTTTAATTAAAGTTGCCTATTTTATCTTTTACGAGTACTAGAATTTTGCGACATTTCCCATTTTCTTAAGAAATTACTCATTTTACATATCATAACACAGATCTAAGGGCCAAGACGATATCTTAAAACCAACAATTTTGAAATTCAGTTTTTTGCTATATCAGATGAATTGCTAAATATTGGCGTTTCATTTATTCTAAAAATTTTCTTTCGTAATAACGAATCAGATGCGAGACGTAGCCTTTTAATTTTTTATTGCAACATAAACACGCTAATCGTTAAAGAGATTTAGAAGAAATGTCTATTAACTGCATGGAAATTAAGTAAATATTTATTGTTAATAAAATGCCATTTAGAATTTTTTTAAGTATGAAACTCCAAGACAATTTTCAGGAAGTAGACATAAGTGAACGTCGTCTTGTAAGACGAGCAGTTGATTATTTATTTTCATTTCCGCCAAATCTTGAACCCTATGATCGAATGGAAAACCTGTCCCGACTCCTAAACTCAATGATAATGGGTCTTTATTGGATCTTACTCCTTTGGATGCTAAACTCTATTATGATAGCACTATTGGCGATTAAATTGTCACAGACGATATAGACGGCTTTGACGTTTCATTAGATTTCGACCCAAAAGATGATTTGAAGTAAAATATTATATAATTAAGAGTTCATTTTTGCTTTAAGAATAAAGCATGATTTTTAGTCAGAGTTACTGTATTTAAGAAAAAAAACATAATGTTTTCTTTAATATTGGTTTAGTTTTAGAGTATATTCATATATTCTAAAACTAAACCAATATTATCGCATTCAATACAAATTATGGTTCCCATGGGCTTGCTAAACAGATTAGAACTTCTCTTATCTGTTTTTTTTTTCAAACTAAACTTGTTAGTATTGCTAGTCTTGTAACATTTTGAATAAAGGCATGATTTCCGTCAGGGTGAAATCCCGATGGAGGCAGTATTTCACTGATAACCATAAAAAGAAAAAAAAAACGTTTCTAATATAAATTACACTAGATTTATCTTAGTGATGACTTCCTCAGGGGGGAGGGGGCAATGAATACAGGGAGGTAAGGCTTATATGAGTGTTGCTTGATACGTAGAAAAACGGAAATGCTGCGTAGTTTAGTTTATATAAAATATTTTTATTACTCCCCGTTAGTAGTTCTTTTTCTGAGCTGGAGAAATTTCGCAGTTCTTTGTAATCATCTAAATAAAAACTGGTTTTAGTTTCACTAGATTTTAAGCTGAAAATTCGCAACTTTAAACATGTTTCTCTCTAGTTCAGGTAATTCTCGCCTAATCCGTCATTACATAACGGGGTTCAATTGAACTTCGTTTTATCAAAAATCTCGACATCTATATGAGACACGGTATTTTTATAATACCCTTTTCCCGCCTTGGTTCCCCTTCACCGCTATAAACGTCACTCATTGACACAAGATATGTTTTATGCTAAAAATAAAGATGTTTTCAATAATAAGATTTATAATAACCTGGCGAGAAAATACATCGCCTCAAAGTCAAAATGCATCGAAATTACTTTTCTTTGTTAATTACACTTCATACACCAAATTTCAAAACAGGATTTTAAAGCATATCAAATTTATCGCGGAAACTGTTAAGTAGAAAAATATTCCAAATGGCTCCATTGCCCAATTCCCAATTTTTTGTTTAATATACTTGCTAAGGGACCAACATAACCTAACTGAAAATCTAAATTAAATTTGAATTTTCAATTAATAAAATAACACAATTTTAAGTTGTACAATATCTAAAACCAGATTATTTATTACGATATTACTCTATGTCATCAATTTATATGCTACAGTTTGCTCAGTCATGGACGTTGTTTCCTTTTTAACCTCGTTACGTGTTATATGCGTCACAGTAATAAATTGAAATAAAAATCCGAGCGAGTTTTATTCATTATAGGCTAAAATATTAGGCGAGCAAAAATACAGTCTTACGTGTTTTCTGACTATAAACATCATTAAATTCATCAATTTGAAAGTGCACGTGCATTTTGCCAATGCGAATAGCTACAAATCTAAAGGTTCCATTAATACGAAAATGTTTATTATTTTCTATGTCAGCTTTAAAATTTATGAGGTCTCTGCTCCTGTATATAAATAAAACATCTTCGAAAGAAAAATGAAACAAGAGCGAGTTTTTCCGGCTACGTTATTTCTCAAACACTGGTTTTCTGGAACGACTGTTAATTCTTTATTCAGGAAGGATATCTGAAAATTTTATACATCCCGGAAGTGAGAATGTGTTCGCGTTGCTACCGCTGAAACTTTTGTTACAATTTAATTTAACGAATAGAGCAGACTTCTAAGGTTGAATTGAATAGAATAAGTATTAAGTGAAAACTACAGATAACTTTATATTACTTAAACAGTAAGTAATTTACTTTTAAAACAATAGTAATCCATACCCGCACCTTGCATATAAATAATATAAGTAATTCTTTTACGTCCAGCGACTATGGAACTTTTTTATTGATCATTATTCTTTATTGCTTCATTTTTTTTTCAGAAATAAGGCTTGATGTTTTTTTTCCATTGATTTTTGTTCCATTTTGATTTGATGTAGTTTCTAATATCATATTGCATATATGGGCAACCCCCGGCCCCCGGGACGGATCAGGTTCTCCACCAGTTCCAATCCGGCCCGCGAGAGAATCAGGAATTTCAAACAAGCCCGTCAAAAATTGAAGATTTAGCAGATATAGATTATTTGTGACTACTGTCAATCAACTTAAGACTGTATTTTTCAAATCATAAAGACTAAAATCGATAAATAATTTTATTAAGCGTACGCAGTGGAACGCCTCAGATCGAGTAAGAAATAGTCGTTAGAAAGAGACAAACAGATAAACATTCGGGAAGCCGCCTGACGACCTTAAAGCGCTCCGAGCGATGCGTTATGAATATCAGTCGGCTCTGAGTGCTGGCATCGCATATTCGCGTTTTATCGGGACTCTTGATTCTAAAGTATTCTAGTTTCTTATTGCAGGTAATATATAAACCGCTCAACGTGCATATCAAGTCATTACTTCTGATACTGATAAGAAAAAGACGCGGGAAATATTCAAGGAAATTCAGCTCAGAAGAAAAAAATCTATCAAGACGTCTGGTTTAAAAAAGCGGAAAGTGGACATAGAATGTCTTCAATTCCAAAACAAATTGACATAAATTAATGCTTTTTTATAGCGCACATTGTTAAACCTGTGTTTGTTGTGCAATGAAACAATTTCTGGTTTAAAAAATACAATATGAAGCGGCATTACTCCAGCAAGCATTTCGCTTAATATAATTTACTTACGGGGCAGTTCAGAAAGGATGAAATTAAAAGACTCATTACCAATTTAGAAAAGACTCATTGCCGATTTAGGGAAACAGCAACAAATCTTCAATTCACAAATATCAAATCTAGACATTGTTATTAAAGCTAGTTTTATAGTTAGGTCCAAAATAGCGAATACATGGAAGTCATTTTCTGAGGGGGAGTTTGCTAAAGAGTGCCTATTAGATGTTGCAGAATTTTTGTGCCCAGAAAAGAAGAATGAGTTTAAGAAAGTAAGCTTATCGCGACGTACTGATTGACTGATAGATTGGCTGGTTTTCAAGTATTTTCGATTGATTTGGATAAAAGTACCGATTTATCTCACAAAGCCCGGTTAGCTATTTTTATACGAGGTGTTGATGAAGAATCTGTAGTAACAGAGGAATTACTGGCTTTACGGCCACTTCAAGGGACCACTACTGGAAAACATATTTTTGCAGAGGTGCAAAGTGCTTTTGAGCGATATGGTCTGCAGTGGTGTAAATTAGTTGGAGTGTGCACAGATGGTGTGCCTTCAATGGTCGGTTCACGAAGAGGTTTTATCGGAATTCTGAAGGGAAGAGCAACCGCTATGAATGTGCAAAAATGTGATTTAATAATTCTGCATTGCATTATTCATCGACAAAACTTGTGCTCTAAATCCAGTCGACTGAAGAACGTTATGGATGTGGTAGTAACTACCATCAATTTTATTAGATCCGGCGGTCTTAACCATCGCCAGTTTAAAGCATTTCTGGATGAACTATCTTCAGAACACGATTATGTGACATACTATTGCGAATTAAGGTGGCTAAGCAAAGGTAAAATGCTAAAAATATTTTATGATCTTAGAAAAGAAATAACTTGTTTTATGGAAATGAAAGAGAAAACATTGCCGCAAATTTTTGATCCAACAAAATTTTGTGACTTGGCATTCCCGGTAGACATCACAGGATACTTAAACGACCTGAACTTGAAGCTTCAAAAACAAGGGCAATTGGTAAATCAGCTGTACATTTTTTTGGCTATTTTGGATTTTTCCAAAATACAAGGAAGGTCGAAAATAGGTCCCTGTTCTGTCCTCGCTGGAACACCCTGTACAGAAGTAAAAACTATTTTCATTTTTTAACATTATTTAGTCACGAAAATATCGAATTTGGTCGCTATGCTAAATAACTGAAACTAATGTCAGAGCAATTCACTGTCCGGTTTTCCGATTTGAAGAATATGGATAGCACTTTCAATATTTTTGCAAATTCTTGTAAGAGTAATGTGAACGATTCTCCGCTTCACCTACAAATGTAGTTGATCGAGCTTAAAGAAGACTCATATTTGAAATCTAAATTTGATGATGTCGAGATAAGCGAATTTTACAGAACATAACCAAATAGCACTTTTAGTCATGAATACGTCACTGTTATCACAAGTATTTTAATTGAAATAAACGGAACTTGATGTCGCCACGTTCTGTTAAAGCTGAGACTACGTAGTTGTTACCCCAATGGGGAACATTTTCGTGAATAACATGTAACTGTGACTTTGACTATTACGTAGATAGTACGGAATTGTATAGTTCCACTTAAGTAGTCGAATAGTATTTAGCACTTCCTTATTTCTGTCTTTATTAGAAAACAGTTTGGCGACTACAAATACTCAAATTGGGAATATGGTATAGAGCGTATAGAATACGTTATTGGTATTTGAGGTAGGATACATGCGTTTCAATTAGTTTTCTAGCTATGCTAAGGACCTAAAATTAAAACGCAGGCAATTTCTCTGGTGATACGTTGATTATAGTCGTAAAAAAATTACGCGCCTTTAAAATTCGTTAATTTTCAATACATTTTGGTCAAATATATTGGCCAATTTAAATCTCAAAAATGTAATTTTGGACTTTGGTTTAAATAAATAGTTATAATCATTAAATATCTTATTATAAAGAATGATTCTTTTTTTTAATGAATGTTTAATTTGAATGCATTTTTAATCTTTATACTCACAAAAACAAACATTATGCGTTGTGTCGTAGCATGCGGAGAGTTGCGGTACTTGAGTCACTGCTATAATTCTGCCATCTATCATAACCATTTGTTTCGTTTTTATTTTTTGTTTCCTTAAAATACCGCTTTAGGTTGTTTTGTTCATGTATGACATAACCAAGTTGTGATATTTTTAATTTTCTATAAAATGTGGCTGAATAACGAAAGCTACTTTTTTTCTTATGGTATGCGAAGCCATTGCGAACCATTTTAACTTGTTGCTCGTAGACGATAACATAACACATACACAACTAATTAATAGCTGTAGATCGGATTACAATGCCTTTAGAGGGACAGTGGCGACAATAGAAGCCCACTCGCCAAATTGTTGCAAAATTTCTAAAGGTGTAAATGGGGGCACCCATATTATCGTTAGTTTTTCGCAAAATATGACTAAATTAATCTACTTTTATATTGACAACATCTGTCAGCAGCGTCAGTTGTAAATGTAGGGTTATGTTAATGTTTTACTTTAATAATCTGTTCGAACTATCTAGTACAAACTTACTTTTTCATTTAGATTTTTAACAAATAACAATATTTGTGCAAGCGATTAATAAGAGTTGTCTGCCAAGTGAATTTAGTAATGTAATATGTACTGAAGAAGGCCAGCAAAATAAAGTTTCTTTTATGATAATATTAGAGAGCTTCTACCTCAAATTGAGGTGCTTAATGAAGTAAAACATACACTAAGACATGAAACAATATTGTCTTTTACAGCAAAATAAAACCAAAATATAATAATGTGCAACATTTGATAACTTTTCCTGGAGTAAACTTAAACTTAAGACATTTACGGTCATAGTCATTTACACATTCATCACAAAGACTTTATAATTACAAGCAAAAACCAGGTGAACCAGGCTTAAATACATTTCTCCATATGGCCAATGGCTGAGAACTTCTTGTTTAAGTTAATATTCATTTTGATAATCACAAAAACTAATAAAACGAGACACTAAAACAACAAACCTCATAAGACACCCACGTAGGCGAAACGTAAACAAAACGATTTTAGCAGCAATATGGTCGAACCAATCAAAAATTGGTTAATTCATCGTTGCAACTATCCTTATAAAATCACCGACAGAATTTTGTACCACCGCCTCCTATTGCCGGAATCTCAAGTATAAGAGGTAATAATTTATTTGTAGTCAATATTTACTGTAATTCTTACTTCTAAGTTGCAACAGAAGAATAACGACTGGTAAGAGCCAGCTTAAAGTAGCAGTAGACGATAACTTTTTCTACTCTGCAACGACTCGTTTTACTTTATAGTAATACGTTATAAGAGTACATTTGAACGCAATGGAGTAGTCTCTGCAACGTTCAAGAAGGTAGTGATACTTAAAAGTTGTAATCTAGTAAACAGATTAGAAACAGTAACTTTGAATAATTACTATTATGTAACGAAAAAGAAATGACTATCTTGGAGTCAATTCCTTAACCAGTTGCTTGGCAGTAGTTATTATATAATTACTTTTCATGGAAAATGACTATAAAGTATTATTCGCAGTAACAAATACATATATAATACTTAAAAACGTGTAAACCAAAGTGTTTGTTGATATATAGTAGGGTTATTAGTAATAAATACGTAAAAACTCTTAAAGAGTATTAGTGGAAACAGTTGCAGCTACTTTGGTGCTAGCTGGGTATCTTTCCGAAGAAAATTATTTACAGCTGAGAGTTTTCGTAAGAAAAATAATTTGTATATTCGGTCGCACGTGTAAATGTGAGCAGCTTTTTTCAATCATGAAAATTAATAAAAATAAGCATCGTACTCGGCTTACAGATGTTAAATTAGAAAACACTTTGCGCCTGTGTACTAGTGATATTGGAGTCAATATTGATCATCTTGTTTCTCAGCTTCAAACTCAAGTCTCTTATTAATTTTCATTTGATTTTTTTATCTGTTTTTGTTAATTTGTTTTTTATATGTTTGATTATGCTATTATAATTAATAAATAAAAAATATGTGAGTTTTTATAACTTTTTTTATGCACTACTACCTACTTATTAAGTCCCAAAAATACGCCCTCAGCTAAGCAAAGGTTGCCCATACCTGTTATATTAGCTTAGATCGATTCCTTGGAAAAGTATAGAATTGAGAATTGTAGGAAAGATAAGATGATATTAGGACTAAGAAGTGATTATTATGACACTATAAAAAATCTTCAAATTAAAAATTAAAAGCTTAAAATCCGACAATAAAAATAAATCGAGCACATCGCAATACTCAAAAGACAAACTCAAGATTTTGAAGACATGGCTATGGATGCGGAACAAAACAATTGGATAAAATTAAAGTTCAGAAAGATAAAATATCTAATCTTAATAAAAACAATCTTTATCTTATGTCTAAAAACGAAGAACTCATTAGGAAAATAAATGACTTAGAGGATGAATCTGTGAGCCTTAAATTAGAATTAGGTGATTTGAGTATTTTGAAAATCACTGCCAGTCACTGCTGACTGATAAAGAAGGTTACGTGAGTGACTTAATAAAGTTTAAACCTGAATGTTCGACATTACTAGACAAACTCTATGTTCTTAAGAAAATAGAAAATAAATTAATGTAACTGAGAGCACGATGCAGTACTGTCTACAAGATTTTGAAAAGGTTTATTTGGAGGAACATTTCATCTTCAATAAAAAAAAAGTAAATAAAGTAGAACAACGAGATAGTGGAACGCAGTATCATATGCAGGATGTTGACGCTGTTAATTTGGTCTGTTAATCAACAGTCACCGCAACTAAACCTATTAGAACAAAAGGTAAGATATCTAAAATTCTGATGCTGCCTGACGAGCATGGAAAACGTTTTAATTATGTACTAGGTCAACAACTTTCTAAACAATCAATATAAAATCGAACACATTCTTAAGCCAGGGGCACGATTTAACGAAGTGGTTAAATGTATGGAGACTGTAATGTACTTTGACATGTAATGTTGCCGTGACGTAGGTTCGATAATATCACTGCATGATGCAAAGGGAAACACTTCTTAACTTAACAAAAGGTATATTAATACTAAGTCTATAAGGGCCTATTTATTGTAAAGTAGACAATTGTACACCGACATTAAGCATGATACAAGAATCAATTGTTGGTTCTGTTGGGATCTTCTTATTATAACCTAATATCTAGATCAATAAAATATATACATAACATTAATTGCTAATTTGACCCTGTTCTAGTTCTATAACTTAAATATATTACGATTAGTGTATACAACAATCTTTACGTAACATCAACAAGACGATGCAGTAATTACTTTTTAGATATATTTTTACCATATGAAATTAGAACAATAATACAAATATAGTCTCTGACATAATTCCACTACACCTTTCCCGAAAAAGACAAAAAAGTACCTTTATAGATAACATTTTTTTCATGGCATAAGTAAAATTAAGTGGATTATTTTAAACAACAAAAATTCAACTATATTAATATTATTTTTATGTACGTATTTAAACTTATTATCTATACTAAGCTTTAAATTTTTGTCCTTAACTTCTAAAACTTTATATGGACCCCTAAATAATGTTTCTAACATTTTTTCTGCACCGTTATTTTGTACAATTACCTTATTGCCTTTATTGTAACTAATTTCCTTACATTTTTATCGGAATTATGTTTTTGAGTATTTTTCGAAACAAGTAAGTTATTTTTTTGCATCGTTCCGTGCTATTTGTAACAAAAATATTAGCTCAATTGGATAATCGCCGAAATTGTATATAGGATTGACCGATTTATCTATCTATCAAAAACCAACTCGTACGGTGTGTAACATGTAGATGTGTTAACCGTGTTATTATAAGAAAAACATCAATATGATTCCAAATCGCTGCAATTGTTGGTTTCTTTCGAACATTTGGAGATATGTACCGAGTTGTGTATGCGAATTCTCAGGTGTAACTATTGTCCTATGATGATACGCTGTGGTGATCAGATGTTGAATATTTAGCAATCTGTCCGCTTCTTTGAAAATGTGTTCTAAACATTCTGTACCTTGGTCAGTCAAAACTTCCTTTAAACTGAAATTATCTATGAACGATTTCGCGACTGTATTGGTTTCCTCGTCTTTTAATGGATATGGTTCTACAAAGTTACTAAGATGGCATTGGATTGTTAAAATATATTTGTTATGATAAATATCAACTGTCAAGGGGCCAACTACATCTAAGAATACTCGTTGAAAAGCTGATGCAGCAGTTGTGGAAATTGTCATTGGGTTTTTATTAGTCCTTGAGTTTATAACGTTGACAGTCATCACAACACCGAACAAAATCTTCAACATCTTTTGTCAGACTTGACCAAAAATAGTCTTGTTTATGTTATTGTACATACGTTGTATGCCTGAACGCCCGGCAGTCGGTAATATACGATAATCATTTAAGATAAGCTACCTTACCTCTTTATTATATACTCTCTGTACTCCCTTCACTACATTCAGCTTTACTATTATATCTTTCAATACTTGTTTACTATTAATTAAATTACTTAGGAATTCTTTCATTCCTCAGCGACGTACCTAAGTGATACGCTGATCGGTAAATTTGGTTAAAATAAATAACTTGGGAACTCACATTGTAAATAAAATCACCATCAATATGTTGATTTGCATCTAGATTTTTATCTTTTAGTTTTAAAAACTCCATTTTTATTAACGCATGCAATTCTATAGATTCAGCTGAACGCTTTAACACTTTAACTAGCGTAGGGCGATCAGTCTTATTGTACTTATGTATTCTGACATTAGGTGAAGACATTCCTTCGATTCCTTTTTGTCTTGTGCCCTTGTCATGACATCCATACTTTCACTGGCTCTATCGCTCATTTGTCTTAACTCATCTATATTAATAGTTACACGAGATAATGCATCTACAGTTACATTCTCTCTACCCTTGATATATCGAATTACAAAGAAACATTTCTCTAAAATTATTCTAAATTCTGTAAGCCTCCTAGACGGATTTGTCATATTAAATAGGTAAATTAGTGGTCAATGATCCGTTAAACTCTTAAATTTCCTAGCATACAAACAAGGGCTAAAATGTTTTACAGCTCAAACAATTGCCAATAACTGTTTCTCGATAGGGCAGTAATTTCTCTCTGCTTTTTTGAAGCTCCTTGAAACAAATGCTACCGGCTTGTCGTCCGAATTTGACAAAAACTGCATTTAAAGATTAACCACTTGCATCAGTTCGAAAGCGCAAATTCATTCTCTACTAGGTCGGCCAGGCCGTACCAGAAAATATACAAGTAAAATTCTCTTTTTAAAAAAGTAAGTAAATATTTTTCAGTAATAATTTTGCAAACGTCCAAAAAACGCACAAACAAACCAAAAATGTAGTTTATTATTTCCTGGGCACATAGCAAAATAGATAGGTATCCCTATTATAGTTGCTTGACCAACATACAAATAACGCCACTAACAGCAGTCCGTGGCCCACCGTCCACAGATATTCTAATATATTTATTATAGACAGTGTTTGGGCCAGCCGATTCCATCATCTCACATGCTAGACTTCAGCTACTAACTCACGAGATACGTAGTACGTTCGCATAGGTACATCCCCATGCTATAACGTTCGTCCTAGCTTATATCACCTAACACCGATCCGTTTCGATGTGGCCGTATCCCCGGAATTTTTCCCAGTTGAATACTACCATTTTCCAGTTATTAATTGTAATTATTATAAAATGATACTACTTATTTTAAAATTAATTTGTTAGTTCTTTACATTTGTCATGACCAATGATGGTTAATATATTATATTAGTAATTTTCACTCCCTGTTACATGATTAAATGTGGTGATGAAATGTGAAGTGAATATTTTGAAATATCATTTGCAATTTGTTTTATAAGTCTGCCGGCCGCATCGTGGTTCTTGCTGGACAATATACCTTTTTAATTGCCTATGTAGCTTTCACTTTGGCATCTATTTTATTTTCCTCTTGAGGCAAGATACATTAAAATATCAAAAATTTAAATTGACTTACTAAAATTTTTTTCTTATTTAATAAATTTATATTCTAGCTTAAATCTGCTATATATAGGTTGGTATCTACCTAATTATCATTAAAGAAATAAACGGAAAATAATAAGACTAGTATTTGACCATATTTGGACGCGGCACCAATTAACACCACATTGGCCTCAAGGGCGATTTTAGGAAACCTTTCTGTGGGGGCTTAATTTAAAAAAAAAGTTTGTTAATGTATTTTGTTGTAAATGGTATGTGAACAACATAAATACCCCTATTTTTTATCATACTTGTTGTGGCACAAGTAAAAAAAAACAGCCTCTAATAAATAGAACTTTATTTATTCTATCAAGTTTAATTTGACGTTCATATGGCTCTTTCGTTATACTATTATCATAAAATGTATCTATAACGCTCCATAATTACTGAAAATCCTTAAGGCTACTCATTTGTTACAATTAATAATTATTATTATAACTTACGATAACGATTATTATATCATACTGATTACTAGTTCGAATGATTTCTTCAATAACGGGTCGGTCCCTACGAAGTCAGTTTTGGAACGAACTAACAAATGTTCTATTCATATTTTTATTCCTATGAATTCCATATTTCACTGTTTCGAATATTGATTTTAATGTTGGACGTATAATCAATATTTACAGATTGAATAGAATTATCAGAAGTCGTATTGATAAATCTAATTACCTTCCATTTCCTTACTTTGTTGACTGCAACTCGATAAAGGGGAAAAATATTGTGATAAAATTATTTGTGCTTTCATATTAAGAAATATTTTTTTGGAATAATATTATACGACATAAAAACTTAATTTTTATAGACACCGTACACATATTTTAAAAATCAGCAAGTATTGACTTCATTATTAATATTATTATTTTTTTCTTCCCTGATTGGCTATTCTTCTAGTTTGCTTAACAGTTTTCTTATTACGCTGTATTGGTCCGTATAGGTTCTCACGGGAGGCCGAGCTTCGTGAGGTTCTTCAGGAGCTCTTTAGGAATTTCTGGGGATCCAATCACAATGGGGTGATACAGACTTCTCTGAGCTCCCTGACTTCTTTTATTTCTTGTGCCAGTGGTAAGTACTTTTCGATTTTTTCTGCATGCTTATATTGTTTATTTGTGGGCGCAGGAATCGCTACGTCTATTAGTATACTTTGTTCGTTTTTTAATAATATCGTTATATGGGGTCTGTTAAGTTTTACTGCTCTGCCTGTGAGAAGATCTCAGTCCCAATAAATTTTGTGCTCATCGTTTTCCATCAAGCTTTTAGAGGCGTATTTGTAGTATCGGGTGCGTTCTTCCATGCAATCATATTTGATGCCTAACTTCGTGTGTATGATCTTGGCTACGTTGTTATGTCTATTAGTGTAGTCTGTTGCTGCTAGGGTTCTGCAACTGTTTATTGTGTGCTCCCCGAACATGAGCAATTTCCACGTTAGAACTATCGGGTCCTTAATGATGTATTTTAGGTAGGAGCTGGTGGATACAACCTAATTTTGGATAGAACACAGAAATCCCTTGGTCTCAGGGAACAATCTACCCCATTCCATCCATGCAACCAAGGCGTGTCTCTCGATGTAGGTCTGTTCTAATGTGTTAGAGAATACCTTCCGTGAGTTTTTTTCCGTGTCATTTTGTCTTTGGTGATGAACTGATCATCCAGGTGCTTTCTTGTTAGGTTTTTGTCTAATCTGATAATAGTCTCATATAGGCCTGACGATCTCGGTCTGTTGTGGAAATATTTGCGCAAGATTTCGATCTGGTGTTCATGTTGAGCCCGCAAATCGAGTATTCCACGCCCTCCTATTTTCTTTGGCAGATGGAATCTTTCTTTTGATGCTTTGTGGTGGTGTGATCTACGCCTGGTGTAAGCTACTCTGATTTTTCGATTCAGTTCTTCTGGTTGACTAGAGCGCCACTTAATAATTCGGAAACTGTAAGTGATGTCAGGTATAGCAAATATATTTATTGCATTAGTTTTGTTTGTGGCAAATAATGAGTTTTTAATATGATGTCATCAGTGAGTTTTGGTTTTGTTTCTTATAATTGCGTTACACCTATATATTTATAGGTTCCATGTCTATTCATTGCATTCATTCGATCTCTGCAGGATATTGAACTCTTCTGCTTCTTGCCATTGTCCTCTGTGGATGTCTCGTCTTGCATTTGTCTAGACCAAAGTTAATTTTAATGTCGTTTGAGAACCCTTCGGTAGTTGTTAGTAGTTTGCGAATGCTTTTCTGGGTTACTGATATCAGTTTGATGTTGTCCATGTACATAAGATGGCTGACATTTTCTTGCATATTTGGTATACGATAGCCCTCTCCTTTATTGTTTATTTCTTAAGGGATTAAGTGCAATGCAGAACCAGAGCGCACTTAGTGCATCGCCCTGAAACATACCACGCCCCACTGCTATCTTTATTCGGTCGTCAGTTACGATGTTAGTTTTCCATTTGAACATTATTTATTGGAGAAAGCGTGTGATCCACGGGTTGATCTTAAATATTCTGAGACTCTCGATTAGCTATGAATGGAAGACCCTATCAAAAGATCTATGAACGCAGAATGTAGCTTACTCTTTTGTCTTTTTACGTTTTCTGTGATTATGGAGTCGATTATTAGTTGGTCTTTGCATCCTTGAGCATTTCTTCTACATCCTTTCTGTTCTTCTGCCAAAAGTTTGTACTTGTACATGTGGTCGTATATTCTATTCGCTAGAAGCCCGGTAAGGGTTTTGTACAGTGTAGGTAGGCAGGTTATAGGCCTGTATTTGAATGGATCGGCCACCGCGGGTGATGTTTTCGGGTGTAGGTATGTGTTACCCTGGGTGAGGGATGATAGGGTTCGATTAGAGTTTTGTAAGATGTCATTGAACGCCGCGTGGCAATCTTTTCGTGGCAACAAAAATTATTATTAAGGGGGAAGCCATTATTTGACCCTACTTTATTTATTTTTCTTATTATTTTCACCCAGGTAAAAAATAATATTGATTTTTATTTTACAGGTTACTTCTCTGAGTGCGCCTGGCCATAATTATAATTGATATTTATATCATTATTTTATTTATGTTTCAAGTTATCTACCTATTTTGGCCTGGCCAAAATTTCCTGAGTATTTACTCTCGATTTTTAGAAAGTGTTAATTTTCCTGATATAATTCTAATTACTGAGCACTGGTTGTGGCCAGATGAATGTTTTTGCGGTCCTAAGTGTGGTTTAATTTCCACTTAAGGTAGGAAAAAGTTACTTCATGGTGGCGCCTTAATTCTTCCTAAAAAAGTGTCTGATTTAACCAAAGTTTTGTTAGAGTTCATAAGTTCAATTATTTGTTAAGTGAATGAATATTTGAATTCTCTTTATATTTTTGTAAGCAAAATAACCTTTATATTTCCTATTTATAGCGTCTTTCATCAGGTCAAGTTAGAGACTTTTTGGAGCAACCTGATGTAGTCCTTTCTCATTTTCCAAATGGTTCTAGACTGATTTTAGCTGGTGACTTGATCATTAATTTTAGAAACAAGCAACAACACCACAACGGTTATGGTTTTCGGATGCATGTTGATTCGCCAACTCGTATAACTAAAAACTACTGACTAAATGTTCTAATTTTTATAGTGTGTCGTGTAGTACCTTGAACTCTTCTCTTTCAGAGCTTGATGCCGTTTTATGTTCTTTTTCTAATTCAACAACAAAGCCTAAATATAAGCCATCATATTGGAATTTTTAATAGAACTAGCCTTAATGAGTTTTATCGTATTAGTCTTGGTGTAAATTGGCAGGGTATTTCTCAGACTCCGAAACCAATAAATTTTTTTCTCATACTGTTCTGATGGAGGTTTTTAATAAAGCCTTTCTATTACACCTGATTAGCGGAGGACTGAAAGTGTCAGCTACCAATCTTTCGTTCTCTCAAGTACATGAAAAATTCTTTAGCAATAGTAATAGCATAATCGAAAACTTGTTAAGACTGCAAAAGATATATATTATAATAATAGACTAATACTAACAGGCAAAAAAAGTTGGTCTATTATAAGCGAGCTTCGTAGTAAGTCTAGTCATGATAGTCCTGATCTTGAGATTGAACCTGATTTTCATAATGAGTACCACTGTACTGTTGCGAGTTTTTCATCGGATGTCGACCTCTTATATTTGAGAGATATACCCATAGCTCACATATTCTACGCTTTCCCTACTCATGGAGGTGAAGTGAAAAAATACTCTTCAATTCACACTTTTTGCTGACGTTACGCCTGTAGTCTGGCTCAGTAAAAGTATTGAGGGTTTTAAGTCTACTATATCAAGTGACTTATTGGAGATTAAAAAATGGTGTAAGGCTAACCGACTTTCATTAAATGTTGAAAAAACAAACATAGTTGGATTTAGGTATAACATGCAGGGGTTATATTTAGGGAAGGATCCACTGCAAGAAAAGCCTTCAGCTAAATTCTTGGGAATTCTTGTTGACCCGAAGAAAACTCTCATTAGGGTGCTTTTCTATTAGAATCGCAGGGAAAGAACTTAGAACTTATATGGTATTCCATTTTGAGGTTTTAGTTGACAGTATCTGCTGAACATCTTGTACGTACCGCAGAAGAAAGCTGGTCGTTACATTATTAATGTCAATCAGAGGGAATCTTGCAAATCCCATTTCTTTCTTAAAAAAATCTTACCCTCTTCGTTGTACTACAAGAGTCACCTTGACTTCCAGCTTCCAGGAACACGCGTCGTGCTCAAGATTTGCCTTTGCCAATTCCAAACAGGGTTCTCACTCAGCATTCACTTATATATGGAGGAAGAAAATATTTTAATCATCTGCCGAACCAACCCTTAGGCTTTTCGAAAGTCCTTTAAAAAGTTGTTAATTTTTAAAGCTTTTTATGACCTGAGTGAATTTTTTAAGAAAGCGCTTGAATAAGCAATGTTGGTTTTCTATTCTACTAGTCTAGTGACTACATATTTTTTTTGTTATTATTTTATATATTTATTCATGTTCTTGTGTATTTTGTGTGAGAGCTCTTAGTGTTTTTATATTTCTATTCTAGTTTTTTAGATTTAGCTTACTTTAATCAGCTTTCCTTATCTGTGACACTAAAGTATTTTTGAATTGAACAGAGATAAAAAGTATGGAAATAGTAGCGAGTTTAGAGCTCTTTTTTAGATAAACAGATTGGCTGTGCCAAAATTATTATATGTGGGGACAACCGTGCTGGGAATGATATTTAGTAGTTGTAGCGATAAAATAACAAATGCATGTTTCACGGTTTGGAGAAAATTGTTGGGAACTCCATGCCTTGTAATACAGGAATGGATTAATTCAGGCACCCACGGAATAATGTTATGGTTCATTATGCGTAGGCCTTCGTCGTTTGGCCAAACATAAAAATATATAGTCAAATTTTGATTTTCAAGAAGGATTCTGAATTATGACGAAAATTTAATTATGAAATTATCATGGTTCTTCGATTTAAATCCAAGAACCATGATTTTTGAACGTGTCAAATTGGAACAATTTTCTGGTTTTGCTGGCGTTTGCAGTAGTATATGCCGGGATGACTTTACTATAATTGCTTGACCTCTTGAGTGCTGGTGCTATATATATATATATATATATATATATATATATATATATATATATATATATATATATGTTATATCCGTTATAGCCACGTGTATTCATTGACCTTCAGTCGCATGGGAACGGATATGGCGATTTCAACATTTCAAGGAATGCATTGCAAGCAGTATTTTCGAGTTGCAGTTCTCACAGCTCGAAGGTGCTGCCTCATCATTTCAAAACATATAAATTAAGCACCAATTGTAAATATTAGTTATTTCATATCAGATACTGTTATTATGTCAGTTTAAGTTTCAAATTATACGGTTTAAGTTTTACAATTATACAAAGTATTTTTAAGTGAATATATAATATTTTTAAAAAGTGATATTTTGAAATAAAAGTGTAACAAATTGGCGCAGTCGGTAGGATTCGTCTAACGTCGGCAAAACAAGGAAGACCTAACTGTTGACGGCGGATCGCAAATCCCTTAACGAAGAAAAGAACCATATCAAGGCATCCTCACTCAAAGATAGCTGCGGAAGGAACACCTGGTGAAACCCCTGGCAGTCCTAAGAGAACAAGACGACCAATGCTCCTGTTTACGTAAGTGACATTGAATTATCCCGTTTTAAGTGTTGTATTTTATTTTATTTTACTGTTCGATTGTCTATACGTAATTTTCTACCCTGATTTTAATTTTCGTATATTCTACCCTGAATTTGAAGAAAAGCTAAACCTTTATTTACCAATTTTGTAATTTGAAAAATAGCCTAATATTTTGTGTTTTTATTTTCAAAAAGAATTTTAGTTTGTATTCTTATAAAAATTTAAAGCAACTAACAAAATGCCCGAAACACGTTCTCAACAAATCCAACCAGCTGCACAGCAAACAACACAAAGTGCTGAAGTAGAAATCGAGCCTTACAGGCTATTCGAAATATTTTCTATAGTGCCTGAATTTGAAGGCGATCAAATCTCCTTAGGTACCTTTTTAAACGCGTGCTATTGTGCCTATAAAATGGCAACAGCGGATCAAAGACTCTTGTTAACGATTCACATAAAAAATAAACTTAAAGGAAGAGCCGCACAATAAGGCAATCTAAGAAGCTGTCAAACAAAATCCAATATGGCCGCCTTAGGACAAACAAAGTTTTGTTTACCGTATGGTTTGCATTAGAGAGAAGCTAATTATTCAATATATTTCGTAATTTAAGTTAGATTTTTCTAATAGAGACTTAAATATGCCTTCGTTTTGCTGTGTTGTGAAGTGTGGAAGTAGGGGAGATCGCGATAAAGTAGGATTTTTCCGTATTCCAGCGGAATTACATTTTCCACACAAACCAGACCTGAACAAACTTTCAAAAGATAGACGACACAAATGGTTATCAGCTATAAAAAGGGAGGATTGGACTGAAACTAAATTAAAATATGCATCAGTTTGCAGCAAACATTTCTTGAGTGGTAAGTAGCAAAAACATTAGGTGCACTAAAACAAAAAAAAAATGCTGTCTGTTTGATTTTGGCAAATTTGTTTTATTCTCAGATATTAGTGGTTATCCTTTTAGAGGAAATGTTGGCTAAGCTAAGTTAATTTAATCTGTACATGTTTGTCTAATTGTCAAATATCATTATACCTTCTTTTTCTGGCTAAATAGGATTAGCTAAGATTTCTTGTAAAAGGAAAGACACTATTATTGAAGTACTGAAATAAATCTTACTAAATCTTTGGTTTCAGGAAGACCATCCAACCTGTCTGACATCCAAAATCCAGATTGGGTCCCATCACTCCATATGGGATATGAAGTATCAAATAAGCCTTCGACTGGCGCTCAAGATCGCTATGGTAGAGCTGTAAAGAGAGCAAAACTAGCTGATTCAAAATTTGAACAGAGTTCCCCTTCCCCAGCTTCAACTTCAGCTATAACTCCTGTTGAGGAGGATCAAAATGCTCCAGATGCATTTAAAAATAATAAAAGTTGTCAAACGGACATTTCAGCAACTGAGTTTTCAGACATGGTTGTTTCACTAAGTTCGGGGCGACCTCTGGGACATACTTGTTCTTCTGAGATTACGTATAGATCACTGATGAACGATGACAAAAAAACAAAATACTATACAGGCTTTAATTCATTCAAGAAACTTGACCTAATAGTGAAGTGTTGTGAACCATTCATTACTGTTCATAGTAATACACTCTTGGACGCATCAAATCAAATTTTGTTGACATTATTTAAACTGAGGCTAAATCTGGATTTTAGAGACCTCGGGTTTAGATTTAATATTCACCCGAGCACAGCATCAACATATTTCTGATCGGTTATAAATGTGCTGTATTCACGATTTCAAAAGTGTATTGTGTGGCCAGAAAGAGACGTTTTACAGAAAACTACCCCTTCGTGTTTTAAAGAAAGTTTTGGGACAAAAGTGACAGTCATTATTGACTGTTTTGAGTTGTATATTGAAAAACCAAGCAATCTACAAAAGGCAGCACAATGTTGGTCAAATTATAAACATTCGTATACCCTCAAATATTTGATAGGAATAACACCACAAGGAACTATTTGTTTTATTAGTGAAGCTTGGGGTGGACGTGCCTCCGACAAGCATGTAACGATGAATTCAAAATTTTTGGACAAAATTGGTTCAGGTAATATGAACATCATTGTATTTGCTTATTGCTTTATGTTTATTGTTTACCTTGACTTATACCTACAATGTTTTTTATGATTATTTCACTAGAGTGTATTACACCAGCAATAAAATCTGTAGTCCCTTAAAATATTTCTACTTTGACAAAACCAACATCATAGACATGGTATTGCCAAGACATTTTTTTTAACACGCCTATTAATCTTTATTCTGTTTCTTTTAATAATAATAATAAACACATTTATTATTCCAAAATAAAGATTTATAAATACCAAAAAAAAAATACATCGAAATAAGTAGATAAATGGAATAAAAGGCAACTTATCAGCTTCCCTTGCAAAAGAAAGAGCTATTGAATGAATTTGATTGAAGTTGTTAATTTCTACTCTCGTAAAAATAGTCATGCCAAATACCACTCGAGAAAACATTCTGTAGGCAAAATCATTTTGGTTCAAATTTGTTGCCTTTTGGTAATTTCGCTCAAGAAATTTTTGATGTAATCAATGGCCTGGCGGCTTGTTATTTTGTCAAAAATGTTATTCGCAAAATCAGTCGAAATTTTTTTCTCTTGTGGTATTATGTATGAAAATAAAAATATATAAATAAATTTGCAAGAACCTTCTAATTTTAAGTTGCAGAATGCAATCGACAATTGAGCAAAATCATTTTTGTCCTTCTAAGGCATAGTTCTGAATTTCTATTAACAGGTATAAATAGTCATTAACAGAACTGTGCTCGGAATAGTGTGTTTTTAGTACCTACTATATTGTTATTTTTCTAGTAGTTATCTAATATTTTGACTCTCGTAAAGCATCGCTCTACTTGTATAAGTTAGCAATAGATAGTTTTTTTTACTTCTAAACAAACTAAATATTGTTTTACTTTTTAGGTGACTTGATGCTGGCTGACAGAGGATTCCTGGTAAAAGATTATGTCAGTTTGCTAAATGCCAATATAAAGACCCCCGCTTTCACAAAAGGACAGAACCAACTGCATCCTTATGAAATTGAAGAGACCAGAGCAATTGCTCACGTGAGAATACATGTGGAAAGAGTGATTGGCTACATTAGACAAAAATTTCGTATATTAGCAGATGAAATGCCAATAACTTTTTTGTGTGTTGGAGATGATGACCCAATCCTAGATAAAGTGATGGTAGTGTGTTGTGCCCTGATCAATTTAAATCCCCCAATAGTTAATTTGTAAAAAACCTACTTTAATAAAAATAACTGTATATGATTAACTTTTACGAGTTTTATTTCGTTTAAATCACATAACACGTGAAAAAGCCAAAAGATTTTGTTAAAATAAATTTGTATTTTAATTTTTATTTAAAAAATTTAAATTTTTAACACATAAAGCATAAACTAACTAACCTATTATGTACGTACTTGAAAAAAGATTAAAATAGTTTAAAGAACTCTCTTTAAATATTTAAGAATTATAAACTATTGAGAAACGTCTTATTTTTCAATGCACTTCTACTATAGAATTTCCACAATTTTTTTTTCATATTTTTTATGCTATTTGCGTACTCTACTTCTTTAACTAAGGGGATTAAAAGAAAAAAAATCAATTAAAAAATACATTTTATTTTTATTAAAAAATATATATAATAATGATAAAACTTTTATTTATTAAATTAAAAAGTACACATAATACAATAATTGGACAAAAGTTCAAGTAATCTACGATATAATATAAACCAAAACCATAATACATTGCATACTTATCTAGAAATAAAAAAGATTAAAAAATAGAGTTACCATACCCAAAACAAAATGGTTTTATAATAAATCCAAAAATGGCATTACATTAGTCGCAAAGCATATTTGAAAAAAAAACATTTTGACGTACAATAAGGTTCGTATAATAGAAAATCTTTGTCAATACATAAAAATACAAATGAAAATAAACATACACGTCCAGGATAAGAATACATTCTACATGGATCTCGTCAAAACTTTCATCAAAAAATTTTACATCACATAGTAAACATGACAATTGAATGATTTAGCATCATATACAAGAAACTTAGAGCTAATTACAAAGACTAACTAAAAATTAAAAATCAGAAGAAATATGGTGTAGGTTAAATTAGAAAAAAGAACTGACTTTATTTAAAAAGATTTTAAAAAACCAAAATAATATTTTTAATGCAACTTTTTCTGCTCTACAAGACATCACAATAGCAATTTAATTTTTTTAAATAAAGCCCTTGATCTTTTATTTCATTCTTTAAAGCGATCGACCCCCTAAACCTTAGCAATAAGGTAGAGATGGAAAACAATAATTAACCGAAGTCATAATGAAAAAATAAATTACTTTATAAGTGTGGTACATTGTTGGTTTAGAGCTTTCCAAAAATGAAATAAAAAATCCATATTTTAAAAAATAAAGTGAATGGTGGGTCTAGAAAGACGAAACATCGTATTCAAAATCTGATTAGACCAACTTACAGAGCAGAAAAGTGGCAATAAAATTATGGTTTGCTTTTTTTTATCCTTTCAAACAGTATAACATTTACAATAATTAAAATATAATACAAAGTTTTAAAAATATGTCAAGATACATGCAGAAACGTCAGAGAACTGATAAAAAAATATATACACACTAAAATTAGAACCAAACAAAAATTTTATGGTCAAATATTTTTTAATATACAATCTATACGGCAGCTGATAAAGTTCCAGGAACTTCTTCACTGCATTGAACGCATGTCCACAAAGTTTCTGGAACCTCTGAGAGACCAACACATCCTAAATGAAACCACTGGATACTACAATTATCGTTTTCACATTGGATCATTGGACGATCTTCTTCGAGTTGATTACATGTACACCAAGTCTGTGCCATGTGCCTTCCTAGCGTAAAATATTTTCCTAGGAGTTCAGGAATAATTATGTTTTTATGAAAATCCAGGGCTTTTGGAAATTCGACACTCCAAAAATCTTCATCCAAATATATTCTTTTTTGGAAGAATTTCTTTGGAGACCAAACTATAAAATCACAGTACTTTAGACCAGATAGTTTCAACTGTATCTGAACTTGATAATAATACGAATGATCTCGGTTTAAAGCAAAGTCATCACCATCATATATTAGACACGAGTTCTTAGAGTTTATGTATTTTGACCATTCCATATTTTTAAGAACATATGGGCACTTGACTTCTATACAACCTTCTCCACAACAATCGCATGACACTAAACTATCTGGGGTAGCTCCAAACGATGGGAAGGCTGGATTGAGTAATAAACCACAATTTTCAAGTTTTAAATTTACGTGTTCAAGTGTATTTGACGATAAATAATTTTGAAGAGCAAGCTTTTCATTGTTTGTTCCCCACTGAGTTGCTTTGGTTTTGAACAAAAACTTTAGAGGATAACAAACACTCTTAATTAATGACAGAGATGGTTTTGAAAGTGATGTCCTGCATGCTCTTTTAAAATTTGAACCAGTGATGCGTCCAGTTCTTTGCCTAAACCATTCTTCGGAATGAGTTTGCTTAACTGTGGCTTTACAGATCTTTTGGCAATCATCAAAAGATAATGACTGGTCAATTTTCTCTCCAATTGAGCACAACTGCTGATAAGAGAGTGACTCATAATACTCCTGGTAAATATTATAAATCACTTTAAGTTTTGATTGACAAATACTTGATCCTATTCTTGATGCAAAAGGTTCAATAACTCTTGCAAGAGCTGTTTCGTCGCCAACATTTTCACAAGCTGTCAACAGTTCAATAAGTTCTTCGCCTTCAATGGCAGGTATCGGACTAAATAAACTTGAAGAGTCTGAGACAACTGTTTTAGCTTTTTTTGTTTTGAGCTTAAGGTCACATAATCTTACAATGGGTACATCTTTTGTAGAAGGAGCAACCCACTGAGCTAACATATCAGTCGATGAAGTAGAAGTAAGCGAGTTGTAAATATATTCTGTTGCATATAGAACAGCAGCAACATGGCTACAGACTTCAGATAAACCAGCCATACAAGTACAGTGGCCAGTGTTAATACTTCCATTATCTTGTGTCAGGACCCACACATTTAGAGGGGGTTCCCTAGCACGCTGACTATGTCGAACCTTTCCAAGTATAACGGAAAGCTCATTGACCTTTTTCATGCCACGCAGATGAACAAAACCAGCCTCAAAATACTTGTAGCCACTGAGACTTTTATAAGCTTTCATTTGCTCTTTTGTGTAAAAACTATGAGTTAGCACTAAATACGTCATTACATCAAAGGCTTGAACAGCTGGTAGGGATGCAAAGTCTTTATCAAGGTCTTCATCCATGATTTTAAAAGGATCAATGGAATTTATAAGACGAATCTTGTTCTTATACCTTTGAGCAACGTCAGGTTTTTCACTCTCTAGCTGGACAAGGTAGTCACTCTTTTCAGACTGTGGTAAATCCATGTTAATTTTTTATCACTTTATCTACTAGGTCACTAAGAAAGTCTTTTAAATGTGCACTTATCACTCTTCTTAATTAACACGAACTAAACTAAAAGTACATCTGCTTGCTCCCAATATCAACTAATTTCATGACCAGGTACAGGTAGCCAGGTAGCTAAACGCAATCGACCTTTCTAGGCCGTAAAACATTCCAAATCATAAACAGGTACCTATGAATATATTAGTGGCCTTTCTTAAACCACTTAACAACTAAATCACTTTAAAATATATAAATTAAGCAATAATATCGAGACACAACTGCTGTTATAACCCTGAACTTTCATAAGAAAATAAACATCAGCTGGCAAATGTATGTCCTAAGCCGGCCATATTTGATTTGACAGGTCACGTGTTTTAGATCGCCTAATTAGTAAATTCAAGAAATCCAGGAACATATACCGAAATTAAACAACTTTTAAATCTCCATTTTGGCGACTCAAGGGACTTATCGTCTCTTATACAGGATCTTCAAAGACTCCGTCAAGTTCCCGACGAGTCCGCCCTTACATTTTATAATCGGTTACAAGTTTTAAATGCAAAAATGCTTTCGAGTATTCAAAAAGTTTCTAACCTCACTAATGATCAAAAAGCTGCACAAAGCAGATTAATTGAAACAATGAGTTTAAATACGCTTTTAACTGGACTAGAACCTCGTCTAGGCCAAATCATTCGTGCAGGAAACCCGGGAGACCTTTTAGAGGCCCACTCCCGCATTAGAAGAGAATTACAGCTCTCCTATTTTGAAAACCAAAAAATAAACAAACCAAATTCTCCGAAACCTCCTCAACCGATTAGGAAACCTTTACCACAAATTATATAATGTCATAAATGTGGACGCACCGGACACATAGCTCCAGAATGCCGTACACAACCAATGTCCCAACCTGGTTATTCCCAAAATAGTGGTAACGTAAACTACCAAAGACAGTTTCCTTCTTCCAGCCAACCTCATTTTTCTCAGCAAAACAGACCCAACACATTTTCATCTCAATATAGACCTCCTGCAGCTGACCAACAAAACCAAGCTGCATCCCGTCCTCCTATCATGCAGAGAAACTCAAATTTTTACCCAAACCAACAGAGAGCTCACCACGTAAATTATGATAACCCATATTACGAAGAACCCCAATATTACGAGTATTCTCAAGATGATAGTAACTTCGAAAACCAAGAATACTGTATTCAAAACGACCAAACTTTTACAAGTCATTCTGAACAATTTGACAGCTCAGAATTTCAAAATTTTCCGTCTCCCCTTCATAAGAACCACCCTCCGGACAGTATTACCAAATCGATCGACCCGATGTTGGAACTACAGAGTCAGATTCAGACAATGAATTTAGACGATTTCGACCCCAATGTGAACTTTCCGGAACAAGCGTTCCTTTGAACCCATTTCTTACTGTTAATACCAAGAACCTGTACTATATTAACGATGCTTCAAATACCTTCAAACTTTTAATCGACACCGTAGCAGGGATATCTATTTTTAAAGAAAACACCGTCAAGAGATTTCCCCATAGGACAGCAGAAAACGTTACTATTCAGGGCATAACAAATCAAAAATCCTTGTCCCTTTTTAGATAGGTAACCCACATAAAGTGTATATTTATAATCTAGATATCGATTTTGATGGCATCTTAGGACTTGACTTTCTTGAGCATTATGAATGCATAATCGATCTTAAATCAAAAAAATTAATAACCAATTTTAAAACGATTCCATTGCACAAAGTCGGTGCTATTACAACCCCAAATAATGTCAATAAAAATGAGATACACAATAAAATTTCTATCGATGCCCGCACAGAGAAAATATTCAAATTAACCTGTAATCTAAAAAATACTGACGCCCTGTTAACGGCTCAGGAAAAAGAAAAGGTTCGTCTACCTAGTGCGATTGTACATGTTAACGAAAACGGCGAATTTATGACTTCTATTTTAAACGCAAACGCCATCCCGAAATCCATAGATTTTTCCGATCTTTCTATAGAGCCATTCACGTCAAGCGACGTCATACTAAACTTAAATACTCAAGATGATTATGCGTCCGACCAAATTGATAGAGTACAAATAATCCGAAATGAGCTAAGAACGGAACATCTTAACTCCGAAGAACTCAGAATACTCTGACATATTTTATATTGAGGGTGATAAGCTAACGTTCACCAATGAAATCAAACATGTAATAGAGACTAACAACGCAAAGCCTGTATTCACGAAATCTTATAGGTATCCTCAGATACACAAAAAGGAGGTGAAAACACAAATAGGAAAAATGTTAGAACAAGGAATTATCCGGCCCTCTATCTCACCGTGGTCTTCACCGGTGTGGGTGGTACCCAAAAAACTCGATGCATCCGGGAAAAAAGTGGCGTGTAGTTATAGACTACAGAAAGCTGAATGATCTTAGTATTGACAATAAATACCCTTTGCCAAATATTTCAGATTTATTGGATCAACTTGGTAAATGTCAATATTTCTCGACGCTTGATCTCGCGTCCGGCTTTCATTAAATTGAGATCACTCCCGATGACATACCTAAAACAGCACTTTCAGTCGATAACGGACACTATGAATTCGTCCGAATGCCATTCGGTCTAAAGAATGCCCCGTCCACGTTCCAGCGTGTCATGGACAACATTCTTTTGGGCATCCAAAACGAGCGTTGCCTTCTATACATGGACGATATAATCGTCTACTCGCCCACCATACATGAACATATAGACCGACTAAAGGAAGTTTTTAAACGTCTCCGAAATGCAAATCTTAAAATTCAACCCGATAAGTGTGAGTTCTTGAGAAAGGAAGTTGTTTATCTGGGATATCTTGTCACGAAAGATGGTGTAAAACCCAATCCCTCAAAAGTAGAATGCATTAAAAACTTCCCAGAACTAAAAAATGCAAAAGAAATTAAGTCTTTCCTGGGATTAGCGGGATATTACCGCAGATTCATCCCGAACTTCGCAAAAGTGTCCAAGCCTTTAACCCAACTCCTAAAAAAGGACGTCCCATTCCTCTTTGATTCTGAATGCAAAAAGTCATTCGAAGAACTAAAGAAAGCCCTAATTACAGACCCCATTCTCATCTACCCTAATTTTGAGGAAACCTTCCTCCTGACTACAGACGCAAGCGCATTCGCAATAGGCGCTGTGCTGTCACAAGGGCCAGTCGGAAAAGATCTAGCAATAGCTTTCGCATCTAGAACACTTTGTAGCGCAGAAACTAAATACTCCACCATCGAAAGGGAGCTACTGGCAATTATATGGGCCGTAAAACATTTCCGCCCTTATCTTTTTGGACGAAAGTTTACACTTATTACGGACCACCGGCCATTAACCTGGCTCTTTTCGATTAAGGACCCTGGCAGTAGGCTTGCTCGCTGGCGTCTAAAATTAGAAGAGTACAACTATAAAATCGAACATAAGCCCGGAAAGATAAACAAAAATGCAGACGCCCTATCCCGAATAAAGATTAATTACTTCCAAAAATGCGCAAATTTCCAATCAAAATGTGCCATTTTTGCCGCTAACGAAAATGATAGCGAAAATGACGACCAAAGCCAACCAGACCCAAATGCCGTCGAAATAGACGACGAACACATCACACAAGAATATAACAAATTTGTAGATCTCTACCAAACGAGATCAATAATTGACTATTCCAAAGTCGAATTCTCAAATTCGCAGCTTTTAGATAAATCGCATAAATTAATTATTACCTTTTTCTGGCAAAACAAACTTAGAGGAAATGCATTACAAAATAATCGAGGATATCTTCGAAGAAAACGTTCATTTTGAAAACATGAGCGTTAACATTGCCTCTAGCAAAACTGTAAAAGATAGAAAATACTTTATTATCCCAATACCATTCGACCCGGAAATTGTAGCCCAACACCTGTTCTATGTTCTATTTAAGGCCCAAAATGAATTCGATCCCTCTAAAACATTTTATGTAGAAAATAATTTAGCACTGCCCATTCTCGAAATGTTCTCATTTATCTTTGCCGATAAAGAGATAAAACTTAAAATCTGTCAAAATGTTGTAAGGTCCCCAGACGCTGACGAAATTCCCCAAATTCTAGAATACTACCATTCAGGCAAAACTAATTTGCATCGGGGAATAAACGAGACAGTCAGGCGCATAAGAGAAAAGTATAATTGGCCGAACTTAACAAAAGATGTTGAAAAATTAATTAAAGCCTGCGAAATATGTCAGAAGGTGAAAATATGTCGGAAAAATTTAAGTACACCACCCGTTATAACGGAGACCCCAAAAACCACGTTTGAAAGAGTAAACATTGATATCTTCGAATATCCAACCAGATATTACGTACTCACAGTTCGAGACGAACTTACGAAGTTCACGCAAGCCTACCCAATAGACGACAAAAAAGCGTCAACGATTGTAAATACCCTATTAGTATTTTTCCAGCATTTTGGAACACCCCTAATAATACATTGTGACTATGGGCGTGAATTTGATAACTCGTTAGTTAAAGACCTTTGTGAATTGTTTAATACAAAACTAACATTCTCTAGTGTAAATCATCCCCAGTCTAATGGGTACATCGAAAGGTTCCATGCAACCTTATCAGAAATGATTAGAGCGAACGTAGCAGGAAACCCTACAGAACATCCGTTTAATGTATTACCCTACGCGGTAATCTGTTATAATAATACTAAAAATAAAACACACGGGTTTACTCCGTTTGAACTCATTTTCGGTCACACGTCAAGTAGGCCACCTGAAACATTATACAATCAGGAAAAATTAATATCGAAATACATACGAGATCTTAATAACCGCTTGGAATATTATTACAAAATAGCTAGGGCAAAAACAGAAAGACAAAAAGAAAAAGCAAAAGTCAGGTTTGACGAACACGTATCTCCTATTCCCGAATACAAAGTTGGCGATAAGGTATACGTCAAAGAGTCACAAATAAAATCAAAATCCGAAAACAAATTTAATGGTCCTTTTGAAATCACCCAAGTGTTTCAAAATTCCGCCATTCTTCTAAATCCTCGGACAAATCAGTCATCTAAAGTCAACTTCGATAGGTTAAAACCCTATTTTGAATAAGAATATTCTTCTTTTCAGATTCCTCGGGCTGCTCTCGGTAGGCCTGCCCCAATTTTCCATAACACCTATCAACAACACACTCGGAATATTCTTCCACGAAGAAGGTTCTGTCAAAGTGTCAAACGACAAATGGACACTCCTCGTGTATAAAGATCTTTCTTACATAAAAGAAGCTATCGTGAATAACGATAAAATCCTAGAAGGATTACTAGACGGCTTCATAAACGTTGACTCGCCTAGAATGATATCTTTCAGATCCGAAATACAAACACACGTTAGCCTGCTTAATCAAATATCCGATTCTGTCAATTTAAAATATAAAGAAATAATCGCAGATACGAAAAAATATAGTTACAAGGAGAGGCAATTAATATTTAACGGAATTGGCACGGTCTGGAAATCCATAACTGGAAACCTCGATGCCTCCGACGATGAATATTTCAATGAATGCATTGATAAAGTCAACCAAGACGAAAGACATATCGAGAACCTCCTTAAAAATCAGATATCTGTTACTACTTCAGTCATAAAAACGAAGAAACATTTAACCGAGACATAATCGAAATCCATAAATCGATAATAGACATATCTGATGACCTGGCATTTTACGATGCTCAAATAAGAACATTAGACTTATGTGAATCATTAATGGAGAGTTACTCCTTTCTAGAAAACTTTCTTAACGACGCTCTAAATGCTATATCATTCGCTAGACTAAATATTTTACATAGCTCAATAATAACCCCAGGAGATCTGATTAGTTCCCTTCAAGAAATTTCACAATCTCTTAGAAAAAAATAATCTACCTCTACCTGTGTACTCTTCAACACTCGCACAATACGTTGAGATTATCGAACTTGAGGCATATCAATCAGACACTAAAGTAGTGTTTATTTTAAAAATACCTTTAGTAAATCCTGAAAGCTATACCTTATATCATCTTTATCCAATACCTGTGTTAGATAATCGAACAGAATTTCACCATATAATTCCTACAACACAAAAATGTATAGCGCGGGACGATGATTCAATGTTATACGTTTCATTTCAAAACCTAGAAGGCTGTAAATCAATAGATCCCAAACCAAAAGATCTGTTCAGATGTTCTACCCTACCCAATAGACAGCGAAGCGATTTGTGAAGCTCAGCTCCTTAGAGGACCAAACCAGTTACCTAAGACATGTCAAGTATCAATTCTTCTGGCAAAAGGATACAACGTCAAAGGTATCGACCTAAACTTTTGGTTGATTACTGTGTCAGATCCATTACCAGTTACTATCAAATGTGAAGGAAGAGAAGTCAAGACGAACATTATCAATGTCAATTCCCTCATTAAACTTCAACCGTATTGTAACGCCTTTATAGGGAGCACACGCTTTCACGCCAAGGCAATCATCGACAAGTATCAAAACGTTACTTACAAAAGCCACCCAGTTTTGATCCCATACAAGTGCTGCCAACACATCTCATCGAAGCTTCATATCCCAGACCTCAAACCTCTAAAACTAAACAAGATAGATGTAGAAGATCTCTATATTGCTCAGCACAAACTGGACCAATATTCAGAAGAACTGGACAAACTAATAAACCAACCTTTTGTCTACAAACACTTGTCTTGGTTCACAATCATCACAATAGTACTTCTAGCCAGCCTACTCGCCCTGTACATATTATGTAAGTGTCATCGTAAGAGACTACCCAGCATCATCATGGCTCCACTAGATGATGGTTCACCACCTCCGCCCAGACCACTGCAGCGAAAGACAGTCAAGAGCAGACTAAGCAGTATTCTTGCGAGAAGACGGCCAGCTATCCATCCCCAAGCCGAAGAAGAAGACGAAGACGAACTTTAAGTGATTTTACAAAAGTTAAAACATTGTATTAACTTTTGACTAAAAGGGGGAGTTTTTATATCCGTTATAGCCACGTGTATTCATTGACCTTCAATCGCATGCTTGGATGGATGAGGATATGGCGATTTCAACATTTCAAGGAATGCATTGCAAGCAGTATTTTCGAGTTGCAGTTCTCACAGCTTGAAGGTGCTGCCTCATCATTTCAAAACATATAAATTAAGCACCAATTGTAAATATTAGTTAGTTCATATCAGATACTGTTATTATGTTAGTTTAAGTTTCAAATTATACGGTTTAAGTTTTACAATTAGACAAAGTATTTTTAAGTGAATAAATAATATTTTTAAAAAGTGAATTTTTGAAATAAAAGTGTATATATATATATATATATATATATATATATATATATATATATATATATATATATATATATATAAGTCTAGTATAATCGTCGTCCAATTTTACCTAAATACACATTACCGCAGGAGGAAATATTCAAAAAAAATCCTTCTGATTGCAAAGGCATTACATATTTCATCTACCTTAAACATTTTTTTTGTCACATTTTTGTGCGCTTAATTATTGTGCCAATGTTAGAGTTGTCCAGAATTCTTGGAATTTAACATATATATATATATATAATATATATATATATATATATATATATATATATATATATATATATATATATATATATATATATATATATATATATATATATATATATATATATATATATATATATATATATAAAACTGTTTCATTACTGGTTTAGTCCCATATTAAAAAAGCCTTAAAAAATGGCCTAGGCTGACATTGTCTTTCTTTTCTACTAACACATCAAGGACCAGATGGCTACCTTACTTTCCCTAATGATTATATTACAATGTTTTGGGTTTAGATGATTCAAAAATATTAGTTAATTTTCGTCTCCATTTCGCCTTATTTATTTCTCTTGATATTTCATTGCTAGAGTTTTGAAATTCCAACTAATATTTATCGTTCATATGATTCATGATGCGGCGCGAATTTTAGAGCAGCAATATATTATTCCTTTTCCAATATACCAATAAATGCTACTGTCTGTATTTACTAAGGGCATTTCCTGTCATTTCCACAATAATAAACATACATCATAAACTAACTCAGTAACATCTGGTGTTAACAGAGGCATTTTGTGCTCTTGAAAAATTAGATCGTATTATGTGCAATTTAGACAGTTCGACGGTACTATATATATATATATATATATATATATATATATATATATATATATATATATATATATATATATATACTTATGCCAAATCCGATTGGCTTTTGTAGCCAGTGGGCGGTTCTTGGTTTTGAGGGCTCTAGGCTAGATACATTTCGGTACCCCTTCATGCTTTTAAAAAAGCCTAATTTTCGTATTAACATTGGTACTAGACTATGCAGCGAAATGAAACAAGCCTGAATAATTTTGAAGAAAAAAACTTATTACGTTGACTTACTTTTGCATTTTATGTTTGCATATTTTTTCATAGTACAAGATGACAGTAGATAACTGATATAGTCTATCATTTAATATTGTTGGCCTGTATTCTGTATTTAGATAGCTTCTATACAGCTCGTCTGCAATATCATTTTTAAGAATAGACATAGCTGCCGTTAAGTTGGTCCGTACGGTAACTGTATTTTGAGATTCAAAGCCATAGCTTCGGGTTTCATATTTTCATATAACCTTGGCATTTTCAGGAATACTTATGAGGTTCGAGAAAAACTGTTATCCAAAATTTTCAAACCCCGCTTGGAAGCAGGATGTTCTCGGTTTCGATAAGACCGTTGTTCGTTTAAAGGAAATGTGTTATATCTAGAGTCCGAAAGGTGATTTTTTTTGGCCAATGCCAAATTTCCACTCCCCTCCCGAAGGAATTCTAAGCTATTTTGACATTCATATCTGAAGTAGCAATTTGTCACATTTTGTGGTTGTTATAAGTTATAATACGATAAGCAGAATTTATTTGGGGTTGTGTTTTTTAATTTTAATTTTAATTTAACAATGGGAGAAATGACAAATAAAAATAAAAATATTTGTGCCTAAAAACGATACTAATAAAAATTTTAATTTCTTTTATTTTAACATATGTACAGTAAAATAACTTTTTTTTGGTACTATAAGAAAAAATCGGTAAATTGGCTTTTACCTGGAACTTTCCCCGTAACGGTGTCACCACACACATATAATAGTTTATATGTACATATATAGTTATTTGGTAATAACTTTACATAAATTATATAAATATCAATGTGTCACTTTTTCTGATAAGTGAAAGATTTCATTACGAGGGAACTTCTGTTACAACGACCTTACCTAATTTTGTATCCAACTACTCCGAAATTACCTTTTAATAAAACCCACGTATTATTACAATTTATAAAATTATAGTTATTGCCAAGATCAAACATGTATATAACATATCTACATACGTATATACAAACATTCATTTATTACCATATCAACTTAAACAGTACCACTGCTTTGATACTCCAATATACTATTTTAAATTTCGTTTTTATTGGTTGTTTTAATGTTTTTATTAATATCCATTTTTGGTAAATTTATTTAACACTTGTTTTGTGTGAAAAATTTTAATTTAATTGGACTAGTAGTATTTTCATAGTGATATTTTAAATATTTAATTATGCCGCCATTTTGTTTTCCCATAATGAATACACACCAATATTTTACCAATTTAGCCCTATATATATCACACTTGATTTTTGGGCATAATTTAAGGTAAATTAGGTTAGAATATTTTAGATAAGAATTTTTGTTAGTAATAATTTTTTTAGGCCTCCATTTGGTTCCGCCATATTGGATTTTTATCAAATTTTACCATATCACCGCATAGGAACCTTAACGTTTAATAAAAATTTGAAGTCAATCCAAAATGTAGTTTTTTAGCTATGCCACGAACAGTCTGACAGACAGACAGAGAGACTGACAGAGGGTCATTTTTTTACGATTACAATACTAAAGTAAAGTAAAAACCAAACATTCAAGTTTCTAGTGAACACAAAACAATAAAAACAAATGATAAACCATATGTATATAAGTAATAATAAACGAACTAAAGAACAAAAAAGTAAGTTACTGATTAGTGGCGGCTATTCAGGTGAAGTAGGGGAAGTGCTACTTCACCATGAAAAATAAACAAGTCAACATATAACTATATTTATTATATATCTCTTAAAATTTTAGTTTTTACATTAATTTATTTACCTAATTGGTAAAAAATAAACTGTATATCTCGAATAAATATTTTACTTGACCGTTGGCGGCATGTCTTTTCAATCGAACTTTATTATAACAACTAGAACAGTGGCGCAAACCGCTTCGACTTTGCTGGAGGTACTATGGTTAGTTTCCGATTTCCCTACTATGTTGCCATGACAACGCGTATGCGATGACGTCGAGCACATGGAAGAATACTGTTAACCAGCGTCACACAACGCTCTCGGCGAAGAACAGTCGCAGTACACTACACCCACGTGTCGTTCAGTTTGCTGTAGTTGTTTACTTTTATTTTCGCGGATTTCGCTGTCACCGGTGAGTTCCTTTGCAGTTAACTTAACTGTTTTGTGTTATATTTATTTATGGTGTTCTTACAACTTCAAATTCGAAGTTAGTAAATGTGATTGTTCAAGACTGGAATAAATTAAAAGACGTCTTTGAATTTATTACAAACTGTGACAAATCTGATAAAAAATCAATCCGCTTTGCGAAAGGATTTTTAGGTCAGATGAACGATTTTGAATTCACGTTTCTAGCATTAGTGTTTAATGGCATTTTCTCAATCCATATATAAAAACGCATATCCAATATAAAACGCTGTCGTAAGGCGCTCTGTAAAAAAAGAAATGAACATTTTTTTAATACCATGTTTGATAAAGCAAATTCTATTACAGAAATAAATCATTACAGACGTAAGCTTGCTAAGCTTTCACCTGAAGAAATTAGGGCTATATATAGAACCCTTTTTTGGAAATATTGGACCATATTATAATGGAAATGACACTAAGATCTCAAGACTGTGAAAAACTTACATTTTCATGTTTGGCAGGTTCTGCTAAATTTTCCGAATATAGTTTAAATTTTTAGACTGGCCCGTTTGAAAATTTATTACAGTTATATAGGGAAATATTTTCAAAAAGTCAACGACTTAAAAATGAGCTTGGTCTTATTTTTGCCAAGGAGAGTAATTAGAATATATAGCTGCAAGAGCAAGTGAAAAAAATTAATGAAAATAAAGATATTTTTACCGAAGTATATAAACGGTTTTCAGTGGAAAGAAGTTTATCTTGCTTCAAATGTGTAAAAACTTATTTAAAAAATACAACATCTCAAGAAAGACTTACTTCTCTTGGCAATATTTCAATTCAAAAGAAATTTCTGGAGGAGATTAGGGCAACTCATCCATTTTATGAGGATGTTATAAATAAACTTGCTGCTATGAAGTATAGTGGAATTGATTTAGTATACAAAATTTAGGTAAGTCGTAGAAGAATATTCTATCCCCTCCACATATAAAAAAATCTGGAAAAAAAATTATTGCGGTATTTTCTTGCTTCATTTGCACTTCACTTACTTTTTCACCCGCTAGCCGCCACTCTAACTAATAATTATTAAAATGAAAAAGTTTTATATCATGTCGAAATTCTTCTGTCAGCTTAGAGCTGGCCAGCTGAACTAAATGATTGTTCACTTAATACAGGTAGGAGGTATTGATAAAAATGTTTTGCGCAGTCTGTTTTAAGCCCACATAAGGTCTATATTCTCGGTAATGGAATATATCTGCATTTTTCAAAGAAGAGATTACTTTAAATAAGATGTCAATTGTTCACTTAAATATAATAATATTCATTTTTATATGGGGGCATGCACCTTCGTCTTCGGCAAAATTTTGACTGAATCCGTTTATTTGCCGAACATTGAAATAATAGCGGAAGGTTGCCGGAGTCGCTTAACCGATGGGACTCTAGTTAGTTCTGTCTCATTAATTTTCACGTCATCCTTATAAAATTACCCTCTGTCTACTTGTCTGGTTTATTGTTAAGTTGTGTGCTTATATTAAAATTAAACTTACAATACATTTTTCAGACATTTTGACTGTGGAAAATTAATGTGGAAGGAACCATTTTGAGAAGACTCTTAAGAATCTTTTTTAACCGACTTCATTATTAGAACAACGTGACTTTATTTTTATTTATTTTAAAACATTGCTTTTCCCGTTTGAGATGATAATTACGTTCTTTGATAATCTACAAAGTTGATACAGCAATTCATATTCAAACAAATAAAGATGTTAAAGATACTAAAATACCAAATAAAGTTGTTAATAACAACAAACCTATCTTTTGTTGCGTAAAATACCGGGGAGCTAATGTAGTATGCGTTCTACCCGTTATTTATGAGAGGTTAATATTCTAATATTACAATACAATAACGGGCACTCCTTTTTGCGGCACCGCTTATGGTAGATTTTTCGCATTTTTATGATGTTATTACTAAGAATATAGAAAATCCCAAAACAAATCAGTGTTTGATGGATCACTAAAGATTTTTTTATGAATCAAAATAATGACCTATCCATTAATGAAGTCAATATAGTCTAATGGTAGATCTGCATCTGTGCCTATTCAGTCCTTAAGAATATTGCAGACAAAGTTCTTGGGAGACTTTAATCGTTTGATGTAATTTTAGTTGGAAACTGATTTAATATATATTAAGTTGTTTTTAGCTAGTTTGGATATATGCTCATTTTAAAACCCGAAATACACTTTTAAAATGTGCAGCCAAATTCATTATTCAATATCTTGTATACATTTCAATGAATTAAATGTAGTTTTTGAGTTCCTTGAACAGAAATCTTTAATAAAAATTACGTTTCAAAAATACTAGGTGTTATAGAAATACCTTGTTGTTACACTAGCTTACATGCGAGATAGAAGATTTGTCAACCGAGGTTGTCAATGATGTTTCCTGGAGTTAAATTTCTTTGGAGACAATATTTTCGGAACATTTTACTAGCAACTACTTGCTAGATAAATCCGTACAATGTTAATTGATTCTAATATCATTTAATTACCTGGATTACTATCATATGGATTAAGTTTTTTTAAAAGTATTATGGTTTTTTACATGAATAAGAGATTTGATATTATAAAACGAGTTTCTCTTAAAGAAAGACTAATCTCTTACATACTCTCAAAAAACTAGATGTATCGCAAGGTTGATACCGAGTTCATAGACTGATACCAAAATAATAAGTTAGTCTTTCCAGGGATTTTCTATTTCCTGCTACATTTCCTTTTCCGCTCGGAAATTTGCATCATATATTAACCAATCCCCTGACGTATTCCCTCGGATTTATATCCGAAGTTCTTGAACTACTTAGCAGATGTAATAGTTTATTTAGCAAACCAATTATTGATTCATCGGACTGCGTGAATATGAGTTGTCGTGTTAATATATAAACTTATTTTCTTGATATTAAAACACTCGCAGATGCAATCAACACCTTTTGCGAGATTTCCTTATGAGATTGACTATTTGAAGTTTTATCAATGTTCTAGTAGTTGAATGTTTACCCATGCGTTATCATTCATATATATATACAAATCAAATCAAAATGTTGAGATTTCAATAATCAAAAAAAGTCCACATTCATTATATGGCATGGATATAAATAATAATTATATATTAAATTACTATTTACTAATGATATACAAATACGAACAATATAAAATAACAGTAATATTAACATCCCAACAAATCTTTGTCGTTTAAGGCTTTGACGTAAAAAGCACGCCTTTGATATTTTCATCGGTTGATGGAGCACGGGTAAACATAGTGCCATCCGTCGAAGCCACATTTAGAAGACTTTCAGCAGATGAAGCTATCGTAATAGGGTATGAAACCTTTGCTGAAACCCAAGTAACATTTTTAGTTTTATTGCAGGCTACAAGCGGTTGTTCCAGCTCAGTTGTAAAATATTTTGTCAAAGCAACTTTTCTTTGAAAGCATGGCCACTTTTAAGAAGGTTCTTACAGATCGTAATAAAGTTTCTATTGAAACCTTTTATTTGGATTAACATAATGGTAAAACTTAAAACATTTTTGCTTTAAGAAGTACGTTTTTAGAACATTCATAAAACCAGTGGGCATTGGATCTGAATTAAAAGTGCCAAATAATCTCCAAAAATTCTGTGAAGTAGTCAATTGATCGTATCTGTGTTTTATGGTTGATAATTCCAAGTTTAAAGGTACAACAATAAATAATGCCGACATTATAAGAAAAACTGAAAAAGTCGACTTTGTCGACGAAATGTATCGAGTTTGCATAAAATTTAAACAACCGAATATAAAAATGCTGATTATAATTTTTTAAAGCTTAGAACCAAATATTCATAAATATTTAGATAAACGAATTTATCTAGTAGCGTCATTTTTTCATTTAAAACCAATTTTTCTTGTTAGGCTAATGTTAAAACTATCTGGTTCTTACATAGTATTTATTCAGACTGTTTATACACTCTTAGAGCAGATGCATTTTTGAGTATGTAATAAAATTATTTACTCCTACATTTGGCTAATAGGAAAAAAACTAGCCTATATTACTTGACAAAAGCCATGTTCAATCCGTTTTGTTGTAAGTTTATCCTAGATCGGTCCAAATTTGTTATGGTTTTTACCCCTTATTTTCGTTTGAGTTCATATTTGCAACAAATTCAAGATTATATATTTTAAAGGTAAATTAAGATAAAATACAACCAAAAGATTTCTTCATTGACTTACGTAAATCACTATTTACTTGAAATAAAAAGAAGTTTTAAGAAAGATTTATTTTTGTTTTATTTAGGTTCTTAAATTTCCTTTGGCTATTTTAACCCAACATTAAAAAAAAAATATTTTAAGGTAGTTGTAAGGAGTAAACGGTTTTAACAAAGATATTTAATGAATATCATATTATGATTTGGTTTTATCATTAGCCATGAAACACATAGATAGAATCATTTACTCTTGAAATGCCTTTGACTTTTTTCAAGATAACCATAAAGTAGCAACCTCAAGATATACCTTCTTAAAATAGCGACACATTTATCAAAAATCCAATAGGCATTTAAAATGTTTCTTGGGCAGCCACTGCCGTCAAAACACAACCACTTTTGGACGACAGGACCTACAGAGTAATCCAAGCAGACCCGACCAGCAAAATCGAGAGACCAACCAGAAAAACCAACCTTATAAACGCATCCAACCTGACTGCACAAGAGAAGAAGACTTTAAGGCCAAGCAGCTCAAAGATCCCGCTTCTATGGACTACCTAAATTACACAAGGTTAATGTACCATTTCAACTTATCGTCAGTGCAATAGGATTGCCCACTTACTCGGTAAATATCTTTCAAATATTCTTAATAATTTTACAGAAGAAACACATGCATAAATTGGGAACTCTACATATTATGTAGATAAACTAAAAGTAATCCCATAAGATCCAAAAAATATCTTAGCCACTTTCGATGTATAGGATCGCTATATACGATTAATGATCCAATTTCCATATTATCAGACTTATTTCACTATAATAATATTGACAATTCTTTTCTAAATCTGATTGACACATGAGACATCAATTTATTTTGTTTTTCAAAGAACTTTTCATGAACAAACCGTACCAGCAGCCATAGGATCTCCGCTGTCACTCATGGTAGCCAATATCTTCATGAACTCTTAGGAGGAAGCCTTAGAGTCGGCTCTATTAAAACCAAACTCGTGGTTCAGATATGTAGAAGATACTATTGTAAAATAATGGTCCAGAAAACCTCCCCGCTTTTCTTGATCATCTGAATAAGCAATATCCTAACCTAAAATTTACAATGGAAATTGAATCAGAAGGCACGATTCCCTTTCTAGATGTTCTTGTACAATGGAAGAGGAGTATGATGTGAATAAATTCACATCATCATGCGCCACAAATATAATAAGTTATTAATTATTTGGTTTCCAGAGCCCTCGCGAGTTGTGACCAAAATTCTTTTCAAACGGAGGCAGAGAAACTGATTCAAGCTTTAAGAGGAAATGGACATTGCACTAAAGGATATTAGACATTCAGTTAGAGCATATAACAATCCTACTCTACGAAAGGACACTAATAAGGAGTTACCGATAGAAAGTGTGGTTCTTCCATTTATAGACAGAACTACAGATAAAATTACAAGGTTACTTCGCCGGTCCAACATACGTACAATTTTCAACAGCTACACGAAAATTGGAGAATGTTTGCGATCGCCAAGGCGATGTCTATATTAGCGAAACTGGGCTGTCCATATTGACTAGACTTAAGGAACATAAGCAATTTATTAGAAAGAAACCAATTGTACAATCTGCTATATTTGAACACCAGCATTCCACTGGACATTTCATAAATATGAAAGAAACCAAATTTCTTGCGTCGGGCTCGGGATTCTACGAACGAAAAATTAGAGAACCTATTGAAATATATAAGCATCCTAACAATTTGAATATGGTACATTCTTCAGTCTCTTATAATAATAAATAGCCGGTCTATGTCTCTTCGAGCTCATTCAGTGCGCCGATTTCGTAAAGCAAAGATCCTAAAAGATACCTCGTGCAATCGAAAAACGTCAGACAGTAATTCCATTTTGACACGGTCTAACCCCAATAACCATGATTTCCTAATTAACCGCCGTAAAGTTTTCGTTCTATGATAGCATAGTTCACTTTGGCAACAACGCTTACTGGCTGACTAAATGACATTTGGTTTAGATACAGAACGAAAAATCATATTATTGCGTATTATATTAATGAATTAGGTACTTATATTTATAATGAAAAAAAATTCTATTTTTATAAATGTTTACTAGAAGTAAACAAAACTTTCAAAATACACACATACTAAACTAATACAACAATCACAGCTAATATATGTTATATTAGCTGTGCAACAATCACATCAGTCAAAAGTTATGGTATTTCAAACAAAACGTGATAATAGTGCGACTTGTCTATGAATTCTAATTTGTATTATTTTATAAAAATTTGTGATCCATACAACCCTTGTTTTATTTAGATGTAGCCAATGTACCGTAAGCTTCCTAATAAAACCAAAAAGTCTAGAAAACAAGATGTATTAAATTGTACCACAACCAGACAAATATTTTTTTTGTTGATGTATGTTTTGTTTGTGTATGATTTGAATGGTGCCGACAAGTTCTTGATATTTACACGGATTTTTTCCGTGTAAAGAGGAGTACCACAAAGCTAGCACAATTTTCACACGTTGTAATATTCTCCTCTCGCCATGTTTATACTTTGCTTCCTGGTCAGTGCCCCTAGATATAAAAATCAGTTAGCCACTCTAAGTGACTAATCTTTTTCTGTTAGTGTAATTATAGCAGTTTTTACTGAAATGACTACATGTAGGATATTTTATGCTACTATTTTGCATTTGATAAAGTTATATAGATAAATTATAAATGTTTGGAAAAAGAAGAAAGAACACTGTCATAATGACCTACATTTACACGCCATCTATTGCGCCTGGCGGGAACGAAGCCGAGCGTTGTAAAACCGAAACCTGCTTCTCGCACCAAACTTTCGTTATTCTATTGGTTATTAGAATTATTACCGCGCATACTTAAAAAATCTCGAAAATCAATCGAACTTAATAATAAAATTTCGGGATTTTGCAGATTTGCATTCCAATTATCCATGACCTCCAATTGTTCTTACACCAAGTTCTGAAGATTTATCAGGATATTTAAAAAATATAGGGGTAGTTTCCATTTGGTTGAACTAAAAAGTATTTTATACTTCGTGACGGTCACTTCTTGTCAAAGATCAAAGAAATGCGTCTCATGACTGTTCCTAGGCAACAACTAGTTACAACAAAAATTGATAAACGTCAAATAACTTTAAGTTACTATTTAATTGTTATAAGTACCAAGATGCGAAAAGTACTTCAGGTACGTGTAGTGCTATTTACAATTGATTAAGTATTAATGCTGTACCGATTTTTCTGACGTTAACAATACCTTCATCTAGGCCAATTGACCGAAGCAATCGATGAAGAATAAACTCAATTTCCCAGGAAATTATAAATACTCTCATTAGGAAAATGCCTGCTAAGTATTAGAAGTTATTAAGACGTTTGGTCCCACAAATAAATATATGTTAGTATTTTTCGTTCATTTCGCTATTCTTTATTTTTTTTTATTCGCTTAGGTACTAAAAGACTAATCTTAGCCAAATTTGCCATGTTTCAACTTTTTGAGCTACCGTGTATACTTAAATTAGTTATATTTTTCATGTTTGAAGATACATAAGACAGAAGCAATAAAACATTGCAATTAAACCCATTTTAAAAAAATATATTTTGATAACATAGAAGACGACAAAAAATTGCTAGAAATAAATCGTAGTTAGTTTGAAATTATAAATTGTTGCGCTATATTTGAATAACACCGTGTACGTAATTTTAGTAAAGATTTCTGTTTCAAGAGAGCTTCAACAAATGATAGAGTATTAAGAATCCGAAAAACGCATTTAATTTCCTTGATATTTATACGACATTCAATGTGGAATTTGGCTGCACATTTTACAATGTCCCTATCAATTACACGGCAGTGTAAATCAGAGCAAAGTCTGGTTTTATAAAGAAACAATTCGAGCGTTACAATTAATTCAGGGTAAAAGGGTCTCAACGTTTAAGAAAAATCGCTAATGTCGTATACCCGAGTTGACATCAATTAAAGTCCTTTTGTGCTGAAGAAATCAGCGTAATTAACTATCCTTCCATTTTCTCGGGAATCTCTCTACGACCCGGAATATAAGAGAAAACACATTTTTAAAGGAGAAAATTGAGTCAGGATGTTTTCAAACAAATTAGCTGTCTTGTTCCTCGCGACAAATTTCGTTACGCATGCATAAGCATGTCGTTTTAGATATCTTGGCTTATTTGTACAAAAATACCGGTGATATTTTAGAGGATAGAAATTAAGACTTATGCAGTTAATGGCTAAAAATGACACAACAAATTTATGTTTAACAATTTCTAAACTTATGTTAAACATATTTTGAAAGATATATGATATTGACTACGCCCGCGTTGAAGCGTAAGAGGTGGAGTGCAAATGAAGCCAAAAATGAAGAATGTCGTTCTCCATAAAAAAAAATGCACACATTTTTCATTTAATAAAATGTATTACGCATTTCGGTAGGTTATCCTAACATCATAAGGTAAAAATATTACATGTTTTAAAATATAATTCTAAATAAAGATAACATATTAAAACTCACCCTATTGTCGATCATATACAAACACAAGGAGGAACAAAAACAATAAAACACACAATCTTTACACGTAACAATGCGACTGCTTTAAAATAATAAAAAGTTACTTAAAGGCATGTTTGGAAACTATGTATGGTTCAAATTATTAACAATAAAGTTCCCTATTTTTGAAAACAGTGTTTATATGGAGAAGGCGTTGCGTACGAATTGTACGATGTGTTAAGAGCTTTGAGGTTCGAAGCTATTCGTATCGTATGTTGTCATGTCACCAGCTGGCCTCACGGCGCGATGCGGAAGTATCGTATCGGTACTCCTCGACTGGTATATATTTATTGGGCGATTCCATTAGTAGGGGAGGAAACATTCAATGTCAACTTATATTATTAATTCTTGGTGTTATTTTTGTCTTAGAAATATTTTGTTTTATTTTGCCACCTTAGTTTATAAAGTACTTTAAATTTCACTTATTGTATTATCAAAAAATAACATGATTTTAGATCTAATTCCTACCTAACCAAACCGTTCTATTAAGTGAAGGTTGTGCTTTGTTCGACCTTCAGACATGTTGTCGTGGTGTGCTGCGCTGCCGCTATTAATTTAATTTTGAATCTGATCATATGCGCACAAAACTATTATACATTTTTCGTTTTCCAGATTCCAGACGAATAATAAATAATAAAAATAAGCAAAGTGGACTTTTGTTTGATGATTCCAAATTTTAAGAAAATATGACTTTATATATTAAATGCAATGTAGGCATACGCGTTGTATATCTGGATCTTATTAAAAATTTATTTAGCGGACACGGATAATTTTTACTTACCTACTTTGGCAACGCAGGTTGTTTAGTTTGAATTCTGGGATTTGTCCAATCGGATCTACTAGACATCCTAGCGTTGTTCTTTGTTCTCGGCTGTTTATGCATTTTCATTGAAGCAAACAATATTTTTTGCGGCAGAATGATAAACAATTACCGTGTTCTTTAATTATATTTGAACAATTTTTGTTTTCGGTAAGTAAAATACTTTTAATCAACCTAGGTAAATAAATTATATATTTAAAAAAATAATTTACAGGCAATTTTTTTTTGTTGTTACACCAATATGTAATTATTTTTTAATATTTTTAGTTAAAATGGAAGATACATTTAAGCGTAGTGAGAATTGGCTGCATTTTTTCGAATGTTTCCACGGCAATTGCAAGATGTAACATTTGTGGATCCAAGTATTCTTATAAAGGTGGCTCAACTTCTTTCTATCAGAGTTTTAAGTTTCGAATACACTTTTAGCATGGCAAAGGACAGACTTAAAATGGATGTAGCCCGGATGATAGACGCAGAACGTCGCAATTTAAATACCATTGATGATAGCGCTCATCCTAATCCAAGAAATATATCAGATTCGGTAGAGGAGGAAAATTTAATATGGGCAGATTTCGACAAAATGTCATAAAGTCGCAAGGAAATTGATCCAAAAGCCGCAGCCATTTTGGAAGTTAGATCTTTTTTAGCATAGAAAGGAAAATCCTCTTAAATGGTGGAAATCCAGAGAGACAATATTCCCTCATTTGTCTAAACTGGCAAAACAATATTTATGCATAATTGCGACATCTGTACCATCCAAACGCATCTTTTCCACTGCTGGGCTTATTTCAGAAAGAAGAAGTCGTTTAAAAGTGGAAAATGTCCAAAGTATAACTTTTCTTAATTATAATCAAAATTTGTAATTTTTCTCGTTTTTTGTGTATTGTTTTGTTTCCTTTGAATATATTTTAATTGGCGTTTTGAGTTCTAAATTAAAAAAAAAGGATGTTGAGCAATGTAGTACTTAGTTTTTTTTTATCACAAAATGTATTTATGTACATATATGTTATTACATTTTCTAATCTTAATTAACAATTTTTAGCGAAATTTATTAATATAAATCATTAAAATGCACCTAAGAGTGAAACATGAAAATAAATTTATATTATTTAAAATGTTATCACAAGAATCTATTTGCCCAATAAAATAAAATAACAAACTAATTCCAAGGTTAAAAATAGAAACTATATTTAAACAAATTTATCTCTATGTATAAGTAGTAGTCACTAGTCATTAGTCATTCGTATACTTTTCAATAGCAGTAAATAAAGTAACTATATTCAAAGACGTTTATCTATACGTATAAGTAGTGGTCATAAGTCATTCGTATTCTTTTCAATACCAGTAAACAAAGTAATCATAGTAACGAATATTATAAATGATTACTTAATACCAAAGTAACTATTAGTACCGAATACACAAAAGTAACGAAAATCAACATGCCTACGGCACCTACATTTAGAGTGCCTGACGGTTTCTGGTGGAAGTGGTTACGTACTCATCGTCCGCCCGCTGGGCTTGACGTCCTACTGCGGTCGTACCGTCGCACAGAAGGCAAAAATCCAAAATTAGAAAATAAAAAGTCAAATATTGAACATTACGTTTTTTGTCCTTCAAATACATCATTGAATGCTTAATATGTCCCTACAAACATATTTGTTTGTTTTGAATTTTTCGGGTAACTTATTTTATAGTAGGCTCTGGAAAAATAGTAAGTATATTAAACGTCAAATAGTTTCTATTATTTGTTGATAATTAACGTCAAAATCAGGTTCTTGTTTTGTGAGCTTAGAAAGTAATTTAGTTTTTGCAACAATAGTATGGTAAATATGCAAGGTAAGTACATTTTATTATCTAGTATTTTTTATATAACCAAACGTTTGTTATATATTTTACTTCCACATCCCTTCAGGATGGGAAGTATAGTATTTTTGTTATATGCTTAAGTTGGTAAAGCATATTATTGTCAAATTACACTCAATTACAGTTAAATCGACCGGTATACTGTTGAGATATATTCGGTTAATCAAATCACACTAAAATCAGCTGCAACAAATTGCAATAAATGCTGTTTTTATAACCTTTTATTTAACTTGACAATGTTGACGTATATGCTTTGGACAAATTTTAATTAACATTTGACCAACTTTTACGTACTTACCCGATTACCTTTAAATGTGGTATGTGGCATGATACACTAAATACAAGGTATGTCAGCTGCTTACGTCACGCGTGTGACACGGCAGGCAAGGGCATCTTGATTATTTTATTCATAAAGCTTTTAAGGTAACTTTAAATGTTTTAAATATTATTTTAACCATCTGTAGACTTTATAAAGCTTAAAATACAGATATTTATAAAATTACGACAATAAAATAAGTTTAAACTCAATATTCAATCGTGTTTTCCATTTAAATACATAACAAAAGGCAAACGCTTGCAACCTTAGACAAGGAATTCCTTGTCTAAGCTTGCAACACGCGTGACGTCACAAGCGGAATCCAACCTCGCGTTGCGTGGTAGATATAGTTTTGGGACATAACAATATTATGATGTCATGAAGTTGACAACTCCCCCTCTAAGTGGGTGGAGAGGGGTAACATATAAACACGAGTATAGACATGTTCGTTCAAAATTGGTACAAATGCGTATTTAGGAGCGCACATTACGAATTTTAAAAAATGTGGTTTTTGCAAAGTTTTATAAAACTGACCGATAATAAAACTGTCCGCAAATGGTTCGTTTCCAAAATACAGGGTCAATGGTAAAGTTTTGAAAAAAAATATTTTTTTATAATATCTGTGATATCACTTTGAATAACTTTCAAATAGTTGGTACATATTATATTCTATGCATCTGGATGCGTTTTCTGGTGTACAAACACCGTTCCTTGTTTTACCATTGGGGTTCGTATGACATTGGTTCTGAATTTATTGTTATTAAAAAAATGGCACGCCACAGTTTTTGCTTAAAACAGTTGTTTTTTTTAGAACCCCTCGAAATCTCCAATCGCGAGCTTTTTGAAGTGTGGCATCAGAATAAGCCAATTCATGAAAAAAATATGAATGTTATTAATTATGTCAGAAATAAAATGGATCACAATGATTGCCAGAATGACCCATGTTCCTGTTATTCCATGCAGGTCAGAAACATTACCAGTTTTTTAAAAAGAAAATGGTCAAAATCACGAAGAGTCCTAAAAGTGTTTGAGAACGAGAACAAAAACTGGCTAAATAGGCGTACTTCTTTTTGTTCTCTTGAGTTACCTTTAAATACGCAAAATAAAAAAATTGGTCGTCCGACCGAGAATTTTAATCAAGTTTCGGCTCAAAGTAAAAGACAGAAAATAAAACATTTGCTCGAAAATAACACCACAGAGGAATTAACTTTTGCAGCGCAAAGTAGTTTACATCGTTCGGGTGAAAGAAACGCAGCCAAAGTAATAGCAGAAGTTTCTACAGGGTCTTCAGATATGGCTACCAAATTTCTTAATGCCTATAGATCACCAAAATTAGCTATAGTGAAGTATACTCCAGAAGAAGCTTTAGCATTGTTTGTTGATGGGCGTTTCACAAAAGCATCTTATATTTTGATGCAAAGGGGAGCAAAAAGCAGGAACGCAAACATATACCCCTCCTACAATCGAATTCAGTGCGCAAAAAAGGAATGCTATCCAGAAGAAATATCTATTGCTGTTTCAGAAACATCAGCCACTATTAACTTGCAAGCTCTTGCAAATCATACAGCCAGTAGACTTGTTAAACTACAGAAAGAAGTTTTGCAGTATTGCAGTTGTAATGATATTATTGAAGTGAATTTAATTTTTAAGTGGGGCTTGGACGGAAGCTCAGGCCACTCTCGCTACAAGCAAAAATTCATTGGTGAAAATGAAAATGCTACTGATGAATTTTTGTTTTCTGTCTGTTTGGTACCATTACAAATATATGCTGCAAAAAATACAAACACCGTTATTTGGAACAATCCTCGCCCAAGTTCTACGAGGTTTTGTCGACCTATTAAGATAATTTTTGCAAAAGAAACACCCTTACTTTCCAAACAAGAAATAAACAACGTCGAACAACAAATTTTGCAGCTAAAACCGCTGGAAATCATTTTAGCTAATGATTTCAAAGTAACCGTCAACTACATTTTTAAACTTACCATGCTTGATGGTAAAATGTTTGGGGTGATTTGTGCTACTTCAAATCAGGTTTGTGGTATTTGTAAAGCAACCCCCAAACAAATTAATAATTTGGACCTTATCAAAACGTTACATATTAACCCTATTAATTTGCAATATGGCCTCTCTAGTCTTCACGCTTGGATTCGTTGCTTCGAGTGTCTCTTGAACGTGTCATATCGAATACCATTTAAATCTTGGCAGGTTAAAACCCAAGAAAATAAAGATGTGTTTAAAGACAGAAAAAAAGAAATTATAGACCGAATAAGGAGAGAAATGGGTCTTCTAGTGGACATCCCAAAACCGGGCTTTGGGACAAAAAATGATGGGAACTCGGCTAGACGCTTTTTCGAAGATCCTTCACTAACATCGCGAATTACAGGGCTTAACGAAGATCTCGTTAAAAACTTCGCTGTCGTTTTGAAAACGATATCATGCGGGTACGATGTCGATGCCAATAGATTTCAAGAATATGCGTTAAAAACCGCACAAATGTTCATATCATTATATCCATGGTATTATCTAACAAGCAGCGTCCATCGTTTACTCATTCATGGCGGAGACATAATACGAGCGGCGGTTTTGCCTATAGGCACTTTTTCAGAAGAGGCACTCGAAGCAAGGAATAAAGATTTAAAAAGACTTAGAGAATTCAACACAAGAAAATTTTCTAGAGAACAAACAATGACCGATTTGTTGCATTCCTTACTTTTTTCATCGGATCCTATAATATCTAGCCTCTCAAAAAAAAACACTATCCATGGTTTTAAAAAAAGGTCAATAGATCCTGATGTGCTTGCACTTCTTTCATTTCCCTATCATGGTACTGATTCCAGTTCTTTGTCAAAATCAAGTAATGATTCTATTTCTGATGAGGAAAACTTAAGTTCTATCTAAATTTAGCGATACCTTACTTACTACTCCGAAAATAATAGTCAGAATATTATCTTAAAACAGATGCACTAAATAATTTTTTATATTGATAACATAATAACTTTGTCCGGATTTTCCCAAAGCAAACATTTTTCTTTCATGGTTAGATTTTGATATTGTTCTAAATAACGGTGTTGTATATTGTTCGTCTGATTGTCATATAATATGTTTTATATTTGAATCACCCTGTATCGTATGTCTGCTTAAGTTCGCATTGCATATTCAAACGTAGTTTTTAGTTCCGATCAATTTTTCTCAATAACAATTTTCGATATTGTTACAAATAAAGGAACTTTACTCTTGAGCCAAATTCATACTTTTTGAAAAACATTGTATATGACTGAAAAATTAATATCTGATGGTTGAACTTTAGCTTTAACTCCAACTATTTTCCGTAAAATAAATAATAAGAAAGTTTTCCATATGGCGAGAACTTAAGCAGACACACTGTATAAAGAAAAAACACATAATTCTAGTATAATACTAGTATTAATTCGAATTAAAAACAGTTTATTTGAATATATACCTTTTGTTATTAGTAAATGCACAGTTTTACTTGAATTTTCAAAGTGTATACATATTATATAATTAAAAAAAACCTCAGAATTCTTGATAACTTAGTAGTTTATTTAATAAAATAGTTACCTATTACTGCTTTTTACAAATTAAAGCTTGTTTCAATCACAAAATATAATATTTGTTCTATTTTACAAAAATAGACTTTTTATTTCCTAATATTGGTATTTTACTCTCTGTGCGTCGCAATACAAAACGTAGCCGGATCTGTTATTAGTTCTAATTTTCGAAGAAAAATGCGGTCATCGTTTGAAACTGGTTATCAAAATTGTTTTTTAAACCCAAAACTCAGACTAAAATTGCATTGCATCTAGTCATGTTGATTTATAATATAAGTTTATTTATTTCCATTCTAACTAATAATTTCCTCCTTAAAGAGACAAAAAAATGTATTTTAAGAGAAACCCCTAATAAAGGCAGTTAAGTTTCAGCTTTGAGTATTTGAGACCGGTAACATATGCCGGATGTTTAAAACCACACGGCATGCAACCGTGCTTGCGCTATGTAAATAGAAAACACTGTTTGACGGTAAAATAGGTTCTGTGACAAGGATAAACAAATGGATATGTTTTGCCTTCGGCAGAGTTTGCCAGATTAATCAGAATTTGTTTGCCGTTTAGTCGAAATGTACCCAAACGGCACTAAACTACATACACTCACTTATTGACTTATTCATTTTCAACAATTACACTATTTAAAAAGGTCATTGGAAAAGGGTTCTTTTATGACTACTAAAGTGTTTTTGAAAAGAACTTACTGTCTTGCGATTGGTTAATTTCTTCAAAATGTTTCTACCATAACGCAGTCAAATTAGACTATTAATTCATAAAAGCTGGAAAATAATTTTATTTCACTTTGGAAAACCTAAATAAAAGCAATAAAAGTTTGTGACGGTTTTGATGTGAGCTAAATTTTCGACTGACACCTTGGCACGTTTTACAAATGTTGGCTTATAACATCTAAAGGGTGCATCGTAAAAAATATAAGATAGGAAAGTTCTAGAGCATCAAATTGTGCATTCAGGAAGCACCTAAAAAAACAAACTTAGGTTCTTCTGACGACTTAGGAAGTTTAAAACCAAAATTTTCCACATGCGTCTGGGAAGTCCAATTTGAATAGAAAACTAAACATGGCAGTAAATTTATTTTGTCATTGCTATATTGCCGTAATAAATGTAGGTAGGTGCCCTATGCTATGCCCAAGATGATGGCTTCCCAATGAGTTCATCTCTTTCAGCCAATAGATGTATATAATAGTTCGAAATTTACGCAGTCCAAATATCAACCTTAAATCCCAATCTTTGGCTCCAATAATTATACGGCTTTTTCATCATATGGGAAAAAGAATTAAACAACTTAGAGTTCGTAGGTCATTGAAATATAATGCGGCCAACTATGCAATCAGAACAGTATTCATAATTACTTTTTCTTGATATTTTCGTTAAAAAGAAGAGAGGACGCTATGAAGACCTCTATTTAAAGGAAACCTATTTGCACGGAAGAATACCTCAACCAGAAGTTTGAATATTCTGCATGAAAAGACTTATTCGTTTCAACGTCGGTTCTAGTTTTGGTCGATATAAAATTGACAGATTTTTTGACAGTGGTTAGAAATCCATGACGTCAGAACGATACCAATAGCCGTTTCACTTTAATGCACTGGTTTTACGGTAGCTTTTGGTAATTTCTTACGCCCGTATTCACTAAAGAGGTTGAAAGTTGTATCAGCTCTAACTTGACAATTGTAGGTTTAAAATGACATTTTTAACAATTTTTCTATATGTTACAACTACAAAATGACAGTGACATAAGCGAAACATAACTGGCGAACTAGAGCTTTAAGTACCATGGCAACTAAACCTGGTCTATCTGTTAAACCTTTTTAGTGAATACGGGGGCAAAGTGTTTTCTTTTAACGGTTCCTGTATTTTGAAATCCTTTTTATATTTAATTTTTGAGATGTGAGTCCCAATTATAACCGCCTTGTATTTCTTACAGCACAATCAATATATTGTGGACAATGTAAAGGCAAATCTTAATAAAATTTAAACATGGTCATTTCAAATGAAAGTATTGAGTTTTGCATCTAATGTACTCTGTACTTAAATAGATAATCAAATACTAACCCCACACTAAAAGGACACACGTTTAGATGTCGCTTTCAAAGCATATTTGTTTATTAATAATAAGAAATTTATAATTCCAATATAAACACTTTTATCAACAGCTACAAATTACAAATATTAACAGGAAATAGAGTTAATATTTTCTGTATCACCAGATTTTTGTTTATACCGCTAGAGAAAAACCATCTATTTATATTAGAATATGGTTTATATCACCGTGTGTAAAGTTGAAGTAAACCGAACTTGAATCAAATATAGCTAAAGAAGCAGGGGCGCACCGAAGAGGGAATATTGGGGAGAGACGCTCATTCCCATTCCTCCCTACATGTCCGTTCCTGTAAAGAAGAAAGGACATGGAGTAGTGGCGTTCTGCACCGATCACCAAAATTGTATTCTTAATAGTCCAGCATCTAAAAGGTCAAACCTCATAAAAATTAGGAAGCCGGCCAATTTTCATTCAATTACATATAGCTCTTTAAGATCTATGTATTTTAAATAGCTAAATTAAAAGAAATGCGAAACATTTTGCGAAAAAATTATTTTTTGCCCATGTCTGCCAAATATTGTAATGCAGTTATGTAAATAAAACGAAGGTGAGAATATTCTAAAGAAAAATATCATAGTTTTTCCCTAAATATAAGATAAATCGATACTATAGTTAATTTGCAACTACTAACATCTACTGTCCTACAGAAAAAACAGAAAATTGTGAACACTTCAGGAAACTAAATTTATAATAACTCTAGAAAAAATGTATTATTTTTTGATACTTCCATAATCGGAAAAAAAGTTTATTTTTTTAACTAATATTTTTACGGTTATTATCGATAAATGTTTATTAATTTTACCCGTATGGTATTATCTCCGTTATATGACCTGAGCTATAATATTGCATTAAAACACTTTACTGTTGTGGTAAGTAATCATTAAGTTTTTAGTACTGTTCAGGATTTTTCGAAACTCACAAATAAAAAATCTCAGAGTTTATTACATTGTTTCACATTTAGTATGGTTAAAAAGGCTCAAATATCTACTTCTTAACGAGTTTTTGGTTGTTTTTTAGAAGTATTTGCGTTTTTGCGAATTTTAAATATCCCTCACGAATGCCAAATAATATTGTTTTTCTTTAAATCGCTTTTTTGAGGTTATTCTGCATCCGCTTAGACTAAAATTTAATGTTATAAAAAAAATTGTTTTTCAATTGTTCGAGAAATATTCTTTTAAAACACCTAAAAAATACCTAGCGTTTTTAACCTAATTATATGTACACCTAGTATATCAAAAACGATCTAAATAAATTTCTAAACCCAGCTAAATGCCACTTTCTCTTCATGATTGTTAAAATTATTCCTATAATATTACAGCAGGACAAGCGTTAACTGATCACATTCCTCGATACATTAATTTTAGTCTCCAAAGTAATTCCTAGAAATTTCCTTCGCTTAAAATAACTTTTTATGCCGCATCTAACCGCAAATTTCGGTGAATAAAACCCCAACAAAACTTTGACAGGCTGTGACCACATATATAAAAACTGGTCTAGGTTTACTTAACAACACAATTTCTTTCAATTTCATACATCTGCTTCGTTACTTCTGAGAAGTAAGAACTCTATATCTTAAAAATTAAAGTATAATTTTGGTATCCAGTTCTTTGAACAGAAGTAAATTAGCATAGCAGAACTAAGAATAAGATCTTTTCAAATAATAAAGTGTTTTGCGAGAGATCTTGTGTCAAATAAGTGTTCATTATTTATTACAAACCGTTGTAAAACATTTATTATAGGTATTGTATGTGTGAGCTAGTCAATTGCTTACGCAAGCAATTTAATGGATTGTACTGATTACGATCAAAAAATAACCTCACTTATAAACGAAAACACTTACTCGAAATTAAATAAAGATCCAACAGAACACATAGAAAGACAAATATACATTATGCTTAAAAAACATGAAAACCAATTTATAGATATTGAACGCTTTAAATTAACACCACACCACAGTAAAACACCACATTTCTATGGGGTAGCAAAAAATCACCAACCAAACCCTTTAGCTAGGTTTCTTTTAAATATATTAAAACCGCTAGTTGATAACACTAATTCATATATAAAAAATTCACAACACTTCCTTGAGAAATTGTCTAATATTCAAATAAATATAAATAAGACACTGGTAAGTATTGATATCGTTAGTCTTTTTACTAATGTACCTGTAGATAAAACTTTAAACATAGTAAGAAATAAACTTGAGAATGATAACAATCTTAGTGAACGTACATCATTAAACATTAGTACTATTCTAGAATTACTAACTTTTTGTGTAAAAACCACTTATTTTCAATACAAAAACGAATATTACCAACCAAATTTTGGCATGGCTATGGGGTCTCCTTTATCTCCTTTACTAAGTAATATTTTTATGGAAAACTTTGAATTAAATTATATTCAAAATTACGATCATAAACCACTTATTTGGTGGAGATACATTATAAGTTTTTATATCATATTAACACCAAAGAACCAACAATTAAATTTACTATTGAAAAGAAAACAGACTAACAACTTCCATTTTTAGACATACTTATCAAAAAAGACATACACAGTTTTGAAACAAAAGTATACAGAAAACCTACACACACAAACAGATAGTTAAATTTTTACTCAAATCATCCAATCATGGTTAAAAAGGGAGTTGTAAAATGTCTATATGATAGAGCAAAAATAATTTGCAAAGATCAAAATGAAATTTTGAAAGAAAAAATTTTATAAAAGATGTTTTAAATCAAACAATTATCCTAATGAAAAACATTTTTATGAATTTGAGAATCCAAAAGACAAAAAATTCCAAAATAGACCAATTACAAACCACTTTATACCATACATACCTAATTTATCAGATAAAATAAAACCAATAGGTAAACGTTTTAACATCAGAACGATCACAAAATAGACTTAGAAGCGAACTAAAAACAAAACCTACCAATGAACAATAAAATACAAAAAATGTTATTTATAAAATTCCGTGTCAATGCAATACATTTTACATAGGTGAAACCTCTAGGCCATTTAAAGAACACCATTACATACATAAAAAATAGGGAATTTCAAAAATAAAACATTTGCCAACATGCGCTAGATAACAATCATAAAATTAATGGGAATGCTTCTAGTATTTTAGCAAAAGAACCATGTTCCAAACAACGTAAAATAAAAGAAAGTGCCTTAATATTATTAAATAAAGATAATTGTGTAGCATCTTATTCCGTTAGTTTTAATAACACATAATTAAATTTGCTAAATACTGAAGTTAAAAAAGGACACCCCAAAATACAATAAATTAAAATGAACATACTCTAGGTACACATATTTCCCACCTTATTCTAACAATTAAAAATAACACCATTAAATTGACATTCATTGACATTTTGTCAGAGATTAGCCATTCCGGTTATATTTCTGATACTAAACATAAGATATATTCTGCTTTTAGTATTTTATTTGTAGGTTTGCTGAAGACGGGGGTAGACATTCCCCCGAAACGTCCAGAAAATAAACATTTTTCAGTGTCGTTCCTCGGATACCTTCATAGTGGATCCAGAACTTAAGACTATCTATTGATTTTATAAGGTAAATATTTTTTTTTGTTTTCAGATTTTATTAGGCGAAAAACCCAAAAAATAGTTTTAAACCATGAATCCGCCATTACAATTTCGTAATTATCTCAGTGATTAATGCGAACATAATATCATTTTTTAACGTCGATCCTTGAGATTTTGTAACTCATTTGAAGAAAAACTGGCCAAGAGGTAATTGAACTCATTTAAATTTACTTTTTTTTTTTAGAGAAAACTGGATCTTTTTATGCGTAAAGCATACGACACAGGAATGAATCAAAGGTCTTGATCTTGGTTCTTGTCTTGCATTTTTGAACAAAAGAACTTTTCAACATTCAAATGTTATTTTTGCAATTTTAGCTTAAATCGAATTTATCATTGAGCAAAAATTCAAGAAATTAAATAAACTTATAACAGCAAAACAACCGTTAATTTGTCGCATTCCTCAAAGTATTAATTTTAGTCTATAAATTAATTTCTAAATATTTCTTTTGTATAAAAAGAAGTATTTATATAACCTATAAAGGCCAATTTCGCTAAATATAACCCCGACGAAGTTTTAATAGACACCGACCGCATATATGGAACTGATCTATGTTTACTTGTTACCGCCATTTTCAACAAGTAAAAACTCTTTATCCTAAAAATATTCCGGTCGGACAACCGATGTAAATAAACTGCAAGAGTAATACGCTTTATAAATAAACAGTCTCTTTATTTGCTTCCCTAGAATGCACCCGCATATAAATCAAACATTATTTTTATCTTTCTCACCCTAAGTGACCGAGCACCTTATATCAGTTGAAAGCCGCAATTTCTATTTGCATTTTTTTCACGTTTTATAGCATCTCAGTCAAGTAAGTTGGGCATTTTCAGATTACTTTGTAGCGGGTCGAAAGAGGAATCCCCGATCGAAAGTTACCTAGCTAAAATTCACACATTTAGCACGGGTTAAGTTTCAGTTGAAGGCAGAAATGAGTGTTTTCTTAACACGTCTATCAAAGGCCGGTAAATAATTTTTTATTCAATATAATTGAGTGAATCAAGTTTTAAAATACAAATGTTTCCATCAAACATGTTAATTCCTACTCGTTTCGGTTTTGTACCCAAAGGGGTTAAACCAATTAGTAGTAGTTTTTACAGTTATGTAACGGCGAGAGTTCACGTTTCAAGCATTAATTGCGCCATTTTTTGATTTTATAAAAGGTACAAGTTATTTGTTGTGTATCAATAAAGTCCAATTAGAGTAAAGTAAAAAGTTTTGGTATCCAGTTTATCGAAGAGGTGTGAAGCAGCATAGCAGGACTAAGAATAAGATCTTTTCAAATAACAGACGATATTGAGCAGGCTAGCTAGATTTTAGTTTCCAAAATAGGGGACAAAAAAATTAGTTTGTCGGTATGCTTATTAAAAATAAGGCAAACGAATACAATAATAACGAATGACGTAATACGGTAATACTAAATAGGTACACTATAATAACTACAGATTCTAGCATTAATAAAAACAAATTATTGTCTTTCAGTCTCTGAAACTATGTTAATTTACATATTATTATATATTTATTTTATTTTACGGACGATTCGTGAAATACGGGATATGAAATACTTGTGTCGTTAAGGTGTTCATTACTTGCAACAAAATATTAACAAATATTGTTAATTTTTTATTTTAGTTTATAGTTAGTTGTACAAATATATGGGTGGTTTATTTAATTTTAAGAATTTTATATGTACAGGGTGTTCCAGCGAGGACTGAACAGGGACCTATTTTCGACCTTCCTTGTATTTTGGAAAAATTCAAAATAGCCAATCGATGTATTTTTTCTTGTAGAATCCAAAAATATCATCGAAAAAATATTTGAACCAGAAACAAAAGAGTTACGCTATGCATCAGGTGTTTTTTAAATGGAATGTATCGTTTTTTATACGATTTTTGAAAATAGTGATTTTTTTTATGTCCGTTCTGATTAAAAGATTTGATTTTGGGATAGCTGTTTATATTACATTTTAATGTTTTACAAACTAAAATTTTAGATTCACCTGTTTAAAATATACGATAGGTTGGTATAGGTGATCAAGGTAAAATGACGTTTGAATGCTTTGTCAATAAAAATTGACATTATTTTAATTATTGTCGAAGTCTTCACCTAAAAAATATATATTTGACTCTGATCGAAATGAAATACTCTTTGGACGAGAGACTACAGATTGTTATACTATTTTACAAGTGCCAAGAAAATGCAAGAGAAGCAAGAAGAAGATTTATTGCAAATTTTCATAGAAATATATCCATCAATACAATTCTAAGGATAAAAAACCTATTTGAGGAAAATAAAACTTTACATGATAGAAAAAGAAATATACAAAGAAGAAGAAATGGAGACCAGGCCATTATAAATTATTTTCAAGTTAATCCAACCAAATCTATTTCGGATGCAGTTCGGAAGTCAGTACGGTGGCGGTGTAAGGCGCAGAAGAGTTACCCGAGGGACTGTTCACAGGACTCTGAAAATTCATAAATTTAGGCCTTTTCGTATCCTTCCACTTCAGCACCTAACACCGGCACAAAAAGAACTTCGCTTCCAATTTGTTTTTCAAATGGTAATTCGGCAAGAAAACGAAGACCCTGATTTATTCAAAAATATTGTGTGGACCGACGAAGCTACTTTCACAACATCGGGAGTATTCAACAGACATAATAGTCACCAGTGGGCCGTTGAAAATCCAAAAAAGTTCCAGACTATTAAATTTCAAGGGAGGAATTCTATTCATGTTTGGTGTGGGATAAAAAACAATAAAATTTTGGGACCAATATTTTTTAACGGGACTTTAAATGGGCACAGATATTATGAGTTTTTAGAAAACAAAATTGAACATTTTTTGGAAGACTTACCATTGGCAGAATATCAGAATTTAATTTGGCAACATGATGGGGCGCCTCCTCATGCCGTGCATGATGTGGTTCAATTTTTACATCGGCCCCATAACGAATGGATAGGGCGAAATGGGACATATGCTTGGCCGCCCAATAGCCCCGACCTCTCAGTTTTGGATACATTTCTTTGGGGCCATTTGAAGAACGTCGTATACAGACAACGAAACGAAAATATTCAAGAGATCATGGGAAAAATTGTCGATGAAATAAACCGCCTTAACCAGGAAAATCATATTGTAACAGCAAGTTCAGAAAGGCTACAAAGGGGTTATCGATGTTGTTGCGAGAAAAACGGCGGTCACATTGAAAACTTATGTTAGTAGTTTTATTTTATTATTTAATAATTATTTTTTATTGAATTTCTTTTTCTATCATGTAAAGTTTTATTTTCCTCAAATAGGTTTTTTATCCTTAGAATTGTATTGATGGATATATTTCTATGAAAATTTGCAATAAATCTTCTTCTTGCTTCTCTTGCATTTTCTTGGCACTTGTAAAATGGCATAACAATCTGTAGTCTCTCGTCCAAAGAGTATTTCATTTCGATCAGAGTCAAATATATATTTTTTAGGTGAAGACTTCGACAATAATTAAAATAATGTCAATTTTTATTGACAAAGCATTCAAACGTCATTTTACCTTGATCACCTATACCAACCTATCGTATATTTTAAACAGGTGAAGCTAAAATTTTAGTTTGTAAAACATTAAAATGTAATATAAACAGCTATCGCAAAATCAAATCTTTTAATCAGAACGGACATAAAAAAAATCACTCTTTCCAAAAATCATATAAAAAACGATACATTCCATTTAAAAAACACCTGATGCATAGCGTAACTCTTTTGTTTCTGGTTCAAATATTTTTTCGATGACATTTTTGGATTCTACAAGAAAAAATACATCGATTGGCTATTCTGAATTTTTCTAAAATACAAGGAAGGTCGAAAATAGGTCCCTGTTCAGTCCTCGCTGGAACACCCTGTACAATAAACCTTTCACATTTTTAAATTGATATGTAATATATTTAAGCCTAAATAGTTTTGTTAATTATTGTTGGTTTTATTGGTTAAAATTTTAATATAAAACCTCATTCGAAACAATAAGTCATAACATAAGTCGAACAATTTAGATTTTGCAGCCTGCCTGGCTGGAATGATCAGTTTAAATCAGGATCTTGAAAATATTTGAATTTGTATAGGATTGCTACATACAAAATATTTAAAATTTCGTGCATTTTTTAAATATGTCATCAAAAAAAGTTATCAGCGGTTCGTATCGATCGTAAATGGATCGCCATGTATACTTAATACTAGTGTCAAAAAACCAATGCTGTACCTATTATTTCCTCAGGAAATAAATAGCTAAATTTTAATTGAATTTATGCAAGACCTTATAGACGCATTGTTAATCACTAGAAGTAAATCTACAATACGAGAAAATATTAATTAATATTTCCTAACGGGATTTATAACAATGCACACTAACTTCTAGCTTCTATGCTTAGGATTGTTAACGTGTTCTGGATGTTTTAAGTCATTCTGCTTGTCATCCAGCTTTTATAATGTAGTACGTTTTGCTTTCAGCAAAGTTTAGAGAATTGGTACAAATTAGTTTGCTGTTCAGCGGCTCGGAATGTATATTCAACTTCTGTTAATTTACGTACATACTTTTCGATTTAATTATTTTTAATTATTTCAGGTGCTTGCTCTGTGTTATCTATTATTCTAGCTGAGGCCTTTTACTTCGTTGAACATATAATTCGAAGTGGAAGAATATGTAAATAACAATAACAAATAACTAAAATAATTTCTTAATAGAGATAAGAGCTTTAAGCTTTAAATTATTTAGAGTAACGATTTTTAATAAAACTCCCGCATTAGGGAGCCTATTGCTATTACGATAGAATAAATGTACTTCTTAACAGAGGATTATCCTAGAATCCCTCTAGAATCTTGTCTACCTCTGCCTCACTTATTGGCCTTTTTCTAATATCGAATTCTGATTTAGTAAAACACATGTGACTGATTACCCGCTCAACTGTTGTCAGATCATGAATTTATTTTTTGTGATCTTTTAGTACCTAATAGATCAAAGGAAATTATTTTTAAACAATATAGAGACTAAAAAATATCAATATTACACAATTCCTGGTCGACTTACGGTCGATTCCTTGGAGAAATATATATGATGATAATGATATCAACAGCAATATATTTATAAAACATTTATATTTTTACTTTATAAACAATAATATTAATACTTTACTAGATCTTCATGCTCCTATAAGAAAGGCTAGGTTTACAAAAAATAATTATCCGTGTATAACCCACAATATAAAAAATTTAATAAAACTTAGAAATAAGTCTTTAAGCAGATATAAAAAGACCAAAACTGTCGCTCATTGGGAATATTATAAATCTCTGCGCAACTTGACGACTCTCACTATTCGAAATAAAAGAAATATTTTTTGAATCCAGGTTTAGGCGGTCCGTAAATATTTGGCAAGAGTTGAGGAAATACCGTGTAGGCATTGCGAGCAGTAAAGTGGAAATCCTTGAGCATTTAAGAAACCCATAATTTATAAACAACTTCTTTAGGTCATCTGCACCCCAAACTCAAGCTAGCAGTACAGAGCTTATTAATTTTTATAGTAGTAATGGCAAAGACAATGTACAAAAACTTTAAAACGGTGACAGACATAAACATTTGGCATACAATATCTAAAATAAAATCAAAAGCTAAAGGACATGATGGTTTTAACATCGATATAACCGAATTGTGCTGCCCTTTTTACTTTCATTTTTAGCACATATCATAAATTGCTGCATTTTAAATTCTGTATATCCAAATTGCTGGAAAAAAGCTCTAACGGTGCCTCTCCCAAAGATCAACAACCCGGAGGAAATAAGTATTTTGCCGTGTTTATCAAAAATATTAGAAAAATTAATTAATAAAGAACTTGAGAAGCATGTGGAGCAAAACCTGAAACCCAAACGGGCTTTAGAAGGAATCAGGGGTGTTCCACGGCTCTATTAAACGTTAGTGATGATATTGCAACTGATTCTGGACAAATAAAGATATTGGCACTTTTAGACTTCTCGAAAGCGTTCGATACTTTAGATCGCCTATTATTGTTGGCTATTCTCCATTATATTGGTCTAAGTGAAGATGCTGTAAATTTTTTTAAAAGTTTTTTTCAAGATCGAAAACAGTGTGTAATTCTTGATGGGGATTATCCACTGAACTATTCGTTGATACTGGTGTGTCGTAGGGATCCATTATCAGTCCTCTGTTATATTCTGTATATACTCCAAATCTGCCGAACGTTATTAAAAAATGCAAATTTCAATATTATGAGACGAAACACAAATATATTTCTCTTTTTAAAAACAGGACATCTTTGAGGGGTGTAAAGCTTTTAATACCGATCCCAAAGAACTTCAAAAAACTTCATTGGATCATTCTATACATCTTAATCCAAAAAAATGTTGGATTACGATTTTTGGTAAGAGGATGATATGGCGTTAGGGAATTAGTTAATATATAATTCGGAGACTCTACCCTACCGATTAAAGATAATGTAAGGAATCTGGGCGTTATACTCGACAAATATCTTAGATTTCACAACCATGTCTCTCAATGTATTCAGCGAGTTTACGTTGAACTAAAGCTTCTATACAGTAATCGTCACGAATTATGAAAAAAACTTAAAACAATGCTTTGTGACTCCCTTGTGCTCTCCATGTTTCACCATGGTGATGTAGTTTATGGAAATAGTCTAAAAGCTATTCAAAAGCAGAGAATTCAAAAAGTTCAAAAACTCCTGTTTACGTCTTATATATGGAATACGAAAGCGGGAACGAATATCTTATAAATTATCGGATGTAAAGTGGTTGATTATGGAGAATAGGAAGAGGCTTCACGAGGCATGTTGTTATCATAAAAGAAAAATATTTAGATCTCATGTGTATAAACTAAATTTCATAAACAAATTTTTTAAATATTATTTTAATAGACAGGCCACGACATAATAATAACTGTAGTTAAAACTATACTTTTTTTACTCTGTTTTCCTTTCTTTTTTACATACTGCCCTTAGAAGGAACAGGTACTTAGGAAATATATTTTTTTATATTGTGAGCATGTTGTTTTTAAGGTTAAGTTGAACAGGGTGGATAACACTTAGGTGCTATCTACATCCAGACTTCGCCTTTTATGTCATTACGTTTTAAAAATTCACACATCTAAATACTTACTGTATATCATTTACCTCTATATTGTGAAAATACAGACATAATTATTATTATTATTATTATAATGGGTGTTGGAAAAGTCTCCTAAAACTGGAATATTCAATCTTATCTGTTATTCGGCAAAAGTCTTTCCCCACAACAAAAAATAGAAAATGCTTTCGATTTTCTACATTGCTTTAATTTCTCTCTGAATAACATATTATTTCAGCGTAAAATTTTGTATTTAGATATTTACAGTGCATTAGTAAAGGCGATTTTCGTCTGGTCATAAAACTAAAATAATATGTCTTGCCTTGAGAAAAATATTATAGACAATTAATTTCTCTATAAAGGACTTAGTTGCGGCGTAGCACAAAATTACGCAATAGAATTCTTATTTTCGACCAATTCTAATGTTGGCCATTATTGTTATTAAATTCGAAATATACATACTAATCAAAATTATATAGGTAACTGTTGTAAAATGTTGCCTGTTTGTTACTAATACATGTAAAATTTAAACGCAAAGAAAGTTTTTTATCAATTCTTATACGCACTTTATTTAATTTATATTTTAAATTTATTAAATAAACATTTTTCATTGTTATGCCAAAAAATAGTACAAATAAAAATTCAACTAGGTTTTGTACACTGTATTCTTCCATTTTTCTCCATCTCCAATATTAGTTTCATTTTAAGATATACAAAAATGTTAAATATGAAAGTTGTAGGGTTCATTACGTAGTTTATAAAAGATTATTTATATATTTATTTATGATTATTTTTATTTTTTTTTTTAAATAACTTTGTTTATTAAATTAATTTAAAATATAAATTAAATAAATTAAGTATAAAAAACGATAAAAAACTTTCTTTGCGTTTAAATTTTACATGTATTAGTAATAAACATGCAACGTTTTAAGACAGTTACCTATTTGATTTTGACTAGTATGTATATTTTGAATTTAATAACAGTAATGGTCAACATTAGAATCGGTCGGAAATAAGAATTCTACTGCGTAAATTTGTGCTACTCCAATGTGTCAATAGTTTATTAAAGATAGAGATACGCCGCAACTAAGTCGTTTGTAGGGAATTTCGTCGTGATATTTCCTGTATAAATCCGGACAGTGGCGTGGGGGGTAAGACCGCCAAACGCCTTACGTGTGCGAGACGTTTTTGCCATATCAATCGAATATGATTTATATATCGAAAAATTATCACAATAATATCCATGAAATTTTCCGTTTAATAATTTATTGTTAAAAATGTTAGAGGTAAAACAATTTTCAATATTTTCAATATTGGGTATTGGGTGTCTGAGGGGGATATACCCCTATATAATTTTCGTATTTTCAATATTAGATATTGGATGTCTGGGGGGTATGTAGCCCCCTCTACCCCCCGCCCTTGTAATGGACAAAATGGATGATAAAATAAAATTGCCAATTCCAGAACGCTGTTTAGTAGGTAGGTAGTTTTCAAAAATGCAAATCCTTATTTCTCCGTTTATCTTCCTATGCTAATCTTTAATAATAATATAATATCGTACAAATTATTAATAATAAATGTAGTCGCTGGTCGATATTTTTAGATATTACTTGTTCACACTTAGATGCAATATTTAATTCTGAGTTAACTTTAAGATTGTTATTTGCAATTTTTTAGTTTATCTTTATAGCACATTTATTTTGTTCTGAAAAACTTAAAGTTAGTTTTCTAAGAAGATTGCATTACGTTATTTGGCAGCCATTTTATTTTGCCATTTTGAATTTGTGCCACAAATTTACCAGTTTATCTCTATATCACAGGTAATGTTTGCAGAAAATTTGAAATTAATCTAATGAGTAATTTTTTTATGCTGATTTTTTAAATATTTTATTAGGCCGCCATTTTGTTTTGCTATCTTTGGATTCACACCAAAACGTTACCAGTTCATTCCTATGTAACATTTGATTTTTGTGCAAAATTTAAGGTAAATTGGATGATTAGTTTTATAGTAATAATTCTTTTAACGTCATCTTCTTGCGCCATATTGGATAATTGCTAAAATATTGTCAGGTCATCCACATATGACCAATAATGTTTGACCAAAATTTGAGGTCAATCGTGTAAGTAGTTTTTAAGCTATGCCGCGAACTGTCTGAAAGACAGACAGACAGGCCTACGGAATTGATATAATATAGTATTTGGCATTTAGGAACACTAAACCGTGAAGAATAGTAAGAAGGTGATTTTTTTATGATTATAAACATTTTTTTTTGGCCGCCATTTTGTTCCACCATCTAGAATTCGTGCCAAAATTATACAAGTTCATCTCTATACCACGATTAACTATTGCACAAAATGTGAAATCAATCGGTTAAGTAGTTTTTTAGGCAGAATTTTAAAATATTTTATTAATCCGCCATTTTGTTTCGCCATCTTGGATTAATACCAATATTTTACCAGGTAATTCCTACATAGTACTCGATTTTTGTGCAAAATTTAAGTTAAATTGTATAAGTAGTTTTTTAGTAACGATTTTTTTATCATCTCATTAGGTCGCCATATTATTTCGCCATATTAGATTTTTACCAAAATGTTACCAGGGCATCCCCATATGATACTTATTTTTTTACAAAAAATTACACCATTTCAATTAAGCTTAACTAACTTTAATATTAAATAATTTATTCGATAATCGATTATTAATTTAAATAATCGCTCGGAGCTAAAAACTAAAGCCAGATGTTACTTGCGTGGGTGCTATCTTTAACTAACAAGTACGCTAAATTACTTATTTCAAATTAATGAAAGAGAATACATTTCATATTTAGATCCTATAACCAGTTGGAACAATGGTCGTTCAAAACGGCACAAAATTACAACATATCCTCTGACAGGGGTGTGTGGTAAAGCAAACTAAGTTCCAGCTTGAGTGTTTGAGCCCGGTAGCGTATGCCGGATGTTTAGAGTCATTTAGCTTATCATCGGGCTTTTATAATGTTGACACGACAGGGCAAAACGAATATGTATGTTTTGCTTTCGACAAAGTTTGCGAAATTAGTTGGAGTTAGCTTGACTCTGGTTAATACCAAACGTATTTAATACCGTGTAATTTGCATCTACATTTTTAGACTTGATTATTTTAATTACGTTTCCTGCTTATTTCGCACGAAAGAAGAGCTTTTATTTAATATACCGGGTGTTTCTGAAATGTGGTTACTTTAAAAGATACATTAGAAAATCAAAACTGATGGCTAATAAATAATGAGTATAAATGAGTTTTTTGACAGCGTATGTAACGTTTAGTTACTTCCTGTTTACAATACAAGGCGACATTCTGAGTGCAAACCACCTTAACTTTTAATTTTTTGACGTGTCGTGACAGAAAAAAGTAAATTTAAGTTTTAACTCGAGAGTGCCATGAACCATCTAAATTACCACTAAAAGTTAAGTAAATAATATATTTTCATAAATTAATTCATAATTTAAATTTTAATGAGGGCTTCAATATGAAAGTATCGTTTATTTAAACAAATCAGTTTATTTCAATGGAAACAGTGGGAAACTGAGTTAAAAAAATTCCTCAATTTTTTATCTAAAGAACAATATCCATAACGCCTACTTTTAATTACTAAATTAGCCAGAATATCATCAAATTTTATATTTATATAATTATAAATTTACATTTATTATACATAAATAAATAATTTACGTATAATAAAAAGTAAATTATTTCAGGTTCTTTAAGGTACCCACCATTTTCATGTTGACAAAATTGTACTGTTCCAACATTAGCTCTGCCACATTTTTTATTTCTGTGGGGTTATACTATTTATAGCTACAACTTTTTTCAGTTTTTGTATTGTTACAGCCAGACCGGTCAAAAAAATATTATGCCCACAATTCTTGTAGCATTCCTAACCAACAGTTAAAACCAAATTCTTTTTAAAAATTTCTTTCCTGCTTTAGATAAGAATTTTCTTAGGAGCTCATTGCTACTTACCGATATTTACGACAAGACCTTATCGGCTATCCATCGATATTATCAGATACCTATCGCCATTATTGTACATCTATCGACACATCGATAACTGTCGATATATCGAGATTTTTTATTTACCTGTTATTCGAAAACCTATGGATAACTATCGATAACTGCCCATCCAGAATGTCGTTTCAGAAACCAACTTCAATATTTCATTCTTCGCTTATTGTCTTCCTTGAGGAAATAGTGATGTAAGAGTAAAATAAAGGCTTTTTCTCTCTCCATTCTGAGGTATTGCTAATGCAACACGTCAGAAAACTGTACGTTAGTGCAGTTTTTTTTCCACCATGTATAGACCTATGAATTTTCCTTATTAATTGAGTTATGACCCTCCAGACCCAAATAGAATATAAAATTTAAGATATCACCGAAACGTTTAAGTTTTTTATAATATTCTGGCTAAAATTTCAATTAAAAGTAGGCCTCATAAATAACGTTTCGTAGAGAAAAAAATTGTCAATTTTTTGATCTCAGTGGTTAATTCCATTTGCATTTTAAAAAAACTGATTTACTTAAATAGGATCTATTTTTTTCATAAAAATTAAAATGAAGTCAAATTATGTTTTTGTCTAAACTTTCATTGACAATTTAAGGAATTCTCATGATTCAGGGCACTCTAGATTTAAAAATGAAATTTATTTCTTTTCTATCGTAATTTGCAACATGTAAATTAATTTCCACTATCTAAAGATGTTCTAATTAATTTAATAATGACACTCTAGACCGAGACAAATTACAAAATTTAAGGAATTACTCAAAATTTTTCAGTCAGGTTTTAAACTAGGCCTAAATTATAAAGTAGGCGTTATGAATATCAATTCTTTCAGAAAAAATAGAGCAATTTTTGAACTTAGTGGCCCACTATGTTTGCATTTAAAAAACTGTTTTTACGTTTTTAAGCAAAATTGAATATATTATGCTAAAATTCAAAATTTTGTTCATGCCCGGTTTAAACCGGAAGTGACAGAATATTACATATATTGTTAACAATCTCAATTATTTCATAATTCTGTGCTACAAAATAAAAACTTTACAGCAGTGGGCAACATTCATTAACAGATTAGCTATCATGGCTGCCAATATTATTCACTTATTCAGCATTGGCCTTGGCTTGAGCATGCCTTCTTTCACTACAAGCAAACCTCTTTGATTTGTGTCAAAAGCATGTACAGGGTGGTTCAATAATGGAGGCCGTCGGATGTAGCTCGGGAACCGTTATGGACAGAACATAAGTGAAAAATATTTATAGGTAAATCGGCCAAGAAAATTCTCTGTAAATTATTTACAAGTTCGAAATAATTTAAAAAATGGCCGCTAGGGGGAGTGACAGCAACACAAAAGTCTAAATGCCAACTTTCCCTTAAACTTTCATAATTGAGGTATGTTCAAACTATAAGCATTGTATTCTTCAACCAATTACGCACTTTTTTGCTTTCGACCATTTATGTCTATTTTCAAAAGTAAAGTGGTGGGGAAAGGTCAAATATTTTTACTTTCAAATGTAGTTTTCCCTGTTTTGGATTTTATTCAACTTGGTGTCAAAAAAAGTGCTTTTTATGCTTTGATCTTCGAGCCATAAACTGCACCGTAATGACTTTGTTAGTGGTCAGTAGATGGCATTGTTTCGGATTTTTTTTTTCAAAAAAAAAATCAAATGGTACCCTATGATTTTTATATTACAATTTATTTGGTAATTATGAAGGACATTGAATTGTGAAATAAAAAAATACAGGTCCGCATTTAAATTAAGAATCCGAAACTACAGAACTACAAAATAAGAAAAACCGACCTCTATTCCTAAAAAGCGTTATGAGAAACCTAGAACAACCTATGTTGGGATGGCTCAACGAAGAAACACCCAGAACGGGATGCCTATCAGACAGAAAATACAGATTTACAGAAAAAACATCTACTATTATGCTCTCATAAGAGTTACTCAAATAACAGAGTTGGAATACCACAGCTATCATTACTGTGACATTATGAAATATTTACTACGATGGCGTATTGATATTGCCAGTACCAGATTATCATGCACAACATAACAGAACGAATGGAAAAGAACTTACTGTGAGTGGCACCATAGGAAATGGAAAATGCACCCTTAGTAGTAAGCAGAAAGACTAAAACCATTAACATTACAGGCGAGGAAAAGATGGTGCAAACAAAAATGTTAATTAATGTTTGACCACGGGTACTCATATCCGGAAAGCTACTAAGAAGGAGGAAGACGCGCTTACGAACTTACGCTTAATGCCCGAAATGTAAGATTCACGAGAGGCAAGTAAAATAGTACTCTATTTTGTAGATGGATCTTTACTAATGTATGAAGCGCCATACTGTGAGGAAGCAATGGTGAAGAAAATCAATAGAAATCTGTTCCTCAACTTCCAAAGGAGACCCGCCCTAAAAATCACAGGAGCATGCAGGACAGTCTGACTCAAAGCCCTCCTGGTGATAACAAGAATGCCGCCGGCCGATCTAACTCTTGGCGAGTGAAAGAACACACATTAAAAGGGGAGGAAATGAGGCAAGGGATGGAGCCAAAGCTTGGTTTATGACAATATTACAAGAGTTAGCAAATAAAAGTGACGAAACTGTTAGCTGAAGGAAAATAATAACAACGAAGAATCTGCGGTGGGTGGTTTTATACAGACGATCACACGGTCTTCGGATATACAAGAGGGTACATGATGTACAGGATGTATTTTATAATTTAACAATTTTTCCTATTTTTATTTAAACCGTTGATAGTTGGATAGAGCTCATTTCAAAAATGTTTAAGGTTTCAGCCGTTTTCGCTCTATATTGCTTTAAAAATCCTGAAATAAGGTTTATTTTATGTGCTTTTGCATCATAGTAGCCATGGACCGAAATCGCAGATTGCTGCGTTTACATTGTAAACTGCGAAACCAATAAGTATTAATCTAGGTAGGCATGGAAACAATAAAACAAAATACATAAACATTTGTCTCTTCTACTGTTTTTACTATAATTTAACTATAATCATTTAGCATTGAGATCACGAAATGATTGGAAAAAGGAAAAACGACTATTAAAGATTTCATATGTTTGACATTATTAATATTGATTTTTGTTTTTATTATCTACCCCGATAATAGTAATTTATGTAACCAAGTCCACTAAGAAGTTTGGAAATTTTGAACCGCAATCACAGAGTGAAAAAAATACCTTAATGCGTCAGTTACATGTAATATTTTGTCTAAGATCACGTTGAAAAAAAAATTAGTGCATATATTCTGCATATTTAGTGCATATGTTCACAAAATTCTTTCATATATATGCGTATATTCATATTATTATTATTAAACTTTGATGATTACTAAGATATAGTTTCATTATTCTTTCTTTCTAAATTCCACGTACTTCGATATTATTGAATGATCCTCAACGGCACAAATAATAGGTTCAAACTAATATCGTATTTTACGTAAAAAGCACATATTGGTTCACATCCATTAACTAGAAAATTGTTTTCTATAAACGAGACAAAATTATATATTCCCTAACAAGGGTGATGAAGCTTGAGTGTTTGAAGCCGGTAACGTATGTCGGATGTTTAACGTCATCTCGCTTGGCACCCCGTTTCCATAATGAAGACCCGATCGGAAACAGTCAATGGCGATAAAACAGATCCAGTGACAGCCCTAAACGAATATGTTTTGCTTTTGGCCGAAGTTTGCGTAATTAATAGAGATGAGTTTGCAACTCGGTCGCATGGAATTTATTCACAGAGCAGTCATTAATTTAAGTATCTCTTGGCTTAATGATTTTTAACTTGTCGAAGTGCTTAAAGCGTGTAATTCAAACAGTTCCGAGGCAGAGCTTGGCAGTAATGATTACAAAAAGCCATTCATTATTAATTTATTTAATTTTAATATAGTTATATCTGCTCAAGATTTTAAACTTAACACAAAGGTTTTACGACTTGTATTGTCGAATCTATAGAATAATAATCAGATTAGCCAAAAAGCAATTCGAATAATGTTGTTTTATCTTTAAAAGGACCCCTTACACTCATACGGCTTTCGTTAACTTTTTAACATGTTATTTATATAATGTAGTTTTCGAATCTTCATCAAAATGTGTGGCACAATTTGAGTCTATGATATGACCAGATTTTGAGATACAGACTGTCAAATTTTTGAATTAAGTTCTTTTTTTGCTTTATTTAGCTCCCCGGCCAAGATCTTGCTACTATTTTAGGATATTTTTTTGTCTTTTGTAAGATATAGAAAAATTTTACGATACTTCTTTGTTAATGCAGCGGCAGATCAATAATTTCTGTAAATACAAAATGCCGAAAAATTGAAAATAAAATTATCCATTCATTCTGTATATTAAGTAATAAACGACGAGATGTACCGTAAATTTGAATGCGTTTGAGACTTGGGTCAGGTTGTGTAAAAAAAGTAATTGGTAAAAAGAATGGTATTGGACAAAACGAACGATACAATATATCTGCCTGTTCCAGAACGCTCTTTTGTAGGTAGGTAGTGTCCATAAATACAACATTACAATATACAACAATAACACATTTAGTCGCCAGCAGATATTTTTCTTTAAAGTTCTCTAAAGTTTCTTTTAAGTTTCTTTTTTTAAAGTTTTTTATTTTTACAAATTTAGATGCAATATTTAATTTCCATCGGACTTTCAGAGTTTTACTTGAAATTGTTTAACTAATAAATGACCGTTTAAGGTTGTACACAATTATTTATCAGTAAGAAAATATAAGATGCATTGTTAATAAATAATATAATGAAGTGCACCTATATTGTTAGCTTTATTTATTAAACCTACAAAAATACTTGTTTAATAATAATAAATTACAAAACGTAAAAAAGATTGGTTGTTTGGATCAGAATTATCTTGAGTTTAATAACTCATTTTATGTTGCTCTAGAAGGTTTAATTATGGAGAATCCCTTAAGTCCAATTTTTGCAGAAATATTAATGAACTATATTGAAAACAAAATACACCAAAACCCTCTCTCAAAAAAATTTTTGTACTGGCATAGATATGTTGACGATATATTAACCTGTTTTACAGGGACCGAACGACAACACAAACAATTTCTTAACTTCATTAATAATATACACCCCAACATTAACTTCGCAAGAGAAATACAAGAAAACCAGTCAATTAATTTATTAGATTTAACGATAACTAATATAAATGATGCATACAATTTTGCAATTTATCGTAAACCCTCTCATACTGATACCATTATACACGCAAACTTTACACATCCTTACAAACATAAAATGGCCACTTTTCATTAATTTATCCATAGACCTTTAAACATACCGATGTCAGTTGATGATTACAATAAAGAATTAAATATTATAAAACAAATTGCTGTTAATAATGGTTATGAAGCTTCTGTTATAGATAAAATTTTGTCAAAGAAATTTTATAATAAAGCAATAAAGCTTGTATATAGAGTAGACAATAACTATGTGAACAAACAATTTAAAACTCTCACTTACACTGGAAAAATAACTGATACTATTTCTAGAAAATTATTCAATAGAGACACGAAAACCGCTTTTAAAACCAATAATACTTTAGGTAAACACATTAAAAATAACAAAAGCCAAACTAATAATAATGAAAAATCAGGAGTGTATAGGTTAGATTGTGGTTCATGTTCTAAAGTATATATCGGCCAAACTGGTCGCAATTTTGATTGAAGAACCAAATAACATACGACAAAGTTACATCAAAAACAAAAGAGTTTCACATTATGCATCTCATCTGTTAGACGAATACCATATTTTTAATGACAACTTTAAAATTTTACATTCAGAAAATAAATTTAAGAAACTAAATTTCTTAGAAGGTATGGAAACTAACAAACTTCACCAAAGCGGCAATCTTTTAAATGAACAACTGGACTTAAACACTTCCCCATTATTAAACTTAAATTTATAACTGTATCTATTTATTATTAACCTATTTACTCTTACAAACAAACCACTCAACATATGTTTTTATAGCGGAAGATTATATTAACAGTACTTCTTTCTTTTTTATTTAGATTTTATTGTAATCCTGTAAACAATGGCGCCTGTTATGTCTGATTGAGGCAATGTTTATAGGGACTATCTCTTTAGCCATTTGTAATTTTGTTATACTTAGGTAGGTAATTGGTTTTTTGTATATATATACTCTAAATGTTGTTAAAACAATATTGCCATAGTATTTTTTTAAATATAGTAGTAGAAATCGTATTTTTGTGTTTTTTATGTTCAATTAATGAATTTTCATCAAGTAACAGCCAACTCCATAGAATTTATTCTTCAAGCTCATACGAGCTTTTTGGCTACGTGGTATTTCAAACTACTTTTATGTTCAAAGAAATGTACCCAAAATATCTGGTTCCTAAGTCAATGCCTGAGTGCTACAGTATTCCCTAAATACATAAACCTAAAAACCAAGAACAGTTCTATCGCAGTTGAAAGAGGAGGATTTGTCGGAATGAAGAAATGGGTTATGGAAGACAGAAAAATCCAGTACAGTAAGGGAGATTTTCAATATATATCTTAAAGTAATTCTCTCCAAACTTATCTTTAGACTTCATAATATAGAATTTTATGTTCTAGATGTAAGAATTAGTGAACAAGTCAATGAAATAATTCATAAAAAATGTTTGTTTCAAAAATCTAAATTAAATAGATTAATATCTAACCAACATAAAAGTTCTTTACAATATAACTTTAGTAATCATACATTTTTTGAAAGATTTGTTAGCCTCACAGATTTTAACACAGACATTTGAAATTCATCTTTTAAATAAAGGAATTTGTTACAATTTAAAACCTAGAGATGACCAGAGTGACAGAAATTATTTAGGTGTTGAATGCGAAATAGCTTTGTCTGATTCGAGTTTAACTGAAAAACATTTAATTGCTTATAGTATTCGAACGTTTCCATTAAAGAAAATTAAAACCCCTCACTTACAGGAATATAATATTTGTAAATCAATCAAATAAAAATCAGAACAACATGACAATATCTTTACTCGTGCAGATAAAGGTAAATCTGTTGTAGCTTTATCCAAAGAGCAATATATATTAAAAACTAATCAATTTCTAGACATCCCTAAGTTCAAAAAACTTAATTATGATCCAACAAACATTTATCAAAAATTGATAAAAGACATTGTCAAAGAACTTTCTATTCTAACAATTAAGAAAAATCACTCCTAATACGTATAAACCCCCAACCACCTAAACTTTACTCATTAATTAAACTACATAAAACTAACTTTCCTATTCGCCCAGTTGTTAGTTTTGTCACTGTACCTTCTGTAAAACACTCTCTATTTTAAAGCCACGTTTAGTATTAGGAATTCTTTCGAATTAGTCGATAAAATTAAAAATATTACTTTACCTAAAAATTCAAGACTTATTTTATTTGACGTTCAAAATCTTTTTTCATCGATACCGCCAAACGACGTAATTGAACTTGTTGAAAATCTGTTAGTTGTGAACAATGTTAATCCAGTAATAAAGCAAGACATTTTTGACACTATTTTGTTTGAATCAGAATTATTTTGAATTTAATAACTCGTTTTATATTGCTCTACAAGGGTTAATTATGGGGAATCCCATAAGTCCAATTCTTGTAGAAATATGTATCAACCATATCGAAAACAAAATACACCAACACCCTCTCTCAAAACAATTTTTGTACTAGCATAGATATGTTGACGATATATTAACCTCTTTTGCAGGGACCGAACGACAATTCAAAAAACTTCTTAACTTCATTAATAATATACACCCCAACATTAAATTCACAGTAGAAATAGAAGAAAACAAGTCAATTAATTTCTTAGATTTAACGATAACTAATATAAATGACGCACACAATTTTGCAATTTATCATAAACTCTCTCATCTCATACTGATACCATTATACACGCAAACTCTACACATGCTTACAAACCTAAAATGGCAACTTTTCATTCATTTATCCATAGACTTTTAAATATAACGATTTTAGTTGAAAATTACAATAAAGAATTGAATATTATAAAACAAATTGCTATTAATAATGGTTATGAAGCTTCTGTTATAAAGTTTTGTCAAAGAAATCTTATAATAAAACAATAAATCTTGTATATCCAGTAGACAACAACTATGTGGACAAACAATTTAAAACTCTCACTTACACTGGAAAAAAAACTATTAAAATCCTTTTAAATTGCTTTATTTTATAAAAACCATAATTTTTGAACCTGTTTTGTTGGCTAAGTAAAGGTTTGTATAATTTAGTAATTTAAGATCACAATTTACTTATTAAATAATTAATATGTATACTATTCTATTATTTTTTATCAATATGTATTAAAATTTTTCCCTTGTAAAATAACTACTTAATTGCTTTCTAGAGTAACAAGTTATGCTGTACTGTTTGAGACCACCGGTTATGTCCATTACCATCCTTTTCTTACCTACTACATTTCTTCAGAAAACCGACCTTAGTCTCCAATACGAGCTCCAATATAACAAAAATTTTGCAAAATATCGTTGTGTGTTTAGTAAATGTGTAGAATTTATAGATTTTTTAATTAATTAATTAATTATTTTAATTAGTTAATTAATTGCAGATATTGTAAGTCTCGTGTTTATGTTTTGCCTATACGGTACTCGTGGTCTTATTATATTTCCAAAAGGCAGTCGTTTCCTCGTTGCTAAGTTCGTTGTTTCACAACTATAATGAATCCATTACAGTCCTAGAAATATAATGACTCCATGAGAGGACTCTCTCAGAAAAAATGTGCCATTTTGACAATAAAAATTATGATCAAAATGATGTGATTATATTTATATTTATGTGCAATTTGCGGTTTGGGATAAGGTGGTATGGCAAAAAATTATCCTATAATACACTGTTTAACTGATAACTGTCCAGAAAATTAACCAATTTTGATTTATAGTCTTTCAAATCCTGTTTAAAATGGGAGCGATCAAACGATAATAAATATGTATTTTTTAATTATTTTAATTCGAACGATATGGAAAATTTGACCCCCTCTGGCGGTTAAACCGCTGCCCTGTTCAGCAAAAGCTAAAATAGTTCTGAATGGGCGTATCGAGGAAAGAAAAATCCTTAATGATTTAGTGTTTAATAACTGCAAAGAAATTACAATTATCAGAGTTTGTTTTAAAAAAAAAAACTTTGTTTTTTTTCTTCCGTTTTTCGCTGACTCCGGTGAAAAATTGTTTTGTTGAAAAATGACCCAAAACAAAAATAATGTGGCAAAAAAATACATAACTGTATTTCAAGTTTGGCTCTCAAGTTTCCAATAAAGCAATTATTTGCCTGCAAATATATTAACCCTATTGGATAAAAACTAAAATGATTATGATTTTTGAAATTGGCCTTTAAAAAAATCGATACCCTTACTTTGAAGCTGAATATATCCGAATGTGTTATCTTTTTTCTTTTCATAAACGCAAGTTTTTCTGATTTGTCAAAGATAAATGAATAAACATTTACTTAAATTTCATTTACTTTTTTACATTTCATTTTCGAAATTTGGTGGATATAATTTGGATACTTCTGAGAAGTTAACTACATTTTAGGACAGAAGATCTCCTCACTTTAGAACGACCTTAGTAAGGAAATTCGTCATCATATTCTATGTAGGGTTAATGCTTATATTCGATTCTGTCCAGTATTAGTCGAGATTAGCTTTTGTGGAGCAGTTGGAGTATCAACCCCTTCTGTAACTGAGCACTGCTGAACATAGGCCTCGTAATCTATGCGTTCCAATTCTGTACCACCTGCATCCAGTTTGATACTGTCCTTCTGATATTAAGTTAGAGGAGCCCTCTTTTATATATCTTTTGTCTATCGGTCGTCGGTTGACCTAGCGATGTGCCCGGCCCAAGTACACTTCAATATAGCAATTCGTGTTACACCTGTCATTCCCCTTATTTCTATGTTTGGAATTCTATCTCTGGATAGAATGATGATGCCTAGAACTGATGTTTCTATAGCCCGTCATTACTGATAGAATACAATGATTAAAAAATTCCTTTTCAAGCAAGTAGGGATATCTGATCTGAAAACCTGCTTCAGATTGTCCAATGCCGCCCGGATAAGCCTATTCTTCACTGAAGCTCATTTGTTTGACTATCTCGAAATAAACAAATCTTATGGTCAAATTATTTATAACACGACACCTGTTCGATATTGTCCTCTCTCAAAGAAATTTTGCTGGTAGTGATCAGATTTGTCATAAACTGGTTCTTCGTAGTGTTAGCGGGCAGGGCCACGCTACCATGGCAAACAAACCCTGCATTTAGCCACCTACAATATAAAAGAACACTTTCTTCGGAAGATAAACTGGTCGAATTGGAAGAAGTGTCATGATTTAGAACCAAATAAATGCATATTTTCATAAAAATTTTGAATAGAATTTTGCCTAGAAAATGTTTTTGCACGCAGTACCGAGAATTTTGAATGCATATTTCTTAGTGGAAAGTACTATTAAGAGAAACCAAATGTTTGGTAAATAACATAAAAAAACCCTCAAATTCTGAAATTTGTCCCAAAAATGTGTGTGGTTGTGGGTCTTATTTGTTTTTGCTTATTGCATTTATTGTATTGCTGAAGATTAAAAAGTTAAATTTAATTGTACAGAGTGCAAAAAGTGTAACCGATTTTAACCCCAAAAAGTAAACACCAATATTATATTTATCTTGGAAAAGATGTTCAGTTAGGTTTTTATTAGATACATTTGTATGATGCCCAACCCTACGTTAGCACTCTATACAGTGGTGGCAATAAATCATACGGAGTAACAAATTAACGACTATACTTTTTTGGCAATATCTCATTGATATTAAAGCTATGAAGAAGACAGCAAGTTTCTAGCAACCTAAAAATATCCGTGATTCTGACGAAATTCTATAATTGGCCGTTAAGTGCACCCGAAAAATAGCGTCGTTATTTCAAATATATAACAAATGATAGACTAAAATATTAACATTTTTTTTTTATTTTGCATTCATAAAAATTTTTCGATACGCAAATTGGTTTAAAAATAGCTCTCCTTCCTATACTACTTTTTTCTGTCCAGGGTTAGCAATGCTGAATCATGGCTTCCTCGAATTTAAAGCACCCGTCAAACAAAAACACGTCTCAAAATTGAAAGACAAAAATGGCAGGCTTATAATTCTTATTTTTGGCATGCATTTGAAAATGTTCAGTAATAAATAATTTTTTATAAATAATGCTTTTTTAAAATATAGTGCAAAAAATAGTATAAAATACTCGATTCAAAAAATATTCGGTCTCATTCACATTTAGAAAACTAGCCTGCCTGCAGCCTAGGGCTCGTGCTATAAATTGATGTTTCATAAAAGTAGTGTTTTAATATACTATTATTTTAGTAAAGTCGCCAATTGTTATTTCATTTCATTAGAACTCGTTTTAAAAACTCAGATTTTTGGTTGCTAGCATACAAATCAGAATACAATCACATTATTAATTAAGACTCAAAGTCAATAGAAAGGAGTAGTTGACATCAATATCTTCCCATTTAACGCTAATTAATTTTAAAAAGTTACTACTTTGCTTGAAACTGCCCAAACTTTAAAAACTTTTTTGGCTGAATATAATGAAACTGTATTTGAAACATTATTTTCTCGCTAGAAACTCTATATTAAACTTATGAACAAAAACCCTAAAAAGCTTGGAATTCTCATTCTCTATTTCATTCTAAATAATTTACATTATCTATTATAAGTTGGGGACTTATTGGTAATTCTTGAATAAATAGCTTATCAGTGGCGCAACTTCAAACTTTCGCCCTCCCCCGCAGCTTTCGAAAATGCCCCCCCCCCCCTATACGCACGATTCGTATTTAATCCATTTCAAAACCAAAAAAACTCTAAATTTTGTCTGAACAAACATGTTTCAAAAATATGTCTACCTATATTACTAGAACACAAACACTAATTTAAAAATAACGCAATACACATATAAAAACAAATAAACCCAACAAATAAAAATAATTAAATTTTTTTTCCGCAAAATCAGTAATGGCCTGATTTGTATGGAGGTCTCTTGCTAAATGATTTTCTATCGCTAAGAGAGACAGAGAGTCTAATCTCTCCAGAGAAATACTATTTCTAAGATAGGTGTTAATAATTTTTAATTTTGAAAATGGCCTTTCTTTAATAGCTACGCTTACTGTTGAATTTTCTATTAACAAATGTTTTTAAAACTCAGTTATGCTTTGAATATTTTGATTTAAAATCAATTTTATAAAATCTTTGTAACTCATCCCCGTTTTTAAGAATATTTTTTTGTGTTACTAAAAGGAAAGAAGAAAAAATTAAATATTTTATTTACGTGACAAAATTATCTAAAACGGAAGTTTATTGAAACGTTTATAAGGTCCAATGTTGCATAAAATATACCTACTTCAAACCTGTGTTCCGAATCTGAAAATCTAAAATCAGAACAAAATTTATCAAAATGAGATTTTACCTTTGGTGCTTTCTGGCAGTAAATTGTGGGTTTATACCCCATTTCTGAGAAATTTTGACGGCTTCTTCTTTGAGTTCTGAATATTTACTACTAGTTTCAGATAATCATTAGATGTTTTTCTTTAAAACTGTAACTACTCCATTTAAACTTGTATCCGAATTTTGTATTACTTTTGATAAAATATTTATCTCTTGTAATATTGTGTCGAGAAATACACACGGAAAAACAAACTCAAAACCTTCAATTTAGTTTGTATCATAATTTGTATATCAATTTTATTAGATATAAAAAAATTAGAGTTTCCTTGGGATCCATTGTCACCGGGCCCTTAGCATCTGTGGCCCCCCCGCGGTGCGGGGCTAGCGGGGGTGTAGATACGCCACTGTAACTTATTATAATTTTTAATTTAAAAACATTGCAAAATTAACCTGTAATAATTTTGTTAACGAAACCATTTTTTTTAAATCATTTTATTAGTATTTTTATCCATCTTAGCTTTTTTATAAAATATCAGCACATTTTTGTTATAATGTTTTTTAACACCCAAATATCCCGACTCTGGTTTGAGTTTAAGGAAACATTTAGGAAACATACATATTAAAATATCATTGCAATTTTTCAATTCAATCTTTATGATGGTTTCAAGAAAATGATTTTGTTTAATTTTTTAATAAAAATTATGATTGGGGGACTTTTGAACTTAACGTCCACAACTTTGAGGTGGGATATATATTTCACAAGAAAACAAGTTTTAAAACAATTTTTTTCTGAAACCTGTATAATATATAACAAACTTTTTCAACACAAGATTTCACAAGTCTATGCTGCACAATTTAAAAATACCTTAAATATTTCAATGTTCGCTAAAATAATAAATTAAATCATTTATTAATGAGAAACTACAAAATAACGCTCTCTTCATAAGGCGGATTTAAAGGTTCTTTTGCAGATTCATGCAATTTGCAACCATGGATTGCGGAAGCTATTTTGCATATGTAGATCACAACATCTAAAAAAATTCTAGCGCATTGTGCAATTTAGTTTGACTTACGTGAAATCAAACCTGTTATATTTTGCATTACTTTATTGATTATTTTTATTTTCTAAAAGAATACTAATGAAAGTTTGATTTGTAAACTTAAAATATAGAATCAAAAGTTAAAACCCATTAATATATTTATTACGATATTTACCTTGTATGAACAACCACCGCTAAATAAATTAATTGTTTGGAACTGAAAACTAATCCGTAGGTTCCTTAAAAACTAAAAACACTTGGTTTAGGTATGCGAATTTGTCATTCTAAAAAATGACAAACCGATGTGAGCACAAGCATTTCGGTTAAAAATGTTGGGTCAAATTTTGCGGATTAAATAGATTTGGAATCGGACGTATTATAACTGAAGGCATACGGGATTTATTTTACTATTTTCATAGGCACTCGATTTTCTAAAAGCAGTGTATCGCAATCATATTATAAGTTTAACGAGTTCTTATTTTCAATTTTCGGTCAAATTTTTAGGAGTTACATATCGTTGGATTAAGGAAATCGGACAAAATTTAAAGCACAAGGTCGGAATTAAAAAATGATGAGCCCCTGTTTTTAAAAAACATTGGATTCAAAACCTAAAAGTTTATGCAAAAAATTGTTTCGGCATTATCATTACAAATTCTTACAAAATTCAAATGTCACGGCATATTTGTGAAAATGTTACATTAGCTTTTGTCTTTTATCCTAAATATCTCATGTTAAAGCCCTTCCTAGAACGCCTGCTAAACTAAATTGTCTATAACCTTCTTCATTTAATCGTTTTTAGTCCCGTTTTAGCAATATTTGGCGATCTAGCTTAGTGATATTAATGAACTCAATCTACCGGAAATCTACCAACATGTTTAAACATGAAAACCTTTTTTTTATGTGAATATGTTGGTGGGGTTACACTCATAATCCTGAGTTTTTGAATTGTACAACGACTGCAAGTCGTTTTTTTTTTTGAAATCTGTAGAAAAATGTCGTTTTTGACTTCTTTTTTAACAAAAACTTAAGTATAGAGGCTTTTGTTGGTCCGATCGGAACTTTTCCACAAACTGTGTGGTTTCATATCTCTATGTCTAACACATAAACTACAAAACAACCAAAACCACATGAGAGAAACAATCTTGGAATTTTTTTTATATATGTAGTTGTGTTTAATCAGTTTTAATACAAATTTTTAAATACGTATTTCTAGTGTTCACTATTAAGCTTAGATTAAGTGTGTTCAATCACAACTAGATTACCTTTTAATATGCTTGAGTGCTTTGAAATAAATAGACAGAGTATAAACTTTAATCAGTTTTATATTCGAAACATATGTAAATATAATCTGAACAAATTACACTAAATGAAATTTACAAAAGTGGTAACATCACTTATCAGATATAAAAAAAAACGATATGTATAATAATCTTTTTGAAGCAAAGATATTGCGAGGAAAAAACACGATTTACACCCTAAACCAATGAATGAAGATGCAAATACTTATGATTCTACTCACAAACATCTAGCATAAGTAAATACTTGTTGAAGCTACACCGGATTTAAAACATGCATACGTAATGTTCAAATTCAAAAGACTACTACTAAATTTGTGATTGTATGCTTAAAATTTTCTTATAAAATATTTTACAGTTAGAACAGGGAATAAATAAATGTATGTGATAGTAAAAATATTTAATCCAAAACCAAAGAATATAAAAAAACAAATAAAAAAATCTCTTTCATGTATCACTAGATAGTTAGCAAGTTAATAGCAAATCTCCAGCTTACTCTAAGCAGGAAGCGAAAATCTCACACTTTGATTAAAGTGTCACTGATCAGTTAATAAGTAAAACCTTACTTAGAGTAATCTGTACTTACTCTCCGTAAAATATCATAAATACTGCTCTAAATCACTTGCAATTGTTAAAAGCAATACTGCCAGCAAACCAACATTAGCCTCCAGTTAGCTAATCAAGTACTATATTCAACCCACCATAATATTGTGCATGTAAAGTAGGATAACATATATCCATGTGCTACGTGGTCCGTCACACTGCACTTCAAGGTAAATAAAAAAGGCCAAGCGGCCACTAAGTGTGCCTGTACACTGTGGTTAGAATTTACATCGGCAAATGAAGTAAAAATAAATAAAAGTCAAAATCAAAACGTGCGTTTAATTTACTAAAAGGGCCTTGAAATTATCCACCACTTCACTTCACGATCACTAGTAAAGTAGAAGCCAAAGCACACAATTGGCACAAAGGGCGGTCATCTAATTTCTTTGTAAGCAACAGGACATACTTCACGTAAACAGAACGTTTACAACTTAATTAACACTTTCACGCAGCAGCATATTTCGGGAAGAGCTCAACGTTCGCGACAACACTACACCTCACGGTCACTAGTAAAGTAGAAGCCAAAATACACATTTGGCACAAAGAACGGTAATGGTGTTTCTAAACATCACGACAAACTTCGCATAAACGAAACGTTTACGACGGGCGTGAGAGCGAGTGTTCAGTCTAACAACTTAATTAGCACTGTCACGCAGCAGCATACTTCGGGAAGAGCTCAACGTTCGCGCGTCGGTATGTCAAGTATGTGGAGGGCGGCGAAGAAGGACCTAAGACACCGCCAAGAAGGAAGAATGCCGTGTAAATCGTATGTAATATATTATGTGCAAGCCAGTTTAACGCTACGAAGAGTAAATATGCATATTAGTCCGGGCGAAATCGTAGTAAAAAGGATTTAAATTCAATATAAATTAAATGGGCAGAATAGTCCGGCGAGTTAAAATAAACTGAAATGAAGTTGGAATAATTTGCATGTTGGAAAAGTGTTTTTGCAAAAATAAGCACAGAAAATTGTAGGTCTTTTTATCTAACATCTATCTTAAACTGCAATTTAATATGGAAATTGAATTGATGAGAGGAAAGGGCGATATATTTTTAAATTAAAAATAGAAATTATAATTAATAAAGTTTTTGTTTCAAAATATATTAAATTTTATTTCATATTTAAAGAACTAATAATAATTATTTTTATTTACAAACTATTACTAAAATAAAATTTATTTTATTTAAAAATAAACTATATTCGTTGTAATTCATTTTTTTAATTTTAATTAGAGGCATAATAAAAAAGGCTTTCGTTCCTTTTGGATTTTCCTTTTGAGTATAATTGCTTTTTTCTCTACATTTAATAATAAAAATGAATATTTAAAATAAAAACACCATTTAAATTGAGAAATTAAATAGAATTTCTTATTTAAAAAAACATTTTTGTGCCATTTGAAAGACAATAAAAAAATCTGCATTTAAAAGTATATCAATTTCCTTGGTTTGCACAAAAACTACCGACGATTCAATTTTGAAACTGAATTTTACTTTTTAACATATTAAATACAAACACTTAAAAGGTTGCTATGCTTATTAGTAACCAGTAGAGGTATGTTTTCAAAAGTTACTATCAAAATGCATTAGACACAACTAAATGTCATGTGAGTTTTATTGTTTGTAGGTTAATTATTGGCAATTGTTTTTTTTTCTTCCGATCGGACTAACAGAAGCTGCTTTGTTAAAAGTAATTGTCAAAATTTGTATATTTTTCCAAAGGCAAAAAACATATGGCTTTCGGTCGTTGCATATTGCAAAAACTCAAGATTCTTTTCCTTTATGATACCACCCAAGACGTTTATACGAGAATACCCGCGGACAGGATCAATTCTTTTTCACTAAAATTTTCGTTAGATGACCCCACTATATTCGTACCTCAAAGTTTGAACTAAGGAAGTATAAGATATCATTTTATAACAGTTGTAAAGAAACCATTTTATTTCTTGTTATTTAATGCATTTGGTTATGAGAAACATTTCAGTACTGAAAATCTTTTCAAATCCATATTATAAACTCCTTGTTTTATTCAATAAACTTATTATAGCATAATCTATAAAGCAACAAACTATGATACTTACCCATATAATCAAGATTCGGTTGCATCATTTTAGATAAACGAGAAGTCCATGGCTGGCACGGCACCTCTTGTCCATCCTGTACGTCATGTAATTTCTCTACGTAAATAGAAAAAATCAATAAATTACTGTGAAACAGGTAATTCGGATAAAAAATGGGTTATGAAAAAATTCGTCGCTTTTCCGACAAAATAAAAAGCGCAACAATTTGTTTATACACTTTGTATAGACAAGATTAAAGTTTTACGAAATTTATAAACTGAATATAGTCAATGTTTGCTTTTAATCCATCAGAAACGGTATTGTTGGAAATATGGCTCTATGTTTGGTCATTTATTATTGATGCGATTATCTTGGGTTTTACTATTATTACATGATTTTTATAGAAGTGACGGCGCACTGGCCTAGCTAAGAATGGACATTGCAAATTTGTATTTAAAATATATTTTATACGGTATAAATTTGTATTAAAAATATGCTTTATATAGTGCAACCATCAAAAGTCAATAAAAATGACGGTAAAGACGTCAACATTTTTTTTGCTTTTTTTTGGAGTGTCTTTTTTTTATACCTTGCCCCAACCCGATAGAGAAACATTCTAAAAAACGGCTCTGAATTGCCGCGTGAAATGTTAAATCATTTCACCACATTTTATTGTTTATCATCGACTAAACATAATATCCTTCTTCAGCGTCTGGCTGATGTCGGTATGTCTGACGGTCTCTTGAGGTGGACATGGTCTTATCTGATTGGTCGGATTCTGGTAGAAGGTTTTCACTCTGAGCCGTTTGTGGTGCCGCAGGGCAGTCACCTTAGACCGTTATTCTTTATAATTTATGTTAATAATATTGGACAGTGTTTTAATAATTCAAACGTGCTTTACGAGGCGACCTAACATTTTTTAGAGCTATTGGTCACCAGAGTGATTGCGGTGGTTTTCAGGATGATCTTCACTCTTTGGTGAGGTATTGTGTATATTCTTAAACTTAGTTAAATGTGTGTCAATTACGTTCTCTAGAAATAAAAATTTACATAGTTCCATTTATTTAATTTATAATGTAAATGTTAAACCTGTCGCCGAAATTCGTGACTTAGGTGTAGTTATAGATGCTAAAATGTTGTTTCGCTCCCATGGAGAATATATTGTTGATAAGTGTAATATATTGATGGGATTTGTTTTACGAAATAGTTATAATTTTAGGAATCCCAAAATAATTATTAGCCTATGTATATTTATATTATATATATATATATATATATATATATATATATATATATATATATATATATATATATATATATATATATATATATATATATATATATATATATATATATATATATATATATATATATATATATATATATATATATATATATATATATATATATATATATATATATATATATATATATATATATATATATAACATATATATATATATATATATATATATATATATATATATATATATATATATATATATATATATATATATATATATATATATATATATATATATATATATATATATATTATATTGGTTAAATAAAACCTCCAAACTTTTCTTAGAAACTCATGTCTATAAAGTAACTTTTTTATCGAACTCGATAGGAAACATAACGCCGCTAAATGTAAGTCGGAAAAGACCGCTTTCATAAAAAAAAGCTTCTCAATTCTGAATGCACACATCAATGTCTGTTTCCATTTGAATTTCTACGAAATTAATCTAGGTACCCCGCCCATTATTTCAAATAAAGTTTTAGGTTATCATCTCTATTTAACTTTATAAATTCGTATATTACTAGAACCTTTAGGCTACGCTAGTGCCAAAAAATCCACAAGAAAGCAAATCCCATTCCCTTTTGTTTTGAAGCTAGATCACCGCTCCAAAAAGTACGAAAAGTGGCGATAAAACCGCTTTCCTGTTTGCCTTGTTAAAAAATCAGTTCAATAGTTCAGTCTAAGGCATTAAGCTCATCGCGAGGCTTTTTAAGTCTCCACTTTTCCTACATCGGAAATCGTTAAACAATTAAACTCAGTATTAATTAATCACAAGTACAAGATACAATATGACCAGACTCACTACTTTTGTGATCTATTACTGCAAGTGAAATGTGAAATGTTTACGTGCAATTAGTACAAATTAAAGTATTGTCAAGGGTAAACGTTCTACCCTAAATATTAAAAGTGAATAAGGATCTTTGTGAGCTCTAGTAAATTTACGAGAATTAATTTCCTGAATTTTTGCCAAATGTAATACAATAAGATACCGAAAGAGATCTTTTATCAGTATAATTAATTGATACCTTCAAACAAGTGCATTTTGTTTCTTCCTTTGTGCCTATGTCAGGTAGAACTTAACTCAACTTATTTACGAAGTTAGTCTTGAAAGAAAAGTGTACAGTCTTAAGAACAGACAAGAGTAAACTTCTTTATTTTAGCTGAATTACAGCTTCTACACAAATTACACCTACAATGAACACATTTAAAAACAAAATTTAATGAATATTCACGTGCCATTTTTGCTTTTAAGTGTGTTCATTGTAAGTGTAAATTGTGTAGAAGTTTGTGGGATATAATAGAAAAAAACGAAAGTTCCTTCTTTCGGTTAGTCCTTCAAATGTAAAATATTGAAAACCCTTAGCTACATATAATTATTACTTAATAATGTTAATATCTTCCTAAAAAAATTATTTTTAGCTCCATTTGTTTACTGTTGCAGACACAAAATAAAATATTACTGATGAAGACCAACCCCGAATGATCGAAACGTCTAATGAATAAAAAAGAGCAACATCAGCACAAAAAAAATGAATTAAAGTTGTTTAATTTCATCTTTTCTCTTGAACAAATATTGAATAATTTTAAGAAAAAGAGTTTTAATAAATGTATGTCCTCAAATTCCCTATATTTGAGATACGAATGGTCAAATAAAAAAAAATTTAAGAAAAAATGAATTTTTTAAACACCGTGTATCTTAAAAATTGCGAAAGTTTGACCAAATTTAAACTACAAAAATTTTATTTTAATACCTTTAAAACCAAAACAGTCAAAAAATTAAACCACAATTTTGTGGCACACAGTATATTGGATATTTTGATAAAAATTTGAATTCCGGTTTGTTGCGCTTATTCGAAATACTCTGTTTACATAAAAGATAATTCTTTAAAACCGACATGATTAGCTCTTGAAATTGTAATTTTTTTCTCTCAATAAATATAAGTGCATATATTTATTTTATACCTTTTAAAGTGAGACTTAATAAGTTTACTAACATCTGTATGGTACGTTAATAATTTTGAACCAGGCAGAGCACAATGAATATTCATGAAATTTAAAATTTTGTTTACATTAGGCAAATCTCATCTTCTTCAACGAATTTTCATAAACACCATAGAAAATCACTACCCTGCTGTCGGAAAATAGACTGTTCGGAATCACGATCTTGTGGAAATTGTCGAAGCGGTTTTAGGGCACTTACAAATTAATAACCAAATGCTCTCTGAGGGAAATGAGGCAGCGCATCGCAAACTTTGCATTCGCTATTGATTAATTAAGGAACTGTTGCTATTAGCAAATTTTGATGCGACCGGAAATGATGAAACCATGTAGAGGAGGAGCCAGCATCCAGTTCAGGGATAGGCGACACGCCGAACAGGAGTTAATTCATTAAGTTTAATTAAAGTTTAATCTTATCTATGCACATTCTAAGAGTCACACGCTTCTAAATTTTGAATTATGATCCAGTATCTAGACTAGACGGTGAAACCTTAAGAAAAATTAATCTTTTTCCTGAAGTCTGAAGGCCTCCCACAGATTAAAAAACAAAATAAAAAAAAAAATTATTTTTTTTTAAATTTCTGTCAAAATCATTTAAATAGAGCAATTAAATAATTGTAAAAAAATAAAGGAGCGGATTCGATCTAATCGGAAATTACAGTTAAACTGACTCTGTTAAGATAAAAATAGGGAAATTTTAACCGCGTTGGAGGACTCAATTTCCAGTAACTTCACTAAAACTAGGTTATTTTTACGAAAAAATGAATTTAAAAGAGGAAATTCATGACTACATTAAGTGATCATTATTTTTACCTGTAAACTTTTCAAAATATGGAATATTTTTAGGGCTTTACAGATTTAATGGTATTTTTGTAAATAAGTAGCTGGTCCGACAGACCTTGAGTTTCCGCGATGAGTTTCCAGTTGAATTATAAGAATGTGGGGGCCTTCACCAAATTGTCCAGAAATGTCATTGATGAAAAACATTATGCTTTTATATAAAACATACGGAATAAAACAATTCCAAAAATAAGATTAAAAGGTTTCGGTAACCGCAAGATTAATAAAGGCTTAAGTATAGCGTCGCCTGTTGATCCTATCGGAACGAAAAAAAATCACTTTATTCGGGGTTAATATCCCAGTGGATCTAATTTTTCTTTAACAAACAGCATGAGCATTAGTTGTTTTAAAAATCCGAGAATTTTTCCACGAATGTTGTTTGTTAAACAGATTATATGCACGAGGGATATTTGGTAAGATTATTTCTTGAGTTCAATAAATAATATTTAATGTGACAATATCTTTATTTAAAACAACCCTAAGAGCTATAATTATTAAACTAAAAAACATAATATAATAACCTCACATATATCTTAATTTATCTTGTCAAACTTGAATGATATTTTTCCGATTTTTTTTCCAGAAAAACTGTTGACAGTTATGTCAAGGCTAATATCCCTAGTGCATCTAATTTTTCCGTAAAAAAGGTTTTTTTAAGTAATTTGTTAGTTAAATAGAATGAGCCTTTTTTTTTAACAAATTATTGAATAGATTAAACACATTTCTTAGAACCGATTATTTTAGTTTTTTCCAGGAAAAATTAGATGCAGAAGGGATATTTATAAGTATAAAGAGGTGCTTAAATCGGTTTATTTAAATACAACAAAATATAAACCACGTTTTTTGTTGTATTTTCTTTTTGTCAACAGGGAGTTGTGAGATTTTTGCTTATAAATTATTTCCGGTTTTTTCAAAAACCCTCTGTAATTTTTTACAAAATATGCAAAAAATAAAATAAAATATACTTGTTCAAGAGTTTTTTTGAAAAGCTATCCGTTTTTTATCTAAAAAATATTGAAATATTTAAAGGGAGATTTCATCCCCTTGAAATTTGATTTTTGAGAAATGTCTTCTTATCGAACTTCTACATCCTACAATCAACCTGTATGCCAAAACTCAGCTTTTTACGTCATGCGGTTTGAGCAGAATCGTGATTAATCAATGGCCCGATTTTTTGAAACACCCTGTATAAACTTTTAAGTAATTTTAAAATATGTAAAATAATCAAATCAAATACCCGAGTTTGAGCGTTTTTCCGAAAAACATATCGTTTTATAAATAAAAAATATTGTAATATTTAATTGGCGATTTCAGCACATTGAAATTTAAGTTTTGAAAAATCCTTTCTTATCGAACCTCTACATCCTACAATGAACTTATCTGCCGAAAATCAACTTTTTACGTCAAGAGGTTTAAGCAGAATCGTGAATAATCAGTGAACCGATTTTTTGAAACACCCTGTATAAATTTTTAAAAATTTTTAAAATATGTAGAATAATCAAATACAATACACGAGTTTAAGCTTTTTTCCAAAAAAAAACCGTTATTAAAATAAAAAATATTGTAATATTTAAGGAGCGTTTCCACCCCCTTGAAATTTGAGTTATGAAAAATCCCTTCTTGCCAAACTTCTACATCATATTGTCAACCTGTGTGCCAAAATGCAGCTTTTTACGTCAAGCGGTTTGAGCAGAATTTTCTGTATAAATGCGTTGCGTTGAATTTGAATTAATATTTCTAAGTAACGATGGCGAGCAAAAGAGGAAAAACAATTCGAAGCGGTGCACGTGAAGTTATTGGGAGCGTTATAGAGGCCTATACTAGAGAAATCGAACAATAACGCGTTGCATTTTACACTGGTGTTTCGGAAAGAAGTGTAAGAAAAATTTAAAGAGAACATAATGATCGCTCATGTTCTACTTCACCTTTAAAATCTCTTGGTAAAAAAAGACCCCGATTATCATACAAAAATAAAATTGACGATGCTGATTTTTTTTCGACGAACAATAGCGGATTTTTATATAAACTTGAAGAAGGTTCCGACCTGCGAGCCCCTACTTCGTGCTGTAAAGAACGAAATAGATTTTCCGTAAGGGTATAAAATCGGCTTTTACGATCAAATGGTTTTGTTTTAGGCAAGAAGGACACAATATTGTTTATCTAGACAAAACCTGGGTAGATAATGATATGACAGCGAACAAATGCTGGCAAAGTGAAAGTGTTGCGAAAAACTAAAGGCGCTGCTTTAGTTTTTCGCTCGGGACTTACAACTGGAGACTATCATTGACAGATGAATAGAGATAATTTTGAAAAGTAGTTGCTCAAGAAGCTTCTACCTAACATTCCTCCCAAATCAGTCGTGGTAATGGATAATGCGTCTTGTCATTCTCACGTAGAAGATAAAGTGCTAAGTAAATACTCTACAAAAGCTTATATGATATCGTGGCTTAAATTGAACAATCTTGTATGTGATCCAACATGGAGAAAATATCAATTATATGAAGTAATATTAGCCAACAAGCCTAGAGAAAAAATTATAAAATTTACGGTCTTTTACGTAACCTCGGTCATACACCTTTAAGGTTGCCTCCATACATGTGCGACTTCAACCCTATTGAACTTGCATGGGCAGGAGTAAAAAAATTTATTCGAGAGCGCAACACCGGTGAACTTTCAGTTAAAGATTTAAATAAAATAACATTAGAAGCGATTGAAATGATTATTGATGATTTAGTTGTCACACTGGGATCTGTAAGTAGTGACGACGAAACCTCATTATTTTCAGAGGAAGACAACGACTTAGAAGAAATCGAACCATTAAAATCACAGCCGTCAACCTCAAAAATGGCTTAGTTTTCTTTCATATGTTTTGTAAAATTGTTCATAAAGTAGCTGTCAATAAACTGCTTCAAAATAATTAATTTTCTGTTCAATACCGGGTGTCAAAAAATATCTAATATTGCAAATAATATTTGAAAAACTACAGAACTGATATTTTTCCAAAATTAACACATCAATGTAGTTATAGTAGGGGAGCCAGCACTGATTCCAGTGAACAAGATTTATCAAAATTTTAACTTATGCAGTTCGACTATAGTATATTCGGGTATGCCAAAAGTCATTGCGAAGTACTATACAGGGCGTTTTCTAATTGCGTGCTAATGTTAAAGGGGGGTGATTCTTGGACCTTTTTAAGAAAAAAATTTAATATGAACCTAAAAGTCTTAACTTTGGAGATAAAGGGTTTTAAGAAAACATTTTTTTTAAATCCTAATTCTGATGCTATTATAGATAAATAACTATGTGAAATTTGCTACAAGTCTTTTATGCATAAAAGGACATTTTTTATTAATAATCAATTTTTGAAATTTCTACCAGTAGCAGGCATATGTAACTAACCTGGGTAAATCCGTATGCTTCTTAATGCATACAAGACGTGTATCAAATTTCCTGCAGTTATCTACAATAACATCAGAATTGGGATGAAAAATTTTTTTTAAGTCATTTTAAAATTCGAAAGTTTGCCATTTTGCATCACAAAAGAGATATAGAAGTGCGGTACACGAAAGAAAACAGACAAATATGGATAAAGGTTCATTAAGCATGGTTACATTTTTTAATTATCTGAAGAGCGTATAGTCAAAAAGGAATGCCATATTATTTAAAGAACGACGGGACACCACTGGTTTAAAGAGATTTCTTGGCCGACCTTCCTAAACCGATTGACTCTGCCCGGTTTTCTTTCGTGTCCCGCACTTTACCCGGAACTTTCCTCGTAGCGAATTCCACCACATATATAATACAGTTTATATATTCATATAAATTATTTGGTGTTTACTTTATACTTATTACATAAATATTAATATGTGTTACTTTTCTCGATAAAGATAAAATTTTATTACAGGGTAAGTTCTGTTAAAACGGTTTTAACTATTTTTGTACCAAAGAACTTTCTTTATAATCAAACTGTCGTTTTATTACGAAAAGGGTATATAACTTATATATTATTTCCAAATAAACATGTATATACTTGAAGTGCATTATCTGTGTGTGGTGGAATTCGTTAGAAGAGTTGTCGCGATTTACCGATTTTTAAAACATTTTTTTTCTTTATATTTATTTTGCATTTGCTTTCTACGGTTTTCCTACATTTTAATGTTGTGTTTGTCAACGGTACAAATTACAATTTATTCACATATTTAACCATCATTGAAAATTGAATTCAGTATAGGTTTTTATCTCCACAACTTCCTGTTGTCCAGATCTAACGTTCATATCTACAACCAAATATTTACTTAATTACCATACCTGTTTAAATAAAACCACTGTTTTGACACTCGTGCGTATATAATATTTCATTTTTTTATTTTTTGTTAGTATTATTATTATTATTATTATTCATTTTTATAACTTTATTTACACAATCTATAAACAAATCAATTATGATATTTATTTATTAATTAGAACGCCATTTTGTCTTGATATATAGGATAGACCAAATTTTACCGAATTGTTTACCAGTTCATATCTATATAACACTCTATTTTGGTGCACACATTGAAAAGAATCTATCAAGTTGTGTGACTTTTTTGTCGCCTTTTTGTTCCGTCATCTTAGATTTGTTCCAAAATTTACCGCTTCATCCTCATATTTAAATTTACGGCAAAATTTGGGGTAAATTGGATAAGTAGTTTTTATGGGCCGCCATTTTGTTCAACCATATTGGATTTTTACTAAAGATGTTACCATGTCGTCGCTATTAGACCGTTAATTTTTTACTAAAATTTAATCGGATAAATAGATTTTGAGCTACGCCGCGAACAGGCAGACAGACCGACAGATAGACCGACGAAATTGAGAGAACACGTTTTTCGGCATATAAGAACTTCTTCTCTGAGGAGGGAAGTAAAAACATGAAACGGAAAGCAAAAAGGTGTCTTTTAGTGAAGAACCAACAGAGGTAAGTATTAATATCAAACTGGCTCAAGGGAAACAAAAATCCCCAATGTACGGTCAAGAAGTTAGACAAATGTATACCTATTTCAAGTCAAAGATGAATGACAGAGCAATTTAAAGTCTGGCGCACAAGTCTTGGGCTAGTTAAACTATGCGGGCAAAAATATTCATTGCAAATATTAAAGGTTCCGATGAGTCGAATAAACCGGCAAATATATCTAGTGCAACAACACACAAAGCGATGTCTTTTTGTACCGTCCGGTCCTTTCAGACGATGCAGCCCAAGATCCGTGCGTCAGACTATACACCTGCATTACTGAATACATTTCTTATTTATTGTATTAAAAAATAGCGAATGAAATTAAGAGTGTTAGTGTCTAATTGTTACATCAATTCAACAAATGTCGACGTCATCGATGGCAGATAACGCTGTGAAATAAAAGGCATGAACAACTGGAAGAATTGACGCAATTGTTAGCCGAACTTGCAGGAGTAGGTTCTCAAACCTATCGGAATCATTTAAAAATGAGTGAGTCTCAATTTAATTTTCTCTTGGAGAAGGTTGGCCCTTTAATACAGAAGAAATTCACATTTCTTAGACCTGCACTGTCTGCAAAACTGAAATTGCAGCTCACTCTTAATTATCTTCTTTTAAAAGTATGAGAGCTTTATATGGAGTACCAACATGTAGCATATCTATTATGGGAACTAAGTATGCACAGCAATATATAAGGTTTATATTTTTGCCGTTACAGGCGCGTATACAAGGGGGTAATTAACACCCCCCCCCATATGAATCTAGGACAAAATTATTTAAAATTTACGTCCACGGATTGAGAACACTAAAGTTCACATAATATTACATTGCACGAAGAAGGGTATGTGCTATATGAGAGTGCACACTTTTTCCTTTTTGGTCGTCAGTTTTTTTAACGCATGGTAAACTTATAACTCGAAGCTGCATAGCGATATATTTTGTAAATTTAATATTATGCACAATACCTCAGAATAGTATAAACAGGTAATAATTATTTTTTGGACGCATCAACCCATGGGACATACTGCTTAACAAAACTAAAAAACAAGTTTAGACTTTTCACTGTGAATGATCCATGTAGCAGTCGTTTCATCAGAAGTAGAAACTGCTTCTATTTCTTTTTCTGTTCTTTCTGAGCACCTAGTCTAAAGTGTGACATTTATGGCATTTAAAAATTTACGGATGATATATAAAAAATTCGATTCCTATTTTACAATATATATATATATATATATATATATATATATATATATATATATATATATAACCCTATTACAAAGGAAATAAAGAAATACTTAAATTCACTAGATTTAAACAATGATCAATTTTTTTAATTTTTTATTTGCTAGTTGAATACTAAGTTCATTATAGCCCAGCTCTTCCAAGCTTGAACCTTCTATATGCATTATAAAGTAGATTATCCTGGTTAAGGCTTAGTACCCATAGTGGACAGAGTGTAACATTAAAGATTAAATTGGTCAGCTCCACGTGGCGTGCGTCCGCACCAAGCAACTTTTTGAGGTCCGGGCACTAAGTGGCCGCTTACACCGCTTAATAAATAAAACAGAACTGGAGTCTAAAATATAACTACTAGATAAGTTTAAAGAGAATATAAATCTTGAACTGCAATTGGCAAAAAAGGTTTACAATTCTTACAGGGTTCTAAATTAAAGTAATTCTGAATTATATTTATTACCGAAATTGATAAAAACAGTGAGAGACTGGTCTCTATTCGCTTTATACATACATACATACATATATATATATATATATATATATATATATATATATATATATATATATATATATATATATATATATATATATATATATATATATATATATATATATATATATATATATATATATATATATATATATATATATATATATATATATATATATATATATATATATATATATATATATATATATATATATATATATATATATACTAAATTGAAATTTCTTGGTTTTAGGTCAGTTTGTGTTGAAATAAATTAGCTCACATTTTCTTTTTGAACATTTTTCTTAACGTTTCGACCTTTTTTTAGGCCTTTTTCAAAAATCTACAAATTTCAGGAATTTTTTTAAATTTTAAATTTAACTTACATAAATGTCAAGAATCTTACCTTAAACGTAGCTCAATTTTAAAAATAAAATTTCCAATATATTTAACGATTTCACTTTTACATATCTCACTAACAATTTACAATCACAACCGAAGAACATAAAATAAATAAAATATATGCTTGGGTACTATAGAACTGATAGGTAGGTTTTACTTAAATTATTTAGATCTTTATTGTCGTTTATGGCATTTGAATTTTTTTGGATTGCTACCTTTTCGAGGAACTCTCGTTTCTTTTTGTTTGGTTCTACTCGTAATATTTTAGTTTCGTCGAAATTGAATGTATGTTTTCGCGATTTTTGATGTGATGTCAAAGCAGTGGTATTTCCTTTATCATACTTATGACCCTTTAATCTATTTTCTAGATACTGCCCTGTTTGCCCAATATAAACCCCGGGGCAATCCCTGCATGGAATCTCATAAATGATATTACTTTTTTTATTCTTAGGTGTTTTTGTTTTTAATCTTGAGTATATACCCGAAGATAATAAGTTGTATCCTTTATGACACACTTTTATGTTATTTCTTTCGAAGAGATGTTGGAATTGCTGTGAGAGGCCATTTATAAAGGGCAATGATATAAATTTTGTTGATTTATTTATTAGTGTTTTCTGCTGTTTTTTTTTGTGAATTATAAAATATATGAATTCTTTTTTTAAATATTTTATTGACAAATTTTGGTGGATAACTGTTCTCCAAAAGTGCTTGTTTCGCTTTGTTGATGGCCTCTGTTCGGTATTCAGGATCAGAGAGTTGTACCACTCGATCTGCCAAGCCAATACCCACTGATTTTTTTTGGGCAATTGGATGGTTGGAGTTAAAATTAAGATATCTAGAGGACCATGTTTTTTTGTATACTATTCAGTTTTTATTTTTTGATTTTCATTGTGTAATGTTATATCTAAAAAGTTAATTTTTTTGTTTTCTTCAACTTCAGTAGTAAATTGTAATTTATTATTATAGCTGTTAAAATATTTTTTTAAGTTTTCGACCTGGTTTTTGGGAATAGCTGTGATACAATCATCTACGTATCGATAAAAAAATGGAATCTCGAAATCTAACTTTTGCAAAACAGTTTCCTCCATAGGTGAAACCTCTAGGCCATTAACCAAAAAAATTAAAGAACACCAAATATACATAAAAAATAGGGAATTTCAAAAATCAAACATCAAACAAACAATCATAAAATTAATTGGAATGCTTCTAATATTTTAGCAAAAGAACCATGTTCCAAAAAACGTAAAATAAAAAAAAGTGCCTTAATATTATTAAATAAAGATAATTGTGTAGCATCTTGTTCCGTTAGTTTTAATAAAACTTGGTTAAATTTGTTAAATACTGAAGTAAAAAAAAGACACCTAAAAATACAATAAATTAAAATGAACATACTCTAGGTACACCTATTTCGCACCTTATTCTAACAATTAAAAATAACACCTTTAAATTGACATTCATTAACATTTTGTCAGAGATTAGCCATTCTGGTTATATTTCTGATACGAAACATAAGACATATTCTGCTTTTAGTATTTTATTTGTAGGTTTTCTGAAGACGGGGGTAGACTTTCCCTCGAAACGTCCAGCAAACAAACATTTTTCAGTGTCGTTCCTCGGGTACCTTCATAGTGGACCCAGAACTTAAGCCTATCTATTCAATTTATAGGGTAATTATATTTTATTTTTTATTTTTTTCCAAATTTCTAAGGCGGAAAAACCCAAAAAATAGTTTTATATACTGTATCATATATTTAGACTCGTAGCAAATAACAGCGATTTTAATTTAGCCATTTTATTTGTCTACCTAAAAAGCCACATTTCGTATCTCTTTTGTCCGTATATCTTATAAACCCTCTTTTCCGCCTGTAATGGTTAAGTGTTAAATTCGATATTACGGAAAACAACGAATACTGTATTGTTCAGCAATGTGTGTAGGTTGTAATCATAACTGTGCAGTGTACGGCTTAAACAACATCCGAGTTTGCCGGGGCTTAATTTCTTAACCAATTTGATGGTACGGCTGAAACATGTACTATTTTGTTAAGGAAATCCTGCTGCAGCCTGAAAAATTTTAAGAGTAGTTTTTTGCTGTTAATTTGATATAAAAGGTGAAAATTCAGATAAAAGATAAACTTTTAAGCACTCATTAGTATTAAATTCTTTCAGTCCATTCATGTAACTAGAAATATAATCCCACTGACATGACCAAATCCTGTTTTAACAAGGTAGTTAGCGAAGATCCTTCCTAAAATATTTGATCAAAATGTCTACTTTATAAAATGAGCCCAGACATCCCATTATAAAAGTATTGAGCCCAGGTAAGCAGAGACCCGAAAAATGCTTCTAATTTTTTAAATTTCAAATTTTAATTAATAATAATAATAATAATAATAATAATCAGCCGACTCACAAAATACAATATGCACTGAGCGAACAACATCTCAGGTTAATGGTGAAAGGAAAGTATTATATAGAAGACACCCCTAACAAAAAACTAGATCAGGAAACTTGAATCCTATTATTTACTCGAGGTGACGTATTCTCAGAAACAGAGGAGTTTATTGTCGCTATACCAGGCCAAGTGATTGTTACGAAAAACTGTCTTAAATATATTGCCAGATAGGTTTCTTAGAAAAGATTCAGTAGATGCCAACAGACGGCGGAAACAGAATATCTATACTGCCATTATATTTTAGGAAAGATATTTCATCAGAAACTGACACAGACCTCTAACTTGGCAGACCGTTCAAGTCTATATTTTTTGTTTTATTTCAGGCCTTACTAACTATGTGATTTTGCCACGAGAAATAGTAAGATATAGTCTTTATTTACAAACAAAAATAAAAAAAAGAATATAAGGATATTCACAAAGGATTACACGCTTCATGTCTAGGGGTCCGTCAAGGCGGCTTATCATACAAACAAGGTAGACCTTATTTATATTACTTTTAGATTACGTTAAGTAATCAGGATACAGTTCTTTAAAAATCTGTATATTGCAGTCATTCTTTAAAATTGTTTGAGGATAACACTTCGGGAAGTCATATTGGCAGAGACATGTTGTTATATAGTAGAAAATTAACAAGCGTATTAGAATGTTGTTGATGTAATTTACGGTTAAAAAGAAGGTGGTTTAAATCACCGTATTCACCACAAATACATAGTAGATCTTCTTTTATGCCGATTTTGAAAAGGTGGCTTGGGAATCGCTCATGGTTTATTTTATCTGGCTTACTGTAGAAACCTCTACTTTAAAATAAAAATGTTACTTTCATTGCCGTATCTTTGCCATTGTTAATTTTAATTATTTTTTATGTTGTTCAAAATTACAAGATAATAATCAGTGATGATTAGTGGGTTTCCGTGAAAAGTGTTATTCAAATGAGCCGTCTTTGCAATTTGGTCGGCTTTTTCGTTACCATATATTTCCGAGTGTGATTTTGTCCATAAAAACCTGACGGTGCAATTTGTCTGACTCGCTTCCCGCACAAAGTCTAATATTCCCACTGCATATTTGTTTGTTGTATAGGAAGCGTGCAATAAAAATTTGATATACTTTTTAAAACAGAATGCGAATCTAAACAGATAAGGATATTTTTATAGTTATTGGCTACAGCCCATTTGTTTGCATGATATATGGCGGCAGCCCCAGCTGTAACAATACTTAGGTTTGGATTTAAAGTAAAACCCTGTTGATATTTTGTTGAACTGCAGAAGAAAGCGGCACTAAGGCTGTCCTTAGTTTTCGAGCCATCTGTATAAATAACCAGACGTTTATTAACGTTGTTATTGTATTTGTAAATAATTTGTTTAAAAAATTGTGGTATATCAACCATATCAGGTGGATATAGAGGTATATCAGGGATAGTAAATGTATTGTTATAGTCAAGACTGTATAGGCATTTATCAGTGACATCAATAATGAGATCTAGATTTTTACACACACACATTAAAAGATTTGGCGTCTATATTATAAATATGTACATAAAAACTTGTCGGAAAATGCAAATTTTAGGTTATATTGGGATACAGCAGTGTTAACAGATACGTCAATAAAAGCGAACCTGCCAAACATTATAATTATCGTCATCAACAAGACTGAAAGAAAAACCTCTTTAATAAACACTGATATTCGTTTTGTGCTTTATTGTATACAGGGTGTTTCTTAATTGAGTGTCAATATTTCAGGAGGTAATTTTTGGGTCCATTTTAAGAAGAAAACTTCATATAAACATTTGTCCTAAACGGTGTAAATTTTGAGATACAGGGTGTTGAACTTTCAATAATTTCATAATTTTTCGATTATATCTCGAATACCACTCTAGATATTGTAATGAAATTTGGTACAGAGGCACTATGCACCTAGTGGAATTTTTTGATGTAGAACATTTTTTTTTATTTCCACCAGTGGCGTCTGCACCTGCATATTTTCCCAGACATTGATGGTACGCCACTGATTTTTTTTTTAAATAAAAATTATTTTTGAAATTCCCATTCATTTTTGAGCAAGTTTGATCTCTTGGTAATTTTGAGTTGAACGCACGGTTTTCCTTTTAAAAAATAAAAACCGTTTCTCTGCAGAGTTTTAACAATATCGCTAATATGACAACACCAATCGCCATGGCATGCAAGGAATTTTTTTTTGACTGAAATTCAAGAAATCAAATTTGCTTATGAATAACTAATACCCAAAGATTTCAAAATTATTATTTGAGCTTATAATTTTTTAACACGAAACTTTAAAATACTATTAGTTCATCAATAAAGAAAGATTACTAATAATAATTATTATTGTAGTAGGCTTTGGCTGTCAGAATTAATACTTCTCTTATAACTTAATTTGACAGTTCAGCTTTCAGATTCAGTCGGGTTTAATTAATTTTGTGTTCTAAATATCTGATATATCTGAGAAAAGAAATGGTTGAGTTTACCAATGAAGAGTTGGCAGACATGCATTACATGTATGGTTTGGCTGATGGCAATTCACCGGAAGCTAGGCGATTATATCAAGAGCGCTTTCCTGGTAGAGTCATACCAGATAGGCGAATATTTGCAAATGTGCATAGAAGGTTGACTGAAACAGGTACATTCAAGCCAAATAATCAATTAAAAGGGGCCTATCGGACTGTAAAAACTCCAGAAATTGAAGAGGCAGTATTAAATTCCATGGATGAAAATCCTGAACTGAGTACTAGGAAAATTGGAATTAACCTAAATATTTCGCACATCCTATTTTGGAGAATTCTACATGATTTTTTTTATACCCGTATCACATTCAACGAGTGCAAGCCTTACTTCCCCGAGATCTTCCTTTCCGAGTTAATTTTTGTGTATGGTTTTTGGAAAAAAATGCGCGTAATCCCTTATTTGATCGCGAAATAATGTTCACAGATGAAGCGAACTTCTCCAGGAACGCTATCAGAAACTTCCACAATAATCATATCTGGGCCGACGAGAACCCCCTTGCCATTGTAGAACATCATCATCAAGAGCAATTCTCTGTAAATGTTTGGGCTGGCAACATGAGGAAAAGGGCTGAAGCGTGTATTCTCCAAGTGGTGGGCATTTTCAACAACTTATCTAATTTTTTTCTTCTATTTTGTTTCACAAAGTGTGCTGTCAATTTGTTAAAACCTATTTTTTTTGTTGAAATTATTAATTATGTACCTAGTTGTATTAGTATAGTTTTGTAAATAACTTGTTATTGTTGAAGAATGTCATATTATTTTAATAAAATTTATAAAAACTATTTATGAAGGAACAGACTTCTGAAAAACATTGACATGGTGGTCCTAGGTTGGTGGCTGAAGACTACATACTATTATCTACAAATACCTCTCACTAAGATAAAGCGATTTCTGATTTTAATAAGAATGAACATAGTAATTACTTTCACGCCACTGATTTTTCTAAAATAAAGCATTTTTATTGATTTATTTGTTTGTTTTTGAAAACTTTTAGTATTTATTTTCGACAAGATTTGATTTCTCGGGTTTAAGACAAAAATATTCCTCTGCATGCATGGTGATATCCGTCTTATGACCAGGATTGTTTGGACCATGCAGAGAAACGGTTTTTATTTTTTAAAACGAACACCGTGCGTCCAACACAAAATTACCAAAGGATCAAACTTGCTCAAAAATTAATGGGAATTTCAAAAATAATTTTTATTTAAAAAAAAATCAGTGGCGTACTCTCAATGTCTGGGAAAATCGTCACAAACGTCACTGGTGGAAATTAAAAAAATGTTCTACTTCAAAAAAATCCACTAGATGCATAGTACCTCTATACCAAATTTTATTACAATATCTAGAGTGGTATTCGAGATATTATCGAAAAATTATGAAATTATTGAAAGTTTAACACCCTGTATCTCAAAATTTACACCGTTTAAGACATATGTTTATATGAAGTTTTCTTCTTAAAATGGACCCAAAAATCACCTCCTTAAACATTGACACTCAATTAAGAAACACCCTATATAAGAATGATACTGCCCTTCTAATAGTAATAATTGTATTTCCCCAAATTAACGTAACACAAAGAAATATACATTCAGTAATTGCAGAAACGGCAAAGAAGTAAGATAAAAGTGTAAAATGAAAATGACTCTATACTATAAATATCTGTGAAGAGTCGCAATCTCTAGAATTGTAAGACTATTAAGCTCTACTCGGTTGTTGCTTATGTATTGGTTTTGCTTTTATTCAGATTTAATAAGATTTTTTTTGACCAATATATTGCATTTTTATAATCATTCAGACTGTTTTTTTTTGTTTCGCTTTATCCAAATCTATATCAAAAATAATGAAATTTGCTTATTCACACTGTTGTTCCACTACAAGAATTTTTCTTTGATTTTGCGCAAGCAGACCTCTTCATTGACTGGCCGTTGCTTGATATAGTGCGGTGTGGTGATTTGGACCTTCAACATTTGCGTGTACAGATAAGTGAAATCTGTTTTAAAATTACTTTCTCTTACGTTTTATAATCCAACTTAAATCTATGAGGTATGCTTTAACACCAGCTTTACACAGAAGATTTTATTATATTGAAAATATGATTGTATACTTTTGGTAATTTACCTGTTGTGCCATATGAGTAGCTACGGCTGACATAAAATTGACTTTCAGTATATTTTATATTATTATATTTTAAAATCCAGGTAGCACTACTCATATAAGTTGAGCTCATCCATCCACGTATAACATGGTACACGGTCAAATATTACTGCTTAATACTTTTTTTTTGTCTTATGGCAATATTATTAGTAATAGATATAGGTGGTTTTGATATTTTATTTTACTGAGCATGCTATACCTGAAGAAATGGTGTTTGTTTTATTAATTATTAACCTTTAACATTTACATTTGTAAGTCACTTTTTTCTGGTGATTTCCTAATCCTTTTTTTTTTTTTTCATTCTGTGAATTTATTAAGCCTTGGTATGGCATGCTAGGCATTATTTTAATTTCCTTTTACAATTTTATTATTAATTTAAAAATAAAGGTAACTATCATTCTTGTAAATTATTCTGAGTTACTAATATCTGGTTACTCATATCGGGATTGCAAAACCATTGTTCTTAAAAAAATAATATTAATTCTATTAAACACATTTTTGAATTGATCGAACTCTGTATTTTACTTATCTTGGCAGTGACTTAACCAAACATTTTGTTTTGTTATATATTTTTTTATCTGAGCCCTTAAGGACCTTCTGTACAACAAGTACCTTCTAGTTTGAATTGCAAGATACAAACTAGTGGCGCCCTGGTGAAAATACATTTGTCTCACTCCCACAATGACTGGCAGTTGCGAGTACAATTTTCCAAAAATGTACTAGGCACATTAAAAAAAAATAATAAAAATTTTAACTCCGTATATCTTGAAATCAAAGCGTTTTCAGACCCATATTCATTAGAACCTTTTTTAATATTTGCATATGCAGAATAACCCATTGAAACATTGAAAAGTAATTTTCGAACGCCCCCTACCTTAACTGTAAATATACAAATAAATTTAGTTTTGAGACAAACTAAGCAGTAAAATGTTTATGACTAAATGTTTAGATCTAGCATGTAAACTTGTACGAAAAATAGTGTGAAACAACGTGACAAGTTTTTTAACAATTTTCCATTGCTGCCCCGCTCCTGTCCTCGCTATTGCCTTGTTACGTTTATTATTAGAGTTATTATTGTTGTTTGTGATTCTCTAACTCTATATTTGCTAATTACAAGATGAATTCATAAATGTTTTAAACATAACTTTTTCTAGCTCTTTTATCCGAATTTCACGCTTGTTTTCAGCGGTTGTTACATGCTAATGCTGTTGGATTGATAATAAATAATTATATTTTTTAGATATTTCCTATTATACAGGATGGCTCAAAAATTGGTACCGTAGATCAGGGCTAGTTTTTTTTTAATTGGATCTTTAACATGATCCGCGGCTCCGATTTTAAAGGTTATATCTGCCAGATATTACCAACTCAACAACAACTTTTGATTTTAAGTTTTTCCTACCTCGAACAGTTTAAAAGATGCAGCATCTCGCTTTCCTGCCTAACCTTGTATATTAACAGAAGAAATCACAAAATATATATATTTATCTTACTCACCTATGAATTCCATTCCGGCCAATTTCCAAGTACCTCTTTTCGTTACCAGTACGCTACCAGGACAAACGTTTTTATGTATTACATGCCCAGTGAAGTGCAGAAAGGCCAAAGCTTCTGTTATCTAGAATAAAATCACAGCTTATTACTTATAATTAGTAGTATTACTGTAAAAGGCAATTTAGAAACATTTTTTAAATTCTTGAGTTTTGTGCTTTTGTCAGTGTAAATAAGTTTGTTCTCACAATAAAGAATGGGCAACAATTGACCACGCCTATAAAAAGATGCAATTTGTGAAATGCATCTCCTAGAAGCAGGTGCCATCAGTATTCTTTCAAATTTTGTCTTTGACAAACAATTCATCATATACCCAATTAACATAATTGGTAAATAATTTATAATAAATAATTTTGAGGTAACTTGACAAAAAAGGTTATGCGGTTAACACCGGAAGTCGACCTATGTGTGTCTGAAAGCCACGAAGACTTTCAAAAGGTATTAATGATATTCTAAGTTTTTTTTATATTAAAATTTAATTTCTGCAAGGCTCAAGAGACTCGCTTGAATAAACTGGCAAGTTGTCTCTGAGCAAGAGATCTAGAGATGCTACAGAAGAGACAATATAGGCTTTTGCTCACTGATCAAACAGAAAAAGTATTGGCGAGGGATTTAAAATTGATGTTAAAAAGAATAGTTTCGTACGTCGTAGAAAAAGTTAGGGAGGCGTAAATGAAACGCAACCAAGAAATAACACTGTAGATGTTTCTGATGATAAGAACAAATGAGAATAATCTGAACATATTATTTATGAAATTTTTTTTTTCGTTTAGAAAAATATAACTTTGGATTGCCACCCTTTTTTGCTCCACCTTGTCTTTATAGTGTTCTACAAACAAAAATCTACTTACGTACAATATTTTATTCTTAAAATAATTTTGTAACAGTCAAGGAGGGTGCATTTAGAACCACTAACCCTGTGCATATGTACGTATTCCAATTTTAAAACGCCAACAAATGGGGTAACGAAGAATGTATCGTACGCCGCGCCGTGTCAAACATTATCTTCCTTATTATTTATAATTAAAACACGGTTTACGCACGTAAATAATCAATAAAATAGAACCGTTATTATCATAAGTCGCGATGGTGTGGGAGCCTGACGCCACCTGTTTAACCTGTCTCCGCTCTTCCAGTCTGGTAGACAATTATTGTAGTGGGTCTTCCGACTCTAAGTTCTACGTCCGTCGCCCAGCCGGCCAGCCAGCAGCGTCACCCAGGTAAAACTATCAGCCAGCGCCCGCGCCGTTTCCTCCCACCTCAGCTCGACGCATTCATGGAGCACTGCTATGCAACCAGGGTACCAGTTTATATAGAAAAAAGAAAAAGTTTTCCTTCTTACACGTGCACTCACAACAGTCTCAATATGCATTTTCGATCGTTCAGACCAGTGCTGGGGATCAGTTTTCCAAGCTGCTCTATAATTCCTGTCCTTCAGATTAGTGCCTAGGTTCAAGTTTTACGGGCTGGTCTATCCTTTCTGTCTCTCATAAAAAATACATATTTTTGATCCCTTAGACTAGTGCCGGGGATTAACTGACCTCAATTTCGTCTGGACAGCTGTCACCACGTGACAGTATTTTCCCATCTCCCTCTAATGCATAAATTATCTTCTTCTCTCTTACTCGTTGGGGTTTCTATGTAGTTTATTTATTGGGCTAGACTTAAAATTTATTGGGATATATAAACAAGTAATACAATACTTTTTCGACAACTTTTAGGGATACTGTCTCGGGCTTGCGTACTGCTATCACTGTAGAAAAGCTACTATGGTTGATATTGGGCTATTTACCACGGTAATTCATGATTCAGTATAATTAATTTATACAATAAGTTACAGGATCTCAAGAAATAAAATCGAACAAGACAACGATATGCTAAAATCAAAATGCATTAAGCTTAGGAAATTAATTGTAACTATAAAATTTATGAATATAAGTCACACTTAAAGTATGGAAATATTTATTTATAAGGTTCAATCCAAGATTCAATATTCCGAAATCATTTATATATTACATGCCTATTCAACATTATAAGCTACCTCAGTTACTTGAAGAGTTTTTACTAGAAACGAGAAGAATGATGATCTATCAAAATGAGGGATGTCAGGTACGTCGCGTAACAGTGAGGCCCGCTATGCCACCAGACATTACGCTGTTAGATTTTTTATTTAGGGATTGTTTTTGTTGGAGAAACATAAAACTTATTACAAATATAAATTATTACTGTGAACTTTGCCGCAAGAACTTCGATTGGGTGTAACCACCACTAAAATACAGAAAAGCTCGATTTTGCATTCTCAATAGTATTTCATATATCGAATAGAAAAAACATCCTTTTGTTACTTGAAGTGTGATTAAAATATAAGTTTCAAAATTTAATTTAATAAATATGATTAATTTCTTGGCCTTATTAAATTTTAATATCTTCCGAGAAAGTTCTAAATTTGGCTATTATTTATTTGAAATATTATAAGTAACTTGATACACTGTGGTATAAAATACGGAAGTTTCTAAAAATGTTTGAATAATATCGACATTTCCCTAATTTCCTTAATTGCCAAGGAAAGAAAAAATGTTCTTGTACGAAAACACTATATTCTGAGTGACTTCTTGAGATTATGAAGCTTATAGTATTGATCAATTGTGCTATTTTTATCACAAAAAATATTAGAAACGCAGCAATGATGTATCATTTTTCTTCATCGGAATAAGTCTAATTTTAGGCACAAAAAACGGTCATAACTCGAAATCTGTGAGATTTAGCATTATTGCATATAAGGCTAAAAATTTTCCATATATCAAACACCCTGTATACTAATGTTAAGGGTAGAAAAGATAAGTGCCTTAAATAGTTTATATTTAAATTTATAAAGAACTTAATAAATAACAAAATTTTAAATTCACTAAACACACATTAAATTTCACCTATTAGAAATATCCAAGAGGTTAAAAAATATATATCTAATATAAAATTACAATTATGTAAAATTATATATGTAACTATCGAAAAATACAATTTTGCAATGAATCTAGTAGGTTAGGAATATGTCACTTGCGTTTTATATATCTGACATTTTCAAGTAAGTCTCTAGCGCTCAAATCTGTTCGCTGTGAGTATCTTATTTTTTCAATATTGTTAGAAATGGTGAATTATTCAAATGTGGAAATCGCGGAAACGTAATATGTGTATGGCCTCGCCGAAGGCAAGGCAGAACAAATTAGATGTATTTATCACTAGGAATATCCCAATGGTGATTTGCTAGAGTCGAATCTCTTTAAATATTCATCGTCATCTTATTACAACTGGTAATAAATGAAAAGATACATCTGAAGAACATTCTGAAACGAGTACGATCAAGATCGTTAGAAATTTGAATATTTGCCACCAAATTATTTAGAAAATTTGGGTTGCTTTTTTATTATATCTGTATATTAAGGATGTTCCAATAGCAATTACGAACCCAATGTAGAACACGCACCATGTGTTCCAGGACATTTCAATATAATGGTTTGCAATTATTTACAAATTGTTTCTGGGGGTTGACTTAAGATGCTAGTATACACAAGTCCTATTTAGACGAATTAAGAGAAAGCATAGTTGCAGCGTGTAATAGAATGTAAAATAACTCCAGGAATATTTCAATGAATGCGCACTTAAATGGGAAGGAGGGCGGAAGCATGTCTATTAAGTGAAGGGGGCCATGCCACAACACTGGATTTAACAAGTTGTGTTATAAAACCAATAACTTTTAATATTCTAGAATATAACCCAGTAGAAGACGCTAATGATCTTTGTAACAACCCGAAGGAAACCGAGCATGATTTCATGTGGCGCTGACTTGGGCAAGATTACTTCTTCCTCACATCACTATTTTATATCATTTTAAATTAGTATGCGAAATCACTCTACCTGCAATAATCCATATTTGTGTTCAATATCCAGAAAGTTGTATTCTCTTTGGATAACTCCTGGTTTTAGAGGTGGCTGCTGAGTACCCCCTGGTGATGAAGTAGTCGTTACGGCCTCTTGAAACGCAAAAATATTGGCTAAACTGGCGTAAACCGGTTCAGAAGCAAACGCCAGTGTATTTTCGCATTCTTCTATGGAATGAAGCACATGTAGAAGCTGTAATAAAAAATGTTTTGTAACAAAGGGACAAATAAATGAACAATAGGAAAAATATAATGATATCATGTTGCAGTCAATGTACCGGAAATTCTCATAAAAAAGTAATTGGTCTTCCCCACAGGTTTTTTGCATATATGTCGGTGGGAAAAAAAGATTGATAAAATATGTTTTCATTTGTTAAATATGTATTTCTACAACTAAATATCGAAAAAAGCGATTATACCCAAAAGGAAGATCAAATAATTACAAAAGGTTATTTCCAAGCAAAACAAAAAATAATCATTAATAAAATAATAGTTTTGAAGAAAATAAATTTAATTTTTTCTCTGTTTAATAGTAACCTTTTGTAGTTATTTGGTTTTCCTTTCGAGAATAATCGCCTTTTAGTCTATTCAGGAAAATAAATAAATATTTAAATAATAATAATTAAAAAAAAAACAAATTTGGTAAAAATTCTGTTCATTTCAAATTAATAAATTAAGTAAAGATTTTTAGTATATTATTTTGACTCCATTTTAACCGTTCTATTGGATAAAATATATAAAATTTGGTGTATTCATTATACAAGCTTTCTGTCAAAATTCGAAAATTCTTTAGTCATGCAGTTTCTGTTGTTTTGTAGGTTTTTGAAATAGACCTCCGAAACCAGCACACTTTGACCGAAAATTTGAAAACGATGAAACAGTTTTTTTTTGTTACGATCGGACCAATAGCTGCTATATTTATACTTTCATATAAAAACAATGGTCAAAACCGCCATTCTAAAAAAGCTATCGTCCTGTAATGCAAACACTCATGAATTCCTTCCCCTGCGATAGGGATAGGTGTTTTATCGACATATCGCTGGTTATCAATAGATCATATCGAATGACAATAGGTAAATAAATCAGAGACATATCGAATGACAATAGGTAAATAAAAAATATCGATATATAGATAGTTATCGATAAGTCAAGATAGATATGCAACAATGACGATAGGTATCCGATGATATCGATAAGTAGCTGATAATATTGATAGTTAGCTGAGAACATCGATAGTTATGGACATGAATTTACATACTTACAAAGACGAGTACCCTTTTTTGCTCTCTGATATCTTTGCGAATATATCAAAATGGAGGATTCTTTTTTGCTATTCTATACTTATAACTATCGACATATGGATAAATAAAATTTATCGATAGGTGATGTGCTATCGCCTATCGTATGTCAGTTGGTGTTTTCCATTGTGCGCAGGTACTTACGATAGGTAAAATCTAATATCGTCCATCCCTACTCTGCGATGTAAGTGGTACCACAAACATGTTTATTTAAAAACAATCCGAAAGGAAAAGCAGTTCAATTTTCACGAAAACTGGTAGATTTACTCAACTGGCTGGGGAATTTATACTAAGTCAATTTAATTTTGTCAAATAACTCATAGCTTCAGTTTTAAAAATAAAATTGGGTGTCTGTTATGTGTTCAGAAAAAACTGCATACTGTATTCACGTGGATTTTTACCTAAAACTCCATTTAAACTACATTAAATGAATATTACTTGCATACCTAGAAATTAAATTTTGTTCCTCTGTAAGACAAAAATGAAAGAAAACTTTACACCTCAAATTAAGAGTTATTTTTGGTTGCGCTGTTTATATCTAAGAGGTTGCCCACATTTCACCGGGCACTTTGTATAATTGAAAATATATTAGAGCACAACAAAATATTTTACAAGAATGTTTACGTAAATGACTTCGTTGTCCTACTAGGAAAAAACTGAAGAAAAATAACATATTTAGAAAACAAAACTTAAAAGCACGTAAATTGGCCATTACTCGAAATTTCCATCGTTATGAATCCTTTTTGTTTAAATATTTTCCTAAGCTTACTTGTTGGCCTTACTCATCCTTATCAGGTTATTCTAAATGTTTTATGACAAGGGCATTTATTCCAGTAGCTGGAGATCTGATCGAATACAGCCTGTTCGTAAAACCGGATCAAAAGCTCTTTTCTTTAACCACTGACTCATAATCCTACTCTCATTCATGAGTTTGGTAATAGAAAAATATATCAATTATGATCTTTTAAAGTACCTTGACATTTTTAAACTTATCCATGACAGGCATTAAGGCTTTCGCTATCAAAAGTCCACAGCAGATGATCTCAAATTCATCTCACAACTGAAACAAGTCCTTGGAATTTCGTAGGAAATCCTAGATTATTGCCATCGACGTATCCAAAGCCTTTGATCGAGACTGGCATGACTAATTTTTAGACAACTTTTTTTCCTATGGTATTCTTCCAAAATTGTGTACTTGGAATGCCAGTTTTCTTTCCAATAAGTTTATTCCTTTAACACATCAATGAACTGCTCTCTTCTACCTTAACAGCTATTTTGACGTTGCTACTTTCCACATTAATATAAATTTTCCAAACCTCCGTTCAAGACTAAAATGAATTATAAGTAGCACTTTTAGTCATGAATACGTCATTGTTATCACAAGTATTTTCATTGAAGTAACCGGAACTTGGTGTCGCGACATTCTGTTTAAGCTGAGACTACGTAGTCATTATTAAAACGGGGAACAATTTTAGGGTAACTATTTCGTGAATAACATGTAACTGTGACTTTGACTATTACGTAGATAGTACGGAATTGTGCAGTTCCATTTAAGTAGCCGAATAGAAATAATTCACCCTATTCGTCATTCAAATATATGGTTAATTTTAATAAAAACAAATCAGTTACGGCGACTACAAACACTCAAATTGGGAATATGATGTAGAGCGTATAGAATACGTTATTGGTATTTGAGGTAGGATACATGCGTTGCACTAAATTTTCTAGCTAAGGACCTAAAATTAAAACGCAGGCAATTTCTCTGGTAAATATGCCGATGACAGTCGTAAAAAATTACGCGCTTTTAAAATTCGTTAATTTTCAATACATTTTGGTCAAATATATTGGCCAATTTAAATCTCAAAAATGTAATTTTGGACTTGGGTTTAAATAGTAATTATCATTAAATATCTTATTATAAAAGTTGATTCTTTTTTTTAACGTGATGTTTAATTTGTATGCATTGTTAATCTTTATACTCACAAAAACAAACATCATAGCTAAATATTTATAGGGGAGATGAAAATAAACAATGGCGTTCTATTGGACTTTTACTTTTAGGTTGGCTGCATTTCTTTACTGAGAAAATTACTTAGCATCAAATGTCTATGACTGTTCCCATAGGATTTTATAGTTTTGGCTTCTTTAAATACGCAACTGTCTCTTATACTCAATTACATTGAAGTCTTGACCACTAAGGTGGTACGAATAAAGTTATCTACAAAGTTCTCATTAAACCTATACTGTATATTATTACCAAGCGGTTACGATTTGCGAACATTCCGCCGATTCTTTATAATTTAATGCGTTGTGTCGTAGCATGCGGAGAGTTGCGGAACTTGAGTCACTACTATAATTCTGCTATCTGTCATAACCATAACCCTTCGTTTCGTTTTTTGCTTCCTTAAAATAACGCTATAAGTTGTGATATTTTTAATTTACTATAAAATGTGGCTAAGTGATGAAAGCCACTTTTTTTCTTATGATATGTGACGCCATTGTGAACCGTTTTAACTTGTTACTCGTAGACGATAATACAACACATACACAACTAGTTTATAACTAGACCAAATTACAATGACTTTATAAGGACAGTGTTGACAATAGAAGCCCACCCGCCAAATTAATGCAACATTTCTAAAGGTTTAAATGGGGGCACCCATATTATCGTTAGTTTTTGGCAAAATATGACTAAATTAATCGACTTTTAAATTAAAAACCTCTGTCAGCGTCAGTTGTAAATGTAGGGTTATGGTAATGTTTTACTTTAATAATCTATACGAACTATCTAGTACAAACTTACTTTTTCATTTAGATTTTTAACAAATAACAATGTTTCTGCAAGCGATTGATGAGAGAGTTTCTTTTATGCTAATCTTTGAGAACTTCTACCTCAAATTGAGGTGCTGAATGAAGTAAAACATACACTAAGACATAAAACAATATCGTCTTTTACAGCAAAATAAAACCAAAATATAATAATGTGCAATATTTAATAACTTGTCTTGGAGTAAACTTAAAATATTTACAGCCATAGTCAGTTACACATTCATCACAAACATTTTATAATTACAAGCAAAAAACAGGTGAACAGGCTTAAATACATTTCTCCATATGGCCAATGGGTAAGAACTTCTTGTTTGAATTAATATTCATTTTAATAATCACAAAAACTAATAAAATAATAGACTAAAAAAACAAACCTCATAAGAAACTCACGTAGGCGAAAAGTAAACAAAACGATTTTAGCAGCAATATGGCCGAACCAATCAAAAATTGGTTACCCTATTGTCGCCACTGTCCTTATAAAATCACAGACCGAATATCGTACCAGCGTGCCCTAACTCCGGAACCTCAAGTACAAGAGGTAATAGTTTACTTGTAGTAAATAATCACTGTAATTCTTACTTCTAAGTTGTAACAAAAGAATAACGACTGGTAATAGCCAATTTAATGTAACATTAGACGATAACTTTTTCTACTCTGCAACGACTCGTTTTATTTTATAGTAATACTTTATAGGAGTACATTTGAGCGTAATGGAGTAGTCTCTGCAAGGCTCAAGAAAGTACTGATACTTAAAAGTTGTAATTTAGTAAACAGATTAGAAACAGTAACTTTGAATAATTACTATTATGTCGCGGAAAAAATGAGGACCTTAGAGTCAATTCCTTAAGCATTTGCTTGGCAGTAGTTACTATATAATTACTTTACATGGAAAATTACTCTAAAGTATACTTAAAAACGTGTAACCCAAAGTGTTTATTTATCTATAGTAGGAATATTAGTAATAAATAAGTAAAAACTCTTAAAGGGTGTAGTGGAAACAGTTGTAGCTACTTTAGTGCTAGCTGGGTAAAGTAATGACTTTATCGTTAATCGAGGACTTCCATAAAATCGTAGAAAGGAAAGCAAAGAAACGTTGCTATATGACAAATTATCTCTTAGCATCCACAAAATGAATAAGGATTATCAAATGTTTGAAGCCAAAGATTGCTTTAGCCAAGTTGGTATCTTTTTTAAAAGGACCTTCGCTGGCCACGCCTCTTGCCGCAGCAATCGGGTCACTAGCAATGCGCTCTCTCTTCATTTAACGTAACCATGGTACCTAGTTCTTAGTTATGCCAACTTGGGCATTGATAAATGAGGAGGATCAGATATTATCAAATATTTACACACATATGTGATAAACAGAAGAATTCGCTACGAGGGAAGCCCGGAGTTGTGGCCAATTTACCGATTTATTTTTCAACTAATTTAATAACTTTCTTGTATTCAAAAACCCCAATAAAAATTAATTTAAAGATTCGTTCGCTGTTTAAACAACTCACTTATTTTATAATTACATAAAGAAAGCAACAAAAGAAAAAAATGTTAATACTAAATACGTTGCAGTGCCCTTCACAAACGTTCTACCAGAAAAAATAAATCATATCTTGTCTAAACACGACATAACTGTCTATTATAAAGCACAGAACTTGTTAAACAGTCTTTTCGCTCCCCTGAAAAGCCAAGTAATAAAAAAAAAAGAAATCAAACCTAGTTTACCCTATTCTATGTCTAAATTGCGCAAAAAGTACATAATAATGACTACACAATACTTAGTCGATTAAACGGTCACAAATATACAAAAATGCATCTACTGCACTTCACAAACACGAATTTTCAAAAAACATTAATTCGATTTTAAACAAACCCAAATTTTAGATCAAGAAACTAATTATCGTACACTCCCAATAAAAGAAATGATACAAATTAAAAAGTAGAAATATACCGTCAATGATAAAAAACACATCAATAATCTAAGCAAAATTTATCATAATCTGATAGGTATATTAATCTAAATATAAATAAACCATTTCTCACCTATACATTTCAATAGTAACATAATCCCAAACTCAATACTTATAACTATCGACGTGGATAAATAAAATATATTGATAGATGATGTGGTATAGCCTATCGATAGGCGAAATCTACTATCGCCCATCCCTACTATGCGATGTTAGTGGTACCACAAACATGTTTATACAAAAAGAATCCGATAGGAAGAGCAGTTCTATTTTCACGAAAACTGGTAGATTGACTCAACTGACTGGGGAATTTATACTAACTCAGTTTAACTTTATCAAATAAGTCATAACTTCAGTTTTGAAATTTAAATTGGGTGTCTGTTATGTGTTAAAAAAAATAATGCCGCATTTTGCCTCTAGAGATATTTTATCCAGGAAAAGATGTATTTTATTTCGTTTTTTTTTATAGGAAATATATGAAATACATTTTAATAAAAGTTTTCTCTAATTATGAGATATGCTTTATTAAATCAAAACTCGGAAAAATTATGCAACTTTATAGGCATGTATTCACGTGGCCCCGTTCGTAAAAAGTTCTAGGAAATATATTAGGTGAAGTGCCTAAACGATTATTCCGAAAATTAACCCCATTGACAAAGCAGAACTTAAATGTTAGATATAAATGAGCCAACCAAAAATAATACGAACTTGTGACATAAAATTTTCTCCTAAACTGCTCACCTACTGAAATATTTGATCTTAAACCTAGGATGTGAGGGACAATTTTTCCACAATAATTTTGGTATCGTTTATAGTAATCTGATTATATTTGGGTGATTGATATACTTACTTAAGTGATTAAATCAGTGTAAAAATTTAACAAGAAGTAGGTCAATGAGGAATAAACTACGTTTATAACTTTTTGCTTTACAACTTTTAGCTGCATATAAATATTTCCCTGACTGTTTTTTTTTGTCCCCCAGATATTTTTAAGCACAAAAGGTACTGCTCATGAATTTAAAAAAATGAAGCGTTTTCAAGAAAAATGTAAATTTACGAAACACTCCAATTAAACTACCTTAAATGGATATTACTGACATACCTAGAAATTAAATTTTGTTCCTCTGTGAGACAAAAATTTAAGAAAATCTTATATCCCAAATTAAGCATTATTTTTGTTTGCGCTATTTGTATCTACCCAAGTAGCATGGATACGTCATTGCTACCAGAAGTATTTTCAATGAAGTAACCGGAACTTGGTGTCGACACGTTCTGTTTAAGCTGAGACTACCTAGTCAGTACCGAAACGGGGAACAGTTTTAGGGTAACTATTTCGTGAATAACATGTAATTGGGACTGTTACTATTATGTAGATAGTACGGAATTGTATGGTTCCATTTAAGTAGCCGAATAGTAATAATTCACCCTATTTGTTACTTTCTTATTTCTGTCTTTATTTAATCCGTTTGAAAAATATGTATGGTTCTTTTTAATACAAAGAAAACAGTTATGGCGACTACAAACACTTAAGTTGGGAAAATGGTGTAGAGCGTATATAGGATACGTTATTAGTTATTGAGGTATATACATTTCACTTAGTTTTTCAGCTATGCTAGGGACCCAAAATTAAAATGCATGCAATTTTTCTGGTGAATATGGTGATGGAAGTCGTAGAAAAATGACGCGCCTTTAAAATTCGTTAAATTTCAATACATTTTGGTCAAATACATCGGCCAATTTAAATCTCAAAAATGTAATTTTGGACTTTGGTTTAAATAGTAATTATCATTAAATATCTTATTATAAAGAGTGATTCTTTTTTTAATATGATGTTTAATGTATATGCATTTTTAATCGTTATACTCACAAAAATAAACATCATAGCTAAATATTTATAGGCTAGATGAAAATAAACAATGGCGTTCTATTAGACTTTTACTGTGAAGGTAGCTCCATTTCTTTACTGAGAAAATTACTTAACATCAAGGGTCTACGACTGCCACCATCCTCTTTTATAGTTTTAGATTCTTTAAATGCGCATCTGTCACTTATACCCAATTACTTTGAAGTCTTGAACACTAATGTGGTACGTTACGGTGTTTCCTCAAAATACCGTTTTATGTTGTTTTGTAAAGGTATAACATAACTTTATAAAGTTATGATATTTTTAATTTTCTATAAAATGTGGATGAATGACGAAAGCTACTTTTTTTACTTATAGGACGTGACGCCATTCTCATTTTAACTTGTCACTCGTAGGTTATGGTCTACAACACATACACAACTAATTGAGATTGACAAATTCTGACCGAATACAATGGAGTTCAATGGCTGTATCGGAAATACTTTATAAGGACGGTGGCGACAATAGGGCAACCCATTTTTGATTGGTTCGGCCATATTACTGCTAAAATCGTTTTGTTTACTTTTTGCCTACATGGATTTCTTATACGGTTTCTTGTTTTAGTGTATTATTTTATTAATTTTTGTGGTTATTAAAATAAATATTAATCCAAACCCTAAGGTTTAAGTCATTGGCCATATGGAGAAATGTGTGTAAGCCTGGTTCACCTGCTTTTTGCTTGTAATTATAAAGTGTCTGTGATGAATTTGTAAATGACTGTGATCGTAAATATTTTAAGTTTAAGTTTACTCCAAGTATTAAATATTGCACATTATTATATTTTGGTTTTATTTTGCTGTAAAAGACAATATTGTTTCATGTCTTAGTGTATGCTTTACTTTATTCAGCACCTAAATTTGAGGTAGAAGCTCTCAAAGATTAGCTTAAAAGAAACTCTCTTTTGTAGGCCTTCTTCAGTACATACTACATTACTAAATTCACTTGGGAGACAACTGTCATTAATCACTTGCAAAAACATTGTTATTTGTTAAAAACCTAAATGAAATAATAAGTTTGCACTAGATAGTTTGCATAGATTATTAGAGTAAAGTATTAACATATCCCTGCATTTACAACCGACGCTGACAGAAGTTGTCAGTGTAAAGTAAATTTCGAATTTTTTCTGCAGCATATCATTCTTTGTAGAGTGAAATTAATAAACATTTTATGAATTAACCTTTTATCTGATCCAATTATCTTATATTAATTTGTTAAAGTAGATTAATTTAGTCATATTTTGCGAAAAACTAGCGATAATATGTGTGCGGCCATTTAAACCTTTAGAAATTTTGCATCAATATGTCTTCTACAAAGACTTGTTTTACTTTACAGTTATACCTTATAGGAGTACATTTGGACGTAATGGAGAAGTCGCTGCGAGGTTTAGGAAGGTTCTAATACTTAAAAGTTGTGATTTAGTAAACAGATTAAGAAACAGAAAAGAGATCGACCTCGGAGTCATTTCGTAAGTAGTTGCTTGGAAGTAGTATTATATAATTACTTTACATGGGAAATTGCTATAAAGTATTATTCACAGTAACAAATACATATTTAATACTTAAAAACCTGTAACTCAAAGTGGTTATTGATATATAGTAGGATTATTACTAATAAATACGTAAAAACCCTTAAAGAGTAGTAGTAGAAACAGTTATAGCTACTTTAGTCCAAATATTTTACAAGAATGTTTACGCAAATGACTTCGTTATATTACTAGGAAAAAAGATGAAAATTGTTTTTTTTCTAAAACTTGGCTTTACCATCTTACTGTTTTAGCCACGAAAAAAAACTGAAGAAAAATAACATATTTAGAAAACAAAACTTAAAAGGGCGTAAATTGGCCATAACTCGGAATTTCCGTCGTAATGAATCTTTTTTGTTTAAATATTTTGTAATTCCTAACCTTACTTGCTGGCCTTACTCAGCCTTATCAGGTTTTTCTAACTTTCCTATTACAAGGGCATTTATTCCAGTAGCTGATCGTATACAGCCTGTTCCTAAAAACGGAGCATAAACTTTTTTCTTTAACAACTGACTCGTAATCCTACTCTCATTCATGAGTTTGGCAATTGAAAAATATTTCGATACTGATCTTTTAAAGTACCTTGAAATTTTAAAATTTATCCATGATAGGCCATAAGGTATCTTCCATCAAAGGTCCACAGCAGATATTCTAAAATTCACCTCACAATTGGAACAAGTCCATGGAATTCCGTGGGGAATTCTAGACTATTGCACTCGACGTTTCCAAAGTCTTTGATCAAGACTGGCATGACGAATTTTTAGATAACGTTTTTGCCTGTGGTGTTTTTCCAAAATTTTGTATTTGGAATTCCAGTAGATTTATTCCCCCTGCACATTAATGATCTGCTCTCTTCTACTTTAACAGTTATTTTGACGTTGCTACATTCCACTTTAAAATAAAATTTTCAAACCTCTTTCGAAGACTAAAATGTGTTATAGGGGTAAAGTAATGAGTTTATCAGTAACTGAGGACTTACATAAAATTGTGGAAAGGATAGAAAAGAAACGTTGCTATCTCACAAATTATCTCTCAACATCCAATAATTCATATAAATAATGAAACGTTTGAAGATAAAAATTCTTTTAGTATCTTTTTCAAAAGGACCTTCGCTGGCGTTAAAATATTATGTCTCTTGCCGAGTCAACCAGGTCAAGCAAAGATCTTTTTCTCTTTCCCCTGATCTGCAAGTCTATAAAACCCTCGTCGATACCGATCACGGATCTTTTTAAAAGAGATAAAGCAAAATGAAGCGTTCAGTTGTGTTTGTCTATGGTTCCGTCAGTCCTTCGGTTCATTCAATGCATCATCATCGTTTTTATATATATATATATATATATATATATATATATATATATATATATATATATATATATATATAATAAACCTCACTTACGTTCACTAAAATACATAACGTTTTTCTTCCTCTTTGTATTTTTAAGAAAGTGCAGAATTTAAGTTTGTGTTTCCATTAATTTCGGCCGTTATTGTCGTAACATTTTTGATCAACGCTCTTTGGGTTGCGTAGCTCAGATGGTTTTGTGGAATAAAACTCGCAGTTAATAAAACAATGGTAGAGCTGTGTAACTGCTTGGCTTGAATTATACTTGTCTGTCGAAAGTTTGGCAAACCATCATCTTCGTTGGGTTGTTTAGTGCTTAATGCATGTATTAAAGCTTTACAAATATTAAATACTTTTTGGGATTGAGAATAATAACGACTTGGGTATTTCACTTAGGATAACTGTGTTAGGGTATAGGCTAGCACTTTTTTAGGAATAAATAATAAAAATTTGAGTTGGCCAGCGCACCAGTTGGTTATGATGTCAATGTTATTTGAGAGCAAGTCAAGACTGATTTATATATATATATATATATATATATATATATATATATATATATATATATATATATATATATATATATATATATATATATATATATATATATATATATTTATATATATATTATATATATATATATATATATATATATATATATATATATTATATATATATATATATATATATATATATATATATATATATATATATATATATATATATATATATATATATATATATATATATATATATATATATATATATATATATATATATATATATATATATATATATATATATATATATATATATATATATATATATATATATATATATATATATATATATATATATATATAATGAATGAATAGCCGCCACTGGTGGTCACTTATGCTTATTGCATCGTGATCGTACTAGACTTAAAATCAATAAAAAAAGTGAAAAAATACAAAGTTTCTAAAAGTTTCCATATAATTCAACGTTCAAAGGTTTTCGCAAATTTTACATCACAGCGATCGTATCAAAAGTGACAATATAAAAGCTTACATTTAGTGTCAAAGTGACTGTTTATGCAATTCGCAGTGTTATTGCAAGTTGTCTTAATAACAGCGCAATAGTTACTACTTGCATTCTTTGGTTAAGAAGTTTTAAATCTAAATAAAGACATTAATGTTCAAGACTTTATAGCCGATATAGCAACACCGACCATTATACGATCCTGAAGATGGCTGCCGTAGGTTTTCGTTTTAGTATTCGGCTTTCCGAAGCTTCCAGCGGCAAATTGCATGTAAAAAGGGATAGCCTACTATGTGCTACTATTGCAGCAGTGATGCAAGCAAGCAAAGCTTTCCTTTTTCTCGGTGGTAACATACAGAAGCATTTATCTGTCAATTGATGTTCTGTTATTAATTTATCTACTTAGCAGTCAACCACAGTTATCAGTTTTTCGGAGGCATCATAGAGCGTTGATTGTACCTGGTTGAAGCTTTTGCAGACATAATGCAAGGAAAAATCTAGTTTGCTTGCATATGTTTAATGTTGTGAATGCGTGACATATGTGTGTAAACTGAGTTTAACAGTTTTAAGCCTAATTCTTTTTGTGTGCATATATTTTCTATTTTAGTGGTGTTTTGGCATATTTTTTCGGCGCCTTTAACTGATAATTTCTCATTGAAAGTCTGCCAACTTTTGTACCATTTTTTTTACTTCCATCAATTTGAAATATTTTTTTTCTTTCATTGCATTTTCTTGCCAAATAAAATTAATGCTGACTTTATTACAACAAAAACTTTTTGTTGTTTGATCTGGTAAGCTACATTGTGTTAAAATAAGTTGCTTTGTTCTAGTTACAAATAATCTTATATTTTCGTGTGTTATACAAAAGCAGGAGTTTTAGTAGTTGTGCAGTAAGTTTGTGCAGGTTAATCGATGAATCTTTTATCAATAACAATCTTTCCTGTATTAAGTATACAGTCTGAAAAATATATGGCAGACCCAACAAAAATTCAAGTTCAAAAATTAGGTCCCCTTTTGTTGATTATAAATATACCAGGGTTGATTGATACCTTTATATTTAAAGCTAACAGAGAAATTTGGCAAAAACCTGGCCACAAGAAACGAGGACGACCGTTTGTGAGACAACCTGTAGGTCTTACCTTGTAGATTTCGTACAGCAAAATAATTATTTCAATAAAAATATTACATTTTTATTTAATCTTTATTAAAATACATTTCTTTATAAATCTCGCATAACTAAGGCATTAGAAATAAAATGTTCACCCAATATTTGTTCCGGCTCATTATAATTAATAAACAGCTCGATATACACTTTGGCATCGACAAACTAGTGGGATGGACACAGAGGTGTTTTAACATCCTACATCCGCTTTGCATAGATCAAACGATGACATGAAGCTCAAAGCATAATATTTGCCTAGACGGCTTATTACAGCTCTAAAAGCCCCGACTAAATTAATATCGTCATAACATGTGGGCCTTTAACAAAAAGTTACATGGCCTGAATGCCATTGAATGAAGCTAGTTCAATGGTTTTGTGACAATCAACATAGCGGCCCCCGCTTTCGATGTTTATTTTCAAAAGGGATTTGGTTATGGTAAACATAAAAGATTTTCCTTGCTATTATTGTATAAAATGTATTTGGTTCTCCATTGAGCATAAAAAGTGTAGCTTGAAATCGAAAAAAATATAATATTCTTGCCAAAATAGGTGATAATATATGCGAGGGAGCGTCTCTTATCCTGGATATCTTACCCGGCTTCCCTAATTGTTCATCCCCCGCAATGTTTACAGATATGTGCCTTTAAGAGTAACTAGAGAATGAATATATATATATATATATATATATATATATATATATATATATATATATATATATATATATATATATATATATATATATATATATATATATATATATATATATATATATATATATATATATATATATATATATATATATATATATAGGAAGTAAAAAAAATGGTACAAAAGTTGGCAGACTTTCAATGAAAAATTATCAGTTAAAGGCCCCAAAAAAATATGCCAAAACACCACTAAAATAGAAAATATATGCACACAAAAAGAATTAGGTTTAAAACTGTTAAACTCAGTTTACACACATATGTCACGCATTCACAACATTAAACATAAGCAAGCAAACTAGATTTTTCCTTACATTATGTCTGCAAAAGCTTCAACCAGATACAATCAACGCTCTATGATGCCTCCGAAAAACTGATAACTGTGGTTGACTACTAAGTAGATAAATTAATAACAGAACATCAATTGACAGATAAATGCTTCTGTATGTTACCACCGAGAAAAAGGAAAGCTTTGCTTGCTTGCATCACTGCTGCAATAGTAGCACATAGTAGGCTATCCCTTTTTACATGCAATTTGCCGCTGGAAGCTTCGGAAAGCCGAATACTAAAACGAAAACCTACGGCAGCCATCTTCAGGATCGTATAATGGTCGGTGTTGCTATATCGGCTATAAAGTCTTGAACATTAATGTCTTTATTTAGATTTAAAACTTCTTAACCAAAGAATGCAAGTAGTAACTATTGCACTGTTATTAAGACAACTTGCAATAACACTGCGAATTGCATAAACAGTCACTTTTAACACTAAATGTAAGTTTTTAAATTGAACGTTGAATTATATGGAAACTTTTAGAAACTTTGTATTTTTTCAATTTTTTTATTGATTTTAAGTTTAGTACGATCTTGTTTATTAAACAATTAATTATATTATTTATTACTTAAAATAAAGAATATTAAGCAAATTAAAATATTTAAAAAAGTAGGTTATGTTTCGTTATCACAACAACATAATAAAATAAATAGGTACATACAAATAATACTAATCTAACTTTGAAGAAATAGCAAACTTAAAATGAAAAACAACTTTCTACAATAAGCATAAGTGACCACCAGTGGCGGCTATTCAGGTGAAGTAGGTGAAGTGCTACTTCACCAGGAAAAATAAACAAGCAAACATCTAACTATATTTATTACATATCTCTTAAAGTTTTAGTTTTTACATGAATTTATTCACCTAATTGGTAAAAAATAAACTGTACATCTCGAATAAACATTTTACTTGACCGTTGGCGGCATGTGTTTTTAAAACTTTTAATCGAACTTTATTATAACAACTATAACAGTGGCGCAAACCGCTTTAACTTTGCTGGAGGTGCTATGTTTAGTTTACGATTTTCCTGCTATGTTGCCATGACAACGCGTATCCGATGATGTCGAGCCTAGCGCCATACAACGCTCTCGGTGAATTGCAGGTGCAGTACACTACATCCACGTGTCGTTCAGTTTGCCGTGGTTGCTTAGTTTTATTTTCGCGGATTTCGCTGCAACCGGTTAGTTTCTTTGCAGTTAACTTAACTGGTTTGTATTATATTTATTTATGGTGTTATTACAACTTTAAATTCGAAGTTAGTAACTGTGACAAATCTGTTAGTTAGTTGTTTAATGACATTTTCTCAATCACGGACATACTATTTGACGTTCTTCAAAAAAATCGCTTGACATTCATTTGTGCATATCCAATATAAAACGCTGTCGTGAGGCACTCTGTAAAAAAAGAAATGAACATTTTTTTAATTCCATGTTTGATAAAGAAAATTTTATTACAGAAATAAATCATTACAAACGTGAGCTTGCTAAGCTTCCACCTGAAAAAATTAGGGCTAAGTATAGAACCCTTTTTTTTTGACACTAAGATTTCAAGACTGTGAAAAACTTACATTTTCATGTTTGGCAGGTTGTGCTAAATAAATTTATTTATAGCATATAAATCGTTTTCCCTTATTTTGACAATACCGTCTACAAGTGGAAAGAAGTTTTTCTTGCTTCAAATGTGTAAAAACTTGTTTAAGAAATACAATATCTCAAGAAAGACTTACTTCTCTTGGCAATATTTCAGTTCAAAAGGTATTTCTGGAGGAGATTAAATCAACTCATCCATTTTATGAGGATGTTATAAATAAATTTGCTGCTATGAAGGATATGAGAATTGATTTAGTATACAAAATTTAGGTAACTAGTAAAAAAATATTCTACTCCCTCCACATATAAAAAAAATTCTGGAAAAAAAATTATTGCGAATTTTCTTGCTTCACTTGCTCTACACTTACTTTTTCACCCACGAGCCGCCACTGGTGACCACACAAGTAAATCTAATAAATACCTACTTAAGATACAGATATTGACGATTAACACACTTTTTAGAAATTTGAAAAAATAGCTTAAAAAATATTCTAAACACATTTCTTCCCGAGCTTAGGCATGGGACAATTATATTGATACTCCTGAAATGTCGACGCTTGTCTCAAGTTTCGTTGTAACATTAATTATTTTATAGTTATTAAGAGATAGGTATAACATTAAAAACTATGATGATTCAGTTTGTTAACTTTACAATACATAAACAGGATTTTGTGCCGACAAAAAATAGCAAAGTTTGTGCAAATCACTTTGGAAAGGAAAGTATTGTTTTACAGAGTGAGTATTTCGACAAAATTAGCAGGAAAACCCTAGAGGTACCTCTAAAATATACAAGTCTGAAATTCGATACATTTCCATTCTATTATTCCTAATAATTGTCCTGCATATAAAAACCTATCCCTAGAAAAAATGTGGATGAAAAATGCACATTAATAGAATAACAAAATATTTTAAATGCTCTTTCAGAAAGTATACTTAAGTATAAAAAATATAAAAAAATCTACCATTTTTGACGGTTTTAATGATTTTCTAAACATATTTGATAAAATTTATAACTGGCAAAAAGTTGTGTGTCTATCTGAATACAAGATCATTTTATTTAAAATAGAATATTTACCAGCGCACTTTTTACTTATTCGACCCTTATTAATTCAGATTTAAATTTAGAGACATACTTCTATGTCCAAAATATTTTAGAATTATTGTCACAAATTGACAATTTCACCTCCTTAACTAACGAATCGCCACATAATAATCCAAAAAAGATAATTATACAGTCATTTAATACATGTTTATGACATTTTGGAAGGTTTAAAAAGTAACGAAAATAATGGGAAAACAGTGGCTTTTGTATATGAACAATGTCCAAAGAAATATACTGATATTCACCTAATACTATAATATCATTCTCTCTACCCCGTCCTTTAATGACTTTAAGGTCGGTTTGTTATTCACTTGTACCAGTATCAATCAAACAAAATTTTTGCGGTAAAAAAAATAACACCATCGGAAAAAGTAACAAAAGAAAACTGGATACACGTAATTTTTCTTAAAATGTTTTTATTGAAAACTTACCTATCAGAGTAACTATCGATTTATGTATTAAAATTTACTAAATTCGTATTTTCCCCTCTTTTCCGTTTCTTTCTCCCTTGTAATTTGCATCATTAAACGGGTCAGCAAGTAGTTTTCTTATATTCCTTAATATCCTCGAAAATATCTCGGTTAATATTAAGAAACGGTTTTATAACCATTTACTTACTTACTTACCTAACATGCTTTATTGTTGGAGAATATTTACAAATAAATCATTTTATGTACAAAGCAACTATAACTAAAATGTTAAATGTATATGTTAAAATAAACTTAATAGAATAAAGACACTGAATACAAAATTACCAAAACACGACAAAACTTTGCACAAAAATATAAAGAAAAACAATCAAAAAGTATTTAAAATAGTTATCAAAATAAGTCATTAAAATATTCGTCCAGGCTGTAATATGGCTTCTGAATTAGTGCATTCCTCACATTCCTGCGGAACTGCAAATATGGTAAAGATCTACAACACTGGCCGACAAAAAAAATTTTTTTTGTTGTAACACAAATCAGAATAGCATAATCTAATAGAATGGACTTATCCAAATACGAAAATGACAAATAAAAAGTTGTAGCACGTAGGGTTTTCTTGTTAGAGTTGGAGAACCGTATCAAATATTACGATACTTAATATCTATAGAAAAAATGATTTCAGAAAATTCTTAACCCTGTTTATTGACTACCTATGTTTACAGTTTTCGCCTATTAAACATACTATACATCTACGAGAAAATCAAACGAGAAAAATATTAACTTAAAACACTAATTAAACTTTATTTTTTCCGTTTATGAGGTGTCCTATGTTCTCTCTTCAAAAACCAATAGTAGTCACCCATCATGGCTGGGTGATGATCCCATCGTCCTTGGTACCGAATTTCCATTGTTCTAATATCTTGGTGAAACCTTTCAACCTACTCGTCACTAACAGCTCCCAAATTTTTAGGAAAAAATGACTGATGGGAATGGAGGAAGTGAATTTTTAATAACATTCTGGCACCAAGCGCTTTATAGGCATCTAAGAGTTCATTAACTAATTGTTCATAATTTTCATTCATATTCTTGCCTAAAAATCCTCTTACTGCATTAACAAATGAATTCCTTGCTGTGAATTCCTGCCTGGTAAGCTTTTCCGTAAAATTGACATCGTCCAGCAATTTTCTGATTTGTAGTCCAATGAAAATGCCTTCTTTTAATTTGGCATCACTTAACTGGGGAAAGACTTAGGCATTTAAATCCATCACCATTTTTATTCAAAGCCTTTACAAAGTTTTTCATCAGCCAAAGTTTAATGTGAAGAGGAGGCAAAAGGACATTTTTGGGATCAACAAGAGGTGTAAATTTAACATTTTGAGATCCAGGTTGAAATTCGCTTCTTTCTGGCCAAATTTTTATTACAAAATGCTGATTTATTGTACGACTGTCCCATAAACAAGGAAAACCGCAATATTTTGTAAATCCCCCTGAAGTCCCACTAAAATCGCTATAACTTCTAAGTCCCCACATATCTTCCATTTATACCTATTATAGTTTATTTTATCCAAAATCGTGCGCATATTTTCACAATTTTCTTTCGTTGCAACTGTATGTGCAACTGGTATAGAGGGTTTTAAATTTCCATTATGCAATAACACAGCTTTTAAGCTATATTTAGATGAGTCTATGAATAAGTGCCGCTTACGGGGAGAATGATTAATATCAAGTGCCAGCATTAAACTGTCTTTATCAGCACACGCGCACAATGAATTTTCCATACTGTAGAATTCAGAAAACATAGCATTTTTTTTTCTGAAATTCGTAATTTTTGTTTCTTTGGCCAATAGGTTCTATTCCTTAAGACGGGAACCCAGAAGTTCTGACTGTTGCTTGAATAACCTCAAATCACGTACTAAATCATTTAATTCACTTTGAACAATCAAATGTGGCTCGCCGAAACTGGGACCTGTGGTAAAAGTGGAATCGGCACACTGTTCTTCTGAGCTGCCTGATGATGTGTTATCTCCGTTATCTCCCAAATCAATAGCTTGCCAATTTAAAGGCGCAATCGGCACTGGCAAATTTGCATTGTGAGGGACAGGTCGTATGGCAGATTGCAAATTTAGATATTCTATATTGTGCTTTCTCTTTTTGGAATAACCTTCAGTCTTTGTCAGGCATAAATAACAATCGTGAGAATGATTGGTGGCCTGGTGGGTTCTCGCCATACCATTGGAACTGCAAAAGACATACTTTTTCTCTTTCCCTTCATCCACTGCACCAATGATACACTACAACCAACACAGCACACATGGGGAGCCCACCGCTTTTCTTGATCTCCATTTAACACACCAAAATATTTAAAGTAGGCTTTTTTTACATTTTCGGAAAATGGCCTGTCTTGTGATTTCACCAGAAATTCTCCACAAATATAACAAAATTTGTCAGGAGAAATTTTGCAACTTCGGCGCGTTTGACTCGACATTCTCGTCTTCGCCTACACTTGCTTATCGATACACAGAGAACCACTCAATTCAAAACTCAACAGAAGAGTGACGTTTAACGTTTATTTTATGTCTAATGTTGTAAACAACCCAGTCTAGGTAATTTTTCCGTTGTAAAATGGACCCATTTTAGCCGCCCCACAATAAAATTGTTTACTTGCCAATATAAAAGGTTCTAATTAGGCTATTAAAAATGGTACGTGTTAGGGCTTTCCGAATATTTTTTTTATTATTGGGCGGATATTTCCATTGTGAAAATAATGAGCTGGCCTGTGTTAGAAAAATCTTGTCGGCCAGTGCAATCGATGCTTAAATGATTATAGATCTTCAAGTCTTTATAAACTATTGAGTGTTTATTAAGTGTAAGTCTAGGAATCAGAAGTCGGATATTTAAGTGATGCACATGTCTGTTATTGTAGATGTTATGAGAGTCACGCTGAGTCTCACCTGTTGATAGTTTACGATGAATCAAACATACAATTTACATTATAAACAGATCTATTACCGTTAGAATTTTATATTCAATAAAGAAAGGTTTATAATGATCTCGATACCCAGCCCTACACATGTACCTAAGAGTTATCTTTTGAATAAGGAACACCGGGTTCATAAGTTGTTGGCTACAGAATCCCCAAAACGAAATACCATATCTTAAATATGATTCAAACACTGAATGATACACTATTTTAGATACCGAGCAACCAAGCTCGGTTGACACTACCCTGATAGCAAAACAACCAGAATTTTTTTTTATTGAGTTCTATAATGTGATCTTCAAATCTAAGTTGTGTATTAAAGCGTAGTCCAAGAAATTTTGTGAATTTATTTTCTATTGGTTTGTTATCTAAATTAAGGTCACTATAAGTAAATCCAAAAGTTAACATATTGATTTTATTAATGTTGAGGCAAAGTGAGTGAATCACATCATACCTTAATTTAATGAAGATCATTTTTAACTGTGTTTTTTAATAATTCATTTCATCACTTGAATGCCACAACAGTGTAGTATCACCGGCAAAGAGTGTAAATTTGCCTTGAATGTCTAAATTGTAATACTGAGATACGCCATGCTTTATACTAGATGATTTAGACTAAGCACCATTTACCCTCACAATCTGCATCCTCTCCGAAAGATATGAATTGAACCATTCATCAGAGATACCTCTTATTCCATAGTATTTAAGCTTTTCCAACAGAACTCTGTGATTAACGCAATCGAATTCTTTAGAAAAATCACAGACTACTGTTGCAAGAGCCTGACCCTCATTAATGTTGAGGTACACATTCTGAAGCAGGGAAAACATAGCATCAGAGGTGTTTTTTGATGCTTAAAATCCAAATTGGGATGGTGTTAAAAGGTTATGCACCATAAGAAATTGCAACAATCTTGCTTTAACTAATTTTTCAATCACCTTCGAGAGAGTCGCAAGTAGGGATATAGGTCTAAAATTGGAGGTGTCGGTTGTATCACCTCTCTTATGCAGAGGAATTACAATGGCCTTTTTTAAAAAAGATTTATAGAGCTAGCGAGAGCCTGCAAAGCCACTTCTGGTAAGGCCTCCTTTAAACCTTATTTATTGTTATGTATACGATAATCGGTTTGTATTTGCTATAAAACTATTTATATATGATCGTATTTTTTGCTTATACTCTTGTTATAAGTTTTTTATCAAAATATATTAAAAACTCTTATAATGTTGCGTTTATTCCATATACCCCTGTGGAAACGCCCGCCTACTCTTAATAGGCACGTAAACAAGCGCTAAGGCCTTCTTTTTCTCGGTGGTAACGTTCTGGACTATTTCTGAGAGTATAAAGCACGATGCATTACCCGTATTCGCTCATCTAGATCCAGTTTTAAATAATATGAAAGCAGAATTAGATTACTTTAATACTATAAATATTGTAACTGATGGATGTCCCACCATGCCGCAAAACAATTTTTTATGCTTGGTCGGGTAAACATTTTAGGGCTCCATGTTTCCCAAGAAGCCGTAATAACTTGTAATAATACGATGGATCTTAAAGCAGAAATTGAAAACATAAAAAAAGATCTACTACAGAATGGTTATTCTAAGAGGTTAATAAGTAATACAATATCAAAATTACAAAATGTGCAACGTATTACAATACATTCCGACCCACAAGACATCACCCTCTCTCACTATACCATATATTAACGGAACATCTGTAAAGTTTCGGAGAATAGCCAGGGATTTCAATATCAAAACAACTTTCAAATCCTGAATACGTTAAGAAGATTTATGACAGAAACAAAGCCAAAGGAAATCGACAAGAAAAAAGAATGCGCTTACTAAATCCCGTGTGAATGTAGTGAATCGTACTTTGGAGAAAAAAAAAAACGTCCTCTTAATGTAAGAGTCAAGGAGCGTTTTAGTCATATTTAAAAGGGGGAGACGTCAACATTGGGCATAGCAGAACACGTCTGGTTAAACCTGACCCCTGACCACTGGATGCAGTGGTCAGGGGCTAAAATTTTGTATAGAGAGCAACACTGCCACCTTAGTTCTGTTTAAGTTTTCTTGTAAATCATCTCTACAAGTATGAAGATATAAATTGTGTAGATGTTAAATAATACTTTATATATAATAGATATACAACGTTAATACGTAGCTAAAGCAAAGTCGACGTGTATTTCCTATCGGTTATATTTATAAATCGTAAGAATATTTATATACCGGAATACATAGGATATGTAGATTTTGGTAAAGTCGTAAATACGTTTCCTGGTGATACTTGGTAAACAATTTTTATTATTTTGCTGAGGAATGTAATTAAAACAAAATTTTCGTAACCGCTCTAACTCTCTAAATAATTTGGAAGAAAAATACTCAGAAAACTAAAAAAATTAGAAATTTTCGTTTTACAAGCAGAACTCGGGTTATATGCAAAATGCATATAAACGCATATTTAGCGTACTTATGCAATATTTTCATAAATTATTCATATTTTTACAATTTTTGCATAAAGTTGCATATTTTCGATCAAATGTAATATTTGCCTGTTATTTTTTAGATATGTGGAAAAGCCGATAAGGGTTTTAAATTGAGGTTTTCAGAATCGATAGCTTTGATAGAAAATTTAAAACGACATATAGGTTCATTTACAGATAGCATTGGATGTCTTCTTGCCAAAAAACTGAGTGACGTTTTAAATAATATGAAGGCTACAATACACTAGTTAAAGAATCGATTGTACTGTCTGGAACCTTTTATGATAATTTTGAGATGTCACGTGAGATAATGCCTTGCTTGGAGTACCCTCCTATAACATTAGTAGATTCAGAACGTAGTTATTCTACTTACAAAAGCGGATTAAGGATAACAGACCATCTTTTTTAGTAAATAATATAGAAAAACGTTCAATAGTTTCCTAAAACGGAATCACAGAAATAACTACTCCTCTGGCTAATACCACGATCGGCATTGAATTTCACTGTTGATTCCTGACTTTCGTTAAGTGACATAATGTTAATGTATTTCTGTTTCACGTTAGACCAACGGCACAACAAGGATAACATGATATTTGTCTGGAACATGTTCTGCAATACCGGTTGAGGTATTAGCTAGCGGAGTAGTTGCCCTACATGGGGCTAGCTAGTCTATGGCGGCCTGATGAGCTCCAAAAAGAGCGAAATCGCGGTGCTTCTTTGGCAGAAATGTTCCAGACGAGGATCATGGTATTCTTGTTGTGTCGTTGGTGTAACGTGAAACAAAATTGCATTAACGTTTAATAGTTTTGTTCGAAAAAAAAATAGATTTGTAATATTTTTTTTAATTAATAAATATGTACCTTTTTTCGAATTATTATTTTTTCGCCATTTATAGCTACGCATACGATATATACGGAGCAATTCTTTATATATTAACCTATATCCTTTGATGTTATTTTTATATTAATTATAATAATATAATAAAAATATAAATATTTTTATATTAATTGTTTAATGCCGATTTGAAGAACAACTGCCTATCAGACGTTGACATTTTTACATATCACACTTTTTAGTGAGACACGTATGCGCATATTTTACATATTTTATCGGTATTTTTCATAAATCCTAGCTTCACTTCTTACTAATACTAAGTTGCCTGCCAGAATGGCATTACGCACTACCATAATGTCCAGTACTTACTTTTGGATGTCTGTATATTTCTAGTTCTTTGATCCCATTTCTTAAGATTTCAGTCACAGTCTCTTTCCGTTTGGGCTTGTGAAGTTTCTCAGCACAGCGTTTCTCAAATACAAAAACCGAACATTCCTGAAACAAGTGAACGCAATTAGTATTTCTAGGACCAACTCTATTCTTAGTTCTATATAAGACATTGTTTCATAATGTTACAAAAACTATTTCTTAAATTTATATAGCCCAGGAAAATTATTTACGATGTGCTATAACGAAAATGACTGTGCGAATTGTTTAACAAAAAAAAAAAAAGGTAGAATTTGGCCAATCGCTGTTGATTTTTGTCTTCGCCGTTTGCGAAAATAATGTGTTCCCGTATTTACAATTTTTTAAGTAGCACATTTCGCTTAAATCAATTGGGTTTTAGGACCAAATGTGGAGCAAAGGTAATTACGCATGTTCGACGTTACCTTAAATATCTTTATAATTCTGATAAAAAAATAATTGAAAACATCGATTATTTTATTGCTTTCAATATGGAAAATAGAGGACATAATTTTTTGTAGTAGTAAAAAATGTTTTCCAAATTTTTAAATTGAATTTGTCAGTGCTATAAATAACATTCACTTCTGTCTTTTGGTGATCACTGTATCTTATCACAAAGAGGTTTGCAACAAAAAGAGTCTCTTTGGCATCCATCATTTTGTCAAGCAATAATTCATCCGATAGTAAATGCTATTCTTTCTGAAATTAATTGATGGTATTTAGATGATGGAACAATTGCTGGAAATACTTCTACAGTTTTGAACGACTTACTTTAAAAAAATAATCCATTTAACTTTAGATATTGGGATAAAAATAAATTACAAAAAATGGAAAAATTCTAGTTATTTCTGATAAAACTGATGCTTCAATGATGTATTCTGAATTCTAAAAAGTGTTATCGAATCTTTTACAGGTGCCGTTTGATCAGTTCAGTTTATTAGGATGCCCTTTCTCAAATGATAAAATGAGGAAGCTATAAACAAGAAAAATGTTGATTTAAATCGACTTTCTAAAAATACAAATCTTAACAGTCACATCGGATTTTATTTACCTAATACATACAATACATTTATTTGCAATACCCCGTATAACTTTCTTACTAATATGTACTCCTTGTTGGAATATGCCAACCTCTCTTTCCGCCCATGATTCAGTTTTAAAAAATTCTCTTCAAAATATAACAAATTGCAATTTTGACAATAGTTCTTTTAAACAAAGTAAAATTTCTGTCAAACTTGGTGGTCTTGGTAAGTTCGGTTAACGATGTAAAAAAATGTCCTTGAAATCATATTTCTTAAAAATATTTTAAGTTGTTCTGACGTTGAATTTAAACGCTCTAATTTCTGCATCTATCGGAAACCTTTTGGATGATTAATTTTTTCGTATTTTTATTGCTTTGAGAGTTGGTTTGCCCGTATGTGAACAACATATCTGTCCTTGTGACAAAACAGTAGATATCTATGGCCTACATGGGCGAAGCTGCAAAAAAAGTGCGGGACGTTTGTCCAGACACAGGCTGGTCAATGACATAATCAAAAGGTCTCTGATAACTGCGGAATTTCCCGTAGTTTTAAAACCGCCTGGAGTTTTTCGAAGTGATGGAAAGCGAGTGGATGGTATGGCATTGGATCCCTGGAAAGCAGGTAAGGCATCGTTATGAGACGCAACGTGCAAGCATACACTTGCTGATTTTTATATCAAACAAACATTGAAAGAGCACAAATATGAGGAGCTGAAAGACCGTTTTAAATTTGTACATTTCGCAGTTGAAACATTTGGTCCCTGAGGAAATGAGGCAAAAAAGCTTCTTTTAATAAAATAAGCACAAAACCTTCGTACAAGGAAGAAAAAAACCTTCATTACCGGAAAGATCAGTTCCGCTATTGAAAGGCGTAATGCGGCTTCTGTGTTAGGGACTATCGAGAATAGAACAGGCTTAGACGAAATTTTTGATATTTCATTTTTTAAATTTAAATTTATTTTTAAAATATATGTTGAATATATTACTTTATTAAAATATTGAATATAATGTAGTATTAAATAGACAATTGATTAAATATATAAATTATATAATATTGTAGGTATAGAGCATTAAATTTCTTTATAATTAATCAGTGTCTTTGCGGCAATGGATATATTTTTTGAATTATTTGACTAAGAGGTGCTAAAGATTGATTATTTTCTTTTTAAAAGTTGTAGTTATTTCAAAAGTCTATCTTTTAAGATGTGTCTAATGGAAAAGCCTTTGTTAATTTCCGAGATAACCGCGAAAAGCCCTTTCAAATCTCAAAAACTTACTGGATCGTCGTACAGATATAGCCTACCTGATGCTGAGTATGTGTAAAAAATATTCATTAATGATCTTGAATTTCATTTGTTAACAAGTTATGGCTATTTGTTTATCCCGAAAGGCACTGCTGTTCATGAGTGACATTACAATATACAATTATTTTCAGAGTGAAAATATGCAAAATAAAACGTCAAAAATCATATTAAGTTGTTTATAATTTCACGGGTTAATAACTTTTAAACCTGCTTAACTCTTGTGTTTTATATAGCACAAAAAAAAACCGTTAAAACGCTAATGTCATGTTTGACGCGACTGATTCATTATTTAATATCAAAATTAAGCTCAATCCTTATTCATAGAAGTTTACAAAATGTATTCTATTGTTCGATAAATATTCACTTTTACCGCCCTTCAAAGCCTCGAGGAATATCTGCAACTTTTTGAACCCTAGTCAAACTAACCGTTGTGTCAAATCCTGACAGAGAAAAAATCTGGCATGGCCAACCTCGAAAAAATAACAATTTTCTAAAAAAATAAAAAAAACATTTTTTTTGTAAATTCGATTTATAGAATTTTTGAACCTCGGAATATATACCTTATATACATCGCGTCCGAATTGAGTCTCTATTCGGACGCGAGATAGAAAGCTTCGAAAATGCGAAATGTGATTTTGGCGAAACCTCAGCAAAACTGTTCTTTTCAGAACGACAGTAGTGAACGGATGTACACCCGGAATATATATATATATATTATATATATATATATATATATATATATATATATATATATATATATATATATATATATATATATATATATATATATATATATATATATATATATATATATATATATATATATATACTCTAAGCCATTTTTTATATATTTTACCTAATTATTTATTTGGAAGCATTTTTTGCACAAAATAATGTTATCTAGATGCACTTAAATAATTCGCGAAGTCAGTTTCATCATAGGCGTTTATGAAAAAATGTCCTACTATATGTACTGTTTCCCCTAACCTAATAGTGAATCTTGTGTTCACTTAAAACATTAAGTCAAATTTTTCAGCAAGTTCGTGAGAGAGTTGTACATTACAAAGTTGTTAAGGCCCTAAGACAATGTTGTCCCCGCATATCTTACTTAAAACTATTCTGAAAAACATAGTGGGCGGCAAGAATGATTTTTCCTATCCTTTTACATACAAGAGAAAATGGAAGATAAGGCCTTCTCGGCCGGAGTATGAAAATTCACTTGACGCAAATATAACCATTTAAAATAAAATTAAATAAAGACTTTAAGAACAGTCAATGCTTTTACCTTAAGATTATACCATTTTGTTGATAACCTAAAAGTACAATTTTGTTGTTAACCTAAAAGTTTTAACTAGATATCATACGCCCTTCAGGCAAATAAACAAGAGACAAGTTAAATCTATTTTTGCAAAACACTGCAACAATAAATGGATAAAGTATAAGCCAGTCGACAACTTATGAGTTCGTTGTTTGTATTCAGGTACAAGAACAACAGAGAATACTGAGAAATCTTACTTGCAATTTTTATCAGCTCATATACAGAGCTATACGAGAGCTCCAAAATAGGGGTATCTCAAAAATAACATTTTTTTTTGTTTGAAGAGATGTTTTCAAAACTCCTTCAGAATATGAAAGGTATAGTCAAAATACACTGTTTTTGAAAGTTTGAGCAAAATCAGTTTATAGAAAATATTTTACAGCTCATTTTGACCTTACCCTAAAACTTTTCATAAAACCTAAACTAAGAGAGGTAATAAACTCAAAACTAAACAGAAAGGTATAATTTGTCATAAGCCTCATTTTGAATCCTAGCATGACCTTTTTGGTCAATTTTTAATTTTTAAGTGAAATTTTTTTGAAAAAAATAACTTTTTATTTTCACTCATAGCGACTAAACGAAAAGCGATTAAAATAAAATTTACTAAGAAAAAATGCATATTTTCACATCTTTCGAACTAGCGAGGTCCCCGATTTTTAAGAATTTTTTTGTTTTTATTTTCACCGCGGGACTTTTCGATCGAAAAAAACAGCTGATCGGTCGGAACTTTTACAAATTTTAACCTAGCACGCTCGTACTGCTATCAAAAGATAAAGAAAAATAAATCATTTCATTTATCAAGAATAACATTTTTTCAAATTCAGAACGAAAAGGATGATTTTGATCAATTTTCATTTTACACCTAAAAACGTCCGTTTGCGGCACTGAGTACAAAACGTTAAATCAAAGCAACAAAGTTGACACTGGTACCCTAGAGGCACTAAATTTAACTAAATTAAATGACCTTTTATCTAATTCAAATATTAAAGCTAAAGCTACACGGCGAACCACTAAAAACTCTTAAATTTCCGAAAAATCCGACGTTTCAGTTGGGTATTCTCACCATCATACGGTGAAATTGCACGAGAATGTATATGTAGAAAAAATTAACCCAAATACCGTAACTAACCAAATGGAAAATATTAATACTCCTTTCACTGAGTTTACAAGTAACCCAGAGGCCATGGAAGGAAAAAGTAGTTCACATTCTTCATCCCCTAAAGGTCTTATAAAAACTACGAGCCATAATTTTAACCAACAAACCAAAAAAATTGATTTTCAACATCTAACAAATAAAAATTTCCAAAGTTACAATTATATAACAAGCCGTTTATCATCAGAACACTTTCAACACTATTTTTGGTATTGTAAATTTATTCAGGGTAATTAAAAAAATAGGGTCATTGATTAATGACGATTCTGCACAAACCGCTTGACGTAAAAAGCTGCATTTTGGCATAATACAGATTGAAAGTAGGATGTAGCGGTTTGATAAGAAGGGATATTTCAAAACTCAAATATCAAGGGGGTTAAACCGCCCTTTAAATATTACAACAATTTTTATTTAAGGGTTGGTTTTTTTGGAAAAATGCTTAAACTCGTGTATTTTATTTGGTTATTTAACATATTTTAAAATTTTTTAAAAATGTATACAGGGTGTTTCAAAAAATCGGGTCACTGATTAATCACGAGGTTGATTATTGGATGAAGAGGGGATTTTTCAAAACTCAATTTTCAAACGGGTGAAACCGCCCTTTAAATATTACAGTATTTTTTATTTAAAAAACGGTTGGTTTTTCGGAAAAACTCTTAAATTCGTGCATTTTATTTGATTATTTTACATATTCTAAAACTCCTTAAATATGTATGCAAGGTGTTTCAAAAATCGAGCCATTGTTTAACCACGATTCTATTCAAACCGCTTGACACAAAAAGCTGAATTTTGGCATACAGGTTGATTTAGGATATGGAATCAAATTTCAAGGATGAAACCGCCCATTAAATATGACAATATTTCTTTTTCAAAAAACGGTTAGCTTTTGAAGAAGAAAAAGCTTGAGCAGGTATATTTTATTTTATTTATTTACATATTTCTCACAAATGTATACAAGGTATTCCAAAAAATCTGAAAAATTTTGTAAACAATAATGTTCCAAGCCCCTGTAGACAAAAACTGAAAGAAAATGCAACAAAATGCGTGGTTTATAAAAAGGTATTTAAATAAGGCGATTTAAGTACCTCTTTATACCTCTTTCGTTATCGCTATACGTGAATGAAGTCGCGGGTACTCGCTAGTAGTTATTTATAGTAAGGGATTTAAAGCCCATCCAAGTTCAAGATGGAGTTTACGTAAACAAGGTGTTTGTGCGAAAAATACATACACTTTTAAATAAAGGTAACGGATTATGACATAAGTGTTTAGCAAACTTTGAAAACTGTATTGCACTCACAATCACTTTTGTTTACATGCACTTCATCTTAAACTTGGATAGACTTGATAGTAAAAAATGTTAAGACTAGCAAATCTTATTACAAAGCAGAATATATTTTTGTATTTCCATCAATTTTTCTCGATAGTATTCCCGTTAAATTATGACGACGTTCGTGACCAGTCGTAACCATATATTTATGAGCTTATTTGCAAGTTGCACAAAGCATTTAACGAAGCATTAACTAATCAGACCGCTCAGAGTGTCGAAGCATTAACTAATCAGACCGCTCAAAGTGTGACAGACCACATAAGAATGTCAAAAATGATTCTAAACGTCAGTTAAATTTATTACGTGATTAAAAGTTTTGAGCAACCGGCTATATATGCCATATAACCCGTATAAAAATAATAAAGCCATTTCATAGAAAAGCTGCCGGGCTGTTCCTATTATTTTAAAATAGTTTTTTTCTGTTGTTTTGATTCTAAATTAGGGTATAAATGTTTAATGAGTCTATTATTCTGCTTGATACATGAACTTGTGCAATCAATAGATTATGAAGTCAATTTCGCGCATACAATCCGGAAGCGATTGCTCGAAATACAAAATGAGAGGTATTTATAAATCATCCATTTCAGTTTTTTTTAATATGCTATATCGGACCCCATTAAAAATTTAAGGGCAAGGATTACTCGCCTAATTATAAAAGTCTGGTATCCTATTAATACTAATTTAAAATTCTCGACATTCCTCCATATTCTGATTTGTCTTTAATTTATGATTTGTGAACTGAAAACTGTAAATAAAGGGGAAATCACAGTATTTTATTGAAATTTGTAATAGATTTTTAAAAATAGTTTTTAATATTATTTTTTATGCATATTTGTCGGGTACTATAGTTGGTAGGAATTAAGTTTTGTATCCAATGAATTTTGAAAGTCGTTTCTTTTTACTGGCGTTGCCGATTATACAAGAAAAATATTTTGGAGCAGGAATTTTTTTATAATTCGTCGAATTATTTAATTAAACTACTTTTTTAAAATAAATCTTCACATCAGCCGACAGCGTCCTTAAAATCGGTTTAAAAATGGAAATACAGACGAAGCATTGTCCCTGTCAGACGTTCAGATTGTTATATGGTTGCCAAATGTTGCATCTATTTAGTGTAGTTAAAATCCATTGAATACTAATTGCCTATTCTACATTTTATTATAAATAAAATATTACTGCCTAGTGAAAGTAAATTATAAATGTTAGTATTCCAGATATGAATTATAAATATTATTTTTTTAAAACCCTAATTTGTAAATGTTAAGGAAAAAAATTAACTTTTGACATGGCATTCGCATGAGCAGAATGAAAAAGTTCGGTGTTTAGTTTCACAGATGCTTGTTTTTGTTTCTAGATTGTTGGCGCGGATTCTAGTCCATTTGCCAGATTGCTCCCGTTCGGGATTTAGTCAAAGCTGGAGCGACCCTTCCAGATAATTTACATCTTATTCCAATTTGGGGACGTTATCGATGGCATGTCCTGATGACGAGCTCTAAACTCCCGGTACACCCCGTATATTCCAAATATCTTCATTTTTTAGTATTTATAAAATCATTCTAATGCATCTTACACTAGGTGTCCCTTGAGAGTACTACTGGTCTCATGAGATGACCTTTTATTTAAGCTATCTCCTTACCCTCCCTACTCCCGCCACATAGCGGTCATTTCGCTAATATTCTTTGTAGAACTGTGATATACGAACGGGATAGAATGCAGAAACAGCTAGGCCTCACACGTTCACAGCGTCTGCTCCTTTTCTAGTGGGGTCGTTAGTTGCCACACTGCACTGAGCGGTTGAGTCTCCCGCATCACCCCAAAATAAAGTTTAATATTAAGTTAAAAACTGTCTTCGACGAGGCGATTCGGAAGAAGACAAAGATGCTTCACTTTTCTGTTGTTATGCCCATTCAAAACGATATGGTCGCAACAGCATCATAATGATAGGCAATTTTAATTTTACCAATGTCAAATTGACAGTTTATAGCAATTGAAGTGTTTGATTCTGTGTAGATAAAATGATTGTTGCTCAGTGGTGCAGCTACACCCCTGTCAGCCCCTAATGCTAGGGGGCCCGGCATAATCTGTATTGGAGTAATGGAGCCCAAGGAAAACTATGACCTCTTTTTTTTATTTATCACTTATTTTATAATTTAACTGACTAAGGGAAGTATTGTAACCGTGAAAAAATCACCTTCCGAGATTTTTTCAGATCTTCACGTTTCAGGGTCCCCACATGCCCAAAAACATGTTTTCTCAATTTCATCGGTTTGTCTGTCTCTCTGACTGTCTGTTCTCGGCATAGCTAAGAAAATTTTTATCCGCTTGACTTTTGGCCAAAAATTAAGGGTCATAGCGAAATCAAAATGACGGCCTAGTGAAATTTAAATAAAATTATTATTAACAATCTGCTTATCCAATTTTTCTCAAATTTTGCACCATCAAATATATAAACATATTTAAAAATACAGCCCGAAAAACTACTCAATGGATTGATCCCTAATTGTGTGCCACAACTAATGTTGACATAGAGGTCAACTAGTAAAATTGTGGTACTAATTCAAGATGGCCGAACACAATGGAGGCCAAATAAAATGTTTGTAATGGTGAAAAAATGCACCCTCTCAGGTTTTACATATATTCGCGTTTTAGCGTCCCTAGATGCCAAAAAATATATTTTATCAATTCTGCCGGTCCGTCTGTTGGTCTATTTGTCTGTTTGTCAGTTCGCGGCATAGCTTAAAAACTAACCCGATTAACTTCAAATTTTGATCAAAAATTAAGAGACATATGAGGATGGTAGGTAATATTTTAGTAAAAATTTAGTCCGGCGAAACAAAATAGCGGCCTAATTAAATTTTAAAAAAATATTATTAAAAAGCTCCCCATCCAATTTATTTCAAATTCTGTACGAACATTGAGTATTATGTTGGAATCAACTGGTAAAATTTTGATCCTTATAATAAAATATTTAAAGTTCAGCCTAAAAAACGACTTAATGGATGGCGGCCAAATAAACTATGTGTACTCGTGAAAAAATCACCCTGGCAGGTTTTACACATCTTCACGTTTTAGCGTCCCGTCAGTTCTCTGGATAACTTAAAAACTACTTACCCGATTGACTTGAAATTTTTGAAGGTGATATAGGGAAGACCTGGTAATATTTTGGTCAAAATCGAATATGGTGGAAATATTTTAAGACATTCTTGTTAGAGTGCTGTATTATTTGGGGTTAGGATCCAATAAAAAGACAAAAGTCTCTTTAAATTATCGGCGTTTTACAGCTTTATTGTTGCATCCTCAAGAAACATTCTATAGATATATAGATTCTATATTCGGCATAAAACCCATGTTATCAATCTTTATTACTCCGTTGGTCCGCAGATATTAAGTTTCTAAATGGGTTTCGGTATCGATCCTCTTGGTATATTAAAACTGGTAAAATATCGGTAGGAGTCTATTACGATGAAACAAAATGGCGTCGAATAATAATATAAAGCCATACGGTTAATCGCAAAAAAGGTGAATCTTTTTTGGACTAGACACTTTTCCTTCTTAGTTCTTATGTTGGTATCTCGAAAACAAATTCATTACGGACTTCAAACATTTCTATAAAGAAAAAACGACCCAAAATTGAAATATATTTTTTTTTAAAAGCTGTTTTTTACCCCTTATATAGACACTCTAAACTAAATTTACAGTTTTTCCTTATTTTTGAAAATTTCCTGGTTTTCGTTCTCAAAACAACAGCCTTTGCACAACTAATCAATTTCCTTAAAAGAAATGAAAAAACAGTGGAGATTGGAGTTAGAGTGTCTATAAACTTTGAGACTAAATAACACAAAAATGAAAAGTGACTGAATAAATTTGGTGACCAGAATGCCAAAATCTACATTTACACCAAAAATCATCAAAATTGGCGATGAAGTAAAAAGGCAAATATAGCAGAATGGAAATTGCTGGGGTGTGCCGTTCTAATGAGCTTTGAGAAATGAGGGTGGACAATGTTCAAATCAGGCATGGAGTTATAATTCTCACTAGTCCCGATTCCAAAAACGGAATTTCATTTTATTTACAGTATCAGAAATTGGTGATCCTGAGATTTCTTTTTAAAACTAATAAAAATTATCTAGATACATGATTTCACATGAGCAAAATTATTATTCGCTTTTTTTTAAAAATGTTGGAAAATAGGTTTTCTAAGTAGAATTGCAAAATTTCTAAACTAAGAAAGATACACTTGACAATTTTTTAGAAGAACATCAGCCAATTTATTATCCAATACTAAGCAACATATGGGATTGAAATCCACTGCTATTGCGGGAAGTTATGAGAGCTGTTGTAGGAGAATATGCGGCCTTAGCAACAATGGTGGCCATTTTGTTTCACCATCTTGAATTCGTACCACAACTTTCCCAGTTTATCTGTATATCCCATTTAACGCTTGCACAAAATTTGAAGTTCATTTAATATGTAGTTTTTTCTTGCTAATTTTCTAAATATTTTTTTAGGCCACCATTTTATGTTTCTCTATTGGATTCATATTAAAATGTTACCAGTTCATTTCTATGTCACCCTTGCTTTATGTGTAAAATTTGAAATTGGACAATTAATTTTGTTAGTAATAATTTTTTCATTTCATTTCACTAGGCCTTCATCTTGTTCCGACATATTGGATTTTTACCAAACGATATTTAATTTTTGACTAAAATTTGAAGTCAATCTAATAGGTAGTTTTTAAGCTATGCCGCAAACTGATAGACAGACAGACAGATAAACTGATAGACGGATTTGATTTTTTGGCATCTAGGCAGGCTAAAACGTGAAGTTACTTGAGATAGTCATTTTTTCGCGATTACCACAATTTTACTAGAGATGTGCCACAATTAGTTTCGGCACACAAAATTTAAATCAATTCATTAAGTACTTTTTTTTAACATTTCACTAGGCCCTCGTCTTGTTCCGACATATTGGATTTTCACCAAAATACTACCAGGTCATCCCCATACGACATTTAATTTTTGACTAAAATTTGAAGTCAATCTAATAGGTAGTTTTTAAGCTATGCCGCAAACTGATAGACAGACAAACAGACAAACTGATAGACAGATTTGATTTTTTGGCATCTAGGCAGGCTAAAACGTGAAGTTACTTGAGATAGTCATTTTTTCACTATTACCATAATTTTACTAGAGATGTGCCACAACTACTTACGACACACAATTTGAAATCAATTCATTAAGTACTTTTTTTGAATTTTGTTAATATTTAAGTCGCCGTTTTGTTCGACCATCTTGGATTCATACTAAAATTGTACCAGTTAATTCCTACTTAATATTTGATTTTTGTGCAAAAATTGAGAAAAATGGATAAGTAGTTTTTTATTAACATATTTTTTACCATTTCACTGGGCCGCCATTTTGTTTCGCCGAATTGGATTTTTACCATAATGTTACCAGGCTATTCCCATGTCCCTCACTTTTTGACCAAAATTTGAAGTCAATCCCTTTTACGAGGGAAGTAAAAATGAAGATGAGGATATACTAAGCCATTTTCTTCCCTAATCCCCTGACATCTCCTATCTAAAGAAAAATTTGAAATTGTGAATACGCCCTGGGACCAAAATCGTAAGAATATCACCAAAATATATCATTTTTTGAAATTTAAAAATGGGTTTATCCATAGCTACATCTGATATTTAGTTTTTACCTGAGAACAAGACATATATGAGAGACATTCTGAATAGGAAGATAGTGAATTATTTAATTAATAATTAATCTTAACTTTAATATATACAACCGGAAAAGATAACCCCAGAAAAAGAAACAAAGGATTTCAAGAAAAAATTCCAATTTTGATAGACGTGAGAAATATTTGAATTTCTCAAAAAATTGAAGAACTTCTGAGAAAAAAAACAAAACACGAATTTCAAATTTTTTATTTGCGAATTTACATTTACATAGTTTTTCAAATATTTTGAGAGAGTATTAAAACGTTAAATGAATAAATTTATATTATTTACCATATAAAGAAACCTTGCTGTCAACGCAACGATATTGTATAAGTGAATAAACAATTATCTATAAAAATACGATTAAACACGTAAAACCATAAAAATATTAGGCAAATATATCAATAATTTTTTCCATATTTTGGAAAGCTTGCTAGAAGGCAATAAAAATAAAAAAAAGTGAATCGACTTCAAAAAAGCACTAGAAAGTAAAAAATAATATTTTATTCCACATTGAAAATTTGACTTATGAAGTCGGCGTCAAACAGATTCTTATATATCATTTACAAATAGACATTTATATATTGAGTGTCCACATATATAGCACATTAAAGAGACACAGCCTTTATTACATTGACATCCTCTATTTTTTTATAAACATCATTTTTATACAAAGTTTTAAATTTTAAAGCCTAAACTTGAAGTGTGAAATTTTAGAGCTCCCTAATAAAATTAATAAGTAGCTACTGGGTTAAATGCGTATGAAATTTTGCTAGAATTACCTTATTTATATTATAAAAGGATGAGTCAAGTTGAATTTTGTGCCATTAAAAAACAACGAAAATCTATATGGAACGCAAAATTAACATGCATACTTTTTTCTGATGATATGGTGAACGCAATATAATATTGGCTTCGGCACCCGTTTAAATAAAGGGAAATGGTGGCTATCCCCCATTTATGCTTGCTAGGGGACCACTCCGATATTGTCTTAAATAATCTCTGAAATGTTCATCCAAATTGGTCAAACCGTCGCGGAGTAATCGATGTACATACATAATAAAATACATAGAGTCAAATAGATAACCTCCTCCTTTTTTGAAGTCAGTTAAAAAATAGTTAAATTTGATTTTTTTAAGGGTGGCATATAATTTAGTTCTAAAATTTGTATTTTGTTATGTAATTTGTTATACCAATTATCGTAAGAAAAGCTACACTTTCCATACTAGTGTGAAAATTTTCACATTGAAATGAGTGTAATAAGCTGAAGAAAAAATATATAGTATAATATGCATCTACAAATAAAAGAATTATCGTTCACTTTTTCGTAGAAATCTAGAAACAGCTGGACTGATTACTTTTTCAATGTAGGCCAGCTGAAAACAAATCTAATCAAGTTAATACATAAACGGAAGTAATAAAGCTTGTTTATAGGTCTTCAAAATCTGAAATCTACGATTTAAGAAGATGGTTAATAACAAGACGGAGTTCAGTGGCAAACTTCTAAACAATATATTGAAATTCTAAAAGATGCAGAAGCAAAATACAGTTAAAATTAAATTAATTCCACTAGTTGCACCTTAACAAAAATTTATTGCGTCTTGTAGAGCCAAGAAATCTAGGATTTCCGTTGAAAATTGCATTTCATTTAATTAAAAGCGTCTGGCTAATATTGTTTAGAGCATAGTTTTAGTAAGCGCAATTGCTTTCGCTGCAATTTGAGCAAATTAAAATTTATATTATTAGAATATGAACTAAATTAGACTCTTTTGTTGCTTTTAGATGCCGCTTTTTCCAACATGTATATAATAAATACCGAAAATATGGAAATTTTATAATTATTATTTGCTGTATACATAAAAGAAATATATTAAACTGTTCCTCAAAAAATACGAAATGTTTTTAATTATAATATCAATTCTACATCTCTGAATTTTGAAAATGAGAACAGATTTTTAATGAAGTTTAAAAATATGAAAGCGCGTTTCTTTGACATTTAAAATTAGTAACTGGTTTTATTTTATTTTGCATTTTCGCGTACTATACGGAATAACAAAATTTTCTCATACTACCCACTTTGCCAATGATTTTTTTCGCATTGTTAATAATGTTCCAGTTTTAAAGTTTGTATTATAGAATATATATTTTAAAGTTTGTATTCTATTTTTGCAGTCTAGTTTTTTTTATCTGTAAACAGATCAGGAAGGTCAAAGGCCACTTACTAGGTACGTGGTTGCTTTAAGCAAGCAAAGACAGTGAAATTTTATTGATTGAGACTTGGAGATTAGGAGTAGACGAAGAGGCATTTGCTTGTAACACATTCCATAATCAAGACACTCTGGAAATAAAGGAGCGAACAAAGTGAAATGTCCTTGGTCTTTGAAGTTAGACGGTGAAACAATGCGAATGTGCTGATGCTCGTATATCCCTAACAATAATATCTAAGCAACATAATTCGTGGTAGTATCTGTAAAACAGAGACAGATAGCAAACAATCCGATGATGCTGTGGTGATGCAAGCTTTCATGTGTGATGTTGGGGTCATTAATTAGGCGAATGGCTCTTTTTTGGATAAAATCAAGGATTGAATGAAAAGCTGCTCCCCATATGTGACAGCAATACTTAAGACTAAATCTGATTTGCAAACTGTAAATTCTCCGAGGAATTCGAAGGACTTATTCCAGTTGTGGGTTATAAAGGTAAGAGGATCTGCTGGCGACCTTTGGTAGCAAAAGCCGTATTGCCTGTAGTGGATAAGTTTACACCTCTCAAGGTAATATAAAATAATATTATTAATATACTTCTCCATACCCTAGAAATATGTACTACACTGATAATTGGTATTTAACATGTTCAATCAATGATGAGCATGTAGAGTAGCTGGCAGGGTGACCGTTTGTGAAAATTATGTACCATCTCCAAGAATCTATTAAAAACTGGAAGTAATTGTAATAAACGATCGTCATGGTTATTACCCTGTTATCTTATATATACGAATTTATTGTTGAATACTTGGTCAACGTTAACGAAATTTATAGATACAAAGTGTAAATATTAAATATGGTACAGTATCATTGTTGCTGTTAATAGACTTATTCAGCAATCGCCTTCAGCCTACACTAGTGTAATACCATGCGCTTTTGTTTTCAATTAATCATTGTGAAAACTTTGTCAAAGAATATAGAGTTTTAATATGATTACTATTTCCAATTTGTTTTTGAACTAGATTCAGGAATTTGGATACTTGAGGTCATTTTGGAGCGATAAAGCGTAAAAACCGTTAATAGTAAGTTTAAGATCAGTTAGGGCAAAGTTCACTGAATAAAATATAAGTTGCTGCACTTGACCACGTGACTCGATTTACCTATTCCTCGCATACGTTACTGTGCTATATAGTGAAACAAAAAAATTAATTTTTTTGACAAATATGAGCCAATATGTCTATTAGATTTTGCTCTGTAGATGGTTGTAAAAAAATGTTTTATCAATTCCGTCGTTTTGTCTGTCGGCCTGTATGTTTGTCTATTAGTTCGCGATATAGCTTAAATACTACTTTCTCGATTGACTCTAGTTAAAAAAAATTGTTAGAGTGGTGTATTATTTGGGATAACGATCCAGTAAAAAAGCAAGTCTTTTCTAAATTGTCGATGTTTCCCAACTTTATTGTTGCATCCTCAGAACACACGTAGATGCTATATTCTGCATGAAACCCATATTATCAGTCTTTACCTACTCCGTTTGTCTGCAGATATTTCCCAGAAATTAAGTGTCTAAATGGTTTTCGTTAACGATCCTCTTATTGTTATGTTAGACTGGTGTATTATTTGGGTTGGGATACAGTAAAAAAACAACAGACTTTTTTAAACTGTCGACGTTTCGCTATTTTATTGTTGCCTTCTCAGGTCAATATAAATTCTATAACCCACATTATCGGTCTTTAACTATTAGGCTGGTCCGCAGATATTTCCCAGATATTAAGTTTCTAAATGGTTTTCGTTAACGATCCTTTTGTTGTTATGTTAGAGTGGTGTATTATTTTGGGTTGGGATCCAGTAAAAAAACAATAGATTTTTTAAAATGTCGACGTTTCACTATTTTATTGTTGCATTCTCAGGACACATAAATTCTATATCCTGCACAAAACCCGCATTTTCAGTCTTTACCTACTACGTTGGTCCGCAGTTATTTCCCAGATATTAAGTTTTTAAATGGTTTTCGTTAGCGATCTTCTTGTTTTTATGTTAGAGTGGTGTATTATTGGGGGTTAAGATCCAGTGAAAAAACAAGACTATATTTTTAAATTGTCGACGTTTCGCAACTTTATTGTTGCATCCTTAGGACATACAAATTCAACATGACGTAACAAAATGGCGGAATGTGTCAATGTAAAATTATTTATTGAATTTATTTTAAATCATGCCCAAAAGTTAAGTGTGACATAGGTAGAAAGAAAATGGTAAAATATAGGAATCCAATAACATGAAACAAAATGGCGCCCAATAAAAATGAAAAGTATATGTAACACTTATATACCGTGACTATCTACTGAAATAAACTGAGTTACACTTCACTATTCCGAATAAATGGAAAAAAACAAGGGAAGTTCCGGGTAAAGGAAATTTACCGGTTTTTTATTTATATAATAAAAATATATTTTATTCTTAAATTCGACTAGCAGGTAAGTAACAATTTAATATTAAATTCACTATATTTAAATAACATTTAAAACCGTAATTGTCAAATATTAAACCAGTCCGACGACAAAATTCAACTCAATAATTTTTGTCTAACGTATTATTTAAACTTTTGAAATTCCCTGGTAGATAAAAATTCGTAGCGCAAAACCAAACTACCTTTAAATAGCTCGGTAATAGGAGGCAGTGTCGATGGGGTTTGAAGCTAGACGACTAGCCTTTTATCTGCGATTTTCATAGTGCCAACGGCCCTGTGCGGCAACTTATATTTTTATTCAGTAAACTTTGGTTAGGGTAAAACACCCAATGATTGGCCCCCTTAAGAAATACGTTTTATGACGAAAATATTGAGATTAGAAACTTAATAAAATATGTTTATCTTAAAAGACTTGAGTAAAAATATTATATGTTAAACTAACATAAAAAAATACATTTACAAAACTCTATATTTTACCAGTCATTGGCACACCTCAACTAGTCATTGTCAACCCAAATATCGGCAGGTAAGTATGTATTATGGTAGGCTACAATAGTGGTTTACTGGACTAGAAATAACAAAAACAATACTTATATACGTTAAAAAAGACCAATAATCAAAAATTCCAATTAAATATGTAAACATATTGGACATATACATTTTTCTACATTAAGATTTTTGTTTTCTATACATTTTAAGTGGTACTATCTACCGTAACATTGTTTGCATCTTACTTCAGGTTTTTGTTCAGTTACATTAAATGTACCAAAATAACAAAGACCAGTAACAGCATAGTTTTCGCGAATATATGATTCATTAAAATTTGTAAAGTAAAATATTCTTTTTGCAGACCTCCCTTTTTAGAATTATTACTATATCGTATATTACGTTAATATTTTGTAAGTAAGGTATTTAACTACAAGCCTTCTTTAACAATATTCCAAGTGCACTACACATATTTTCGTTTCCATTAATATCTCCATGCTTTGGACCAGTCTGCTTCGAAATATTTTTGAGCAAATAAATCCTTATAAGTTATTACTGGCAAGACTTCCAAACTCATTACATTGGTTTCAGTTTTTTTATTTGAACGGTCACATGTGCATCTATCAGAATTGTCTTTATATAAACGCCAAACTTTATATAATATCTGAAAATAATCGCCATTTTTATTATTTTGGATTTCCAAAGTAGCATTAATTAGCAACAGCCTCAAATTTCTCTATATTTCCAGGTCCAATAGTTTCAAGGAACACATTATAACTTAGGTGGCGACATGTCAAGTTAATCGTGTGATTTTCCTGAACACTTTGATTGGTCTGGGGCAAAAAATGCAAATTGTCGAAGACCTGTTGCGCGAAATCCATTTACTATACTAGATGGTTTATATTATCTACCACTATCTTTGAAATGGTAGCGAATTTTTCCTTCGTCAATTGCTCATTAGGTTTTTCTCTCCTCAATTGCGCGTTTCCAATCGTTTTTAATAGGTTTAAGTCCTCCCACATCTGCAGGGTAAAGTATCCTTGATGCGTTCGGATACAAAGCCATTAATATTATTTTTAGCTTTTCACATAAATTGTGCACTTTAAGAGATAAATGAGATTTGTGCCCATTCACAAATAGTATGATAAAAAATTGGCAGCAATTTTTGACTAAGTAGGTATAAAACACTTTGCTAATGGAGTCTGACTTCATCTGTTCATTTTCGCTGAGACGAGTACCTTATTCTTTGGGAACTGATTGGTGTTTGGCTAGAGGCAATCTTTTATACGGATATATTATCATAGGGAGGGTCGTATCCCCTAATTCAGACAAAGTGACATAACTGTTAAATTTGCTTTTGCCACTGCTCTGTCTACCTCATAAATATTTTTACAACTTTTGGTACTAATACTTTTGTTTCCATCGGTCTTAATATAATACAGGGCTCATCACCAAAGAAAAATCCTTTTTGGGCCTTTTAATATCTCATGGTAACCTTTACTTTTGAGGTAATTATATATATCACAAAACCATTTTTTTAGTTTGCCTGAAGAAATACATGCTCCGCTAGCGGTAACAGCTTCTGCCATTCTCTCTGCTATCTCGTTGTGACGTCGTAAGAATGAGTCTTAGCAGTAGTTACCTGGCAAATTATTAAAGAAGGGTGTCGTTCGCTGATTGTGGTAAAGAAATTCTTTTACGGAAAGCTGGACCACTTTTTCCTGTGGAAAACCTTTGGCACCCTCTTTAACTTTTAGCATAATTAAGTTGTTCTTGTTTTTTTGTAGCTTAAAGGTACTGCCAATAACTAGAATTAAGAAAAAGCTGCGTTTAGTCGAGTTATTGGCATCCTTGCCAGTTACTAGGTCAAGTCGTTTTCATCACCCAGTTGCTGGCAAATTTTTTTAAATAAAAGTAAAATTTAAAGGTTAGAAATATTCGGAAATATATCAGAAAAGATACAGCATTTATTTATAAACAACCATGTAACATTCAAAAACAGAAATACACGCACTAGTTTTAAACACAATAATAAAGTGATCTACCTTGTAAATTCTGTTAAAATATGGAGGGATTTTGCAACGAATTTTTTACCACTAGTTTTTATAAATACACTCAACCGACATTTACCCGGTATAAAAAATTACTAAAAAGTACACTGTTGTCAGATTGGCCTAGACTTATTAAAATGCTGAAAGCTATGCCTTACTATTTAAAAATTAATTTAAAGGGACAGCTGATGCCAACAATTGGGGGGGATACCAATTATTGGCTGATTTACCCTAGCCCTTGGCCCTTCCACTTGGTAGCTTTTTCCACGTTAATGCTTAGGATATTTTGGTTTCTCTTTTAACAGCATATATATATATATATATATATATATATATATATATATATATATATATATATATATATATATATATATATATATATATATATATATATATATATATATTTTTTGTCAGGTTCTTCGTAATTCAGCATCTAACCTTTCGTGTATACACAACCTGCAAAGAACTTGTTATAAAGACTACTGTAACGTAAAATCTTGAAATATTTTCAGGACTCTATAGTCTAAAATTTAGTCAGTTTTATAAAAGCAAAAATCCAGATAATATTTTCAGAAATATGGGCTATGGTCTACATTACACTAACTTACTAAGTAACATTTCGATTGCCATAATCCGAAAACTTACATACTTTTTCTCTGATTTTGAATGGGTTCTCATTTGCAGAAGTAAAGTCCTCTGAATCCTGACAAGCCTAATTCTAGGAACTACGATTCGTTATTTGACCCAGGCAATAAAAGTTTTTGTTCAACAATATTTTTTTTCCTCAGCTGTCAACCCCTTTGGCTGATCAAGTATCAATCGGTGTTCACTGTGGGGAAGTTTCGAATATATTAACCGTAATTTTTGATTTAGCTATTAAAATATAAAGTTGATGTTGGTCAAAATATCCGTCATATGTTTAAAATATTTTGTTGACATTTCGGCGCGGGTATAGAATGAAAGTTAATAGAATGCATAAATATTGCCACTCCTTCTAGCAAGGGTGGGTCTGGGCACGAAAATTATAAGTGAAATGCTGGTCTGTAAAATGTAATTTTTTATAATTTTTAAAAGTTAAGGAGATGCAATCGGGAATACCTAATTTAAACGTCCACTCGAAAATAAAATTTATTGCGTTCCTAACGTAATTTCCCGCAAACTATTTGTCCAGACTTTGAAGTAAAATATCGCTGTAAAGGGAATTCAAGTGGCTTTAAAATAATATGTTACTGGATGCCTCTTTCGGTTAAACGTTTCAGAGGATAACTCCAAGTTCTCTAGAGCCTTACAAGTTTGGTCTTTGGGATAAAACTCAACATGGTCGAGTTGCTTTGAATGAAAATTGAGAAATACAAACACATCCATTTGCTATTAATTTAACTTGTATATTCATGTTCTAAAGAAATATCTCGTTTAACTTTATTAAGCATTATTTTAATTTAAGCACGTAATAATATGTGAACTGTGTTTAAAACCAATGAGAAAAAAAATCCAAAATTGCAATAATAGAGTCAATAAGAAAATATTTTGTTAAAACACGAAAGATAATATATAGCGGTCATAACCCTCAGAATACGCCAGACAATTCATCATGTTTATATCTGGCTCTCCATGCTTTTTTCAATGCAATAAAATGATATATCTCTGACTAAAAGTTAGTGTTATAAATTTATATATATGCTCTCAACAGTACTTCTTACTTTTTAGTTCCTTTTATAGAAATCCTTTAGTCAGTATTTTCCATGTTTTATCAAACCAAACTTACGTGGAATAAAGAGACTATTCAAATTAAATTTTGATAATGTCTCTTCTTTGTAATCTTCTCAAATTTTTCAGAAAAATTTTAATGCAAAAAACATTGCAAAATCCAGAATTTTGAACAGCGTCCACTTACTGATTTGAAAGTTTATCTAAGGTTATTCAACGAGGACTAGGCAACTCAGTTTTTTTCGTCAATGGTGTCTTGGTTTGGATAACTATAATAGCTATTTATGGTATTTCTTGCCAGTGGCGTACACATTTTGGGCCTCTTCGTAGTTCAGTTCCGAACACAGGGCCCCCTATCTGCACTCACCTATAGAAAATAATAACTGATGACTAAAAAAAGGTCATCTATAGTTTTCTTGTGATCTATTACAGTCTATCGCCGGGTTCTTATTAGCTACACCCCGACGACAACCACGTTGCGGGGGGATGCTAATAAGAACCCGGCGATAGACTGTAATAGATCACAAGAAAACTATAGATGACCACGCCACTGTTTTCAAAAATGATAAGTAAAGAACAACTAAATGTCAAATAAAACAGCAAAGGCTTATTTTGCTATTTTAGGTGATATTATGACTTTAATAGGCACAATTTTTCGCATCTGTAAATAGGGAAAAATTTTCGTCTACCGTGGTAACACCTCATTAACTCCTGAAATTGCCAGTAGCATTAATATTAGGTCCGTCTTTGACGGTACTTGAATGCCATTATGCCATACCCTGTGGTATATCCCTGATGTTGTAAATGACGTTTCATCAATCCACAGGATTTTATTCCATAAAATATTGTCCTCTTCTTGTTCTCTAATTAGCATCGAAGCAACAAATCTAAAAGGATTTTTTTTACTCTTGGATATTAAAGGGGAACGATATAATATGGTCTCGAGACAAACTGCTTCAGAGTTCTCTGAACTATTTCATAACTGTCCTTTCGATGCGCTTGACCATACCTTAGACATAGACATAGATGGGGAGCCTGACAAGGGCAGCAATTAGACTCACTGGGGCCCATTGTGCTATCCCCTCAAGTAGACGTGTCAGGTTAGCGACCCACTCCCTTTTAGAAATAAAAGGAGGTCGAGCATGTCCCACACGCTTTGATTCCACACACACAAAAAGCAGTCGAGGGTTGCCTAAAACGTCACATGAACAGACCAGATGCTCAGTAGTTTCATCTACCTTAGCACAAAACTGCAGTATGGATCGTTGCCGAGTCCAATCTTACTTGTGGTTCACCTGCGGAATGGAACTCTTCGGATTCACCATAATATGCTAAGGAATTACTTGATTTCTTATGTGGTTTCCTTATATTTCTCCGCCATCTTTTAATAATTTGTTTCATTGAAATGCATCACTGAAAACTCTATTATGTGTTTCTCAAACATTTTCTCCACTTTTGTGGACGACTACAAATTTTACATTTAGTTAATAAAATATAAAGTTGATCATCTAATGAATATTTAATTTTTTACTAATAATCCAAGGGTGCCAATTCGTCGAAATTTAAAAAAAAACTAAAGTTTGATTTTTCTTCTTTGTCATAATAAAATTTAAGTATCGTCAAAGTTTGAACAAGTGGTAGTATCAATGTCAGTACCAATTTCAGGTCTTAATGGCGTATATTATCATGGTAGACTAACGAAGTACATAAAGAATACGGTATTCGATTTGAAAAAAATATCAAATATAGCAATTTTATTTAACGTTTAGCTGTTTTTCACTTATTATTGTCGGATTCCATGCTATTCCATACTAAACGACTTTTTTTAATCGATTTCAAAAAAGGAGGGTTTCGACCTGTATGTATTTTTTTATGGTTGTATGCTTGACCGATTTTTATAAGCCAAACGCCAAATTGTAGAGGACGTTTCTTTCGTGTTCCCATATATTTTATACTAAAAATAATATTTAAAAAAAACACAAGTATAGGGTAGTGAGTTTTATAATTAAATTTACATTTTTTAATAGTGTCGTTTACTTCTCTATTCGTCACTTCTTGTATTTCGTTATATATATATAACGGAATATACATATACAACAAATTATAATATTCTTAAAAATGTAACTTGTAAAAAAACACTAAAAAGTGAGAGATAGAATATAAAAAAAAATTGAACCGACTTCAAAAGAAAAAAAATGTTAAAAAGTAAAAAAATTATTTTATATGTTCATTAAATATAGACATTTTGAAGATATATATATATATATATATATATATATATATATATATATATATATATAATATACATACGCATATTATCTGTACTCACTAGTAACCTCAAACTTACTAACCTTAGACAGATTTTAATGTTATTCAGAGAGGGCACGTCATTATTTTGCAGTCGAACTACCGAGTAAATCCCGTCCGTCAATAAAATGTTCATGCACCAACCTAGTTAACAGTTGCAAGGCCTCCAAAATATTTCTGCTCATGCCTCGAAATGTAAATTCGTAATTGGTATGTTTCGACATTTATAAATGTTCTTAGGAAGTCAATATGGTTCCATTGACTTTGGTCTTAGCGATTGGATGGAAATAGCAGTCTGCCCTTGCGCAGTTCCACAAAGGGCCCCTGAGTGCAAGTGATTTGGGCATAAGTTTTAAAAGATATAAGGCTAGCTATATATATATATATATATATATATATATATATATATATATATATATATATATATATATATATATATATATATATATATATATATATAGATACAAGACAATAGTTGGGTGTAGTTTGTCTCCGCGTTTTTCGTTGTTTTAAGTGGTATAAAGTGATCAAAAAAGACCGGCGATTTGCAAGAAGCAACAATACTGTACAGTGGATTTTTGTGTTGAAATTTGTACTTTTTTATTCTACTTCTATCACTGGAAATCGTTCCAGTAATATAACAGTGGTTAAATATCGTCTTCAAAGATATTGTTCGGAATAACAACAAAAAACATTCTATCAGTAGAACCAGTGTATTTATTTACTGCCTACAGTTTTACAGGGAATTCCCTTTTTTTGTTGTGTTGTGACTACCAGTAATTTAAAGTAAATCCAACCTTTAAAGAGTTTTTGCATAGTGGTGTGCTATTTTGAGTTAAAAACTGTAAATAAGAGAATAAGTACACGGTGTAAATACAACGAATTCAAAATATGGAAGCTTTGAGAGAAGAAATTCTGAATAGTAAAAAGGAATTACAACAAAGTATTTTAGCTAGTGAAGTAAATATTACGCTAAAAATCGAAACAATATTGAATGAAAAAATCAGAAAACTTGAAACAGAAAATATTGAACTAAAAAATCAAATAGAATTATTACAAAGAGATAATAAAAAAAATAACATAATTATTTTTGGTCTGTCAGAAGAGAAAAGTGAGGTTTCAGTAGAAGATATTTGTACCAAACTGAACGTTTTACTGGGTACAGAACTTAATAGGCACGGTATCAACAACATATACAGAATTGGAAAAACAGAAAAAAGTCCTATAAAAGTCGAATTTATCTCAAATCTTTCCAAGATTAACGTTCTTCGAAACAGCAAAAAACTGAAAGGTACCAATATTAGTATAGTCCCTGATTTGACTAAAAAACAACAGGAAAGAAACAGAATATTGAGGAATTACCTAAGGGAAATTCGAACCACAACTCAAGACTACTGCTACATAAAGGGTGAAAGGCTCTACAGAAATAATAAACCATATACTGTTGAGGATATCCTAGAAATTGAAGATCAAAGAGAATTAAGACATCTGCAAGGATCTTCAAGTGAACCCCAAACACCGTCGAAGAATTACCCTGAAATTGCCGAAGCTAAGGAAGGTCATCTAGAGAAAAAGGACTCTCCAGTGGACAAAAACCCAGAGAAGACAGAAGAATACAAGAAGGCCTTAGTCCACGATAGAAACAAGAAAGAAGAACCGACTGACGAAAGAAGAAAGAAGGAAAACGAACTTAAATCTAGAAACAAGGACAAACAGTTAGCGACTAGCCTGTCTCGAGAAAGGAAACCGTCTCTGAGATCCCAAAAATCTTAAAAATTCCGCCAACACACATTTAAAATTAAGATTGTAGATATAAAAAATGGACCCATATATTACTGATTATAATAGTGAAATAATAACAGGTAAACTAGTTGATAGTATTAACGATTTTAACATAATTCGTAAAAATATTGATAAGTGTAGCTTTAGAGTTTTGCATGTGAATATTCGTAGTATTGCTAAAAATTATGATGAGTTATCTGTTTTTTTGGAACAATTTTCAGAGCAGTTTGAAATAATAGTATTAACAGAAACTTTTAATATACTTAATACTAACGTATATATAATACCTGGCTATGACAATATATACAGTGAGGGCACTTTAAACCGAAATGATGGAGTGCTTATATATATAAAATCTGATATTAAGTATCAATCTAGAACTATTCAGGTTGCTCTGAGTACTGGCATAGAACTACAGATTAGAATTAATGAAACAAAATTGCTTTTAACTGCAATTTATAGGTCACCAAACACAGACAAAACTATTTTTAATACAGAACTTTATAACTATTTGGCACTTACAAAAAATAATAATTCCCACATTATTATTGGTGATATTAATATGGACCTCTTAAGTGATGGTAATAATGAGATAGAAGAGTACAAAAATATATTAAATTCATTTAGCTTTATCCCCTATATTAATAGAGTAACTAGACCAACTAGTAAGACTTGCCTAGATCATATTTTCGTGAAAAACAACTACAGCCAAAATGCTTTTAATTCATATGTTTTTAATTACGACATTACAGATCATCTTCCGATATCCCTTGAAATTATTTACAGTAAATTTTCTACAGAAAATTACGAACAGAAATACAAAACATTTATAAATTACAATCAACTTAGGGGAGATATTGAGAAAGAGCAGTGGTTAGATATATATAATTCTGAAAATGTAAATGAAAATATGGAAAGTTTTATTAATAAATTAAATCATTTTATCAAGAAAAATACGAAAACTGTAAAAATTAAAAATAATAAGACTAAAAAAGCATGGATAACACCAGCGGTATTACATTTAATAAACAATAAAAATAACATTTACCGTCAATTACGAGATAATCCTGATAATACCCAATTAAAAGAGCAGTACAACCTGCTAAAAAATTCTGTCAGAAAAACTATACAGACCTCAAAAAAAGATTATATGAATAAAATTATAGAAAAAAGTCCTAACACATCGAGCAGCTTATGGAAAGCTATCCACAGTATTTGTCCCAAAGAAAAACCAAAAACACTAATAGAATCAATAGAGATCAATGATAAATTAATTACATCTAAGAAAGACATCGCCGATACATTCAATGATCATTATAGCAACTTAGGCTTGAACTACGCGAATAAAATTAAAAGTCCAATTAATTTTGCGGAAAGTACTGAAAATTTTAATAATAGTATTTACCTTAACCCAGTAAACGTAATAGAAATGGAAAATATTATTAATAACCTAAAAATTAAAAAATCACCGGGTTGGGATGACATCAGGGCAGAAACAATAAAGGAACTAAAAAATCAAATATCTAAACCGCTAACATATATAATTAATAAAAGTTTTGAACTAGGGAAATTTCCAGATTGCTTGAAACTAGGTACTATAAAACCTTTGCATAAAAACGGAAGCAAATATAAAGTCGAAAATTACCGCCCTATATCACTTCTGTCGGTGTTTTCTAAAATATTCGAAAAACTTATAAAGGTAAGAATGTCCAAATTTTTTGCTAAACACAACATTCTTTCTGACAACCAGTTTGGTTTTAGAGAAGGTTGTTCTACAGAAGACGCTATATTAACCCTAACCTCAGAAATATATAAGGCTCTAGACAGGCGAATACCCATATTGTGCATTTTTATAGATTTATCAAAGGCTTTTGATACTGTGTGTCACAGACGCCTACTAGAAAAACTTCACTCATATGGTATAAGAGGACCTGCATTCAGGTTAATAAAGGATTACTTATCAGACCGTAGGCAGGTGGTAAAAATAGACGGTATTGTGAGCAGCACAAGGGTCGTCACATACGGAGTCCCTCAGGGGACTGTTCTTGGACCTCTTTTATTTACCACATATATAAATGATTTATTAACATATCGGTCCAGAGGAAAACTCGTAAGTTTCGCCGACGATATGGCTATAATATATGAGGGACAGACTTGGGATAACCTAAAACAGAAAACAGAGCAGGACTTAAAATATATATGTGATTGGTTTAAGTACAATAAGTTAACATTAAATAGCGACAAAACATACTACTTGCCTTTTACATCTTACTCTAATCACTTACCCAATTTGGGACCCTTACGCGTGGAAGATAAAACACTAATCATGGAAAAAACTGAATCGAAATATCTAGGAATTATCGTCGACCGGCATTTAAGATGGGATCTTCAAGTCAAACATGTTAAAAACAAATTAAGGGGATTATTAACCAAAATGGGATACCTTGCAGAGAATTTAAGCCGAAATAACCTAAAAACCCTTTATTTCTCACTAGTGCAATCTCACTTAACTTATGGTATCTTGAGTTGGGGGGGTGTTGCGGGGAGTAGTTTGCGGGAATTAAATGTAATTCAAAAATGGATACTAAGGATATTATTTAAAAAAAATATAAGGTATTCAAGTGACAAACTTTTTTCTGAAAACAGTATATTGGACATTCGACAACTTTTCTGTCAACGAGTTTTACATTATATTTACAATAATAAAATTAAACTGAATCCCATCGAACACAGTTATAACACGAGAATAAAGAAAAATTTATCTGAAGTGCCGGCACGTTTGAAAACCATTGGCCAACGTTCAGTCGAGTTTTTGGCACCAAAGATATATAATTTACTACCAAGTAACTTAAAAACTATTCAAACTTTTACGCTGTTTAAAAATAAAATAAAAAAATGGATTAATAATACTGACAGACAAATATTCAATGATTTGATAGATTTGAAATTTTTATAAAATCAAAATTTACCAGAATATGACAGATTACCCAATTGCGAGAATTTACATGATTATGACTACTTACCCAACGGATGAAACCATTTATTTATTTTTTTTTTTTCTATATTGAAACGGTTTACCTGACTGTATATGCTGTGAATTAAATTCTTTTGAGCCTGTATATATTTTGTTGATGATTTATGTATGATTTTACGTCTATTTTATTTGTATATCTGAAGGCTGTAAGATAGTGTAGATTTATAAAATAGTTATTTAATATCACGCACGAGCATTTATTTGCTTCAGTGATTATCATGTTTATTTTCATTATTGTTTAATTTGATCAAAACTGTATTTTTGCATTTTTTTTTGGGAAATAAACATTATTATTATTATTATTATTATTATTATTATATATATAATATATATATATATATATATATATATATATATATATATATATATATATATATATATATATATATATATATATATATATATATATATATATATATATATATATATATATATAAAATATAGTATAAAATACATCAACTATATTTTGTAATGGCTGGGTGAAGCTGCTTTGGGCGTTGACTTTAAAATGTCTATATTTAAGGAGTAAATAGAATATTACTTTTTGCTTTTTAGCGATTTCTTCTAAATCGTTTCTGTTTTTTTTTCTGAATATTTTATGGTTGTCTATCGAGACACCTATAGCAAAGAAAACCGGCTTGTCTAAAGACGGCCTCAAACGACTGATGTACTTGACAAATAATCGGCGCTTGTGAACACTTATTGTCGTGTGCATGTTCTACTAGAACAAATATTCGGCACTTGTTAATTAGCCATCGGTTGGCGGTAAATATGGCACAAGTCAAAAGGTGATATGCAAATGTATTCAAATATTTGTCAAATACACAAGTAGTATGATCGCGCATCTTAAAGACGGACACAAGAGTCTGGCGTATTTGACAAATACACAAATAATTGTGCATTTGGCAAGTGTCCCAGATTTTTCATCACACTACTTGTGTATTTGGCAAACACTCGAACGCATTTGCACATCACCCTTTGACTTGTGCCATATGTACCGACGAACCGGCAAATAAAAAAAGTGCCGAATATATTTGTACAAGTAGACCATGCACAGTACCCTTTAGTGTGGACGTGCCAATGTTACAAGGATGCTTTGACTTGTGCCATAATTACCGACAACCCATGCCAAATAAGAACACCAGGTTCACGATATGACAAATATTCACAAGTGACGATTATTTGTCAAGTAGACCAGTCCTTTGAGTTCGCTTTAATTCCCGTTGGATAATCCTTACATAGCACATAGAGCCGATGGGAATAAAATAATCTGATAACCTTGAACTTGAAATATAATAAATAGCTATTTTGCTTTTCAAAATCAAGACACCCATTGCGAGGAAAACCAGCTTGTCTAATCCTCGTTGGATAATATTGTACATAGAACATAGAACCGATCAGAATAAAATATTTTGACAACGTTGATCGATAGTTATTGATCAGTGCCGATAGGTGTGCAATAATGCCGAAAAAATAAAAATAAATAAAATAAAATAAATTCGTTTTCATTTCCAAATTAACATTTTTACAAAATGTATAGAAAATGTCATTTTTCGAAAGAACATGTGATTTTTTTCACACTCTAATTTGTTATATGGTACTCTAAAACTGCATATCTATCTAGTACAAAAGATACAGACATCGCTTTTCAAGACTAGAGATGACTTTTTCCTAAAAAAATGTACACAAAGTTCGTAAATTAAAATAGACATCAAAGAAAAATCTTCAAGAGTGGAATTTCTTAACTCCAGCAAGGCAAGACATTTCTTCTGAGAGCCAGCAGGGGATGCTCCCCAGAAGCAAACCCCATATTTTAAAGGCCACATGCGCGTAGTAGACAGATAAAAGTGGAAGCTTTCATGGCTTTGGTCAATTAAGAAATCATGGTTCTTAGGATTAGACCGTGTCAAATTGGAATTACTATCCGACGTTTCGCCTTCGATTGCACGAGGCATCTTCAGGGATCTTTACTTCACGATTCAGTGTTCAGATATCGTGGAGTAAAGATCCCTGAAGATGCCTCGTGCAATCGAAGGCGAAACGTCGGATAGTAATTCCAATTTGACACGGTCTAATCCCAAAAATGATTTCTTAGATAAAAGTGGTTTAAAAGTAAGAGTACTCTACAAGTTGCGAATCAAATAACATTGTTTATTTTACTTAGAGTAAAGAGCATCACAATAATGTTACCAATTTAAGTTTTCATCACCGTAATATCAGAAAATTGGTGCAATTTGATCAATATTATTATTATAAACCGCGATACTAAGACTTAACTCGTTTAGATTATGCCTGGTATGAAAACGTATACAATTAGTCTTGGCTGTGTTCAAATATAGCGAGTTATCACTGAACCATGAAAGCAGTTTACCCAGATTGTCGTTAAAATTTGACTCTACCTTAGAGTTGTTTCCACCTGAACAAGTTATGGAGGCATCGTCAGCTTATAAGGCAAAAATGGCCTCTCTATTTAGGGTTCACACAATGTCATTCGTGTTCAAAATATATACTATTGGGCCCAGAATGTTGCGATACACCTATGTTAATATTTAACATATCGGAATTTGAATCTGCCCTAGATCCGTAACTTACTTGATCCACCGAGACAAACTGTTGTCTATCCCTTAAAAAACGCCTAAAATCTAATATCATCCATCCCGAGTTCGAGCATCGCGGATTGACCTGGTTATTGAGCACCGCGCAAAATTTCTCAAAAAATTCAGCTTATAATAGGCCTTTGTTAAAAAAGAAGTAGTATGCAAACCGTGCATACTGCCCAAAACTGAAATTAATCAATAAAAAGTGGATGATAATTCGAATACAAAGTTTGATAATGCAGGTGAAAAAGTCGTTTAAAAAAATAAAAACTAGAGGTTTGTCGGCGTTAATACTAAATATATCCAGCCTCACCTCCAGAACATACAGACTGCAAATGAGATTTTGTAGGCGCTGCCATTCGTTATCACTGTTTAAAATTTTGGGTGTTTGTTGGTTGATCCTTAAATCATTAATCTTTTACTGCAAACAAAAATCCAGGCAGATGTGAAAATCCCTTTGTATATTCGAAGATCTATGTGCTTTAGTTATTATTATCTGCTTCTGCAGATTTTGTTCTGCCTTTTCCGTTGGATGGCGCGATGAGTTTCCAGTGGAATTATAAGAATATGGGGCGCATTCACCACATTGTCTAGAAATGTTACTCAAGAAAAACTTATTGGTTTTATAGAAAAAATACGCAATAAAACAATACAAAAAATAGTGCTGATAGGTCTCCGTAACCAGACATTTCAAAAACAAAATCACGTAAATTAGTGCCGTACAACTCTCTCACGAACTTGCTGAAAAATCTAGCTTAGTGTTATAAATATATAGATTGCATTGTCGTTTCTTTCAACTAAATCATAGATATTATGCACAAAGACAAAATAATAAAAAAGCACTATGCTTTTACGTATTACTAAAATTAACTAGTAAATAACACATTGAGTTAAAAGTGCATTAGTATATTGTATGTCAATTTTACTGCAAACAATACTCTATAGTTTTTCCTTGTCTTTCTAGGTTCTCTAGAATATTTTAAAAGCAAATCCGTTGTCATTTCTTAATATATTCCGCTGCAATTGAAAAATTGAATTGCCATTACCTTAAACACCTTCCGCTAAACGGAAATGCATATAAATTACTATTCCACAAGTCAAAAATAAAAGACTTACGGCACCCCTTCCTGTTAATAAAGACAAATGATATAGACGAGTAAATTTATTAGATCGCTGCCGCTTTTGCCCACATTTTAATCTAATTTTCAACCACATCGATTGCCTGTGAGCGCCCGCAGTCCATATCAGCCAGTTTAATATTTTGATAGACAATATTAAAAGGCCATTCGTTTATTACGGTGACATTATCGTGGGCGGAATTTACTTGGAAATGAAGTGTCACATCAATGTAGAAATACTTTATCGTCTAGAGCGTTTAATATTGGTTTTGTTATTGTCTTTTTTTTAAGCTGTTAGGGGAACTAAGCCCATTTTCTTTTTAACTATGAGTTAAAACACCTTCGCAGTTTGGAAATGTTTACTCCTACAGTCAATTAAAGAACTGCATTTAAATCGTTTAAAATTGGAATTGATTTCCGACGTTTTACCTGTTAGACAGTGGCAGCTCGTGGTTTAAAAAGGCCGGGTATGCAAAATTTAAATAAGCATTTTTAATATATTACCTGAGATATCTGCAAAGTTCATTCTTCTATTCCTATCTGCAGCAAATTTGTCACTAACAGTATCATTAAAGTTTAAAAAAATACTGTATAGTTTGTTATTCAATCGATAACATTGCCATGCTTCCTTCTCGGTTTATAGACCTTATTAAAAAAAATTGTGAGCGTTAATATTGAAAAGCATCTTTCTGCTTTAGCCGTGGCCACTGGTGTAGCAGCGAGTAGTAGCTAAAACTGAAAGAGTTGCCTACCAAAGTATAAGCCTTCGAAAAAAATCAAAATAGAATATTTAGTTTTTAAAAAATTTTTACACATTGTGTAGATAATAAGTGAATATAGCCAACTCAAGAATATCTCAAAAAAAGACTTTTGAAAGAAAAAAACCCAAAATATCTATTTTGGTCCATCTCTGCCGACACAGCAGGTCAGATTCCCGGACGGACTTGTTTAACTGCTCACACAAAATATACATTGTCTTTTAGTTGCCAGCACATTAAATTTAAAAAGTTGCAAATTTCATGGTGAAAAACGCATATGATTTCTTTCATAGAACCTTCACTTTCAAAAATCTCCTTTATTATTTTGCTCCATAAAAAGAAGATTTTATTCTAGAAAATAGAATTGTATTGAATATTTAAACATTTTATTAAGCCGGTATTTTGGGGTAAACACACTTCTTTTTAAGCAAATGTGGGAGTCCTATCAATAAGTATTTTCTAAGTAATGATTTTTTTACATTTAGTAATGCGCCACTTTAATTAAATTTTTACCAAATCCCCATATGACCATTGATTTTTGACCAAAAATTGAAATCAATAGAATAAGAAATTTTTCAGCAATGCCGCGTATAGACAGACCGACAGACGATAGCGATCCTAAAACGCATAGCCCTGCAAAAATCCCGGAGGGCGATTGTTTTACGAATTACAGTACTACGCTCTTATGAGGGAACTAAGAAGCAATACGCTCGAGCTCATAATTTAAATTTACTACATTTCGCGGTATAGTTTTTGATAGTAAGCAATAACTGTGCTAAGCTTTTCTTGAACACATATTAGGAACCACATTTTGTTTTAATATCTTGCGTTTATTCAAAGTTATTACATAAAATTCAAAAAAATTGACAACTATTGCATTACATATAACCCATACTTCGATTTTATGATAAATATTTAAATGGTGTGGGTTAGAGACCTCAGGTCATATCTTCTATTGTATAGGTTAGATGCCCCAGACGTGTAGTAACCACACAATAAAATGGCTGGGTATTTTAAAGCCACATCGGACTTTAACTGATAGTCCAGTGGAGCAATAATTTCAATGTGCATTTTTGAGCAAGAATTATGACAACTGGGGCATCTCTCTCGGTGGAGCAACTCTCCCGGAATTGCCTTATTTGTAAAAGAGTAATGGTCTCACCTACTTAATATGTTTTGAAGATCATTGTATTTGATAAATTTAGGTCAGGTCTAACTTGACAATTATAGGTTAAAGTGAGATAATTGTACATACCTGGGGAAATGACACTTTAATTGCCATAACGACTAGATCTAGTTTAACTGTTAAAAAATTTTAGGAATAAAAGGGTAAAAGTTTAACAGCTCCACACAGATTCCTAAAATCGGGTCTTATGTAATTTATTTAATTTTAATTTGGTTTGTAACTGCACTTTATCTAAAAATGGATACGACTCTACTATTGCTTTTATTTTAAACCATCTAAGGGGAAACCCGTTTCGAATTGAGATTTTGAACCAAAAATATTGAGACGTTCAAATGTTTGATAAAAGTGAATATTTGTTTTTCATGTTTAAATATAGTATCACAAACTTCCTTGGTAGTTACAGGTCTTGAAATATATGGATCTTCATTAACGCGGAATCTCTTAGTTTGAGAGACAAATTCAAAAATTTCACTTTCAACCCCCTAACTATTTTTTGTAGTTGGTGAGACTAATATTAATATGTTAGCAAAAGCTGATGAAAAACTGTTAACCAGAATAGAAACATCAAATCATGTAGCATAGAAGCAATAGCAGTGGCTTAAATGATTGCCACTTGCTTTTAACTCAATTTATTCCAAACATTGTATCAACAGTTGACGATTTTCGTAAATCGTATTGATTGTTCAGTTTTAAAACCTAAGTTACATCCACTCTTTCGGCTTGTACCATCGTAAGTTTGTAAAATAAATTTCCCTGGCTATGACTTGCTTGGAATCATGTGCCATAACGGAGACAAATTTGGCTTTCAAAATTTTGTCCTGGATGTTTTTTTGGGGGACTTGCAATGGGAAATCTATCAGTTTATTCTGTATTATCTTCTAAATCCCTTTAAGAACCATACATTTCTCAAATGATCTTTCAGTGCTACACCTACCTCGGTACTGAAAGGTAATAACCCTTCAAAAATTTCAGGTTTTAAAGAATAATCTTTTTTGTTATTATCTAAGTGCTAATTCGAAAGCCCCTCAATATACAATCGATAATTTTTAAAAGTGCGCATGAGTTCTTTTTTACGCGTTCAATTTACTGCTGAACGTTGCTTCTATATGAAGTATCAAGTTATTATCGAATATCTACTTTGCACAACAATTTCAATTCTAATTGAACATTGATATGTGCTCGAGTATTTTTAAGTTTTCCAATTTTCTGTGCCGAATGGCTGCATACTGCATTCACAAACCAAATTATTTTTCTAATATATTCTCTCATTTTAAATAATGTATTAAAATCTCTGAATTTGTAGTCTGTTTTAAATTCTGATCTGGTTTTGGTCAATCAGTACTTCAATTTTTGTCCGTATATCAAAAAACTATAATTTCATTGTAAATATGGCATATATATGTATATATAGTCGGAACATGATAATCAATTCAACAAACTAGTTTACTGCTCTATATTTTTTCTAAACAGACGAAAAGTAATAAAGCTATATATTGTATATATATATATATATATATATATATATATATATATATATATATATATATATATATATATATATAGTCGGAACATGATAATAAATTCAACAAACTAGTTTACTGCTCTATATTTTTTTCTAACAGACGAATGCTATATATTGTACGCAGCTCAATATGCTCAGGTATCTCCCGGAAATCCGTGGTAAGCTTTAATATACCGCAGGACATCGCATTCAAGTTCGTCTTCTCAGGTAGCAAAATTGCCATACGCTACATTACACTTTAGAATGCAAGCGGAACTCAAATTTTCGTGACAAGAATAAGACGACTTTAAAATAGTTCAACAGACTTTACTAGAAAATCACAAAGTATCCAGGGAAGATAGAATCACTAGTTTTGCTTTGTAAAACACGTTTTTGCAACTACTCACAATGTTCACGAGTACCTGTTAGGGAACTTGTTCTAAACCTGACATGACATAAACATAAGTAATAAAATAAAAATAACACTAATCAAAATTTCTTTTACCTGTACCGAGTCCCAATATATGATATTTTCTTGTCAAGAAGGACGACACTAACTTGGATAGTAAGGTATACAAAAATGTATGTATTTAGATAGGGTGCTACTACAATAACAATACAAGTTTGGTAGGACAAGGGTCCTACTGTTTTAACTCGTGAAAAAATTACATAAAAACCAAGGTAGGACAAAAATCCTACTGTCTTGATTATTAAAAAAAAATTGGTTTTTAGTTACCAAAACAGTAGTGTTTGTGTGACTTTTGTGCTATTTTCGTTTACATTATCATTTTATATTTATATTTTTGACAAAGAAAAGCAGTAGGATTCTTGTCCCACCAAACTTATATTCTTATGAAAACAGCAACCTACTAAAATTTATAATATTTTTGTGTACTTGTTGACTCTCACAGGTAAATATATATTTTGGCTGATAATAGGTAAATGCAATTTAGATTAGACCCGTTTTGTTTGTTCAACCTTAGAAGCACCTTTCTGCACTTATTGGTTCAATGTATCTTATGATCCATGCATGTTATCCTGTCACCGCCGCTCGGACTATTTCCCATTAAAAGAGCTGTTGCAAACTTCAAAACGCAAAGTTCATATTATCAACTCAAAAAAGCAACAAACGCAGTTCTTCGAAAGGAAACCGGGAAGTGGTCATCCTAGAATCTCAAATGAAGCCGCGGATAATAATTTAATTACAGTGTTATGAGACCACCCCTTAAAGTATGTCATTACCACTCAGGCTGAAAACAATTTTCGGGTATGTCAAGAACAGCTCGAAGACGAATCGGAGAAATATCTGAGATGCGTAATTATCCTGCATATAGGAAACTTTTATGAAGGATTTTCGTAAATAACGAAGAACAAATATGATTTGCTTTCCAATTCTATTAAAATGCTATTTAGAATGAACTCTGCACTACAAAGCTAAGAGTGTGTAGGCCGCTCAATACTCATTTTGAAGAAAGATACACAAACAATGAAATATAGGTAGTGGGACATTTTCAGTCAAGGTTTGGGAGTGTATGAGTTTGCATGGTCTTGATGTGTGCCATTTTATTGATGGGTGAATTTTTTCGGAGGTATACCTGGATAATTTATAATCATGCTACCTTCTGCAACACAAAGATTTTCTGAAAATAACTCTGTTTATCAGCAATATATTTGCCCCAATTCGGCGCGATACTAAATAATTTAAGTAACAAGAAATTAGAATTATCCATGGCCCTCGCTTAGCTCAGGTTGCAGTGTGACGGAAACAATGGGAAATTTCGGTAAAAAAAATTAAGGCAGACAAAAAAAACACACATGGAAATAAGTCCGAAATAGGCCATTGCTTTGGAAACTTAGTACTCAGACAACTAAATATTATATTGGAGAAATGTAGCAACTATAAAACATTAAAATATATTTTGAATTTTGTAAGAATTTCTATATTATATTAGCTATATGACAAGTCTACTGCCTAAGATTTAGTGACAGCAACTTTACCTAGGTTTTCAACGAAAATTGTTCTTTGGTAAATATTAATTTGAAAAGAGCCAACTATTTCAATATAGGATCACTTTTAAAATACATATCAAATCGTGTTGAAAGCACTATTTTGACACCCATTGAATATATTCTTTACTACGACTACTGTGAAAGCATTTAAAACAACGCAACCAGCAATATCTAAAAATGACTAATGTGGTATGTCGTCTCTGCTCAAATGGATTCGTCATAACGCAGCTTCCATATGAAAAATACGGCTTAGTATATTTTATTCATACATCGACATAAAATTGACGGTTGTCCAGTTACTATTGTCTAGCCGTTTGTATCTTGCAATGTCAATATGTTAAAAATATGTATCTTCTGTAGTATCATAATAACATCATTTTGATCGTTATTTTTAGTGTCAAAATGACACAATTGTTTCGGACTGATTATTTTATTGGATTCATCATAGTCCTAGGACCGTAATGGGTTCATTATAGTCCTGAAACAACAACCTTAGCAACGAGAAACAACGGCCTTTCGGGAATATTTTTAAGCAGTCATAGTCAGCCTTGAAGAAGTTCCAGGAAACAGTATTCTCTTCAACTGCCATGGTTGGTATTTCTTGGTCCATCATCAATAATAGATTCTAAGGAGGGTGGTGTTTGTCTGGAGTTATTAGTGGTATATCACACAATACTATATCCAGGATGGCTTTATTGTAATTGGATATTCAACTAAACTGTTACACATCTGGAAAACAGACACAGTCGTATAAGAGCATTTTACCGTTTTTCGTTGTTTGATTTTAAAATGTTATTTTCCGTAATGTTAGAAAATTTGTTTATCCCTAGAATCTATTTGTTTTATATTATTTATAAAATTGGGTAGGTTGTAGTCGTCAATAATGATAATTTTAGAGGTCTATGATGTAGTTAATCGATACTATATTTTCCTCGTATGTTGACAACGGGGAAGTAGCAGGAACGAAGCAGAACGTGTAAAAAATATTGTTGAGAAACACACACCCTCGCAACTATTGCACTGTTTGGTACAGTACAGCGATCCACACTCCACCGCCTCATCTTTTAACTTTGTGCAATGAATCTCTGACTTCGTTCTTCATTTAGAGCTTTTGTTAGTACTACAATGTCGTAATCCAAATTAATGATTTCGTTAAAAAATGTTGTGGTCTTGGTACGAAGGTCCTTGGTATTTATGTCGGTATCACTTGGTGAGGCACTGACCATTAATGGAACAAAGCTGACATGATCGTTGAGATGAGAGATAGTTTCGATAAGATCTTTTGTCTAGATATGACGGGGCGATTGTGCTATAAGGGCACAACTGCTGCTGCCAAACATACTTTTTGCCAGCTATTCAATTCAGTACTGCATAAACTCATTGTCTTTAACCTAAAATTCATAATTTGAGAAAGTATTTGACAGAAAACATCAGTTCAAGGGCTAATATGATGCTGTCCCAGTTACATTTAGTAACGATGGTATATATGTGTATATTTTTAAGATAAATATTTCTGGCACGGATGAAAGAAAATTAATAACGCATTTTTGTGGAATAATATTCCATCCTTTATGAATCTGACTTTTAAATTCTTTAATGCATGCTGATTGATCCATGAAATTTGGTCGCGGGTTCAGATGTCATAGATGTAACTGAGTTATGCCACAGGAAATATATACGTTAGATATATTTTCTGTGGTTATACTTAAATGACAGCAGGCGAATATACAAATATTGCCAAGAATAAGAGTGTTTCACTAAAACGTTTGAGCAAAACCTAAATATCTTTCACATTTTTTAACCTTGAATAAAAAAGTTGAAAAAAAAAGTTAATGAAAAAGAAAAAAATAAGAAAAAGTGGTCCAACAATTTTAAGGTTCGTATGTTTAGCATTATGCATTAAGTTTTTTATTGACTTAACTTGTAGTTTACGGTCATAAATAGCTTCACGTAAAGTAGTATAGAAAAAAACGATGGTGAGTTTTGGTAAAATTTTTAGAGATCTGTACGTATCCTTCGCTTTTCGCTTAAGTTCTCAAACACGGTATTGTCTCATCTCTGGCACATTATGTCGAATATATTTCGTTTGGCTGTTTTTGATCCTATAAATAGAACCATTGACAATCTCGTCACCGATAACTTGAACTTGACGTGGCTTCACTGGTGGGTTTCTAGTTTTTGAAACTGATGAGTTTTCTTTTCCAACTAAAAAATTAAATATTCACGGCTAGTCTCGTAATAACCTCTATTTCGATTCTTATAACATAAATATCTATCATAATTTTTTTATGCCACCTTTGTCAGATAAAAAATAAAGACACACCATTAATTTAAGGGTAAATCCCGAATGCAGTCGTAGAAAAAGTACAATGTATAAAATGCTTAAAAACAATTTTTGAAAAATACTATCTTTAGAATTTCTTAAACCACATACTAAGACAGCTAAACGAAAATAATCGCATAACATTTTTATCTCGATTGCATTCTTTTACACAACATGCGCCACAACATATTTTATGATTATAAAACCGACTTTTCAAAACACAATTTAGCCAGGAATGAGGTTATCACAATTCAGATGAAAAATAGCTAAACAACTTCACAAATATTTTCCCCTACGTGAAATTATTAAGAAAAATAATAGGAAAATGTTCGCATAATATGGAATTACGACCCAAATTCTTTTTTTGGAATGCCTCAACGACTTACGTTATAACGTGATATTAGATTTTATATTGGCCTGGGATATATATATGTTAAAAACCCCAGCAGCTTATCAGCCATGGCTAATGATTGTGAACGTTTCTTCCTACCTTTTATTTTTTTGGTTGCAATATTTATAAGAACTTGTCGGTTGAGAAAGCAGACTTAATTTGGGCATCATTCATGGTAAAATTCAGTCTTTATTTTTAAGGCGGGCTCAGACTAGTGGCATATTTGACACATTTTCCAATAAAGTATGATTAATGATTCACATTACTTTTATTGGACAAATATTTTAAACGTAAGTTAATATGCCAAATGTTTATAAATGTAACCGCCATGTAGAGCCGTTTTCAGCGTCGCTTTTTAAACTCGGTAGAGTAACTCAGGAATAATCTGCTAATAATTAAAGTGCACTAGTAAACTAAAGCATCAAGCTCCTGTGCTACTCTGGTTTCTTTTCCCCTGTCCTCTCAATCCTTAGCATTTCATTTGACGAAAAATGCTCCAAATTACATATTTACTGTTGGTGATTTTTTCTGGCCTAAATTTTAAATTATTTCATTTATTAAACACACTAAGGACTGAAATTAATATATTACTAGGTGGCCTGTTAGATCTTGCTCTGCCTTTTCCGTTAGATTAGAGTTTCCAGTGAAATTAAAATATGGGGCACATTTGCCACATCGTCATTTAAAAAAAAAAACAAGTAAATTGGTGCAGTGCAACTCTCTCACGAACTTGCTGACAAATCTGGCTTAGGGTTTTAAATATATAGAAGATAAGTTGTAGACAATGCTGACTTGCACATATGTTTTGCTGAGTTCACAACAATGCATTGCAGCGCATATATTTTAAAAGTGGCACGAGTGTATAAAGTTGTGTTTTCAGTGCACTCAAAAGATTAGTTAAAAAAAGCATTGGCTCAAAATATATTATATTTTACGGTATGAAAGGGTTACAGGCACTTTTCAGTTAGAACAGGTTATTGGAAGTAAATAATTGTATCCAACAGCCATTAGCTATACTGTCACTATTGACATGTATACATACAAATAAAATAAAAAATTACATATTGTGTGTCTTTTTAGTCACAACGTACTCCTTATAACATACGCTTTATAACACACGCCTCATAGCTCATATCATTCAGAAATATTTAAGCTTTATTTATAAATGTATACAAACTTAACAATGAATGAGAATGAAATGCAGTTTGAGGATTGGGAAACATTAAAACTTTGTAAGCTTTTAGCAACTAGGCTCTCCTTGTTTTTGGTTTTGAAACACTTGCAGCATCTTGAATTTTTTTGCAATCTCGATTCTATAATTGATGGATTCTTCTATATATTTCTCCGCCACAGTTGCGGAATTCCATCTTCCATGCCGTTGTGATATTTTGTCGTCGTTATTTGCCAATAACGTAGCGAATGATCTTCCCATACAATAACCAGTGTATAACTTTTTGTGGTGACAAACTGTTTATTCTAACGCGTTATTTTCTACACTTGGCATTTTTATAAAAACAAAAAATCTTTTGTGAGGTTTATTTTCCAGTCTTAAATTTATGTATTTTCTGCACAATTCTACAGGATTGACTGGAAATCCTTCCTGCATTATTGCAAAACCATCAGTTTTCCTGGTCTTTGTATCAGGTATAACTGCAAACAAGTAGGCATCGTTATCTCATACATTTTCCACACTCAAATTAGTCAGTCGGTCACATCTGCAAGGTCACGCAAGCTGTTTTATTGAGCGAAAATTCCCGGTTAGGTGCTTTTTTTCAAGAACTTGTAAATATTATTGCATTGAACAGCTTTTGAGTTCTTGACTTGTGATCATTGGTTTTGATCTTCAAAAAGCTTATAAGTTTCGAAAAATTAGAGATATTAGTGTTTTTGTAAAGCTGGATAGTTAACTTAAGCATTGAATACTTTATACGTAGTTCAAGAAAGTAAGCAAGCAAAACACTTTTGCTTATACCTTTAACGTGCCTAACTTTCATCTAGTCTTCAAACGATTTGAACACATTATAAACGTCACGAGATTTTTCCGGTAAAATTTGCAATGTCGCCGCTTCTGCTTCGCCAATAATTGCTTGCGGAATTTCTTCTTGATTCTATTTCTGGTAAAAATTAGTTTCTCGTAACAAAAATGTACAATATTTTTCTCAAAAAATTTGGATATAACTAAATGACGTCTTAATGTCATTGTTGTTTATTATTTAGAAAAGAAATAATATCCATGTTGCGTAGTAATATAAAATAAGCATCCTGATAAATTGTGAATTGACAACAATGACAAATATCAAAATGATTAAATAATTACGAAATCCAAATTAAATATAGATCCAACAGAGCATATAGGAAGACAAATATACACTGTGTTTAAAAAACATAGAAAACAATTTATAGATATTGAATGCTTTAAATTACCACCACTTCACAGTAAAACACTACGGGGTACCAAATATTCACAAACCAAACATACCATTAAGACCAATAAGTAGCGTAAACTCACCGACACATCTTTTAGTTAGGTTTCTCTTAAACATATTAAAACCGCTATTAGGTATATAAAAAAACACTTCCTAGAGAAATTGTCTAATAGTCAAATAAATATAAATAATACACTGGTAAGTATTGATATCGTTAGTCCTTTTATAAATGTGTCTGTAAATAAAACTTTGAACATAGTAAGAAATAAACTTGAGAATGATAACAATTTTAGCGAACGTACATAATTAAGCATTAATACTATTCTAGAATTATTAACTTTTTGTGTAAAAACCACTTATTTTAATAAAATAATTAAAATTTCAAAATCATTAACAAAATTTTATCATGGCTATGGGGTCTCCTTTATCTCCTTTACTAAGGAAACCTACACACACAAACATATACTTAAATGTTTACACAAATCTTCCACTCATGGTTCAAAAGGGAGTTGTTAAAAATCTATATGAGAGAGCTAAAATAATTTGCAAAGATCAAAATTTTGTTAAAGAATTATTCTAATGATTTCATTGAAAATTTTTTTTATGAATTTGAGAATTCAAAGGTCAAACAAATCCAAAATAGAACAATTACAAACCTCTTTATACCATACGTACCTAATTCATCAGATAAAATAAAACGAATAGGTAAACGTTTTAACATAAGAACGATCTTTAAGACGCTTTGAAGCAAACTTACGAAAACAAAACCTAACAAGAAAATACAAAAAATGTTATTTATAAAATTCCGTGTCAATGCAATAAATTTTACATAGGTGAAACCTCTAGGCCATTAGCCAAAAGAATTAAAGAAAACCAAACATACATAAGAAATAGGGAATTTTAAAAATCAAATGTTTGCCAAGGTGCACTAGATAACCATCATAAAATTAATTGGAATGCTTCTATTATTTTGGCAAAAAAAATTTTTTCCAAAAAACGTAAAATAAGATGAAGTGTCTTAATATTGTTAAAGATAATTGTGTAGCATCTTGTTCCGTTAATTTTAGTAACGCATGGTCCAATTTGCTAAATACTGAAGTTAAAAAAAAACACCTCATATTTCAACAAATTGAAATGAACATACTCTAGGTATACATATTTTCTCACCTTATTTTAACAATTAAAAATAACACCTTCCATCTATTCTGGATATATTTCTGATATTAAATATAAGAAATATTGTGCTTTTAGTTTTTTATTTTTAGATTTGCTGAAGACGGTGGTAGAATTTCCCCCGAAACGCCCAGAAAACAGATATTTTTCAGTGTCGTTCCTCGGATACCTTCATAGTGGACCCAGAACTATAAACTGCTTATTAAACTTGTCAGGTAATTATTTTGTTATTGTATCATAATTGTAATTGTGGCGAAAAACCGAAAAAATTGTTTTAAATCAACATGATTGATGTTTAAACTGGTACATTGATAGATCGAACTAAATTGATTATACTTTTGAGAAAACAGAAAATAATTCTGCTGTTGGATACATTTTGATTTGGCATTCATATGTTATACCTAGAACGCACTTGAGAAAATGTCCCACCGCGAGTTATATGTAATATAACACACTTGTACCAAAAATAACTATATATAGTTGTCCAAACAGCTGGATTACCGGTTTGTATTTTTGCACTGTCAAAACCGAAAATACTAGAAATACTTCTTCTAAATACGTTACTTAAAGGTAAATTATAATTAAGTACGACACAACTAATGAAAGCTGATAATAACATTAATATGTAAATTGCTAAGAATCCTTGTTCAATAAAACGTTCTTTTTGTACAAAAAGTTAACATTATCGTAAATACCTATATAAATAATACGCTAGGTGTGCAGATCTTTCTGAAATAAATCAACATTAATATGTTTTAAATATCCGATTATAGAAGGGGAGTTTTAGTTTTAAGACCTAAATTGCAAAAAATTGGCTCATGATCCGATATTCGATCATCTCTAAACCCCAGTCAAGAACATCGTTTGTATTATAAAACATCAAATTACTAACTGACTCAGAAAATTGGGTTATGCGACTTGGATCATTTTTCATATCTTTCAAATTAAACTTTTCCAATAATTTAGTCAATTTAACTGTTTTATTGGCCATGAAATTATATGTTTATGTAATGAGATCGTGAGATATAAAAAAATTCAGTTAAACTGTCTTCAAAAATTTTTTTTCTAATTGCTATTGTCTTACTCAGGAAATTATTCTTAATTCATATGTGCTCAATAACCTCTTGAAAATCATTAAATCTGAAAGCTTAATTTATTTCTATCCCATATTCAATATAAGAACCTAATAAAAAACTATTTACATTAATCCATTATTTTCTAATAATTTACCAATATCAAACAGACTTTTTCTCGTTTTGTTTTTTAATGTGCGATGTCGAGAAGTAATGTGGCATAATAAAAGGGAACTTTAATGACCAATTCTCTAATAATATGACGTATAAGAAAAATAAATGAAATTCATTGCATCATGAGACTGCCCACAGAAAGTTATGATATTGCTTTTAGTGTGCTCTTTGTTTGACGACCGACTCATTACACTGGGAGCGTGAAGTTTTCAGCATCTGGCATATGTGCAGGATGTCTGGTTATATTGTACGGTATCCTAGAAATTTTATTCATCAAAAACTTTAAATACAAATTTTGTAGGTTTTATCGGAATCGTTAGAATTTACAAAAAAAAAACAAATAAAATAGCCTGAATAATATATTCCGTCAAATAGATCACTACTTGCTGATTATAAATATATTAGGTTTGATACCCTTCTCTCAAGGAGTCCAAAAAGAGTAACTCTAGATTTTGCAGGATCCAGTTTAAGTTGTGTTCCTTGGAAATGTTACTTAATAGCTTCTGTTCGTTATTTAATATAAATTTAGCTGTATTATATTTTTAAGGGTTATAGATTATACATAAGTGAATAACATCGCTGTAGAGAAATTACTGTTTCCAAAAGTTCAGCGTTATATGACGTTCCATTATCCAATCGAGTTAGAATATCCTGGAGAACATTTTGAAATGGTTGTAGGTATGCCATTATCTTCTCGAAAACCAGATTAAATAGACGGTAAAATATTATTGTCCATTGTATACCAAATACTTTTCGAAGATTTTAGATTAGTTAGAATTAAAGGTAGACTGTTAACCGGTCTGAGGTCTGAGAACTCTCTTGGATCCATCTTCTTAGCAAAAGGCGTTATCAACGGCGACTGATTCTAAGCAACATTTAATCAGAAGTGTATTTAAAGGATCTATAAAAGGGTTTGTTGGAAGGTGGTAGAAAGTGTGGAATGCTCACTAAAATCGTTTTGTCGGACTTGCATTTTCTTTATTACTTTGGTTTAACAACGTTTTAAATGGTAACTATCTCCAATCGTTTTCAAGTATAAACTAAATGCTAACTCTAAAGCTACGGGCATATATACTAGTCGCGTGCGGTGATGCGTGAAGTCTCTGCCTCCTGGTTACCCAAACCGCGAAGTTATTGTTGGTCATTTTAAGCTAGAAGTGGCTTCCATATATTTGGAATATCGACGATAGGCTTGCTGAAAACGCCTTGATTACTTTTTATAAATGCTGCTTCTGTAAACTTTCGTTTTCGCCATTGTTGCTCTATATGCAAAATTTTAACCTGCGACCACTGCATTCCAGTGTTGTGGAAATTGAAAGCGGTTTTGCGGTAAGTCGAACCGTTTAGATTTTATAGCGACTCAAAGTTGAAAAATGCTGATTTTGAACTGTTTATTACTCGAAAACGGTTAAAGAATTACGTGCGACCCCTACGAATGTTTTTAGAATTTATAGGAGAATTCAAAAATTCAATAATATATAGAGCTTCCATAAGAAATTTCGATAATGCTATCAGTTTCTGGTAGAACTAGCAATTTTGCGAAATTATTTTTAAAATATAGATTTGCACCTATTATGATAGTATACCAAATTTGAAAAGTTTCCGTATATTCGTTTTCCAGAAATTTTATTTTAATAGGACACTCACCGTGAATAACCATATACCTATATTATTATCGTTGGTTATTTGCAAAATCCGTATATCCTTCAGAACGTAGGTTGGTTTTGGCTGCAAAAATCTTTGCTAATATCTTTTGTTTTCCGTCTTGTATGTATTGCACTTAAGTCCTGCAAATCATAGAAAGATTTTCCATTTTCTAAATGGATTTCCTTATCTTGAGTGTCAGGTTCATTAGGCGAATTTAAAATTTCTTCTCTCACAATTTCTGGGATATCGAATTTTTTTTCCAACCAGTCCGAATTTTTTGAAAAAAAGCGGTTAATAATGTAACTTCTTTTAATATATCTTTCCTTCAATTTAAAACAAAACTTTCGTAAACCCTCTTTAACTTATCTAGCACTGTTTCATAAAGGTAATTATAATCGTTAAAGACTGTTTTATTTTGTAGGAGAAAAGAGCAAACATTTGTGTTAGTAAATTTCATTTTTACAACTAAATTACGCCAATAGCAATAGTCAAAATTATTATTATTGTAACTCGAGGCGTCATGCGTCACTTATTTTGTGCATGGCCTACTTAAATTCGATATAGACAGGACGGTCAGATCAGTCAAACCCGAATGTGTTTTGTATAAAATATTCAAAATGATAATATTTTAATATAAACACGGGCATGTCTGGGCATTTTTCCTAAGGTTACTCTAAACTGGAAAATTTCAAAAAAAATTACTGTCAGTTTGGGAACAATAAAAAAAGTTTATTACATTCGAATGTTTAGGTGATTAATCTTACATTATTTTATATGAAATAGAGTTTCGATTATCGCATCTTACAAGACTTTGTTGTATAAGCTATAAAAAACTTAAATATATAACTATTACACTTTGTTCATAGGCTTATTTAGGATAATTGAGTAACGAAGTTTAAAAGCGAATATTTTTTGTAAATTTTTGACGTGAAAAAATAAATTCGTTGATTTAAATCAGAAAACTAGACATAGAATAAAATTTGTAATATGTCTTTGTAATATTTGATCATTTAGTTTTCACCATTACGTCCGAACATTGTACAGGCTCGAACCACTGTGCGTCGGTCGCACGCATCCTTTGTACTGCGATTAGTAGGATCGTACATTACCGACGTATTAGACTAATGTGACTAATGCGGCAGGTCCTTTCAAACCTCAGTGTATCAAATCTCTTATTCTTTTTGTTGTCGTTAAATTTTTTTTAGACGAGTTTTTTTTTAATTTATAAAAAGCCGTTTTAGTTAAAGATCTGTCAATAAAGACGGTTAGGGCTTGTTTTTTTGGTTTGGGTTGGTTTAAGTTGGTAATATACAAATAAAATCACTAAGTGTAACTATCACTCAAATATTAAAAAGATGACACGCGCGTTTCGCTCCTGCGAGCATCATCGGATCTACAATAAATGAAAAACCTAATATGTCTATGTTCATAGAATTAACTCTCGCTATACTTACTTTAAAATAAATAAAGTGGAATGTCCAAATACATATTAAAAGATAAAATAAAGGTACAACACACAAGCTACATACTATACAAAAAATAATCAGAGGCGGTTCGGTCTCTTAGCTAATTTGAACATTGTTTGAATATCTCCGTGATGGGGTAAGGTCGAGGAGCATAATTTGTATATGGACTTATAGTCTTTGTGAATTATAAGTTACTTTTGAACGAATAATAAGACTTTTAAGAGACTTATAAAAGACTTATGATGTCATTTTTAGGTGAAATTTAAGCCTTTAATAAGATTTTTAAAATTTTTGATATAACTTAGGATGACTTTCAAGTCTTCGTAGATCGGAGTAAATTCCAATTATATTTTCTATGAATAACAATAAACAAGTGGTTAATTTTATAGCATCATTTCCTCATATACAGGGTGTACCTCAGGACGACATACTAAACGTTTCTAAAGAACCGATGCCAGTACTTAAATCTGTGTTTAGATTTTGATTAGGCTGCAATATTTTTTTAGATTATGGTACTTGCCATTGAGTTTAAAATAATCATCATTTTACTGTAAATTTAATTGTTAGGAATTATACTTTATAATAACTTTGTGTATCTTAATATTTCGAATTACATAATATTTAACGTTTATCATATTTATTTAAATTAAGCAATTTGTGTATTTAGAAGTACAGATTGCATTTTTCTCTGTATTTTATTTTGTTTTTGTTCCTAAAAAATTTGCGGGACTTTTGCGAGACTCTCGCGCGAGACACGAGGCGAGACGAGACTTTTATTGCGAGACGAGACATTCCACTTTTCTTGCGAGGAAAGACGAGATATTCTAATGTCTCGTCTCGTCTCGTCTCCTAGGCATCACTAGTTCTTATGATGCCCACTTTTGTTACTACAGAATGATTAGAACGCTGGTTGAGATATTGTCTAGTGTGTGTAGGTTTTCGGTAAACTGTAGTCCTGATGCGCTCTGCAGGTCGCCTAACGAGAAAGTCAAGAAAAGGCAAAGAAGAATTTTCTTCCTTCTCCATTATAAATTTAATACTGTTCTTATGCTACTTAAGTGATTGAAAAAGTTTGTCAAATAATTGTCATTTGCAGCGTGAATAATAAATCTATCATCCACATACCTAAGCCAAAGCTTAGGCTTGATTTAAGCGGTATTTACTGCGGACCTAGAGGCAGATATTAAAAATATAAAAAAAAATCTACTGCAGAATACTTAATCTGACAGGTTAATTAGTACCCTTTCTCACAATACCCTATATTAAGGGGAGATCTGAAAATATTCGAAGAATAGCCAGGGATTTCAACATCAAAACCACTTTCAAATCGTGAAATACACCTTCTTACAAAAACAAAGCCAATGGACGTTGAGAAGAAAAAAATGCATTTACCAAATCCCGTGTGATTGTGGAGAATAGGAGAATAGAGAGACAAAACGGCCTTTTAGTGTAAGAGTCAAGAAGTATTTTAGTCATACGTAATAGGGAAAGACGTCAAGATCGGGCATAAAAGTGTGGTCGGAGGTTAAAATTTTGTATAGAGAGCAACACTGGCGGAAACGAAAGTTTATAGAAGCAGCTTTCATAAAAAGGAATGAAGGCATTTTCAGCAAGACTAGCGTCGATATTCCAAATATATGGAAGTCGCTTCTAGCTCAAAATGACCTTCTAAAACTCCGCGGTTCAGGTAATCAGGGCGCGGAGACTTCACGCATCACTGCACACCACTAGGATATAGGATATAAAGCTTAGCTTTGAGTAGCATTTAGTTTACACTTGAAAACTATTGGAGCTTCGAAATATTGTGGAACCAATGTAATAGAGAGAATGCAAGTCCGACAGAACGATCTTAGCGAGCTATAAAAGGGCTAAAGCACGTTAACATATTCATTAATATATCATTCAAACCATGAGTCTTTAATTTTATGTTTCTTGAGATTTTATTAATTGTATCAGTTGGACACTGAAAATTAAGTTTTTCCTGCGTTATAGATGGCTTTAATTTATAATAGTTTATGCAATCTATGCATATTCTAGGTTTTCCTTGATGTAAACTGATTACAAAATAAATCACTGCTTCAACATTCTTTAAATTATCTGCGATTTGGCTAGCATTTTTAAAAGCTTTTATTTAACTTCACTTGTGTTAACTAGTTAGTATGTTTGGGTCAAATTTTGATAACAACTCTTCAAGCAGTTCCCGTTACCGGAGTTGGCTGAGAATTCGTATACGTACATAAACCTGATGACAATATAATGTTATGGTGTCCAAGGTGCGAGGAAAATAATGATAAAAGTAGAAAAATAAAATAAATGTAATTTTTTTTTTTAAAACGCTTTTATTTATAAGCTATTAAACTGAAAAGTAAACATATTGTAGTCAATCGGATAGCTAGTTTTTTAGCAACACCGATACAGTGATAGACAGAAATACTGATGGAATTAAAAAAGCATGTCTTTTTCGGGATCTAGGAACCCTAAAACGTGAATATCTTAACAAAATTTTCCAAAAATTGGGCAGCATCTTGGCAGCTACAAAAACTACTTATTGGATTAACTTTAAGGTAATATTTTCGTAAAAATCCAAAATGACGGCTCAATAAAATATCAAAAAGATTATAACTAAAAAAATACCCATCCGATTTATTTTAAGTTTTGCACAAAATTCAAGTGTAACATAAATAGAAACCGGTAATATTTTGGTGCAAAAAAAATTGCAGTTTAATTAAATGTTTAAAAAATCAGTATCAAAAAACTACTTATCCAATTTGTTGAAATTTTGCATACAAATTAAGTGTGCAATGGCGAGGCAAAATAGCAGCCTATTTAAATCTTTCAAAAATTCGTAAAATTCTATTTTCTTGAATAAAAAGGACGTTCTTTCTATGGAGTCAAATAATAAATGTCATAAATGACTTTTTTATAGAATATGTAATGCTCAAATGCATCCAATAATCTATTGTTAGATACATTTTTAATTAACTTAAGATTACTTATTCCTATTTGGTGATTGTTTTCCAAAGCATGTTGGGCAACGCTTAACTATTCGGTTCTTCCGTATCTTAAATGAGCCATGTGTTCTTTAAAACAAATATTTATGGAGCGTTTAGTTTGCCCAACATATTTTAGATCGCAGTCATTACAGCTAATTTCATAGTGCCACTCCCCTCCTTCAAGTCGACTTTGTCTTTCCAAGCAGATTTTCCAAACTGTTCTCCGTTTTATAGGCTACTCTAAAACCTACGTTTTTAAATAGTTTTTCTAGACGTCTCGTATATCTGAGATCATTTGGGATTATTTTGAACTTATTGGGAGCCTCAAGTGCTTGAAGAGTAGTGGCATCTTTTAACATTTTCTTATGCTTATGTCTATTTACTAATTTATGTACAAAATTATCATTATTACTTTTAGGCATATTTTTAATTCGATTCATTTCATTGTTAAAATGTTCTTTACTTAATAATTGACTAACCTGTAAGTTAAGAAATGAAATGCTACCATTTTGTGTTGGCGATGAAATGAGTGAGATATTATATACCTATCAATATTAGTAAATTTCCTATAAATATCAAATTCTAATTTATCGTTATTTCTAATAAGTAACTTGTCGAGAAAAGGTAATTGCCCATTGTACTCCTTCTCGTACGTAAAATTAATGGAAGTATATTTATTGTTTAATGTTTCTAAGAAAGTGTCCAAATTTTCTGTTTTAGTATCAAAAATAGCAAATATATCGTCTACGTATCTATACCACACCCTTGGGAAATACTTGAGTTCTTTTTTAAATTGTGTTTCTAATCTACTCATAAACAAATTTGAAAGGAACGGAGATAAGCAATTGCCCATCGCCCTTTTAATAGAGCTTTTCCCGTAATGAAAGTATCTCATTATCAACCAAATAACTATATGTATACAGAAAATATTTTAAGTGTGTAATTGAATCCGTTACGAGGAATTTTTCGGGTAACAACCATTTTAGCGAATTTTTAAAGAATCTTTACAGAGCTCGCGAATTTACAAGGTTATAAAAGAAAATTACAAATTTAAATGACTTCATTTACTAGACTAATAAATCGGTTTACTAAGGAGCCAGAACTTCAAACTTTTCGGAACATTTCAACGTCCTTTTCTCGCGAAATCGCGAATGGCAAATTTCCTTAGCAATTATGAAACCACCGCAATCTTCGAAGTTGTAAACAGTGGCAGAAGTGTGGGGTGACAATAAATTCTCATTAAATCCCTTCGCAGTCTTCTGCTGTTAATTATCTGTTAAATTACTCCTAGTAAATTATAATCGATACGGAATAACGTGGTAACGCTTCGTGCACCGCCCGCTAATACACCTTGAGAACGGCCTAATATTCAAAGCACCCAGCCGAGAGCTAAGAGATGAATTACAGGCCTAGCGTGTATGCAAACTGTTTCATGCATATTACGAATATTGCATTACTAATGCAGATATTTGTTTTTTTTACCGCAATAATATATAGTTTCGTTCAAGGATAGATCTAACATTATAGCTTTTAGCTTGTTTTAAAAACCTGAAGTGTTCATGTAAATACCCTGACCGGCACGAAAAACGGGCATCTTAAAATTTTGAGGAATTATATTTTTTTCTAGGGGGACGATTTTAATGGTTTTTTTAGCAATTTGTAGCTAAATTATTTGACTTTTTAAAGTACGAAACTTAAAACTCATTTTATTAACAAGGTACAACTTCTCTCGATAGTTTGTTTTTTATTTCATCTCAATAACTTTATTTTATTGGAGATACAAAAGTTTAAACAAGATACTAACATTTTTTTCGTAACTTTTCTTCTGATTATACATTTTTAGAGAATGACCTATTAGATCATGGGAAAATAAAAACATACAATAAGAAATTTAAACCAGATGATTACTAATACCGTGTATTACCCCTCGAGCTTCAATGACAGCGTTTATTCGTCTTGGCATATTTTCAACTAAATGTCGTATATCCTCCTGAGGAATAGCCGCCCACTATCCTAGCAGTGCCCTTCGCAACTCATCCAATGTTCCAAGGGCGGGTACTAAACTTTTTCTACCGAACATATCTCAAACATGCTCTACAGGGTTTAGATCTGGCTGGGACTAAAAGTACATTCGGCATATCGCTCCACTGTTCGTCTCCATACTTTTCTCGACCGTCTGGGATATCAAACAAAACGATTGGTCGGTAAATAAAACATATCTCCAATCATTTTCAGTGAAATTTTGGTGTTCCCTGGAAAATCGCAGCCGGATGATCCGGTGGTCTCTAGTTAATTGGGATCCCGAAGCAGGCTTCTTGACATAAGATTTGCGTCATTTAACTTTCTTCTTACAGTTCGTTCACTTACATTTAAGCGTCTTACGTGGTGCAATTTATTACGAATTTGAACAGCTGGCAAACGGCGAGGGGCGCTTAGAATAAACGATCGTCTCGATTGGAAGTTCTCCTACGAGGACCTGTTCCTCGACGTCTAACTTACGAACTGGTCTCGAGAAAGCGCGCCTAAATGCGCTACACTGTACTTCGTGTACACCTGAATCTGTTAGCGATATAACTTTGATCTCTACCATCTTCAATCAAAGCCACAATAGCCGATGCAATTTCTGGACTTAAAACCATTTCTGCTATAGTAACTTCTAACAAACAATAATACTATGACTTTTTAGTAACAATGACAATTACAAAAACAGTGAACACTATTTTATTTCGTAGGTATGTTGAAAGAAATCAAAAGCAAAACCACCCTTTTAATGTTAAAATAACTGTAAATCGTTAGCGTCTTTTTCAAAAGCGCATATCTCCAACAAAAATAAAGTTATTGAGATGAAACAAAAAACAACTTATCGAGAAAAATTGTTGTTTCTTGATAATAAAATGAGTTTTAAATTCCTTTCTTTGCTAAATGATTCTACAGGGCGTTTCAAACTCTCGCCGAGATAACAATATTTTGTTCTCCCTCGTATAATAGACAGATGGGAACTTTCATTTTTAATTTAGAAAGAGACAAAAAAGTCAAATAATTTAGCAACAAATTGCTAAAAAAGTCATTAAAGTCGGCCCACTAGAAAAAAATATATTGAACTTTATAATTCATCAAAATTTTAAGGTGCCCGTTTTTCATGCCGATGCCGGTCAGTGTAGTTAGTTATCGCCACCGAAACGTTGGTTCACACGTTACAAATGAATAATATTTAAATATGTTAAGCCAGAGTTAATAATAGTTCAAATTTGATAAAAATATAATACGTTTTTTTGCCGTAGTTATTTATTTTTTTCACAAAAGCAAAAGTGACTCAAAAACCTCAATCTATTTTGTGAGACTTCCCAATGTACAGCTTGTTTCCGCGACATAAAAAATATATACACAAAATATGGCGGTTTCTGGCCTAAATCTGTAAACTCAAGAACATCAAGCAGTCTTAGATATAAAGATTTTACTGTCGGCGTCAAACTTATTCTTAATTACCTAACTACAAAAATATATTATTTACATACTGAGTGTTCTGATCTGTAATACCACAACTAACTACCCGTGTTAGTATAACGAAGACTTCACTGAGTAAAATTTTCCAGATGAGGTATAATTTTATTTTTCACATTTTAGCACATTTTTTTGGTTGGTTAAATTTTTTTGTTAACATTTTTATTTCATTCTGTTTAGTTCTTTTATTCATTTTATTGTAAAAATAAAGTTTATCAAATAGCCACTAGGCCACTGCCTATTATGTAACATCACTGTATAATAACATAACGCAATTAGTGAACGAATATATTGTTCAATGTAACATCCTGTAAACAGCTCAAAATAGCGTTATTCCACCATGTTTAACATTTTTTCAATATACGTGCTATGGGACCACTACGGCAACATCCTAAATATTCCCTGAAAATTTCATTCAAATTGGTCACATCACCGGGGATTAATCGATGTACATACATAAATAAAATATTCTGTACATTGAATAGATATTTATTCAAATTTCATTTTGATTTTGCGCCTCAAAAAAGATGCCTTGGGATTTTTTTAAATTGGATGGATACAAATTAGGTATTTCCAGGACGGCAGTCATAATTTGAGGTGCAATGCTTTCCCCAGTTTATTAAGTTTATCATGGTTCATTAACGCTCTCCTATATATGTATTTGTTTCATATACGGGGTGTAATATTATTTAATAAGTATTTTATATATACACGACAGCTAAATAATAAAGATTTTGATTAAAGATCATAATGCTTTTATTATGTTATACATGGATTGTATAGTAAGAATTTAAAATTCTTCAAAAATTCTGGATCGAGAGGTGTAATTTTTATTTCTAGAAACATTTTTAAACAGTTTTAAGACATCGAATTAGGATTTTTAGGTAATAAATAGGGGAAATATTGTTTTCGCAGCTGTCAATTTTTAATTTTTTTCTATAGTGAAATTATTTAAGGAATTAAAGTATCGATTTTGTGTTTTCGGTAAAAGATATAATTTCTAAACGGCTTAAGGTGTTGATTGTTTTAGCCCCCTGATTTTTTATAATATACTAGTAGCGACATCTCTTAATTATAACTTAAGTTCAGAGACTATTAAGTGAAATGGGATAAATTGTAAATATGTGAAGATTTTGTTTTCGTTCACTATTCAACATCCCGCTTTTAGATGATAACTTAACCATAACTTAACCTAGTTTCTAGTTCTATAAGCAGCTTGTCAAATCCGAAAGCTTGGTTAAATTCCAAACAGCAATTAGGTATTGTGCAAACTAATTATTTGTCATTTTAATGAAGTATACTTACCTTAAATTGTATCCATGTAACGACTATGCTAGTGTCAAAAATCGTTCTCGAATTCTGTTAGGCTTAATTTTTTTCACCCTGAAGTATTTAGATTATCCTAGAATTTTCTAGATCATTCCATCCTCTTGTAAAGGCGTCGCGAGGCCACATTCTGATTCAGTTTAATTTTAGATTTCAAAGCGTAAACCAGTATACATTGACAGTTTTCGGGCACCTTAGTTACGAATGTTAGGTATATCAAGCCCTTACCTGTACTAACTGTAACCCGTGTTTTGAATAAAAAGAGTGCATTTAGAAACTACGTGTTTGGTTTCCGGCCAATCCGGAACAATATACATGATGTGATGCCCTTAATTATCTTCAAAAACGCCCGAGAAAAGTGACAAAAACCCTTCCACAGCAAGAAATATATTAGAATGAGACAAAAGACATCCAAGTGCGTAGTGAAGTCAATGGGAACATATTGCTTCTTATGGAAGGGTCTGTCGTGTGTCTTTAAAGATAAATTTATCAAGCCTAGCGTATTTATTATCAGGAAGAAGAGACTTCCTCACAGAGTGTTCTGTTTAAAAGACAACACCTTTGGAATCTACTCTGTATACTAGTATGTTCATATAGTTTTCCAATACATGGATAAAAAAAATATAAAATCGTAGCAACTCATATTTATTAATTTTTTATCCTGACAGAAATAAATAAGTTAAGAGGGAGAGCATTATGCGTAATCACTCCGTACTTAAAACGCTTAGAATAATGCAACAGTACAATGGATAAGCTAGTACCTTTAAACGTTTTTTTTTGCCATTAAAATAGGTTTTTCGAATTCTAATGGTATTTTAAAAGAAAGCTGACAGTCCTCGTCAACATCAAAAATTTAAAAGATCTTTGAGCAACCCTGTTCTGCTCACGAGATAACGAAAAAAGGTTTTTGGTTCTTGGGAATGTAAGATCCAGTGGTTAAAAAGCAAGTGTTTTTTCTGTTGATTTTTTTTATTGCATTTTTGACGTTTCGGTCAGGTACGACCTACTTCAGAAAAAATCATCTGTAAAAAAACCGCAATAGGGAGTCGATTATACATGTAAAATAACATTCATAAAACTTACCACAAACAAAAGTTTTAAAGGACAATAATTGTATTCCTGTCACAGTATAGGTTTTTAAAAAAACAAAACAACATAATGATTTTTAGACTGCACAATTTTAATTATTGACGAGTACAAATGTGTATATATATATATATATATATATATATATATATATTTTTTTTTTTTCTCTCCTATAGTTTCTGATTAAGTTATAATATATATTGCTTAATTTTTTCGTGTCGATTTTTGAGTTCACCGAGTCTCCATTTCTCTGTATCTCAATCATCTCCAAAAATTCCTTCTTTTTGTGTTATTTTCTATTTTTAAAATCTTTTACATTTTCGAAATTAAAAATATGTTTATTTTCTACAACGTGATTCTTTAGAGCTGTTTATTTTTTTATCATATTTGTGACCGTTTATATGATTACCAAGGTGTTGGCTGGTATAAACTCTATTACAATCATTGCAAGGAATCTGATATACAATGTGAATATTTTTATTTTTAGGTATATTGGACTTTAATTGACTAAAATTTCTTTTTAAGAGCTTGTGACCTTTATGTGCGACTTTTATGTTATGGTTTAAATAAATGTGCTAGTTTATCTGAAAGGGCTGGTACGTAATGTAAAGAGATGTAATCAGTTTTATTAGTACCAGAATTAGTTTTTTGTTGGTTTTGGTGGTAGAATAAATAAATTTGATTTGTAAAAATTTTGTTTATTAATTTAATGGGATAATTATCAAGTGTAAGAGCCTCTTTTGCTTGTATATGTAAAAATAGATCCAAATAAAGTAATGTTAAAAAAATCTTGTTCATTTTGTAAAAAACAACTAAATTTAGGACTGTATAATATATTATTAACTGCTAAAAAGGGCCGGTAATAAGAAAACAATAAGCCCTAGATTTAAAAGCAAAATAAAGATTCAATTAAAACTTGTGTGTAGGAGTTGTGTTGGAAAGGACTAAAAGTGAGTAGGCGTTTGATCTAGAGCTTCGAAATTGATTACTTCATATAAAATTAAACATCCAATAATAAAAAAGTTTATCTATGGTCATAATTAATTTATATATATATATATATATATATATATATATATATATATATATATATATATATATATATATATATATATATATATATATATATATATATATATATATATATATATATATATATATATATATATATATATATATATATATATATATATATATATATATATATATATATATATATATATATATATATATATATATATATATATATATATATATATTTTGTGTGAAAAACAATAATTATGTAAATAAATGTAAAATAATATAAATAATGTAATACAATGCAAAGTATAAGATTATTAATCTAGGTCAAAAAATATAATTTTAATGTTGCCTTACAGAAGGAAACATAATCGAATCGCGGCATTATTTGTAAGGATGGTCGAGATCAGATTATGTATATATATATATATATATATATATATATATATATATATATATATATATATATATATATATATATATATATATATATATATATATATATATATATATATATATATATATATATATAATTTTTGAGAAAGCCTACTATGATAGGCAGGACGTTAAGTTAATTCAATTGTTTGATTTTGCAAATAAACCTTATCCAAGAAAGAAGTTCAATTAATATATATCGTGTTTAAGAAACTAATTGAATAATAATATGTACAAGGGTGCCGAACTGTATTTCACTTATATGACGTTCCTTCAAGAAATTGAAACAACTTATGGATTTTTATGTGCCGATATACTCAAAGAAATATCTACCACAGACACGAAATTAACAAAGCAAAAAAACACACAGGTGCCAACTTTTTTAAATTTCAATGTTTCCCACATTGTGTTCACAGGTACGTACCTCGAAAATAAATTTGATGATACTATCAATAGCTAAAGGTAAAAATTTTGAATCTATGTATAACTGAAACAACGAAAGTTATAAATAAATAAAATAATCTCCTTCAACAAAAAATTAACGTAGTTAAATCAATAATTCCAATTGAGGTTTTTAATAAATTCAGGAGGTTTGAAAATATTAAATATGAAAATTTATTCAATTCTATTATACAAAAAAATAAAAAAAACTTACTAAATTAATATCGATCACTGAAAAAAAATGACATAAAAATAAATACATCCTTATGGTTAGACAATATCTCCAACACAGATATTCCTAACGATGTCGCAGAAGTTCTTGCTTTAGGCGAAAATTTTTCGTTTCCTGTACAGAACGAAAAAAACTTACCTTTAACAGAATGTATATCCTGCGTAGAATCAGCTATACAAAATAAACCGAATTAAATAAAAGATAGCATAAGGTCAGACGTAGTAAATATAATTACCAATTTTAAAATAAAAATTAAACATGAAAAAAAATAAAATTACCAATTTTCAAAAACGAATACAGAAACAATATAATAGAGCAAGGCAATTCATTAAAGATAATCCTCAAATAACCATACTTAAACCAGATAAATGCAGTAAAACCGTTATAATGAATACTACTGATTCTGACACAAAAATGAATCAGCTCTTAAAAGATACCAGTACTTATAAACTTTTAAAGAATGACCCAACTAACAACTTTCAAAATAATAATAATACTTTTGTAAAAAAACTCTTAAACAAAAATCTATTAACTGACGCGGAAGCTAAAAATTTTTCAATTCATAATGCAGTCACGCCTAAAATATATGGCCTACCCAAATTGCATAAACCTAACATTCCCCTCAGGCCTATAGTTTCATGTATTTAATCTCCTTTCTACAAGCTCTCAAAGTATTTGTCAAAATGTTTGTCAATTATCACAGGTTAAAACACTTATTACATAAAAGACTCATTTACATTAAACATTTTCTAAATACATTAACAATACCACCAAATATAAAATTTACTAATATACCAAATGGACTCATAGTTAGTGCTATAAAAGGCAAACGGAATATTTTAAAAAATTTTACAACTCTAACTCAGCCTGAATTCTTAGAAGCCTTAAATCTTATAATGTAACAACTTGATAGATGAGCTATGGGCTCACCTATTTCCTCTACAATCACACAAATAGTTATGGAATACCTAGAAGAGGAAGTTCTGGAAAAATTGAATTTTAATATTACTTTTTTTAAGAAATATGTGGATGATTGTTTAGCATCATTTCCAGAAAATAAAATAGAAGAACTACTTTTCGCATTCAATAATTTCTACCCGAAACTTCAGTTCACTTTTGAAGTTGAAACACAAAACAAAATATATTTTCTCGACCTGGAAAATTAAACAATAATTCTTAGGAAAATATAACATAATTGTGTGTCATAAAGCCCAGAACCTGATAGGCTCTCTATTTACAAAATTAAAAACTAAAATTCCTAAAAATAAAAAATCTAATCTTGTATATGAAATTCCTTGTTTAAACTGCCCTATGAAATATATTGGTATGACAACCCAACTCTTAGAAAATAGAATAAATGGGCATAAGTATACAAAGAATAAATCCACTGCATTACACAAACATGAAAAAAGCACAAAGCACAAATTTAATTTCTCTGAAACCAAAATCATTGATGAAGATAACCTGTATCAGAAATTAATTATTAAATAAAATGATTCATATAAAAAAAGAAAAAATGCAGTAAATGACAAACCAGACATAAAAAATTGAAGTCAAATATACCATGCAACAACATGCATTTTTCGAGCTATGTAACCTTAATTTATTAATTTTGTAATAATATTTTGAAAATAGTATAACATTTTAAATTAGTTGTAGATGTCATTTTCTAATTAGGCTACTTAATGTTTTTTAAATTAATTGTAGATAGGAAAGGAAAGCCTTACATACAAAAAAAAATAAAGGAATGAGCAATTTTTGAGAAAGCCTACTATGATAAGCGAAACGTCAAGTTAATTCCATTGTTTGATTTTGCAAATAAACCTATACCCAAGAAAAAAGTTTATTTAATTATATATACATAAATAATTATCCATATATAGATATTTACCAATAATTATGGATAGTTTTCGATACTTATTGTCCAGTTATTGATATTTTTCATTTGCCTATTGCTATCGTGTATGCAGAAAAAAATTGGTTTATCGAAAAAGTATTGGCAAGACTAGGGGTTCGCGAAACCGAGACCGAGACTGAATCAGTCTCGGTCTCGGTCTCGGAAAAAGTTTGACCTACTTCAAAATAAATATCACATCCCTTGTTCTTTGGACATCAACAGAAAGGCCACACATCACTAGAGTTACTTAAACAACCATCCACAGAACAATAATTATTTGATATTTCGAAAGATATACAAATGGAATAAGATATATTAAACACAAAATAAGGACACACTATATAATGCTGCCGAACTCATGCAAGCAACGTGTTGGGCATTTTAGGGACAGACGTTATAATTCAATAGGTAGAAAACGATCGATGGCCAAGTAAAGCACCCTTAGGTATCCTGTAAACTTTGCTATTTTGAACCAAACTTGTATTACTTTGATGCGTATTTACTTTCTTAACCAGGACCGTTCTTAGGGGTCTGCACGTTGTCCCGGAACAAAGGCGGCTATGGTTCATAATACTACTTGCCAGTCAACTATTTTTGTTCTTTGGTAAATTAACTATACATTTTAAAAGTGGAGTAGATTTTAAAAGTAAATTTATTTATTAAACAAATATCTACTTGTTCAATTTTTCGCTTGAAAGATCAATCTATAACCTTTTTTGAGAAAATGTACAGGGATAAATATTATATTGTGCCTGCTGAATCACCAATAATATCAAGTTCCTCAAGCGATGGTAACTATGACATCGATTATACATCACTATTTGAAAAAAAATGTGATTCCTAAAATTGGAGAAAAGAAATAACAGAATATTTGCAATTAAAGCGCGCTCCAAAAGGTACAGATATTTTAGAATGGTGTAAAGCACACGATAAACAATTTCCAAACTTAGCCAAAATGGCAAAAGATCTTTTGTCTATACAGGCGACCTCTGTAGCAGTAGAGCGTTTATTTTCACAAGCAGGGTTAATTAATACAAAACTAAGAAGCATGTTCAATGAAACTTCAAACAAATGATTATTATGTATTCATTCATGGTATAAAAGTAACTTGAAAAATAAAATTATAAAATATTAGTTTAAATTTTCTGTAATATTTTAGGGTTATTATATAGGTTGAAATAAAATCTAAAAATACGCTTATAATGTATGTTTAGAAATTTAAATTTTTACTTTGTTATTAGAACAGTTCGTTATTTTTAGCGTAATAGTAAAATTAGCTTTATTGATCATCTATTTAAAATCCTAAGCCAAATTCTTTGTGTTTTGTTTGTTGAAATCCGTATGTATATGTATTATTTTTATTATACTACACATATAGTTAAAATTTTATATCGTCCATTATTTTCAAATACAAACAAAATTAATACAAAAATATTGTTCTATAAAACACGTACCTTCTTAAATTAGCAAGCCATCGAAGCGATTAAAGAAGAAAATGTTAAGAAAAATTTTCACTGATTTTTTTTAACAATTTTTTGTTTACTTTAAGTCGGAAAATTTTTAAACAAAAATCACCACAATTACTTCGTCCGTTGAAGACTTTACCGTATCTATACTATATAGGAATATGATATTGCGATGTTTTTAGTTGTTACAGTCTATTAGTTCTTAATTATTGAACCAAAAAACTAAAAATTTTTGGATTTTAGTTACTTTCAATAATTAAACATAAAAACCGATTATAAATTTATAAAGATCACAATCTCAAAATCCTATATAGTATAGTTGTGGTAAAGTGTCTATTTTTGAGAACAGGGTAGCAATTTACGGTTTTCGACATGTGAAGTGGAATTTCGCTACTAGAATTTCTAAATTTGGGTTAGGCATGGTTTTAGTTTCTTTCCACGTATAAGCGTTAACATAAAATGTTAATATAATACAAACAAGCGCTATAATATGGGGTGGTATTGTTATATTTTTGATCGCAAAACTTTTCAAAAAATATTAAGTTTTTCTCGATGTTTTTTACTCCCGCCGCACCATCCTAAATACTTCCTAAAAATTAATCCAAATTGGTCAAACCAACACGAAATAATCGGTGTGCATACATATATACTTAATTGGGTGAAAAATTAACCAAATTTGTCATGTTTCACTGTTTAAGTTTTTTAAGTGGCAAACATTCTATTCATAATCCATATTATTCGTTCGGTAAAATAAATATATACTGATTACTTGTACACACTAATATAGAAAACCTTAAAAATTTATTTTACCGCGTTTAGGGAATTTAAATTAGCATTTCAGATTGCCGATAGATCGTTTTTATCTAGGAGCAAACCACGAAGAAGTACTAGGTATCGTGGTTGCTTTAAATAAAAACAGGGACATTTCATTAATGCGGGATTTAAAGACTTACAGATCAAGAGAAGAAGGAAAGTTATTTGCTGGCAACACATTCCATAATCTGGACACTCTAAAAATAGAAGGAGCGAACAAAGTTGGAGGGAGGTTTTTGGTCTCGTGTTCGTGTTTCCGTGGCAGAAATGACTAAGGAGGGCATAATGGATGATAATTCATCAGAACAGAATCCTTGGTAGTATACGTAAAACAGAGACAGATCGCTCACAATTCGATGATGCTCTAGCTGTAAACTTCTTTGTGATGTTTGAATCATTAATCAGGCGAATACCTCTTCTTTGAACAAAGTTAAGCATATTAAGGATTAAAGGAAAAGCTGCTCCATATATATATATATATATATATATATATATATATATATATATATATATATATATATATATATATATATATATGCGAGCAATATTCAAGGCAGGGTGAGATTTGCGAAGTGTGAAGGGTATACAAGCTGCAATTGAGATGATGTGATCATGCCAGCTAAGATCTTTCTAAAAAGTGATACCGACTAGGCTAAAGGAATTGATTATTCATTTGAATAGAATGAGTACAAAGAAATAATTTGCGGGATAGTAAACAAGATTGTGTCTTAGTGGTGTTAAACTGGACAAGGTTTTTTGCTCCCTATTCTACGATTTTAACGAGGTCCTCGGTGAGGGATAGTCATTACTCTACGCCTATCACTATTTCAGTCTTGAAGACAGGTTTGAGAAAATGTATATTGAAATGGAGTGTGCTATCGTCAGTATAGCTCTGAACAGGAATGCTGGTAGAAGAATGAGATCAGGTCATTGATGTGCAGGAGGAACAGGATAGGTGCCAACATTGAACCCAGTGGATGGTCTGCGTTGATTTGGTGAAAGTTTAATGAATGGCCCTCAACCACTACAGAAATAATTCTATTGGAAAGAAAACTGTATGCAGTTTTGTAGGAAGACCATAGCACAGGAAGAAGTTCGTCATGCCAAAATTGATCAAATTCTTTGGATATTTCAAAGGCAATAATATGGGCTTCTCCGTGGAATTCGATGGGATTTGCGGGATAGGAAACAAAATTGTGTCTTAGTGGTGTTAAACTGGACAAGATTTTTTGCTCCCTATTCAACAGTTTTAATGAGGTTCTCGGTTAAGGATAGTTATTACTCTACGCCTATCATAAATTTCAGTCTTGGAGACAGGTTTGAGAAAATGTATATTGGATTGGAATGTGCTCCCGTCAGCATAGCTCTGAATAGGATTACTAGTAGAAGAATGAGGTCAGGTCATTGACGTGCAGAAGGAACAGTGTAGGTGCCAACATTGAACCCTGTGGAAGGCCTGCGTCAACCTCTACAGAAATACTTCTATTGGAAAGAAAACTGGCAATATACAGTTTTAAGAGAAGACCATAGCACAGGAAGAAGTTTATTATGCCAAACTTGATCAAATCCTTTGGATATTGAGAGGGCAATAATATGGTCTTCTCCGTCGAATTCGATTGATTTATTCCAGTTGTGGGTTACGAAGGTAAGGTATTGCCTATCGCATGTGTTTATATCTTTCAAGGTAATATAAAAACATCATTATTGATTTATTGAAATACTTCTCCATTGCCTTACTCATAACCTAGAGGAGGTATATGAGTCTGTAGTTAAGGGGAAGAGTTTTGGTTCCCTTTTTGGGGTCAGGCTGTATACGAGTAGATTTCCAGCTTTTAGGAAATATGTTCTGTCATTTGGAATAACCTGGCGAGGATAGAGGCCAATTGAAAACCCCCATTTTTTAAGGACTATGTCGGAATACTAGAGGACTTTTTGTTATTAGGTGTTTTGAGGATACGTCGTACCTTTTTAACCCTGAAGGTAATTACGATGGAAGGGAAAGTTAATGGATGGACTAAAGTAGAATTTGCGGCAAATTGTTTTGCAAAAAACTTAGCTTTTTCTTTAGACGTGGAGACGATTTCATTACCAGAAGTTAGCTTTTGCAGAAATTTTGACTAATATTTTTGGCAAGCGAACAAAAGGATTGGCTACCATTTTGGCAAGAAAGAACTTTGCTTTTTATGCGTGTATTGAAGATATTTTTGGCTACGATAATTATACGATTGTAATGATTTCGTGCCTGTTTTTTATCCTGTAGATTTTCTGAAGTAGTAGTCTGTCATTATCGCAGGAGTTCAATCAAGGTTTATTTTTGGGAAGTTTTGAAGTCTTAACAGAATGTGGTATAAAGGTTTCTATACCTCCGAAACAAATTTCGAAAGGCTCGTTGTTAAAGAAACAAACATCATTCCAAGGGAAGGAAGAGTACAAATCCCGCAACTTATCTCATCAGCGGAATTATAGTGCCAAATAATACGAGGTGGCATTGATTGCACAACTTAATGTTGCATGGGACAGGAAACAGTAATTAGACCGCGGTCAGAGGAACCCAGACGAGCAGAAATGGAAGACTGGTATGGCCCTGGGTGAGCGGTGAAAAAGAGGTCCAACGGATTTTGGCTATGTGTGACGATGCGTAGGAAGCAAGTAAGTTCTGTAAAAAGATTGGAAGAGGGAGGAAGTAAACCCTAACCATACTTTATTATGGACGCTAATCTTTCTAAGGATAATAATTTCAGAGGAAGGAAATTCAGATATCAGAAAATTCACTTTAGCAGAAACAAAGTCGAAGAGCTCGCTGAAACAATTACCTGAGGGAGAGCGAGAGATACAACAAATACATTTCGTGGAAGTTCTGAGGGTTAATTTGAGCCACAGGATATCGGATCTAATCAATTCAAGTTTCGAAAATAATATTCAGGATAGATTGCATAAGCGCAAATGCTACCGTTCAGGAGGAATGATGGAAGAAGTTTATAGCCAAGAAAGGAAAAGTCATTGGGTATATTTTACGGCATATTTTGGTTTCGGTCAGGAAGAGAATATGAGACTTGCGTGAATGGAGATAGTGGTGAACAGTGCAGAGGTTTTTACTCAAGCCGCAGATATTGGTGAATGAGAAATAACATTTTGGTGGTGGAGCAACGGAGAGGTCTTTTGACTGCGGAATATTTTACTTGAGGAAAAACTATCATCAATTTTTCATATATATAACATTGTTGAGCTTAAAATAAGGAAAAAGGAAGAAATTAAAGAAAGTAAAGAAAAGGGAAGGAGACTTATATACACACGGCTAGAAATGTGAGTAGACTTGGGGAGTGGTACCTCCTCGGATGAGGAAAAAACTCCTCTATCATCCTCTGTATTAACCAAAAAATAAAAAGTAAGATAAAACAAAGTAAAAAAAAGAACGAAATAAAATAAAAAAAGAAATAAAATTAAAGGGAAATAAAATAGGACAAAAGAATTAAATAAGTAAAATTCAGCCAAGACCAGAGGACAGCAGCGCATCCCAATCTGAGAAATTATGTTGAAAATGAGAACCCCTGTTTCAAATACATGCTCGACAGCGATTTTTTATTTTAGTCTCCGTTATTCTAGTTGTCAAGGTATTCGGTATGGTTAAGCGACGTCGGTTATCCTTTGTCTGAGATTTTCTAGGGTATTTACTAGTGTTGCATAGATCAGCTCTTCCATATAACCCCACACATAATAATCCAGAGGAGTTAAGTCGGCGCTTTGCGCTGGCCAAAGTATTGGACCTGCCATTCCAGTATAACGGTTAGGAAAGCGTTGATTCAGTAACTGCCGTACTGTCAGCGTCGTGCTGAAATATCATTCGCTTGACGAGGGGAACCTTTTCTAGAAGCACCGGTTGGCCGTCCTTTAAAAAAAATTTATAGATTTCCTCGTTTAAATTGTCTTGAAAAAAATGTAGTCCTACTAAAACCATCCACACATTTACTGAAAATTCCTTTGCCGGTAATCAAAAAATTTATTGTGACTGGTAAATCGATAACTATCAAAATATTAATATATCCGGTTCGTAATTATTTGTACCATCAGGCCAGTTCGCCGAAAAAAAAAGTTATGTGTGTCTTTAGAGGGAGAATAAAGTAAATTTTTTAGCGTTTAGTGTAAAGTGAGGTCTGGTCTCTGAAAGTTTCTGGATATCTAAAGTATATGTTACAAAATATAAAAATATATAGAATTGTTTCTAAAAAAATTTTGTTATTAAACCAGTACTAAATATTAATGTATTTTGTATAAAAAATGAAACTCTTCATATGTATTCGACTTGAAGATTATAACAGATTGAACTATAAAAAAGTATTCTGCATTTATACATCCATACATGGATTATTTCATTTGCCAAATTCCTGAACTTTCAATACCTTTGGTTTTAATTATCCCTGCTTTTAATAAATTTGAACTGACATATAGAATATTGTGTATCTCTAATGGCTAAGCCACGATTAAGACTCCTCGAGCAGGATCAGTTGGCTGCTAACACTTGAATGCAGGAGAGCCCTAGAGAGGCTGTGTGAGTCCAATAAGGTTAGCCTTATTTGGGTGCCTGGCCATCAGGGCATTTGGGGTAATGAGGTGGTGGATCAGCTGGCTCAGTAAGAGAGCAACACTGCTTTCACTGGGCGAGAACCTGCTCTTGGAATTGCTCCTTCAGCTGTCAAGGCTAGGATTAAAAATCGCACTGTCAAAGAAATCCGTGCTGAATGGCACTAGCTAGCAGGACTCAGACAGTCTAAGGTCTTCATGTCAGGCCTTTTTAGCCAATCTGAGTCTAATAGACTTCCAAAAGTAAACCAGGCCAACTTAGATCCATTACCGGGGTCCTAACTGGACACTAACTGGTGAAATATTACCTGCATAAGATCGGTAACGACCCATACAGGAGGTTTTGTGCTGAGGTAGATGAAACTACCGTGCATCTGGTGTATAGATGTGATGCTCTAGTCAACGGTAGATTGCTTGTTCTACATTTATACAAATGTAGAACCCGAGCTTGTGGGACATGCTCGATCTGAAAGGGTCCTTTCCTTTCTTAAAAGACGTGGGCTCTTAGCCTGACACGTCTACTTAGAGTTATAGTACTATAGCAAAGCACAGTGAGCAAAAGTGCTGCTCTTGTCGGGCTCCCATCTATGTCTATATCTATTTCTAATGACCTATTAACTTGCTAACTACTCAAATTGTACATCGGTTAAAATGTAGGGATAAATACAAGTTAAGGCCATGTATGCTAAACATTATTTTTTAGTACTAAAATAAATATATGGAGAAAGTAAATAATAAACGATAAGAAATATTGGTTAAAAAAATTAATAAAAATGTATATTTTACTAGGAATAAAATTTAATATTGCAGCTAATAGATTGCACATTTTGGTAGCTGAATAAAAACTGGCAACAAATATGTTAAAGGATTAATGCAAAACTTAATATTTAGCTCAAAAATTAAGTAAACGCGAATACTTTCCGAAAAAAAATAGTACAAAGTTCCCATTGTATGTATAAGTACCTAAAACTGCTTAGTGTTTGGTGTAATTATTTTCTGCAAAGAAGATATAATACTACATTTCACTGTATTTTCACATTTTTTTAATGTAAATTTATATAGAATTTTTAGTGGCATAATATTACAGATAATTGTTGCTGTTAATTTACAGAAACGGTTTTTACAGTATAATAATAATTTCAGACTTTCCACCTCTTTATAACAAACAAACGTTTTCTGACAACGTAAATGTCACATCGAGTTTGGGAGAGCAAATCTCCGAACAAAAAGATCTCCCAGTAGAGCTATATTGTCACAAAACTCCTTTTTGCTTTCCCGCCGACTTACGGCAAATGTAATCTATCACGAATACGTCATCCCTCTTGTTCAGCAAGAGGATTTGAGCTAAGCCGCGTACACAAAAGACCAATTACATTCAGAAAGGTCTTTAAATTTTATGTATGATGAAAAGCCGTTTTGTTTCTCGGAAGCTACACCGTGTTGGATTTTTCGCCGCAACATTTGCATAGATGGGATTATTTTAAGAATCCCTCATTAATTTGAGGATGTATATTATTAAAATTAAATGAATTGTGTTTCCTTTACAAAATGATTTAAATAGAAATTAAATTATTCGACGCATCTTGTCTTGGTTACTCAGGTATCATTTTATCAGTAATAGAGCCAGTCTACCAGACATTTTCGTCAAAAAAGGGCTGGTCTTTTCCTAGCGTTTTTTTAACATGTGAACATAGTGGGTGGGATCACAATGGAATTCTAAGTTTTGCACTATACAAGTACCGAAAGTACTTTTGTAAATGGCGCTTCGACATTTTTTAAACAAAAACATAAGAGCAGAAGCTTCTTTCTATTGGTCTGATCACACCCAAAAAATCCCAATTTCTTGGTTTTCAAATTTATGAAAAAATTGAGGTGGTTTCAGGGGTCTATGTGCAGGACTTAATGTACAGGGTGGTCGAAATTGGTCTGTTTTAACAGAGAAAACCTATTTCCTGACTAGATAGAGCAAAACTGACTTAGGTGTCATGGGCTCGATTTCTGAGAAATGTTTAATGGCAAAAACCGCCTGCCGATATTTTCACTGCCAACTGAGATATAGGGCGTTTTTCAATTTTCGGCCATTTTGAAAATTGTCCATAACTTTTTTATTTTGCGGAATATTAACATTCTGCAAAGACATTCTAAAGGCACATTTTTATGTGCAATCCAGTGGCATACTCAGATTTTTTCTATAGTTGTCCGTTTTATCATAAATAGGCAAAACTTTTTTTTTTCAAATGGAAATCATAGTTGGCTATAAATTATAAAAAATGCTCGCGTTTAGCCCTTTTTAGTGATATAAAGTTGTAGGTACTTATTTTCAAAAATAACGAAAATATTAGGTGTTTTTGGTTTACATCGAAGTAGGCTTTGATTTGTGATGACAATATCTCAATTATGTATTGTTAAGATTTATAGTTTGTTAGCAACTTAAACACAACTTTAAATAACACTAGCTAACGTTATTTTAATTATTTATTATTAATTTTTTTTATTTTTTTTTGTTTACATAGCAAAGTTGAACAATATGTGCGCAAAATATTTACATAATCATCTGCAGTTAAATTTCCATCGTAAAAATAAGGTCCCACAAATCTTCCTCGGAATATCCCCACCCATATATTGAATCCACACCGACCTTGCCGGTCTTGTTGCACAACTACGTGTGGATTTTCAGTGGACCAGTGATATGAATTATATCTATTAAATATACCAGAAGTATCTACTCTGGATTCATCACTCCAAATAATATTTAATGGAAAATTCTCATTCTCCATGAATTTTTGCTCATACCACTGACAAAATCTCAATCTTCTAGCGGCGTCCCCTTCACGGAGTTGATGAACTCTTCTCATTCTGTACGGTTTGAATTTATGTTTTTTGAGTATTTTTAAAACGGTGGTCTTTGGAACATTCGTTATATTAGCCAATGTTCGAGAGGAGGTGCCAGGATGATCTAATACCTCACCAATTATATTTAGCTGCTGGATTTCCTTTTCTTCCTTTAGTTCATAATGTCTTGTTCTTAACTTTTTAAAACTTCCGTAATTTACTAAATTACTTTTTAATGTTTGATAAATTCGGTTATCCGGTTGACGTCGCTCGGGAAATGTATTAAAATATAATTCACTAGCTGCTTCAGGAACTTCGTTAGATAATATGTAACATTTTAACATATCATACTTTTCATAATTCTCAAACATATTTTGTCAGCAACTTAACACAACTTTATAAAGATAACACCAAAACGCAATAATTACACCAGACTACAGTAATCTGACAGCAATATATTCAAAATATTGAACGCGCGTCATTATTCCAAGGCCTACTTCGATGTAAACCAAAAACACCTAATATTTTCGTTATTTTTGAAAATAAGTACCTACAACTTTATATCACTGAAAAGGGCTAAACGCGAGCATTTTTTATAATTTATAGCCAACTATGATTTCCATTTGAAAAAAAAAAGTTTTGCCTATTTATGATAAAACGGACAACTATAGAAAAAATCTGAGTACGCCACTGGATTGCACATAAAAAAGTGCCTTTAGAATGTCTTTGCAGAATGTTAATATTCCGCAAAATAAAAAAGTTATGGACAATTTTCAAAATGGCCGAAAATTGAAAAACGCCCTATATCTCAGTTGGCAGTGAAAATATCGGCAGGCGGTTTTTGCCATTAAACATTTCTCAGAAATCGAGCCCATGACACCTAAGTCAGTTTTGCTCTATCTAGTCAGGAAATAGGTTTTCTCTGTTAAAACAGACCAATTTCGACCACCCGGTACACCAAGCGACAAAACTACATAATAAAATTTTCAATTTTTCGTCATAACTTATGTTTAACGAATTTTGAATAAAAAATACTCCTATTAGACATGAATAAGCCCACCAAATTGTAATTTTTGGCAAACCGGTCAAATTGAAAGTTTTATTTTTTAAATGCGGCGTCTATATTTTCAAATTGGCACTTAAAAAATTATTCTTTTAAATAAGAAATAAAATTTAATTTCTAAATTAAGAAAGCTGTATTGTAACAAATTTTTTTTCTTATAGTTTAAACTCAAAAGGAAAAAAAAAGATTATTTTTCAATAAAAAAATCGGTAAATTCCCTTTATCCAGGGCTTCCCTCGTTATAGGACTAGTGAAAGTGGCCTAATTATGTTCGGTAATTCACTCATTTTGTAACACATATCTACTAACTTTTCAAAGATATTTATTTGGCGCCATTTTATACCTCTCTCTCTTGCTAGCTCTACAACCCTGGGTCGGTTTTGGCTGCAAGTACTATTTGGTTTTGTTGGGCCCTGTCATAGATGGCTCCTTGCCAGTTAGTCACGCCCATGATTTCTAGATCCTTGATAATGTTGTCTCTCCACCGCATTCTGGCTCTGCCCGAGGGTCTTCTTCCTACTGGTACTCCTTCCGAAGCAACTTTTATCAGCTTGTCATCTGGTACCCTCTGCACGTGTCCTGCTCATTGCAATCTGCGGGATTTTACTTCTTTTATGATGTCTGGACGATGATATAGTTGTTCTAATTCGGCGTTTGAACTTATACCATACTGTCCTGAGTTGGGGTCGCGTACTGCGCCAAAAATTCTTCTTACAGTTTTTCGTTCGAATCTCTGGAGGCGAAGTTCGTTATTCTTTATCAAGGCCATGTTTCGCATCCATAGGTGGGTTACCCGTCTGATGGTCGCATGATATATTCGTAATTTTGATGTTCTTGATAAAGTCTTAGAATGTAGGAGTTCTTTCAGTGCGAAATAGCCATTTTGTACCATCATATTGAATTCCTACCAATATTTCACCAGTTTCTACCTATGCCATACTTTGTGCAATATTTAAAATAAAATGAGTAAGTAGTTCTTACTTCGACACCAGTTTATTACATTTAATTTCTCTGCCTAAATTTAAAGTCAAGTGAATAAGAAGATTTTTTTCGTTGATATTTTTTAAAACATTTTATTTTGCCGCCATTTTGTTTCGCCATCTTGAAATCGTGCCACAACTTTACCAGCTTATCTCTATATCACACTTAATGCTTGCAAAATTTAAAATTAATCTAATAAGTATTTTTTCAGACTGATTTTTTTCAATATCTTATTATGTCGCTATTTTGTTTTACTATCTTGGAAAATGTTACCAGTTCATTCCTATGTAACACTTAATTTGTGTGCAAAGTTGGAGGTAAATTAGTTAATTAGTTTCTTAGTAATATTTTTTAACGCTTCACTAGGCCGCCATCTTGTTGCGCCATATAATTCTTAACTTTTAATAAAAAATCGCTGTTAACCAAAATGTGAAGATAATCCGGTAAATAGTTTTTAAGCTACGCCGCGAACTGACAAAGGAACAGACCGACGGAATTGATGAAACATTTTTACCACAATTAATAATTGCACAAATTTTGAAATCAATCCATTTAATAGTTTTTCCAGGCTGATTTTTTAAATAATTTATTAAGCCGCATTGCATTTCATCAACTTGGCAACACAAACTGGCGCCATTTATGTAAGTAAGATCAAACATAATGAAGGTTTTTCTTTCAATTATAGTGTATCTGGGAAAAAAGCTTACTCTGGAGCTGCCTTAACTTATCAACAAAAGTAGAAAATGTATGATTCATATTTATGCTCTGATTATTAAGAAAAGAAAAATCTATTTCCACACCAAGAATAAAAAACGTCAATTTATTATATTCAGTTACTGGACACACTGTCTTTTTGGTAGGTTTGTATATGAACCTCTTTTAAATATGTTCCATATTTTAAAATAATAAAGCCTTAGTTTTAGCATAGATCTAGATTCTTGTTTTCAAATATATGATAAATTTATTTTATATTTATCTCATAAAGGTTGAGATATTCGTGTTTGAATATTACGACGAATAGTCGATTATGTAGTAATCTTAATAAAGTTGAAAAAGCTACTCATAGCCACGTGAAACATCCGCCTTTGTGGATTAGCCATATGACTTAATATATGAATTACACTTTCAATGGTTACATAAAAATTAATTAAATAAATGGTAACATAATAATATTTTACATAAAATTAAATTCAAATAGTATAGCTAGGCATGGCATATGGGACTCTCATGCTTGCATAGACCGGAAACAAGTTATACAAAAGTAAAGCTTTACGCTTACTAAAATACCAAAAACCCCATTGCAGTACATGCAGACATTCAACTTAACTTCCAGTGTGAGTTGTTAATCAACTATTAGCAGTTTAATTACAAGCCCCACACAAAACTGATTTCAGGTGAAACTTATTTGTTCAACGAACCAGAAGTTTGTTCCTGAACGATTATGTAAATGTTATGTTCCTTTGGGTTATTTGAAGAAATCCCCCATTTGTTTAGCTATAAAATTAAATGATTTTTTAATATTTCAAATTTTGTGTAGCGAAATTATAAAACCATTAAAGCTTCTTGTGAAAAAGTTTTCTTAAGTAAGGGGGTTTTATTTTTATTTTAAGATTTTATAGAAAATGACAGACGGATTTAAATGTAATTTGCTTTGATTTGTTATCGGTAAAACTGAAATATTCTTTAAATAGAGAGTGATATCATTCCTAACAAAATTTCATACAAGTATTTTCAATTCTTGGATATGTTTAAAAATTATTTCAATTAACGAGCTGTGATAAACTACGTCTCCTAAATCAAATAAAGATAAAATAAGGCTATTGCATAATTAAGTCTCAATGACAAACTCTATCCATTGGTGGAATTGATCTATGATTCCTTGCTTTTTGGTTGATTTTATGCTGCCTAATGTTGAGTTTTGTAATGTTCACGCACTCAGCTGATGAAGAAATATAAAAACCATCTTCACCCAAGGCACGTAGCCAGAAATTCGGTTTAGGAAGGGGTCCAAATCAGAAATACCATTTTAAGGGGAGGTTTGTCCAAACAGTGAAAGTTTATTCATTAATTCTGGGGTTCAGTACACGTACGATATTTAACACATATGAAACGACATATGAAAATTGGCTAATTTATTGAGAATTGCAAAAAAATACAGCAACTTATGATTATAGTCAAACAATCATAATGATAATTATACAACGTATATAAAAATTATTATTACTAATGTACACCTACAAATATCTAACAAACAATACAAATAAAATTCGAGACACATTGCTACATGAAACATACATAACACAATAAAAGCATGTAAGAGCGCAAAATACAAAATGTAAAATAGTGCATTACTCAGCCGATGAGTGGTGCTTTTAAAGAAGCAATGTTAAATTCCAAAATTTCTGAACTGAATAGAATGTTCCGTCAGTGACGAATGTATGCATTTTTGGCGTTTATGCCCATATATATAAAAGCCTCCTGACCTACAGTTAGTCTAGAATACTGCATTCTCAAGTCTTGGGCGAGCGTCGTATTATGTTGATAAATATCGCAGCTTTTTAAGAGTAATATGTAATTGCGGTTAACATTTTCTACCGACATCAAAATATTTAAAATTGTTAATGTAAGAATTTTGTGACTAGTTAATAATATTTTACAAGAAGTAAATGGCGAAACACCTTCCATACATCTGAGTATTTTTTTTCTGTATTATAAATGCATTATTACAATGAGCAGAGCCCCAGAAAACCAGGCCGTACGCGAGGACCGACTGTACTAACTATAATAAATAAGTTTCAGGATACTTATGTCAACTGAGTCTCGCAACCTGTCTAATTAAAAAAAAACACAATGAGCTAAGTTTTGCAGATGTTATTTCAATATGTCTCTCCTATGTTCGTTTCCGATCAATGTGAATACCGAGAAACTTAATCATTGAGGCGCTAATTGTTGATTATCCATTAATTTTTAAAAGTAAATCATAATTAACACTAATTTTCTTTGGAAGAAATTTTATAAAAATCGATTTTTTGTGGAATTAGGAATGAGACCAATATCATAGCAATTCAATGAACCTTTGTGAAATGTAATTATTTTCATCTACTAAATAATTTAAATTTACATTATCCAGCAATATATGTGTAGCATCGGCATATAAGAATATTATAAATTTTCCAATAAAAAAAGATGTATTGCTTTTGTGGTATTTGTGTATATAAGAGCCAGTGAGTTCCATTTTTTCAAATATTTCGACGTCTGCCAGGCACCACTTTATTACTATTAATCAAATGGTTCTGGCAACACCGCGTGATAATGGACGACGAGTCATTTTACTTAGCCTAAAAAATAGCTTCCGATGCGAGAGCGACGAGCGGCAAGGCAAAGAACGAGGCGAATGACGAGTATTGACGTTTACACGTTTGCCTCACCGTTCGCATTACCATTCGTGCGAATATGTAAATCCGGTATAACGTTGTCAATATTTTCTGCAGGAAACAACATTGTTCGCGTTAAGAACGTTTTCGTATATTCTAGCTTCTTGTATAGAGTCAACTTTTGGTAATGGAAGGATAAAGGAATTAATTAACATTTAATTGAAGTGTAAAAGTGTTCATGGAATGTAAACTTAAAATACATAGAAATCTAAATAGAAAAAAAGATGTTTGGAATCCAAATGTAAATAATTCGGATTAAGATGCAGATGCAGTAGAAAAGGAAATAAAATCTATTCTGGCAGCATATGAACGTGAATAAAAGAAATCTGATAGTATAAAAAATGATAGTGTAGTAGTGATATGAAATAATATTAAATGATCCGCTTATTCAAAAGTATCTCTTTTAGGCCCATTACTTTCACTTACGAGTAAATACGCTTTATCTGCCAAATAACTATATTTATTCACCGGATAAACAATCAAGAGCTTGCTGTGTACAAGATATCATATATGCGTATTTTCACACACAATTGTCCATCAGATTGCAATTTGATGAATAAAACATTAGATTATTCCCTAGAGTAAGTGTTGCCAATATAAGCTTCGTATAATTCAGATGGATATATCCGAAAGGTCTATGTATCAGAGGGAGACAAATGTCGGTTCCCTTAAAACAAACGACGCGGTTAATTTTTAATACATGTTCGGTTCTGAGGAATTATTAATATTTTAACGAATTGTGTTTCTTTTTAATGATTCTTTATTGACATGTCGACTGAAAGTAATGCTGTCATGTTGAATGCAGGAGAAAAAAGAAGCGGTTTCGGGGAGCTAATTCAGGATTGATGCTAAGGTTAACCTTTAAAGAAAAGCACATTTTAGAAAATCAAAAAAACGGACTCGGAGACTTCGAAATAATAAATAAAATCCTCAGGTAATTTTTATGTGAATTTTTGTTTACAAAAATGGATATCACTCTTTACATTATGTTTCGAGCTTAAAATAAGAGGTTGAAACCTAATATTGTAACTAGGATATGTAAAACTTGTAAATTTTGGTTGTGGCTTTTATTATTTGGTTCAATGTTTGTTAAAAGAAAGGATAAATAATGGGGAAAAGTATATATTAAAATTATTATTATTATTATTGCCAAAGGAATAAAAAAAAATAGTTTTTTAACATGTTGCTACGAGATCAAGGTTAGAAAAATTATTGTTGGGTTTAGTTTAGACCGTGTCAAATTTAAACAAATTTCTAGCATTGTTAAAGTTAAACTTGTGTGCAGAACTACATCTAGAAGAAAGGTTGCCCTTAGAGGCGCTTTTGATAAAATTGCGACAATATACAGATATAGTAGACAATAACGCTACTAGCCTAAAATGATATAAAATATCCACATGGTCTGATCAAAAATAAATAGAAACGCTGTTAGATGTCTCCCCAATAAACAGTTTTGATTTGTTGAATTAAAGAGCACTCCCATTGTAGAGGGAGTCTTAGTCCACAGCGAATGTGAAGAGTTGTACGATGAAGCTAACAGCTGCAAATTTGTTACGAAGATCCTAAGGAACCCCTCCTCGCTCGACCTGCGATTTATAAGAAGAATTCTGATTGGATAGCTGTCAATGTCACATGTTTTTGTAGAGACTCTAAATGAGAAGATAACAGAGTGGGAGCTGTACAAGTATACAAGTATGCAAAATATGAAGATCGAATTTTGACCATGCATATGAATTATAGCGAGGCTAAACATTATTTATTTTGATTTTGACAGATCCAGAAAAAGCGCGTACTTTTTCTGGATTCATACTTTCCAACCCCACTTATCAAGGAAAGCAGTATCACTGATGTAAAATTTTAATAGTATATTTTATAATACGTTTTATATATATTTTTATACAAAAACAACCGCTTAAACGTGAATGTAACCGTTCTCTGACATAATAAACACGACATAAAACAGACATATAAGTACGAAAAGTGGTTTTTAAATGTATTATACACTGTATTTTTTTCTACGACTGCACTTGGGATATACAATTAAATTCACCATTTGTGGATGACTTTTAATGGCAAAAATTATTTATATATTTTTGAAACTTTCATGTTGAATACTAGAATACAAACAGACGCTAACTGAGTAATCACTAATCATATATCGTTGTATAAAATACAATACGAAATGAACTGCGTTTTGCACACGGGAGTTGATCGATGGCGAACCAATTTAACCCATGAGAAATTATGCAATTAGTCGTTTCTAGATTCTGATGGTTGTCTAATTTCAGAGCAGTCCTAGAAAAAATACTTTCTTTATGACTATAGATAAGATACAACAATAACAAATAGTAACAATAAGTTAGAAAGTAAAAGAACAATCAAAAATTCATGAAAAAACAATATTGGTCAAATAAATACGGTAAAAACCTATAAAATCGAAAAATTATCTAGTTTTAAGTTTTTCCTGATATTATTCATATTAATTACGTAAAGAAACACAAGTTATATTTTTTTGCAATTACAAGACGTTGTTGGGCAATTGGAAGTATTGTATTTGACTAGAGACTCTGGCATAGATAACTATGTATATTATTGTTAGTTGTAAGTTATATTTTTGTATCTCAGAACCAAAGTTGTGCTTTTATTCCATAAATATGTTTGGGTTGAAATTCTTAAGTAATGTAAAAACGAAATAGAATATAAATTATTTTTAAAAAGTTATTTCTTGGACTGTATTTTATTTGAAAATAGGTTTGTCACTGTGAGTTTGAGCTGCCAAATGACATTCTCGGAATCAGGTCTTTTACGCCAGAAGTAAATACCTAGTTCAAAAATATCTATATCCGCACTCAGAATAATTGTTTATCCATTTTCGCTGCAAGAAGTTCATGGCAGTTTTATAATTTCGAAAACTCCTAAGAAATCATATTCAATAGGATATTTTCCCTACGACATCTGAACACTGAATGAGCTCGAAGAGATTTAAGCGAGATTTTATACCCGAGTTGTGCTCGGTGAACGGTGACCCTGTGTTAAGCTCGGTTTTCACGTGTGATATAGACCGTAACCTATATCTCTACTGAAGTTGTTTAAACATTTCAATACATTTTCTAATTGTGGTATGCTAGTGTTCAGCTTCAGCAGAATGAACAATTTCTTTTTTTATAAATGTAAAAAAACTAAGGTCCAGGATTTTATAAACAAAAAATGAGAGAATCTACTGAAATTTTTAAACATACAAAAAATTTCAGTAGGGGCACGGGTTACGGTCTACATCACATGTAGAAATCGATCTTAACACAGAGTCATGGTTCGGCGAGTACAAGTCGGTTATAAAAGCCGGTCTGAATCCTGAGCCATTCAGATCTCGTGGAGCAAAGATTCCTGAAAATGCCTTGTGCAACCAAGGCAAAACGTCAAATAGTAATTCCAATTTAACAAGGTCTAATCCCAAGGACCATGATTTCTTAATTGACCGAAGCCGTGAAAGCTTCCGTTCTAATTTAAAACCATGTAATTTGAAAAATTGTATTGAGTCGCCAAGTTGTGGAAGTTGCGATGAAAATAAATTTGATTAACAATTTATTTTCATTATTTTTAATTTTCTGAACAAAAAATTGTGGTCCCTCTAGTTTTGGCAATATCAAAATTAATAAAGTTTAACTTAGATCCATTGACAGAATAAGAACCCTATATTTTACATATCCAAGTAACCCTAGGTCCTGCACCATAAGACAGGGACACATTTACGCAATTTTCTAAGCTGAAATTCTCATTAAATGTATTTAAAATTGCTTCTAAATTTCAAAATTAAAACCGTATAAATAAACACTTTTCCTAAAACATAGCGGAAACGATAACACGCAAAATGTCATAGGTAATAATCCATTCACAATATTTACGCCTACCAAACTAATGAACGAACAAAACGCGAAACATGGCGACCCACCACAACCAATCGATGCGGCTGAAAATTTCATTAAACTGGAGGCGAAAGCATCAGCGCTTTCACAAATTCGCCCGCCTCTATAATTTTCTCTTAATGCTTAAAGGTCGTTTCAGGTAATTGCTTACTTTTCCATTAATTTTACCAACAATGTCTTTGATTTCTGTTTATAGATTTTCAAGTTACAATCAGCTACATTGTTAGACCTGCAATTTAACTAACTAAGCCACTCAAAAAACTATTCATTAAGATATTAGTCATTTAAAAAACGTGACGTCAATAGGTTGGGTATTGAGGTTTCCCTTAGTGTCGTATTTGCCCTTATGTTTAATAAAAATCATTTATTTCCGAATCTTCACCTAGTAATTTCTTAATTAATTTACGTCAAATCCTAATTATGTTCTTGCAGGCATTTTTAATAGCAAAGAAATTTGTATACCGTGTATAACTATATTGTCATAGTACAACACTTCTGATTTAACTAGTCATATTCAGTGCCATCAGTAAATACGTATAATAAAACGTTTGTTTAAAGAGGACGAAGATTGTTGTAAAATACCGATTCAACAGAGTCGCGTGTCTTTATGAATTAAATGCTATAATTGCCCTTATTTATTAAATCGATTATCTGACTATCTTTGGAGAGAAAGTTTTATGACTAAAACGTATCCGGTGACAGTATGACATGTCATCGTTCAATCTGGATAATAAATGGTACAATTAGTTGACACTCTTTTAAAATCTCTTTGCAAGAATTTCCAATTTGCTCTTGATCTGTTGTAGTTAAATAAAAAAGGCATCAACATAGACATCGAAAATTAAGGATCAATCAGCTTGCTTAATAATTTTTGTAAATGTATACACGTATACTTACAAACAGACTATGGGTTAAACTAAATTTTTACCAAAGTAGAAGGTAGGCCAGCTTTTGCCTTAGTTATGGTACAAATGATACCATCGAGTACAGCGTACACTTTATACTTATGTGTTGAAGGAATGTAAATCGAAACTGTAGAAAATTATTTATACCAGGGGCATCCATACTTGCTAACGTCTAACTCTCTTAAACATATTTGTAAAAGAACTAAAAATAACACAAAGAAAAATGAAACGATTAAGAATAAGAAATGAAGAACTGCGAAGAAGAACCAAAGTAGAGGTCGCTATCGAACATATTACAAGGTCCACTAAACTCGTTCTGTCAGATTTGCACTGTCTTTATTATTTTACGTTTCACAACGTTTCGAAAGGTAACCATCTCCAATTCGTTTTCAAGAGTATACTAAATGCTAACTCAATCGTGTGAGGTGATGCTCGAAGTTTCCAGGGATTTCAAAATCAAAATCGCATATAAATAAGGAAATACGTTACGAAGCCTTCTGACAAAAACTAAGCCAAATAACAACAACGAATGAATATTTTATATTTCATAAAAAGGAATCAAGGCTTATTCAGTAAGCCTAGCTTCGATATTTCAAACATGTGAGAGCCACTCTAGCTGAAAATGATTTTCTAAAACTTCACGGTTCAAATAACGAGACGGCGGACACTTCACGCATCACCGCACACGGCTAGTATAGACGCTCGTAGCTTCAAAGTTAGCGTATATGTTGTTTGTGTGAATTCTAGCAAACCAAGCGTTTTTTATAGTGCAAGTAAATTGCGATTTGTGAAGCGTCTGACAATGGGGGACAAGGGGGAGCCTCCTTCTACTCCCACAATTAGAGAATACAACGAATTAAAGGCTTGCACCGAAAATTTGAGTGTTTCCACAGAGGCCGTTCAAAAAAAAAGGGAAGAAAACGATGCGCAGCTAGAAAAACTCACCAACACCGTGAACAAATTGATTTTTGAACTCAAAAAGCATGAAAATGAACATTCTCATTTTAATCTCTACCTCAAAACTACAGCGATATTTCAGATGATCACATGAGTGGCGATTCAGGCTCAAATTTTAGAGAAGTTACAAGAAAAAAGAATAAAAGAAGAGAAACTCACTTTAACCCTCCTCTCCCAATACCTCTAAAAAGTCCGCTAACACTAAAAATTACCAACCCTGATGATTTTCCTCATATAAATGTCCCCTCCTCTTCCAACCGAAGCCGCCCAAAATTCCTTCCATTATATTAAAGGATAAAACAAAATACAATACTTTAGCAACCCTACTAACATGTCTGAAGGCATCAGATTTAATCCCCCCACCAGATTTTTTGAGGAATAAAAGATCCCATTTCACTCTTTTAATTTTGACGACAAAAAAAATCTTCATGTGGCTTTGAGGGCCGTACTTTAAGAATGTTCTACAGAAGAGATTTCAAATGACCTTAAAAACCTAAACTTTAATCCATCGCGCGGAATAAGATGGTATCATAAAGACGGTACACAAATCATCTGGATAAGAATTTTAAATGCACATGCGCTAATTGTGAGGGAAAACATCCCGTTAATTTCCATAGATGTCCTAAGCACCCTAACTTTCAATGGGGCAACGATAATATTAATTTTTATTGTAAATAGCAATAAAAACCCTAATGCGTCCAATGTAAATAGTAACAACGACATAATTGCCATGCCTCAATTTATACAACTTTTCGCCAACATGAATGATCAGCTTCAGATTTTTATGAAGCAATTTATATTTTCTCTGCAGTCACAGTTTCAACATTTTTTACTGCAGATGACTACAGGTCTGCCCTCTAGCTCTAAGTGAACTGTAGGAAAGTGCGTCCCTCCTCCTTGCGAATAGCCTCATGCAATATCAAATCACTACAAGACAAAAAATTAAAACTATTAGGCTTTGCAGAAACTCTAACGAGGATATTCTCAAGGAAGGTGACTTAAACTCAAAACACAGCAATTCGGGATGCAATATAACAAATGCGAGAGGGCTAACTTTGATTAATTCTCAGGATATCTGTAGAAATAATATCCTTAGCCTCACCGAACCTACCCATATATGTTTAAGGGACAGACCTGAACCCTTTGATTTTTTTCCTATGAAAAATACAAAGGGGATAGCACAGCCTGCAGTATTACACGTGCTTTCTTCGGATCACACCCCAATAATTATCGACTATGGTGTGACCTAATGCGAACAACTATTGTTATACCCAAAAAGTGTATCAGGAAAAATTCAGGGAGACCACATTTCCTCTTAACATCTCCTCCACACTTAAAACGGATCAAGTAGTCATTAATATTACCACTGATATTACTAATGCGATAAATTCTCTACAATATTTAAGTCTACAAAAATTACAAAATATGGGTCTATCCCTCGGACTCGCAAATAAAAGAACTAGCAAATCAGTGGCATGATTTGCTAGTCAGATAAAAATGTTGTTAAGAAAAAAAAATAGCTAACCTCAATAAAAATAACTGCCAATATTTCGAGCTGCCCAAAAATTTCACCAAAGGACCTAAGGCCCAAGTCATATATAAAAATAATACCAATAGTTCTCTCATAGCTAATCCCGACGAAAAAGTAGAATATTTTGCCAATGAGCAATTTAGTGAATGTCCTTCTATTAACATCATCCACGAGAACAATGTATAAGAGTCTATAACAGAGCACCAATAGGAATACCCTCAACAATTAGATTCAAATGAATTAGGTCAAGTTTAAGCCATTATTAAAGATCTAAATGTTAAAAAAGCGCCCGGTTCTAATAATTAAAAGTACCCCAATTAACCTTTATGCTGAATAGCATGCTAAAACTCGGCTATTTTCCAATTTCTCGGAAAAAAGCAAAAATTATTCTTTAAATAAAAAGGGGGAAAGCGCTTACTCCACAAATAGTTACAGATTACAGCCCTCTCACAATTTTAGACAAAATAATGGAAAAAATTATCCTCATAAAACTTCAAGAAGTTTCAAATTAAGATATACTTCCAGACTTTCAATTCGGTTTCAGGAGTAGCACTAGTACAATTAATCAAACAAGGTTAGCCGTTGATATAACTAAGGTATTTAACAGGAACATGACATAAAAAAGGCCTTCGACAAAACCTGGCATCACGGGCTAGTGCTAAAACTAATAAGATCAGGCATTTCCAATTATTTAATTAAAATAATTCTATTTTTCCTGACTAATAGATCCTTTGTGGTTCATATCAATGGCTACACTTCCAATCCTAAAAATATTAGAATGGGTATTCCTCTATCACCCCTTGTATTCAACATATTTATCTCACATATCCCGACAAGTAACCTCACAGAACTGTATCTTTTTGCAGACGATACTGTCCTTATGGCAACCAACAAAAATATAAATACAATAGCCTCTAGTCTATTATATTCGACAGTGGATGTACTACTGGAAGCTAGTTTTGAATCCTAATAAAACACAAGCCATTATATTTTTGAAAAAAAGTAGGATTCCCAGAACTAATAAAATAAAAATACGTAAGACTGAAATTGGTTGATCTAAGCACATCAAGTATTTAGGGGTTATGTTCGACAGATAGTCCGCAAACACAGATTACTGTATTAAAATCCAGAGACATCCCAGCTCTTTTATATAACCTTTTACATAGCAAAAGTAAACTTAACTCTAGAAACAAAATCACACTGTATAAATCTTATTTAAGACCTTTCTTTGCGCACGTCTCTCCTATATGGAGCGTCTATTATGAAAATCAATCCAAAAGGCTGCAATCCTTTCAGAATAAAACAATCAGAATAATTCTCGATGCCAACAGATTTGTGAGGAACTCTATTTTATACAGAGACATAAAATAAAGGTTTGGGCGAATTCATAAACAAACTTAATACTAATTACTACAAAAGAGCTGAACACTCAACAAACGACCTTATCACAAGATCTCATGAATTCTCGCTACCCAGAAGTAAATTTAAATTACCTAAAGACTGTCTTCTCCTTAGAAGCTAACCCCCTCTCCCCACCCGGGATACTACCCCCCCCTTACGATATTCCTTCCTAAATTACAACTAGAACGACACTTTAAGGACTGAAGAGATGTTATGCCTACAGGCTGACATAAAATAGAGGAAGATTTCTAATAAAAAGTTAGCATTTAGTTTACACTTGAAAACGATTGAAGTTAGTTACCATTCGAAACGTTGTACATATTGAAGACAATGCAAGTCCGACAGATCGAGCTTAGAGAATATCCTACATTGTTAACCATCTTTAAAAACATTGCACGGCCCAAATGGAGATAATTGTCAGTTATGTTATTTTTCCTGCTTGCTTCACTTTTATTATTACAATCTCATAATAATATGATCGTAAGTAGCCATATCGCAAATTAACTTAATTTGTAGTACTAATTAATTGACCCACAAATAGCTACTTGTGTGGAAAAAAAAAAACGTTGCAAGATTAGTTGGTGTGGTTTATTTGTCTTAAAGATTTCCAATACCAGTTGCATTAAGACATTTCAAAACACAAAGCGTCGAGTCATCTTAATCATCATTAGATATATTAGCGCCAATTAATTAAAATACTTAACATAGTTCCAAAAGTTTACAATAAACATAAATACACGGTATTTATTTTATATTTGTTCTAAGATCTATTATATTTTAAACGTAAGTTTATATCAATGTTAGCAATTTGTAAAATGTTAAAAGTATTTTAGCTTTAACATGTAATTCAAAATGGGAAAAAAAACTTAAATAATAAATAATACCTTTTGAAAAAGCCTATTAAGATGGGCGAAACGTAAAGGAAATAGCAAGTTTCACTGTAAAACATAAACATAGTTAAAAATATAATATAAAAAGAAAACAAAAATAAAATGTACATATAAAAAAATTCAGAACCAAATAATCCTCATATATATATATATATATATATATATATATATATATATATATATATATATATATAATGTGTTTGCATTCCAGGTGTACATCCGTTCACAGAGACTGAAATGAAGGACTAAGAATCAATATATATTTATATATATATATATATATATATATATATATATATATATATATATATATATATATATATATATATATATATATATATATATATATATATATATTTTTACTCCTTCACGGATGGAAAAATACAATGTGTTTTCATTCCGGATGTACATCCGTTCACTACTGTCGTTCTGAAAAGAACAGTTTTGCTCACTGCCAACAGTATGGAAGACAATAATCAATAATTAGTGCAACAACAATAGCACCATCCGGAAAACATAAATAACGACCAACGCCTGCGCAGATATAACCTTCGGCCCCGAGTGGGGGCAGTCACCAACACTTCAGTCTCTATTCGGACGCGAGAAAGGAAGCTTCGAAAATACCAAATGTGATTTTGGCGAAACGTCAGCAAAACTGTTCTTTTCAGAACGACAGTACTGAACGGATGTACATCCGGAATGAAAACATAATATATATATATATATATATATATATATATATATATATATATATATATATATATATATATATATATATATATATATATATATATATATATATATATATATATATATATATATATATATATATATATATATATATATATATATATATATATATATATATATATATATATATATATATATATATATATATATATATATATATATATATATATATATATATATATATATATATATATATATATATATATATATATATATATATATATATATATATATATATATATATATATATATATATATATATATATATATATATATATATATATATATATATATATATATATATATATATATATATATATATATATATATATATTATATATATACATAAATATATATATATATATATATATATATATATATATATATATATATATTTATATATATATATAATATATATATATATATATATATATATATTGATATATATATATATATATATATATATATATATATATATATATATATATATATATATATATATATATATATATATATATATATATATATATATATATATATATATATATATATATATATATATATATATATATATATATATATATATATGTATATATATATATATATATATATATATATATATATATATATATATATATATATATATATGAGGATTATTTGGTTCTGATTTTTTTTTATATATACATTTTACTTTTGTTTTATGTTGGGTAGTTATGGTTCAAATGGTGGGAATGAAATTTTAAACTACAAAAGTCATAAATGTTTTTTATCTATGAGCAGACTACGAAGGCCGAAGGTCTAAGTAGTGGATACCATGGTTGTTAAAATAAGGAACAGGAAAATACTTGCGGATTAGAAGAAGACGGAAAGACATTTGCTGGTAACACACTCCATAATCTGAACTCTCTGGGAATAAAACAGCGAGCAAATTGGGGTCATCAATCAGACGAATGGCTCTTCTCTGGACAGAATATAAAATATATTAGGGATTGAAGGGGAGGCTGGGAGGCTGCTCTCCATATGTGCGAGCAAAACTTAAGGTAGAGTCTGATTTCCGAAGTGTAAATGGTAAACAGATTGGCAGAAGGAAAATAGTTTCGACTGCTGTGGCAATAGAGGTGATGTGATCATGTCAGCGAAGATCTTTCAGAAAAGTGATACCGACTATGCCAAAGAAATCTTTGGCTTCAAGCATTTGATTATTCATTTGAATGGTGTGGGTACTGGGAGATAATTTGTGAGTTAGAAAAGAAGATTTTATCTTAGTAGCGTTAAAATGGACAAGGTTCTTTGATCCCCATTCTACAATGTTAATGAGATCCTCGGTTAGACAATTAGAATGGAGTGTACTATCTTCAGCATAGCTGGTATATTCAGAGTCTCCATGTGTACTTTATTCGTTGGATATGGAAAATAGTTTTCCAAAATATACTGTACGTTTTAGAAAGTACACGAATAGTTATGAATGAATATCAGCGATTAGGACATATAAGTAAAAGTGGTCAAAAGGAATTGAAAAATATATTTGCAGTTTTACCTAAAAATCTTGTCGGCACAGACAGGTGTTATCCGTAAGCATATTGAAATTACATTTGCATATAAAAAAGAGGAGTAAATCACATTTCGAAACTAATGTGTATTCTTCTTCTGCCCACATAGGTTGGTTTGTACCGACCCAAAATGCGAAAATCTGTAAAAACCCGTGAAGTCAATTTCTTTATCATCAAAATAGATATCTTTTCCCTTATGAGTTAGATTTTATATTTCTATTTTAGATTAATAATAAGGATATAAAAAAATTATTCGTTCTTGTCAGAGGCTTAGGTTATATAGCTCTAATAAGCTACTCTCTTCTCTTTACAAAATATAGAACCGAAGAAGAGAAATATGCAACAGCCCATAAAAATCGCACACTGCGAAAACTTGCACACAAATCATATAAGAAAGAACCTAACAAAGATCGGTTTTAAAGTACAAAACAAATTTCGATATCACTTAGAGTGTCTGCATCTAATTGTTATATAGTGTTTCTAAATATTTATTTATTAAATATACGATAAATAAACCAACATAAATAAAAGTGTGCAGTACTCTGTATCATATTAAAGCTTCTATTATTTCTGAGACTTTTTTTAAAAATTACCCGGCCTTTATACTAGAGCTTCAAGACAAAATAAATTATGTATCAAAAATATAAAACAATACGGAATATTTTAGAGGCAAAAGAGAACAAACTATGAAATCCTCCTTGAACTAAAATTTCTTAAATGTTTTGTGTATTTCATTTTTTTTTATTTATAAAACTAAAAAGCGTAGGAACTAGGGTTCAAAGCCATTATAGCTGCTGCGTGACATTGCTGCAAATAAAACAGAGAATAGTTGGTAAACTTTTTTAAACATAAAGAGCTTTGTCGTTTTTACAACCGAGGGCAATAAAGAATTTACGAGGGAAAAATTTTTCGTTTATTTTCAAAAGATTTTTAAGCATCAAACATATTACGACGCGAAGGGGAAATTACGTGCAGACTGTTGGCTAAAAGTATTAGCAGCATTGATCTCCGCTCGTTCTTGAAAATGGTTTCTAGTTATTGCTACAGTATTTCATATATATGTAATATACCTTATAATATATGGATCGCAGAAACTATAAAATTTTATGAGTTGAATTGAGCAATAAATTGTAAATAAATAAACTGTAAAGTGTTAGTTCTTGGCTCTTGGTGGTTCTGATTTGTGTGTGCCTTTTATTTGACGCTAATTAATACTCATCTTAGTGTAAATTAATCGGATTTATAACGACCATTAGTCAGAAACATGTGTCTAGAATTGAATACACAATTTTTTTTAATTTAGGCGGCCAACCCAACCATTTTTACTAGTAGTAGTAAGTATTGTAATCATGAAAAATCACTCTCCGAGATTTTTTCAGATCTTTACGTGTCAGGGTCCCTAGATGCCGAAAAACATGTCTTCACGATTCCGTCGGTCTGTCTGTTCGCGGCATAGCTAAAAAACAACTTATCGGATTGACTTAACCTGGTCACATTTTGGTAAAAATTCAATATGGCAAAACAAAATGACAGCATAGTGAAATGTTAAAACAATAATTACTAAAAAAGTACTTATCCAATTCATCTTAAATTTTGCATAAAAAGTATTACGGAATCAACTGGTAAAATTTTGGTACGAATCCAAGATGGCAAAACAAAATGGCGGATTAATGAAATATTTAAAAATTCAGCAAGAAAAACTGCTTAATGAACTGATTTCAAATTGTGTGCGATAACTAATTGTGGTATAGTGATGAACTAGTAAAACTGTAGCACCAGTTCAAGATGGCGGCCAAATAAATTTCTTGTATTCTGAAAAAAATAATAATAAAAGGTTTAACATATCTTTACGTTTTAGCGTCCCTATATGGCAACAAATATGTTTTACCAGTTCCGTCTGTCGGTTTGTCTTTCTGTCTGTTAGTTCGCGGCATAGCTTAACAACTACTCATAAGATTGACTTGAAATTTTAGTCAAAAATTAGGGGTTATATGGTGATATTTTATAAATTAAATGCTAGAACACGATGACGATCACTAAAAAAACTAATTATTCATTTTACCTCAAATTTTGCACAAAAATGAAGTGTTACATAAGAATGGACTGGTAGCATTTTCTATGAATATAAAAATGGCGGCCTAATAAAATATTTAAAAAATCAGCCTGAAAAAAGTATTTATCAGATTAATTTCAAATTTTGTTTAGGCGTTAAGTGTGATACAAAGATTACCAATTCAAGATGGCGGAACAAAATGGTGACCAAACATTTTTTTTAAATCAACGTAAAGAATCTTATTCAATTTGCTTTAAATTTTGCAAAACTGTGTGAATGCAAAAGATACTTTTTAAATTTACTTTAAATTATGCCCAAAAATCAAGTGGGGCATAGGTAGAAACTGGTAAAGTATTGTTAGAAATACAATATGATGAAACAAAATGGCGCCCAATAAAAATGTTTGAAAAGACAGTAGTATACTGAACTAAATTGGGTCACACTTCATTTTTGCTAATAAAGGAAATATTCATGAGGAGAGAAGTTCCGGATGAACGAAAATTACCGATTTTTTATAAAAATATATTTCTAAATCCAAATTTAGCACCAGGTAGGGTCACCTGTACAGGGAGTCACAATATTATGCCACTTTTAATGAAACTGAAGATGCCACACGCATATTTGTCATAGCCCTCTTAGTTTCTGAGATACAGAGCGAAATTGAAAATGTTGCATTTTTGCAACAACTGCAAAATTAGTTCAGGTTTTTGTAGTTTTTGAGATATTGACCAAAGTAGCACTTTTTAGATGGAACACCCTATATATTATTTTTATATCATTTTTCTCCTTATAAGCTTTTTGAAAATATAATACAGTCTATACTTATTTTCATAAATAAAATAAAAAAAAATTAACATAGACGGCTCTGGTTTAAATTAGATAATCATGAAAATTAACTATTTTATTCAACGTCAAATTTTGGCTATTGAATTTTCCATGCTAGTTTCCGGGTTATTTTTATCATATTATATATATTAAATGTAGCAGGACACCAAAATTTTGATCATTTCGAAAAATATGCCATGAATTATTATCATATTGTCCAGCGAAGGCGCTGACGTGGCGACAGAGCTTTATTTGAATAGGTAGGTTAACAAGGTGTATGTCCATTTTTTTCTCCTTTAAGTTATCGTGTTTCAGATATCCTGAAAGCAGACAACCAGATAAGCGCATCATATTTCGGAAAATACAAAGAAATCTAATTCAATATGAATGTTTTACCAAACCCAGATCCAAAAGGTATAAGAAAGAAAATGAAGAATCTGAGGTAAATTCAACAAATGGGCATTTGTTAAATCAGCACCAGAGATATTTTGCAGCTGTATAGATCAAGACGTGAACGTACCCAAAACCAAACTGCAAAGGCTTTTAAAACAATTTAATTTCAAACCTTACAAGTATAAACTTTTTGCATCATCTTTACCTTGGCGATCCTGCGCCTAGAGTCAAGGTATGCAATTCATACGTTAACATGTGTGAAAGAGCGAATAATTTTCAGGAAGATGATCTGGTCGGATGAAACTTATTTTAGTAGTGCGGGTATCCTCAAGAAGCATATCTCAAGATTTTAGAGCCAGGAAAACGAACACGTCCTTTTCCTAGGCAACGCCAAGGGAGGTTCCAATTCAATGCGACTTGTTTTATTTTGGAAAGAAGAATTGAATATTGTGTTTATCAAGGGAATTTGAATTCTTAAAGATACATTCATATTTTGCAAGGAAATTCTTCCAAAAAGATGGAGCTCTGGCACACAACTCTTGCGCTATACAACGCCGGCTGGAAGAACATTTCTCTACTCGATGGCCACTTGATTTTAGATTCAGACAGTTGCGAGCTTGACCTAATTGAATATGCTTTAAGAAGTCTATAAATGTTATGCCAAGAATGTATGTTACATTGATTAGCAATTCGAACAATATCTCTGAAATTAGTAAAGATAAATAACTCTCGCCACTGATCAGTTTTAAAAAGTTGTTTGTTATTTTCTATTTTTATTCTTAGGATCTAAATATTGTTATCATTTTTAGAGTTCAAGTTTTTTAAATTAACTGTTTTTGGTTTCTCAATTCCTTCGGTCTGTCTCTCGGTCTACCTGTTTGCGACTTATGTTCGACTTCAAAATGGCGGAATAAAATGGCCCAAATGAAGTGTTTATGATCGCGAAAAATTCTAGTTTTACATAATTCCTTTGATGAGTCCTTTGATGTCAAAAAATATGTTTTCTCAATTCCATTGATCTGCCTGTCGGTCTCTCTGTTAGTTCAAAGCATACCTAAAAACTACTTATCCGATTGATTTCAAATTTCGATAAAAAATTAAGAGAGATGTGGGGGCGACCTGACGGCTTATAGTAATGTTAATGTTATTACTAAAAGCAAATTATCCAATTTACCTCAAATTTTGCACTAAAATCAAGTGTTACCTTGGAATTTTGGTAGGAATCCAAGACAGCAAAACAAAATGGCGATCTAATAAATTATTAAGAAAATCAGCCTGAAAAACTTATTAGATTATATTAAAATTTTGGCAGGTATTAAGTGTGATATAGAGTTAAACTGTAAATTGTGGTACGAATTCAAGATCACCAAACAAAATAGCGACCAAATAAAATGCCTAGAAAATCAACGCAAATCAGTCTTCTCGTTTAGTTGAATTCAAACCTTGTAGTAAAATTGAACTTGATACAGGGATAAACTGGTACGAATTCAACATGATGGTACGAAATAACAGTCTTAAAAAATGTGTATCAACTACTTAATCAATTTATTCTAAATCATGTGTGTGATGGGACAGAATGGCGCCCAATAAAAATATTTGAAAAGACATTATAGCTAATGACTATGTGTGAATCTAAATTGGGTTACACTTTACTATTTCTAATAAAAGAAAAGGTTCATAAAGAGGAAAGTTCCCGGTAAAAGAAATTTACCGATTTTTTATTATTAGAATTTTCATTTTCTTATCGTATTTAAAGCTAAAGTTTTTTAAAATAAAAAAGTTGTCGGTTAGAGAGAAAGACAAAAAATGGGCCAAAGAACTATTTTTCTTAACACAGTCTTGAATTCAATGATGTTGTTTTTCTCAAATAAAATAAAATAATACACCTTTTTACACCAGGGCCGTCTATATGTTAAAAAGTAAAAAAGGCATTTTTTCATTCTATTTATCAAAATAGGTATAGATTATATTATATTTTTCGAAAACTCATAGCAAGAAAAATATTATTAAAAATATATACAGGGTGTTCCATTTTAAAAAGTGTAACTTTGGTCAATATCTCAAAAACTAAATACCCTGAAAAAATGTTGAATCGGTCACTGAATTCTACGTAAAAAATCCCATTTATTTATTTCCCTATATTTTGTAGCTTTCCGATAAGTTAAACGATAACTGAGTTACAGGGGAAGGGTCCAAAAATACGCCTTGTGTCTCAGAAACTAAAAGTGCTATCACAAATCTGTGTGTAGAATCTTTAGTTTCATATAAAAAAAGCATAATATTGTGAGAACCGCATCTTTGTATGTCTACGCATAAACGAGAAACCCCGTAAAACACACGAAAATATAACCCCTGTACAGTAACTATTCTGTACTAGCTTTTTATTTATTTGTTTCGGTAAATGTATTAATCTTATTTATCCCTTCCTGGTCTTCTAATGATATCAGGCAGTGGAGCAAATACAAAAGAACGGTTTGTTAGTAGGCCTACGATCAATTTTCTTTACTTCATCGTGAAACAAAAGACTTCATTATTATAGCTGATTTGGAAACTCAACACTTTGTTTCAGGAAAATGTATAGGATTAATCAAACTTTTATCCATTTAGAGGAGGAACGTATTTTAACATTTTTCTTTTTGGTAGTAGATACAGCCTATTAGAGCTTTTTCGTTTTCCTATTTGTTTGACAATGAGTACTCAAACATTGTAATACTCAACTTAAATCAGAATGAGTTGCTAAAAACAAATGAATAAATACCTGCAGGAATGATACATTTGGCATGTGGAAAATGTCATCTTTCACAATCGACCGGAGGCAATGTATTAGCTATGACGATATATATTTTAAGAATTACTTAGCAACTCATTTGTTTTTACTTCACATTTATGTTTTTTCCTACATACAATGAAAATCTCTTTTGAGTATATTATGAAATTAATAAATAGCTAAAAGAATAGTTGTGTAATTTATTATTTAGAACTGTTTTGAATTTTAAATACCACGAGACTAATTCTTTTAATGTTTCATGATTTAAACTGGTCACCCTCTTACTTGACCTAAATTGGTCATTTTCCTTACAACTTTTCGTATTTCCTTCAGCCAATGTCCCAGATGAAGTAAAATATTCCCAACAATGATCTCCATCTCTCTGATTCTTTATCAACGAGGTAAGCCGGTACACTAAAGTTTTATGTTTGATGTAAATTCCATGGAACTAAAAGCTGATTTAGACACATCCTAATATAGCCATGTGTTATGCATTATGCCCTTGCGTAGTTCCACCGGATGATTCCAGGAGAACCATTAAGGTCAGTTCATTTTAATTTTTAATAATTACTGATAACCTTTTTCATGTATATTTTACTTATTAAATCTAAAATAACTTTCGTCCTATTTTTTTCTATTTCATTCTAAAAATGCTCGAACCTAGACTCTGAGATTATGAGCTGCCGTGTATATATAACAACAAACAAAAATTGCTACGATTTTTATAAATGACTGATAATCTCAGGGTAGCTACCTCGTTTAATGTAGACAACTGTTAGGTAGTTCAAGTCTAGTTCACAAACTCAAATTAGTGTTAATTCTTTCTACTGCTAGTTAAAATATAAGTCAGGGCTCATTGGATTCAGAATATGACTCGACGTCAAGAAATATGTGCAAAAGTGTCAAACACGCACATAAACAATTTCAATTTATTAACAAATTAAGATTCAAATTCTAGTTTTTGCAAATAACCCGGAAACTATTAACATTTAAGGATTTAAAGCATTATTTTTAGCAGGAAGAAATGTACAGTAAAAAAGTTTCAATTCTCGGAAATCTATATATCTCAATTATTAATAATTTTAATTTAATGTTGAAAACGCGCTTGCCGAGTGAAGCTCTTACGATGCTCCAAAACCTGCCCTTACAAGTGATACTTTATGCTATTAAATGTTAATTTAAAAAATAAAAACAATATATTATTAGATACTTGAAGAAACAACATGCTGCTGAAAACCATTGATTTTTCATAAAATCAGCCCATATTTAAATACCAACTGTTTTTCAGAGTTTTCGTTTTATTAAGTAGCATCATTGTTAAACAAAAGCTTCTAAAATTATTTCGCTTCCTGGAGACGTTATCACAGCTATATTGTATGAGATTATGATATTGCGGGGTTTTTAATTGTTATGATCTATTAACTATCAATTATTAAAACTAACAAAAAACTGAATTTTTTAGTTTTTTGTTAACTTGAATAATTAATAACTTATAGATTATAATAATTAAACACATCATTTAAACTGCTGGGATTTTTAACTCGGTAGTGTAGGGAATTTCAAAATACGACTACATTTAATCTATGACTTTGTTAGATCTTAACTAGGTATCACTTTAAAAATTTGGTCCCCTAATCACATAAATCATATCTGAAATGTAATCTATTAAGCGAAACTTTGCAGAGGTGCCCAGGATTAAGTTAGACGGAGTTTGTTACCGAATTCTATATTCTCAAGATCACCTTTTAAAAACATTTTCACTTCGTCTATTATTTTATTAAAATTATTATGTTATGGCTTCAGGCATGATTATCTACTGCTAAAACTAAACTTTGGAGTTCTTTTTTGCTACTCACTAATTTGGAACATAATGACAAATAGAATGTATCCTCACCAGAATGAACAATTGTAGACATTTTGCGTTAGTTCTTGTAGATCCTATGATATCTGCCCTACTCTCTTAAAGCTCTCTCAAAAGGTATTTTTCTGCCAATGGGTTTTTCCTTAGTTTATGAGTTTAGCTGGCTTAGATTGGTCTTAGCAAGTACGATATATATTTAAGAGAGGGCAAATATTAGATCTTGTAATCATTTTGTTGTAAAATATAATTTTTTTATCTTTCTTATTTTCTATAATTTGTGTGTACTATAATAAGTAATCAGTAATAAGTAATTTAAGCATTGAAATAAAAATTAGAAAATATATACGTATTTTCTATTAAACTCCGTTCTGATACAGTGAATATATCGAGTAATAACGTAGAGTAGAGACCCGCTTTAGATTACCGCTCGGTGTGGAATAGCCGGCAAAATAGAGCTGCGTCGAAATATAGAGAAAAATACCATTCGCAATTCTCACTTAGTACTAAATTTGATTTGTTTCCAATATGTATATTTTCCTCATTTCCTCCAGCACGCTATACATGTGTACGAATTTACCAATGAAAATTGAGTAGAATGTACTCTGTTGCCTGGCTGTCGAAATAAAATAGCAATGGGAATAAAAGAAAAATATAAGTTGGATCTACATATACGAGGGGAGGATTACAAATTGTCGACTTATTCCTCCTCCTTGGTATATATGTTGTATTTTTTATATTAAAGGTTAATATATTAAATTGAAACCAGTCCTTTAAAATGACTGTACCTTCATCAATTTTAAATTTAAAGGATTTCCAAGATTTTGCTGTATCATCCGCCAAACAGATTATTGTACTTTTCATCTTAAGCTTTAACACATCGCAAATGTAAAAAGTGAGGGATCAACAACAGCACCCTGTCGGGCTCCATATGGAACTACCCTTACATTGAGGCAAAAGTCACATCAACCTCAACTTTTATCTTTTTGTTAGACAAATAACTTTTTAGCGGTTTCTTTTTAAATTTCTTAAATAGCATGGCAAATTGCATCAAATTATTACTGCTATTCTTCCTAATATATTTAAAATTTTCTTTACAAGTAATGTTAATGGAATAATAAAAAATTATTTGAAATAGTATCAAACAGATATAATATTTCGTCTAGTATTTACACTTATAGTAAATCATTATTTCTGGAATAACAGACATTTTTCTTCGTAAGTATAGATGATACCACGTCTATTAAAATACTTGTGTCATTGTTGTTAGTGCACTCTGTATGTTATAACAGAAAAGACTATATCAAATAGAGTATATATTTTTATATATTCTAAATATAATTCAAACAATATTTTACTGAAACTGTTGGTTCTCACGTTAAGGCTTAAACAGGCTTGATTATTTCGAAGGAATTGTAAAAGGATTTGTCTAATATTAGTTTCGAGAATTTTAAAACCTAAACAAAGTAATAAATATCATATATCCGAAACGCTATATTTTAGACTGTATAGACAGATTTATGTATAAACTTTCTTAAGTGCTTTATACCTCTCTTCGAGAGTTCATGGTCCCATATGACCCCTGTCTCATGGGAATCTTTCTTTGGCCCGTTTAATTTAATTGATGAAAATATTAATTGAAACATTTTATTTAGTTCGATGTAACGATATTGAATGGTCAATTTGCTATGTTGAAAATACAATAGAACTTTGTAATAGGAACATTACCGAACAGCCATGTTTTTGCGGCATACTTTTCCCCGCAGAAGAGATAAACTGAAAGGGTTTTTCGTGCCTTTTTTTCGCCATGACTTTTCGGACCCATAATGTGGATAAGTTAGTATAGGCATATATATTAAATTATATACATAATCTTAGGACTAAGAATTGAACGGAATATTATTTTAATCGATTTATTCACTTTTTATTATCATTGGTGACACCTCGTGTCTCTAAGATGAAGTTCCGAACTTAAAGTATAGAGTAGGGACTTAAGCTTCACCATTCATTCATTCACAGCTTTATTCGTTTCGTCCTGACTAATAAAATCAAAGAGGGGATTGGTCTAAGAGATGGATCTAGTAATAGCTGAGCTAACTTTGTATTTTACGGGAAGACTAAAAGTCAGTCTGTGTCAGAGTTTTGTTTCTCATAGTTGATCTTAAATTCTTCTTTTGTGGTGGTTTATGGGGCTTTACGTATACAGTGAGATATTAAAGTTGAGGGATTTTCAAAGATATTTTATTTTTATTCTATGATTTGTCTAAAGAGTAACTGGTTTTCAAGAGTTAAATTTACGTTTTATTAAAGATTTATGTTTTTTTTTCTTTTGTACTGTAAGGTTGGGGATTTTAAGATAATTCCCTTTTTTCTAGATTAAATACTTTTTTTTGTTATTAGGTTTAAGTATTATTTTTGTACAGTATTTTCCTCCATTTACTTTTGTTAATAGATTTTTAAGTTTTTTCTAAAAACCAAATCTTTTATTTAAATAAACCACCTTCCAGTTACAATAAATATATATTCAAGAAGATACCATCGTTGTTGCAGTTTGCTGTTGTTCGAGTTTTATTATATTTGATAGCATTGTAAATTATAATTTACGAAGAAGCCTACAGAGTACCTTTGATTTTACTTATAATATCTTAGCTAATTTCAGTATTGTGATAGGGTTGCGCGCTACATCTGAAATAAATAAATAAAATAAATAAATAATTTTAAATATAATAAATAACCGCTAGATAACCCTGCAACAATTTAATGGTGGCAGCAAAGCGAATAAAATGAAAGACTTGCAATTTTTTTTCCTTGTTATGTTCTTATCGTTGAGTAGTTTTTTATATTGCAAGTTGATCAGTTTTATAAAAGAACTCATGCGTTTTATTATCTTGAGGTAGTTTAAATTAATTTTTGTATTGAATGATCTCTTGATTTCAAAGTTAGAGAAAAAATTACCGAGTTAGATCGATAGGGAATTTCAGCATTAAAGTCAAATGCACCATTGGAAGTCGATCCAGGCCAACATCAGGAAATTTTCAAGAAGCAGCAGCTGCAACGGTAGTAATTAACAAGTTTATTTATTGTTGTGGTTATGTTTTTGATGACTTGTAATTTTTGAATTTCGGATCATAAAGAAATTTTGTTGTTATAATTTATATTTTTGAGAATTAGTAAATGCTTTAACAAGGATTTTAGTTAAAGATTTAAATATGGATGGTAAACACAGCAATAACAACTTTATTAGAAAGTAGTTAGTTTATTAACTGGTGACTTGCACAGACTCGTTTCATGTTTGCAGTGCAATGAAACATGATCGTATTTTATATGAACTGTTGCGAATTTGTGACGTATAGTTTAAGAGAGGTTATAATTTGTTGTTAATTTTTTTTGTGCGGTTTTTTACTTTATTAAAATCAGCACACTGCCTATTTGGGAAATTTGTTTTTAAATAATTCTTTTAATAGACAAAAAAGCGATATATGAGGGATATTCAACATATTACCAACTTTACGGGTACTTATTTTTGGGTTCTGCTCTACCATTTCAAAAATGTCCTCTTTATCTTCGATCTGAAGTCTTTTCTCCCTTTCCATTTAACACTTTAAAAATGTGCCATGCTGCCTTAAGTCAGAAAACATGTTTTGGATGATCTTATAGTTTCGAATTCTCCTTTGCGGAAATCGTCGTCGATACTCCCTCACTACAATTATATCTGCGTATTCAGCATTTGTAAACTGGTATGGTGTTTTTACAGCAGTAAGTATTAAAAAATCACGTCTCAAATCACGTTATTATCGACAAATTTTTGTCTTACATGTCAAACCGTAGTTATAAACAACATGGTGGTGAAAAATGCCTATTGTTTTTCCCATGACCACCTTGATTACACAAGGTAAGGTTAGGTGTTAAATAGACTGTATGACTGGTAATAATGTTTCTGTAGTAACCAACTAGAAATCAATAGAATGGTAGAAAAAATGCCGTTAAGCTAATGTATAAAATAAAAAATTGGTTTTGTTTAATCTTCATTATGTTTTAATTTACATTTAGTTAATGTTTTTGTAGCTACTAGGTAATTTTGTTTTCTTCTCTAACCAATTTGGTATTTAAGTTAGGTAGGATTAATTTAATTTAATTACAAGTAACTTTGTTAATAGTAAGATACTTAGCAGTAACTAAATGTAAATTATAGCTTTGAGTAGGTTAACTTAGGTTAAATTAAAAAGAATAAAACACTTTGGAACTCTAAACACGTTTTTTTCTAGATTTTGAACACAGTTTCCAGTGAGTCCAAAACTTTAAACTCATTAAAATATTATACCAAATGCCGTTTTTCTTTTAACAAAAATAAATTTAGAAGTAAACCGTTAAAAAAATGTGTAAAAAACCAAATGAGGTGCATTTAATTAATCTGACTTCTACTAAGTACCATTCATTGTTATTTTACGAAATGTTAAAAAATCCAATATGTAAGTTACAGAGCGTAGATTTTAATAAAGTAAAAAACAAAAAATTTAAAACAAAATGAGTCCGGACCTGAAATTTTTACCCGTAAAATCAGTTTTAGTTTAGTCCCAAAAGTTTTGGCATTTTACAAAATTTCAATAGAATCGGGTAGTATTGTTTGAAATATTTAGTTTTATTTTACATACTAATTACAATTATTTACAAAAAAAAATATCTAAAAAAGCAGAAGAGGCGTAATCATTCAATTTGCCTTTTTATTAATTACCATTCGTTGTCTTTTTTCTGCAATGTTAAAAAATATAATATGTAAGTTACAGAGTGTTGATTTCAACAATGTACGAGAAACTAAAAAAATGTGTACAGACCTGAATTTTTTACCCGTCAGATCAGTTTTGGTCCCTCTAATTCTGTTCAAAATTTCATTAAAATCGGTTCAGCACAGCTTGAGGAATATAATTTTAAAATTTTTGGGGCATTTTTAGAAATCACACTCTATATGCGTTAAAAATGGATTTATATTTTTAAACATTTTTAAATATAAAAGGTTCTTGGTCCATATTACCAATCATTTCACTATGTCCATTTCTTCGTGAAACACCCTATTTTTAACAATTTTACGTTTGTATTTTATAAGTAAGCATTTGTGCAAAATTTGGCAATATTTAAAACAATTATAGCCTCACCACAAAAATACAATTACAGTGCAATATAAATCAATCCGAGTAATAATATTTAAAAATGCTTTTGACACTAAGGAATTTCCTAGCGTACAGGGTATTTCAAAAGAACCGGAATTGTTGACTACCTCAGGAAAATGCTGAAAAATGAAGTTCGCGTTGTTTAGGCATCTTTTTGGATATCCTTAGTTATAGAGGTTTCCTAACATAGTATGAAAGCTTTAATGAAGGAAAACCAACCATTACAGTTAGTGACGTGTCGGTGGGCACAGGCCTGGTATAAATACCTGAACTCTTACTCATCGGTGCTCATTCAGTGTTTTCATCTTGTACAGCGAAGATCCCTAAAGATGCCTAGTGCAATTGCAGGCGAAACGTCGGAAAGTAATGTTAGCTTGACATGGCCTAAACCCAAGAATCATGATTTCTTATTTTATAATTCTTGCAACCAATTTGGTGGTAAGCGACCAAATAAATTCTAATCTAATAATCTTCTATTATAAACCTTAAAATGTACAAATAATATAAAATATAAATACAGTGTATAAACACAGATGTATTTTTGCATTTGTGTTTTATTCTTCTTAGCCGTCCAGTTTCACAACATTTGTTGATTCGATACACATATATTTTTAACAATTTTAGGTTTGAACTTTTGAAGTTGTCTAAACTTTGGCAATATTTAAAAAATATATAGCTTATCCACGAAAATACAATTATTACTACACCATATGTCACTATGAGTAAAAATATCAAAAAATACTTTCATAACATACTAAAGAAATTGCTAGCGTAGAACATTTTCCAAAAGACTGTTAATAATTCATGGGGTATTTCAAAAGAACCGGAATGATTAAATAACTCAGAAAATGCTGTTTACACTGTATTTTTGTTAAAAGTAGAGGAACAGTGAAATAATTCGTTACTAAGTAAACTGAGATATAATACATTTTGTACACATAGTTTATTAACCATGTCTTATTCGTTGATGATATTAGCAACGCGGCTAAATTTAGCGGTTTTCAGAAAATAAGTTTATTTGTTTTTTTTTATTCAATGTAACTACATGTCTTTATTTTAATCGAAAACAATAAAAATCTATTTACTTTGTTTTTTAATATATGATTTTGTTTGCAGAGGTAATTGAAAAACCATAAAAATTATTATAAGTTACTTTTATTTACTTATAATTACATTTAAAAAGCACACTGTAATCATGTTACAAACGTAATTTTACGTATTTTTACTCTTAAAACTGAAAAAATAAGCAAGTAATAATAAAAATACTAGACGTAAAATTACAGTTGAAATTTCCGTCATACTTACAGTAAAAATTCGAACATTGTAACCGTATTTTTAGAGTACTATTTTAGTATATTTTCGGAATATGAATTAAAAAAACCACAAAACTGTGTATTTTTCCGTTTTTCATAGTAATTTTTTTCTAGCATAAATGTAATTTCAAATATTACTTAGAGCCGAATTTACTTATACTTTTTGGTATTTTTAAATTTTGCACATAAAAATAAAACCTTATTAGTGAATAATGCATCAAATACTGAACTCAACTAAACGACTATTGTTTTTTTTTATATGTGGTAGTGCAAAAACACACCTCGGAAGCTCAGTGGTAAGAGAGCTGTCCTTCCACCCGGAAGGGGCGGGTTCGTGACTTGGCGTAGCTGCCACTTTTTAAATAAAGATTACTTAACACAAACACTACATGACACAACTGCGTAGAAGGCAAGGAGAAATCATTACGTAGAACACATTCTCTAGTATAATGGTCTAGTGTAGTGGATTTAAGAAACCATATACATCTTGATATAAGATAGGTTTCAAGGTACTCACTGACCATCGCCAACGTCCGAATACGGGTACCGCCCTTGAAGAAGAAGTGTAAAAACACATTTTAATAATAAATTATTGATAGCAATTAAGTAAAATTTTAACTAAGTTAAAATAACAAAACCCATTTATTATTTTTACAGTTAAAACTTTGACTTTATATACGAGAAAGACGTGCAAGAACCCTTTCCTAACACACGTTCTACCAGTTCACGCGTCTTCATGAATGTTTAATATCCTTAATATAGATCACTGCCGCTCGTCTAACATTGGTAGAAGCGGGGAAAGGGCTATGTACCGACGTCTACGTCGGGATTTTAAAGCTATGCGACGATGCCGATAAAGTGTTATGTAGCGATCTCGATTTAGCACGTGTAGGTACAAAAATATGATATTAATTTCAGAGCGTTCGGTGATGAATTGTTGAGTTTTGGATTGAGGTTTTGACTTTTAAAAGTAATACAATTTTTACATTTGCACTTTTACGTTATTTTGTAAATAATGGCCAATAAATCTGAAGAACACTGTCGATATTGTGGGTCATAATTGGAGAAGACATTCTCCAAGTTTTAGATTTTTCAGATTTCCTTTAAATGAGATTACAATGGATCATTAATAGTGGTAGATATTTTAATTATAATTTTTAATTTATTCTATGCGCGTAAACTATACGAGGTAACCAAAGAAATTTGATGCAGAAATTTTAAGATCTATCAGAACGTAATAATTTTAATTATACAAAGTCGGTCAAATAGCTGGAATGTGCCAATTTATATTTTTTAAACAATAGGACACCCCCTTAATCGGGTCTAGGAACTTTGCACAGAATTTTCTTATATAACAAACGCATCTACGAGTATTAAGGAAGGGTTTGTCGTGAATTGTTACAGAACAGGTTTTTCAAAATTCAGCACTTTTAGGGGTGGGATATGTTTAGATTTTAAGACGATTCTTCCACCAATGGTTTTCAAAAATAATTATCTAAATTTAAATTTTAGAATTTTGCAAACAATTTCACTCTTACGCGAATAAAAAGGGGTTATTTTTACTTCCCTATATAAGAGCCAATATATTGTATTATTAATACATTTTTAATGCACTATGTGGTCAATTGCTAATACTGCTATACAGTGTGTATCAGCCAAATGGAATAAATTCGATAATAAATAAATGGGGGCGTGTTCGGAAAAACGCTTGGACCCGTCGATTGGTATTTTTAGTTGCTCATTTTCTCCAATAAAAACTTCTTATACAGGGTGTGTCCTGTAACAGTGGTCAATGTCAACTTTCTTATTTCAAATGCAACACCCCGGATATTATTTAATTTTTGGATTTTTTAGGAGATTCTAAACATATTTTATGTTCAATGTCCTATACCTATCTTCAACTATTTCGGCAATATTAAGTGTTTTCAAATTTATTTTTATTTTATTTATTTCGAATTTATTATTATTCATGAAAGTGGCTCTGGTTACTGAACTATTTATTTGATTACAAAAATTCGCTACAACACACTCAATACTTATTTACCATTTAGGTCTTCATATTAAGAATGTAAGCAAAAACCATTTTAGCGTTCCTTTTTATTGATATGGAACAAAAAGAGCCAGTTTTGTTTACTTTTAAGTTTTGTTTACTTTTGTGTAAAATGCCTGGCCTTTCTCTTTGCAAGACAGTAGTTGTCAGTGTCAGTGTCATAGTCTTTTGAATTTCGTTAACTGCATAATACCTAATATCAGAAAAATGGTTCATTTAACAGAAATGCATAAAATAACAATTCTACAAATGATTGGTTATGGAGATAACACACGAACACAAGTGGAAGTTGCTCGCTTATTTCATGAAAAATTTCCAAATTTGCCGCATATATCCCAAGGGACAATTAGTAAAATAGAAAAGCAGTTTCGCGAGCTTGGACATGTGAGGCAGATAAAAAAAGCAGCTGCCAATTCAATAAATGATGATACTAAATTGGATATTATGCTTGAGTTTGAGGAAAACCCACATATTTCTAGTCGACAAGCCGCCGCAATGTTCGATATTAGCCATTCGTCGATTATTCGAACATTAAAAGAAAATAAAATGCATCCCTATAAAGTGATACCAACTGAGGAGCTCATGGAAGACGATTATGATAGGAGAACTTATTTTTGTGAACAAATGATGGCTATGTTAGATAACAATGTTATTCAATTAGAACATGTTTTGTTTTCGGATGAGTGCACCTTTACACTTCACGGTCATGTAAATCGTCAAAATTGCCGCTATTGGTCTAGGGAAAATCCTCACTGGATCAGCGAAGAACATACTTAATATCCTAAAAAGGTTAATGTTTGGGCAGGAATTGTTAGGGATCATATCATAGGCCCCTTTTTCATTGACGGCAATTTGAATGGCTATAATTACTTAGCACTGCTCCAAAATAATGTCGTGCCAACTTTGACAAATTTGTATCCGGATCCAGCAAACCCACAAGTTCCAGCGAATATGATATGGTTTCAGCAAGATGGAGCACCGCCCCATTACCAAATTAATGTCCGGCAGTACCTCAACGGAATATTTCCAAATCGGTGGATAGGGAGACGAGGATCGATAGAATGGCCAGCGCGATCCCCTGATCTGACGCCATTAGACTTTTTCTTATGGGGACATATTAAAAATGTTGTATACAAAACTAAACCCCTCGACTTAGCTGACTTAAGAAGACGAATAACGCTTGCGATTAGATCGGTCACGCCTGAGATGCTAAATAACGTTAGAAGAAATTTCTATTTAAGATTAGGAATTTGCCAAGACGTTCGCGGCGAGCATATTCAACAGTTCCTAAATTAACTTTTTACTTTTGTTTATACATTATGAAGAAATAAATAATTTGATTTTTTTAATCTTAATTTTTGCAATAAATTTGAAAACACTTAATATTGCCGAAATAGTTGAAGATAGGTATAGGACATTGAACATAAAATATGTTTAGAATCTCCTAAAGAATCCAAAAATTAAATAATATCCGGGGTGTTGCATTTGAAATAAGAAAGTTGGCATTGACCACTGTTACAGGACACACCCTGTATAAAAAGTTTTTATTGGAGAAAATGAGCAACTAAAAATACCAATCCACGGGTCCAAGCGTTTTTCCGAACACGCCCCCATTTATTTATTATCGAATTTATTCCATTTGGCTGATACACACTGTATACATAAATGAAGTGTTGAAATCGCAAAACTTTGCGTAGAATATAGGTGACTGGGTATAATCGACCCTAGAATACGAAAAATATATTTTTAGAACAAAAATCTATGATATCTGTACGGATGTGTGTGTGAAAATGTGCCCCGTAAACATGCAAAATAGCCCTAAAAGCATGAGACAGCCCCCTGGAAAAAGAAAAAAATAAAAAACGGTGAAACATGTAAAACTTCTTTTTTCCTTAGTAGATGCCTAGACTTTGAAATAAACCATATTAATACCATTGGCTTTAAATAGGAATGTTAATAATACTCATTTAGTAAAAGCGATATAAAAAAGGGGTTCTTGAATCTTAATTTTTAACCAACTTGAAAAAAAGGGTAATGTACATATGTATGTGCACCGATTACTCAAGGATGATTTGAAAACTCGGAAGAAGTTTTCAGCGAAGTGCTGCTGCCATTTTGAATCATTTTATATCTAGGAGTTTCTGCGATAAACTTGAATTGCTTTAATTAACTGCCTTAAAATTTAGTGAATGGATTGTAACTAACCAAAATTAATTTCGCAGCACAATATTTTTACATTAGGTTATCTCGGTTTGTAATTTGAAAATAAACATCTTAATCCTTCGCACAAAACGTTTCTTTCGTCAATAAGTGAAATATGAAGAGGAAAAAGGGGGTAATTGTAAAATATGATGTTTCTTTTGTTTTTTGTGGTTTTTAATTGTACGAGGTTTAATTTTACTAACCTTCTTATCTTTTGATAATATGTATGGCTGATTTTCTATAAATGTGTATAAATGGCTATTTTTATAAAATATTTGTACCGCGATTCTAGTAAAATTTCATATACAATGGACTACTAGCTACTTATTTATTTTATTAGGAACGTCCAAAATTTTAATCTACGTTTAGGCCTCGAAAACTTTAAAGTTGGCCCTTATTTTGTAGGAATAGAACTAAGAGGGATAAAATATTATTATTATAAAAAAAATAAAACTGGCTTCAAAACAAGGAGCTAAAATCCCAAAATATTACTTTCAATAAATCTTGAAAATTTTATCAACTCGGCGTCTAACTAATAAAGGCAGCAAGTAGACATTATACGAGTGATATTAGATTCAAAACAATCAATACATAAATGTCTTTGTGATTAAGTAATAAATAACTAGTATGAAGACATTTTTTGGAAAATGCTGTTAATTATCCTGTCGAGTTCCTACACTCTCTAAACCCTTCACAAATTATGAGTGAGTTAACTTCAAAAGTGGGGGCACCAGTGATGCTTATTCGAAAATTAAAACCACCAAAATTGTGTAATGGGACTCGGCTACAGGTTAAAACATAACAAAACAATGTAATAGAGTCTACACCTGGTCTGGGAGAAACAGTTTTTACACCACGTATCCCTTTAATTCCAATAGACTATCCTTTTCAGTTTAAACGTGTACAGTTTCCTTTAAAGCTTTCTTTAGCCATGACAATTAACAAAGCTCAAGGGCAATCCTTAAGTAGAGCTGGAGTAGACTTGCGCTACGATTGTTTTTTCCATGGTCAATTCTATGTCGCATGCTCTAGAGTAATTTCGCATAGTGGGTCCAGAGAATGCAACAACAAACGTGGTTTGTAAAGAGGTACTCAAATGAGGCGATTTGAGTACCTCTTTAGCCCTTTCATTATAGACATATTCGCGAATGAAGTCGCGGGTACCCGCTAGTAAGTTATATAGTGTTTTTGTGGCGATTAAGTGTTAAAGGGTCAGTTAGCTATAAGTGTCAATTATAAATTTTAGTGATCCTGTAGTACCAAAAAGTAGCAAATTTTAAAGACACGTAAAACATTTAAATAATATTCTTAAAAAGGGGCCTTTTTTGAAGAGTGAAGTAAGATCTGAATATATTTTAAGAGGGTATCAGAGTAATTCTAAAACCATGAACTTTTCGACGTCGTATAATCAACTCAGTATTTTTTATATTAGTTTTTTTTCTTTTTGACAACAATTTGTCGTTTTGTTTATTAAAAACTGTAGACTTTTGGATAATTTGTTATAAAATTTAGAAAAAATTTTAACTTTTCGAAATACTCTGTTTTTTTTTCACCAAACGACGACCCGTTTTTCAAGGTGAAACACTATGAACTGGCTGATCATCCAGTTCGTTCGTTAGACTAAACAGGTTGCAAATAACAGCATCAGAATCAATAATTTAGATTCACTCTGATAACCTCTTAAGGTCAGAAAAGTATAAGACGTTGCATATTGGGTAACCTGAATCTGACGGATGGTATATATTCATTTGAATCGATGGAATAATGTAATTGTAGGACTATTACCCTTTTAAAGAAAAAAAACTATATATGGTTGGTGGCATGTTAATTTCTTTAATGCGTGGTGATATTTTTTAATGCCTTTAATCTATTTATATCAGATAATATGTATATTGTGCAGACACATTGAATACTGGAAATTGCGACGTGCGTTTTTTAATATTTAATTTTAGTTCTTACGTTTTAAACTAACCTACAGGGTGAGATTTTTGGGAGTCTCCAACTTTTTTGCCTCATCAATATTTTTATAAAAACATTGACTTGATTGCGTGTCGGTTTTTTTTGAGTTCTTAACTTATTTAGACATTTTTAATTTTTATGTCCTTCGTTATGGTTTCGATATATTACGCCGCTACCGTTTAAGAGTTATTTTGCAACATAACCATAAATTAGGGTTCACTATTTTAAAAACATTTCCCTCAAGCATATTTTTTTTAGGTTTGAATAGGAAAATCGTCGAAAAAATAGACGCCGGTATTTTTATTAATTCGTTTATGTTTTTTATAATAAAAGAATATATTCAAAACATTGTTTATTATATTTTTGTAACACCTAATAGATCCAGTCAAGTTTCTAGTACTGTTTACTTAAAAAACATTAAGTTAGGCCTACTTTTAACTCTAAAAAAGTCGAACTGCCTGTATCTATAGACTTTCTAAGAAGAAAAAAAAAGTGTTTAACGGCCGTACTATATATACGAGTTTTTAAAAAAACTAGACATTTTTTTCCGGATCCGTTTAGTTAATTATTGATTCTTAGCTTACAAATTTAAATCAAGTGATATGTTTATGGTACTTTTGACAAATATTGAAACACTAAAAATGTCAGAAAAAATCAAGTTATCCTGAGTTTCTCAACTGGAGTAACAATATGATTTGTAATTATTATAATAGAGTGTCTATAAAATAAGATAATACCATACCTTATTTAAGCAATATTGTATATAATACGGGGTGAATCAACGAGAGACTAACGTTGTCTCATTTGTTTCGGGAATTACGAAAAAATGTTGAATTCAATAGTTTTAGGGAATGTTAACAGTGTAAAATTATTTTTTAAGTAAACAGGATGATTCAAAAAAATCCGCCACGCTTCAAAAAAGTGTGGCGGATGTAACATATGTTTTTTAAACGGAACATTCTGTTTTTAGATTATGCGTAGAATTCTATTAGTAAAACAAACTTTTATTAATAATGTTATATATCTAAATCTAGTTGTTTCTCTAATACTTATTTTTTTTTAAATGCTAGTTTTCAGTTTTGTAAAAATGCAAGTAGTGCCATTTCTGAAGGTGCATCGCTCATTATTGGTACGAATGTGTTATAGAAATGGAAAAAAAGACATTTTAGTTAGATGCTAAAGGGTGTTCAAAATAAATTTATACACTTCGACTATTTTAAATTGAAAAACCTCGACTTTTTTTAAATATCATACCCTGTATATTATTATTGTTTCTGATAGATTTTGCAAAATTCTTCAACTTTCATTCAGTATATCATATACCCATTTTTAATAGTTTGCAATTTATTTTCTGTTTCTCAATTTTTACTCTTGTTTTTAATACACTTAGCTATTGTAAAAAACAAATAATAATTTTAATATGGTTCCACTTACTTAATATTTAATTATGAGGACGTAATAAATGTTCAAACATTTGCCCGTCTACTTGAATCCACATTTTTAGTCGTTTTACTATATATTCTTTCACTTCTCTTATCATAAAGGTCGTTATTGTCCTGCACGCATCCCGAATTTCATATCTACTGCTATTGTAGAGGGATTCGCATAAACATAATCTTTAAAAATAAAATTGAAAAATTTAAAATAAATCGCAAACTATTAAAAATAGGTATTCGACATACTCATGAAAGTTGTAGAATTTTGTAAATTCTATCCGAAAAATGATAATATACAGTGCTGTTTAAAAAGTCGAGATTTTTTCGTTTAAAACAGTCGAAATTTCTAAATTTATTTTGAACATCCTGTAGCATCTACTCAGATTTCTTTGAACCACGCTATATATACAAAAATAATTTTAAACTGTGCACCTTAACATTCCCTAAAACTATTGTATTTAACATTTTTTTGTAATTCGAGAAACAAGTGAGATAATGTACTATAATCCTTCGTTGACTCACCCTGTACAGGGTGTCCGGATTTGGTTGCGAAAGCAGGGTATCTCGCTTATTTTTAAAGATAGAACCTTGCGGTTTTCACGAACCTGAGCTAATTTTTTGTGAAACTTATGAAGCCGTAAACAAAATTTTCGTAGCCTTCTTCGTTTATGAGATACAGGGCGAAATTGAAAATTTCGCTACTGTAAAATTTGGGATGATAATTATAAAAATTACGATTTTTGTTGTTGTTTATTAAAATAGACCCATACTATTATATATTTTTGAGAAGCTTTTAAAAGGACAAACCAATTTCTGGACAGATATACAGGGTGTCCCATTTAAAAAAAACACAACTTTGGGTCATATCAACTCAAATGAAAAATATGACTAAGCCACTGGATCCAGCGTAAAAAACTGCATAAGCAGCAATTTTTCCCTTTGCGTTAAGTTAAAGGATAACCGAGATACGAGGGGGGTCTCAAAATGCTAAATTTTCTATTTCGCCCTGTATCTCATAAACGAAGAAGGCTATGAAAACTTTGTTTACGGCTTCATGAGTTTCACAAAAAATTAGCTCAGGTTCGTGAAAACCGCAAGCTTCTATCTTTAAAAATAAGCGAAATACCCTGCTTCTGCAACCAAATCCGGACACCCTGTACTTTAGAAATTCAATGTTCTTGAACTAAAGACGAATGATCTTCAGATTTAAACATAATATTTAGTACACCTTTGTACAAATATGTGTTTTTATTGTCTAACATTAATGTATTGTGTATATTTTTGCATGGGCACGAAAGACTTGTGTATAGGGGTGATCTTGTTGTTTTCTCTTTAGATTCTATACATATCTTTGATTTCTTTTGGCCAATTTTATTAGCAAAAATTATGTTTCTTTCCATTCAAAAACCATACCATTTTTAACTATTAGATTATAAGAATAAAATAATATTCAATAGAGTTAGCTTTCTTTATATATTTGTATTTTGTAACATAGTGGAATCAGGCAGATCTCCCTCAAAAATGTTATATGGCAGGGTGACTCTTTTACGATTACAATACTTCCCATTTGCGACAGAAGTAAAATGCGGAATTTCAATTATAATATATTAATCCTTTGTTTAACAATTTGCTAGTTTACAAAAAATGTGTTTTATAAATCCAAAGCTCTCGCGCATATTAGTGAACAACTGTACACAATTTGTGGAAATTGGATAATTAGTTTTTAAGTAATAATTTTTTTAACTTGTTTCGGCATTTTGGTTTTTCACCAAATTATAACCAGATCATCATCCCTATATGACCGTTAATTTTAGATTAAAATTTTAGGCCACTATGATGAATGGTTTTGAAGCTACGCTGCGAACTGAGAAACAGATGGACCGACACCAACGGAATCGATAAAAATATTTTTAGGACTCTAAAACCTGAAAATATGTGAAGCCTGAGAAGGTGTTTTTTTTTCACGATTACAAAATATTTTATTTATAGCATAGTTCTACTAGTTGATCTGTATACTACAATTAGTTATAACACACAATTTGAAATAAGTCCATTAAGTAGTTTTTTCAGGCTGACAAATTCAAATATTTTATTCAGCCATCATTCTGTTCCGCCATCTTGGATTCGTACTAAAATTTTACCAGTTGATTTTTACATATTTGATTTTTGTGCATAATTTGAGAAAAATTGGATAAGTGTTTTTTTTTCCACTAGGCCGCCATTTGGTTTGGCATATTGAATTTTTACCAATATATCATCCCCATATAACCTTTAATTTTGACTAAAATTTAGTCATTCTGATGAGTAGTTTTTAAATTATGCCGCCAACTCACAGACAGACAAACAAACCGACAGAGAAACCGGCGGATTTGATCAAACATATTTTTTTGGCATATAGGGACGTTAAAATTTAAAAATATTTAAAACCCGAGAGATTGATTTTTTCACTATTAAAAATATTTTATTTGGCCGTTATTTTGTTCCGCCAACTTGAATTAGAACTTGAGTTTTACTAGTTTATCACTATCTTTATCTCTGTGTTTCGGTCATAGTAATCCATTTAGTCACGTCACAGATATTACACACATATAGTATTAAAATTCATTTTATTAAAAATCACAGACCAAAACAATGGTAACACATTGGAAGACAAGACAAGACGTTCACCTTTACATATCATTAGACGTACTCGATACAGTATGCAAAATAATTGTGGTTTTTTTGTTTTATAAATATTTTATGGCCATCCGCACATATTTGTAATACAGATTGATATTTTACGAGGCAGAGTTTAGAAATTACCAGGATGTTTTTTTTAAGTGATATTAATTTTTGAGAATTGATATATAATTATGTATGGATTTAATAATAGATATATAATTATGGATTTTTTAAAAGATTTTTTTTTGGTTTATTATGAACAGATTTTTTTTTGAAAATATATATATTTTTTTTTTACCTATGTACATACCATTTATTGTAGGAGTAAACATTTTAACAGTGTATGATATATTTTGTGTAAATCTTTCGTGTCTGTTTTTGCGGTAATCGCGTTAGAATTTTTCTGAATGTAGATCTTTTCGTAAAATTCCCTTTTCTTTATGTTAGTTTCGGTCATAAGTATTTTAACATTATCATAGTTAAATTTATGGTTGTTTTCGGTCATATGATTTGTAAGTGCTGTTTTATTTCTTTTATCGTATTTGTGACCGTTAATGCGATTTTTTAAATATTGGCTGGTTTGCCCGATATATACATTATTGCAGTCATTGCACAGTATCTCGTAAACAATGTTGCTCTTTTTTTCCTTTGGTATAGCTGTCTTTAATTTACTAAAATTTTTATTAAGTAGATTAAAACCTTTGTGACTTAGTGTTATGTTTTCTGCTTTTACTACGTTTTTAATTTTTTCAGATAAATTAGGAACATATGGTAAAGTTAAGTATTTTACTGTATTACGATTTGAGTAATTTTTTTGTTTGGTTATAGAGTTTATGAATTATTTTTTGAAAATTGACTCTATGAGATATTTTGGATAACCATTTGAGAGCTGTGCCTGTTTTGCTTTATTAATTGCAGTTTTGCAGTATTCGGGGTCAGATAATTGTAAGGCTCTATCTGCCAGGCCAATTATGACAGATTTTTTTTGTGACAGGGGAAGCTCAGAACTAAAATGTAGATATCTACCAGACCAGGTGCTTTTTGTATACCATGCTGTTTTTATCTTGTTGTCTCTCGCGTGGTAAAGTGTTAGATCCAAAAAATGTATTTGCTGTTCTGCTTCGATTTCAATAGTACTGTAACTTGTGATAATTATTGAATTCATTAAGAATATAATCGGACTTTCCTTTTGGTATTGCTAGTAAGCAGTCATCAACGTGTCGATAAAAAAATGGTAGGTCAAAGTCAAGATTGTTTATCACTGATTTCTCTAGGTCTTCAAGCACGAGTTGGGCTATTACACTCGATATTGAAGCCTCCATTGCACACCCCTCAATTTGTTTGTAATATTTATCGTTAAATAAAAAATAGGTAGAGCTTAGAGTGAGTTTGACAGCTTCTAAAATTCATTAAGTGGTATGTCTGTGTATTGTTGTATAAGGGTCCATTGTTTTTCAACTATTTTCAGAGCTAAGTCTACTGGAATATTTGTGTATAATGATACAACGTCTAGAGAGATTAAAATGTGGTTTTCTGGTAGTATAATTTTTTTTATTTTACTTTTAAAATGCCACGAGTCTTTTATGTAATATTCATTATTATTTACTACTTTATTTAAGATGTTTTTTAAAACTTTAGATAATTTTTCAAATGGCGATTGGGTACATGAAACAATGGGTTTTAGTGGGACGCCAGTTTTATGTAATTTAGGTAGTCCGTATATTCGGGGTGGTATAGCATTATGAATTTTAAGTTCTTGGGCATTTTTTGGTGATATGTATAGTTGCTTTTCCCACTTAGATATAAGGTCGTTATTTTTATTTTGGTAGATATTTGTCGGGTCGGTTTTTATTTCTTTGTAAGTTGTATTGTCCAGTAGTAAATTATTCACAGCTATACCAAAGGAAAAAAAGAGCAACATTGTTTACGAAATACCGTGCAATAACTGCAATAAAGTATATATCGGGCGAACCAGCCAATATTTAAAAAATTGCATTAACAGTCACAAATACGATAAAAGAAATAAAACAGCACTCACAAATCATATGACCGAAAACAACCATAAATTTAACTATGATAATGTTAAAATACTTATTACCGAAACTAACACAAAGAAAAGGGAATTTTACGAAATGATCTACATACAAAAAAATTCTAACGCGATTAACGCAAAAACAGACACGAAAAATTTGCACAAAATATATCACACACTGTTAAAATGATTACTCCTAAAATAAATGGTACGTACATAGGTAATAAAAAAATAATATATTTCCAAAAAAAAAGTTCTGTATATAATAAACCAAAAAAAAATCTTTTAAAAAATCCATAATTATATATCTATTATTAAATCCATACATAATTATATATCTATTCTCAAAAATTAATATTACATAAAAAAACCATCCTGGTAATTTCTAAAACATATCAATTTTAAATTCTGCCTCGTAAAATATCAATCTGCATTACAAATATGTGCGGATTGCCATAAAATATTTATAAAACAAAAAACCACAATTATTTTGCATACTGTATCGAGTACGTCTAATGACATGTAAAGGTGAACGCCTTGTCTTGTCTTCCAATGTGTTACCATTGTTTTGATGTGTGATTTTTAATAAAATGAATTTTAATACCATATGTGTGTAATGTCTGTGACGTGACTAAATGGATTACTATGACCGAAACACAGAGATTTCCTCAAGTTCCTTTTTGCTATTTATGTAAGTCCTAGCAATAAGTTAAAATTTAAAACTCTTTCTGACCGGCTTATCTCTTGTAGATTTTGAAAAAGGCCTGAACGTACGGCCGAAACGTCAATAATAAAGGTTTTTTGCTACTTCCTTAATGTAGTTAATTTTTAAACTAAAGGACCATATCCCAAGAATATACAATTTAACAATATACAAAGAGGTCCAAGAAAAACATTATTTTAATATATATATATATATATATATATATATATATATATATATATATATATATATATATGTATATATATAATATTTCGTTAAATTTACCTCAATTAAATTGTGTAGCAACTTTTCGCTCTACTTCGTTTTAGTTTCTGAGATAAAGGGCCACTATCTATGTGTAGCTGCTTCTGAGATGTTTAAAAGTTCCGGTTCTTTTGAAATGCCCTGTATATGTAAAAACTACCATAATATATATTTCATAAAGTAGAATGCTAATTATACCTAACTAATAAATAACGCTAAAAAATGAAAACAATATTTAATCTTGATTTGCAAAATAAAACAGAAAATTCAATTAAGAACATCTTGTATCAAATCAATGACATTGACATCTAAATATGTGCTATTTTTTGGTGGAATCTAAGGGAAATTACAAGAAGGAGCAGTTTATTTTAAATTTGCTCTCGTATATTATGTAACATGCTATATCTATCGAAATAACTCACACTGAAAATAAAGAAAATTCGACACAACTTGATTTGTTGAAAAAAGGTCCCATGTGACATTATACTGCTACGTCCGCTTAAGAGTGACATGAATTCCAATTCAGTTTTTCTAGTAAAAGAGTCGAGATATTTAGGAGAAAATGGAGTTGGGAACAGGATCTAATTATTTTTTTTCTCTCAAGGGCTTCTGCATTATATTTTAAACATGAAAGAGTCTATTTTTATACAGTTTTTTTAACTCACTCCCCGAAGAAAACGTGACCCAAAGTTCTGTTAAATAGAGTTACTGCCGCTTGAAGTTTAATGTTTTTCTAAAAAACGTAGGTATGAGAAAATCGCGTTCTTCTAAGTAATGAAATTTAAAATGAGTTAAATAAACTCCTAGACAGATGAAACGGAGAATCAAAACTATTAGATATTTTAAAGTGAATATGTTCGCAACGGAAAAAATATCAAGATATAGTTTCCTAATTTGTTGCAAATCTTATGGGGAACAAATCGTTTTAAGAAAAAATCTTGCTTATTGTAACAATTTTATTGTACAGGGTGTGAAACCAAGTCGTGCAAAATTTTGCTTTATTAAAACAATGCTTCTCAAAACTTTTTTTTTATAAAAATTTAGTTTATTACCCATTAAATTTTATTTTTTAACTCCTTTTCTATGATCGCATTTTCTAATTAAAATGTAATTTTATTTTTTTTAAGGTTTGTAGTACAGTTCTATTTAGAGAAAAGTGGTAAAAGTCTTATGACTTGTTTCCATCACATTTGCTTGCAACCGGTTTTTGCCCTTGACGTTTTTTTACGATGTCACTTGCTAAAGGTTATAATATGTCAAACATTCAAAACGTGGGTGCCAGGGGGTCCAGCCGCTTTTGTGTTAAAATTTATAATACGTACAGCTCTTTAAGAAAATACAAACATAGATATTTTGTGCTATGTAGGGGAAGGTTGCCCAAGAGTACGCATATAACTTTTAAAGGGGAATAACTTATAAACAAGGTATTTTTTTGTGATAAAATATTTATTATCATATTCGATATAAAAAAACTCTGTTAAAAAACATACAACAAAAACATAAATGCTTTGGTAAATAGCTTAAATAAAATAAAAACTAAAATTCTTAAAATGCGTACTCTTGGAATTCATTGGATCCATGAGTACGCAACGTGAAATCTAAGAGAACGCATGTAACACCAAGAGTGCGCACACAATAGGTGAACTAGCACAGGTCACAAAAAAATTGTTAAACCCTTCATAGGAAGTGCAGATTTCGTGGTACCATCTGTCACACTTCTTACATTGAATCAGGTCAGTTTCGGGTGGATCAAAATAAAATTCTTGACATGCCGGACATGTACCTGATATTTCTCTCTTATCACATTTTTTTGGTTTTTCAGTCTTATTTGGTTTTGTATTAAAATTCCGTTTAACTTGAGTTTTCTTTTTTTTGTTCACGTTTTCTTCTTCTAATGAGTCCTTAAATGGAGTACTCGTTAAAACTTCTGATTTCTTACTTGCAGCTTTCCGTTTTTTTGCACAGCGAGGTTTCCGCGGTATTGAACACAATTTATCCAAGACACTCACGTCTATAAAAAAGTTAGTTTTAGTAAGTTGTCCTTAGTTTTAGATTTTTTATAACAATTACAAACCTTCAGATTCATTTGCTTTTAAAGTAGGAGGATCAAAATACAATACCTATTTTGTTTTGGTCCTCTTCAGATGGCAACTGCGAAGGCATAGCTTCTGAAAAAGAACTTTTTGGTGGCGTCTGAGGATCAACGGCCCAACTCGGGCCAGGTTTTGGAGAATTAACAAGTTGAATAGGTGCTGAACCTGTTGGCAGCAAAAAATAAACATTTAAAAAAATACATTTACTTAAAGTTTACTTACTTACCTATATCCAAGTGCGGGGCTACTACCTCGGGTGTTTCAGCAGTAGCTAAAATCCTTGGTTCTGCTGGCAAATCTTTCAATATCTCTTGTTCTAAATCTCCATTTTCAATGATAATTTCAATGTCCGATTCTAAGACTTCTGAAGAAGTTACCGTGGAGGGCGCAAAATCAACTTCTGAAAAGACATTAGGGTTATAGGGCCATATTCCCGTAGCCGAAAAAGACTTTTCCGAATTTTGAAGGGACGCCACTCTAGCATATGCTTTGCCAAATAGTCCTGCCACCTGATATATTGTAATTAATTTACCAGGATTTAGAGTCATCCAGGTATCTGCCTCTTGACAATAGACCGCTTTCAGCGGACCAAAAAACCCAACGTCTAATGGTTGAAGCCTGTGACTACAATGAGGCGGCAGGCTAAGTAGATGAATTCCATTTTTACGGCAAAACGATATCGCTTCTAAACTGATGTGCGAACTGTGGTTGACCAGTATTAATAGTACTGGGTCTTTAATTGACGGTTTTACATGCTGGTTAAAATGATTTAACCACTTAATAAAAAGCTCTGCATTAATAAAGCCAGAATCTGATAACATCAAAATGGTGTCTTCTGGAGCACCATACAGAAACTCTTGTTTTTCTCTTTTTCTAGGGAATATTAATGCAGGTGGCAAATATAGTCCTCTAGCATTTGCACAACACACAGCTGTTATTAATGTTCCCCTTTCGCCCGAAACAACTTTTCCCACCGCTTTTTTACCCTTAATACTCACAACTTTTGGTATTTTATTTGGGACTGTCAACATCCCAGTTTCGTCCATGTTGTAAATATTTTTGCCACTAAACGAATGAGTTTCAATAAGGCGCAATAAATTAGCAAAAAACCTTGATACTTGGACTTTATTAAACCCAATAGTTCTAGCTATGCTCACCTTCTCGGGTTGTCGTATCGAAAGATTATGCTTTTGGCAAAAAGTTGTAAGCCACTTTTTGCCGACTAATTTAGTGGTTTTATTAAAAGGGTGAGAAAGTTTCAATTGTTCGGCGAACTGGTAAACCAATTTGCGCAATTCTTTAGCCTGGAGTCCATAAAATGGCTCGTCTAATTCTTTGATCCTCTTCACCAATTCTAGTTCATTCTCTTCGGTAAATACTCGCTTATATCTTCCCAATGAAGTCGCACATTTCCAACTTTAAGCCGTTTTCTTAATGTAGCCTCATGGATTCCATATTCTTTTGCAACCGACCTTTTTGATTGACCAGCAGCTACCTTTTTCTTTATTTCATTTAGAATACTTTCTGTAAATTTTAATTGGCGATTGCTAGTTCGTTTATAAGGGCCCATTTCGAAAAAAAAAGATGTAACTAAAAAAAATACCTAATTTAAATAAAATTTGTAGTATTTGTACAGTGTGTATAGTCAATTAGATTTTTTTCTGATTTATATGTTTTTTTATTTATTTTAATAGGTGAAATATTAAAAGAGATAATTATCCATTTATATGTAAAGAACATTAAAATCCAAGAGTACGCATGCGTACTCTTGTGTTAAGCATTACTGCGTACTCTTGGATTTCTGTTCGCTTTTTAGTTATTCCCTTTAATAGCCCATATAATGTTTTAAATATGCGATTCAACTGTATGTGGCGGACTGGGAGACACTCCTCTTTTAAACTTCGCGCTTTTCAATCATAACCTAACTTTTTAAAACTTTTTATCCCTGTATGAATTTTGAAGAAAGTTACATCGGAAGAAAGCAAAAACTTACAACGAAGCTTTGGACAATTATTTTTTAACCGATTTAGTTCAAATTTTGGAATTTACTTACCTTTTAATGTCACTATACACTAATATTAACTGATGACGGTCTATACACGTCTCACATTCTCTAAAAATGACTGTGCGTACTCTTACATTGTGCGTGCTCTTAGGCAACCTTACCCTATACTATTTTTTATTCAATATTAAAACCCTTAAAACAATAATTTATAAAAATATAATGTAATAACAACATAAAATATTAAGGAAATATTTTCCTTACCTCGCAAATTCATGAATTAGAATATTTAAATGGACTTTTTACAAATATCATTATCTATTGAAATAATGAATTTTAACCCCTTCAGGGTAGAATTTCGAAAGAATAGTTTTAAAATCTCATTTAGTTGATGAGATATTGTAGAAAAAGTAAATTACTATATGTTTTCACGCCTTAATGGTAGATTATTAAGTCATTAACAAAATAGTTGAATATTATTTTCTAGGTGTACCCTTAAGGAGAAATTTATTTAAGGAGTAAATCCTTTAATGTTTATTGTAATAAAAATGAAAACACATTTCGCCATTTTTATTATATTGAGGGAAAAATTTCGGAAAATCCAGTCGGGTTTTCGATTATTATTTTTGTTAGCCATTGACCGAAGAACTGTTCTAAAATCTCATTTAATTCAAAAGGTATTGTAAAAAAGTAAAAAGAAGTTTATGCCTTTAGGGGCAATTTCAAAAAAACCTTTTCTTATCCATCACCTATATCGAAAAAAAAGCCGTTCATGCCAAATATAAACGACTTCAGAAATAGAATTTTTTTATAAATTATGTAGGTTTAGATAAATATTTTTTAATTTTGATTCTAGAAATATAACAGTCCAAATGTTTTTCTGGAATCAAAAATTAAGAAAATATCTGTTTGTCTAATAGATAAACTTACTTTTAAAACACATACCACTTTTAAAATTTATAGTTAATTACTGATGGATTGCTTTCCACAGTTCATCAGAATTTGTAAGGCTAAAACTACATCTATATATTTTTTCACTATCAATCCCAAATTCTCTACCGGATTCATATCCGGACTGTAAGAAGGTAAAGGCAATACTTTCACATTATTATTCTGAAACCACTGTCTTATTATTATTGGCAGCATGGGCAGGGCAATTATCATGTTGGTAAATAAATGAGTAATTTTGATATAATTGGGCGACTGATAAAAGCATTATGTATTCCAAAATATGTTGATAATATTCTGCATTAAACCTGCTTTCGATGCGATAACATACGCCTAATCCATGGACACTCATCCAACGCCATACGTTAACGGAGTCATTAACGGAAACTCGTCCAATATTGAAAGCTAAACCGCTCGTATATTTTTCTTGAAATCTGGTGTTGTCTGGCCGCTACACGAATTTGGCCAATTTGGCGGACTGAAAAGTATTTTCATGAACACGATCATGTTCCAAAATTGTGGGTGAAAGTATACATGTTCAAGGCAAGGATTAGCCTTCCCTGTTTTCGCTCTTCGATTTACTTTGCCCGTGTGGCTCTGTTAGGGAATATAGCAATAAACTAACCTTCTATTCTGGTACTTATCTGGGCTTTTTCAACTACGGATAGTTAACCAGGCATTTTTATATTTATACACAAATGTAAACAAATATCTCGAAAAAGATTATTGTAACTTTATTGCCTTGACAAGTAAAGTCATTTTAATTTTTTTCTGGTGGCACTGAAAATCCTATTTACACCAGCATAAATTAGGTGTACCGTTTATTGTAAGTTTAATATGAAAGATATTTTATTTTTTCTGTATCCTTAGTTACGTAAACGCAGGTGTTCAAAAACGGGGTATAACAACTCGTATCACACTGCATGCTTCAAATGTTGCTTCAAAAGTTGGTTGTTATAAGTTTTGCACATTTTTTTAACGAAAACATTAGCTGTTCCAATATCGCCAAGTTTTTCAATTTGTACCAGGAATTCTGAGAGTTTTATATGTAGAGGGTGATTGATGATGGCATGCTGTGAGGTTAAAGGATATTGCAATGAGTAATATTTTTTAAATTGAATGTCCTCCAGGGTAATCCAGGTATCTTTGAATAGGCCTTATATCTTCGTTGTATGGAAAAATAGGAAAACACTTTTCTGGTAACAATTTTAATGCAAAACAACTGGGTATCGAATAAAAAAAAATTAAAAAATTTAAATGCATGTATTCAAGTACATTTTCAAACTAGGTAAATTTCTAAGCCAACTTGATAAAATATACCCTATCTTCGATTGTTTTCGAGATATTCACGACATTTGAGAGTCTGTATAATCTAAACGGTTCGCCTTAGGGCAAGACAAAATTGTGCAATTGTTTTTACGGACTTTCTTATGTCGACAATTTAAAGTTTAACAAAGTATTAAACTTTTTCAATTTTTTTTTGGAAAGCAGTAAACTTTTGTTGATGCTTAGACTAGAAGTGACTGCCAAAAGAAAGGCAATAAATATTTAGATAGAAATAAGCATATCTTAAAAACAAATGACGATACGCATAGCATATATTATATATTGCCAAAATGTAATAACATACAAGAAGACGAATTTAAGTAACGATTTTCTTATTTATTTTGCTTTATTTTTTTAGTTCGATAGTCAGATTTTTTAAATTAAATTTTCTTATTCCATCAGAAATGTCTCTACAAGTTTCATATTTAAAGTTTTATTTTAGTTCTACGAACAACTAAGATACAAAGCATGTTTAAAGATATTTGGTTCACCCCTTTAGTATTCAATTTAAAAAAACAACCTTTTGCACACCTTGTAACTTTACAGTAATGATAGGGTTTTGTCGCTTTGTAAATCGTCTCTAAAACTTCTTACCTCTCAATTATTGTTTAACGAGAGACATTAAAAGTTCATATGGGTAACAGCCCCTGTACAGATAATTTTTTGGGTAAATAATTATGCAATGTAACATTAGAGAGCCGTTATGCGACGTTTTTGTTTCTTCAGGAGATACCTGCATTTACGTAACTATTAAATCTTGAAAGCAAATTTGAAATCGGCGTAGCCAAATAGGCGAAATTACTACAAAACTTACAAGAAACCTTTAATATTTAAACGCAGTGCTTTTAATGAGTTATATGGATCGATTGGTAATGAAATCCAATCTTAAGTTGCCAACGTTTCGGAAAGTATATTATTTTTCTCAAGGCTATTTATAGAGGGTTCCACCAGTAACAACACAAAAATCATTATACATGTAGGACATCATATAGTTAGACGGGATAATTTTGAAGACACCATGAACACGCACAGAATTAAAAGTTACCGATATATATATATACCTATAAAGGTGATTGCTAACTGTTAGCAAACACCTTTGTAGGTATAATGATTTTTTGTTGTGACTGGTGGAACCCTCTGTAAATAGCATTGAGAAAGGAAATATACTTTCCGAAACGTTGGCATTTTAAGATTGGGTTTTATTACCAACCGATCCATATAACCCATTAAAAGTACTGCATTTAACAATAATTGGATCATTAAAAACTTTGAAGAATTTAATATTTAAATTGATTCCCATTCCACAGATCCCAACTCTTCTGGAACAAATGTTTGGTATGTGTCCCACTAATCTTAGACACATTCATGCGGGCTCTGTATGTTCAATTCAGAGTGTTGGTATTACAAACTATAGAACAAAAAATACTAAATTTAATCAAACATTTTGATTGTAAGAAATGAGTTTGTAATAAGTAAAAAAAAATCAAATAGTAAAAAACGATTTCCCTTAAGAAAATAGGTTTTGCAATTCTCATGAAAATTGTTTTAATATAGCAGACAAAAAATAAAAATTGTTTTTGTTCATTTTCGAAGAAAGCTACATTTAAAAAAATTTGCACGCACATTATATCAGATTCCTTATATAAGCAAGATTTTGCTTAAAACGATCTTTTTCCAATAAGATTTGCAACAGATCTTCGAAAACCACACCTTAATAATTCTTCTCGCTATGTTAAATCCGCTAAAATTTTTAATTATGCATTTCATCTCTTTAGAGGAGTTCAGTTTTTGTAGAAAAAGAACTAACGGAAACCTTTAGCTGAAAATTAGTATAAATATTATATGGAAAACAAACTGAGTAAAAATCGAAAGAAAAATTATTTTGATTGTTCAAGCAAACATATGTGGTATGGGTGTTATTTTGTACTTAGGAAAATGTTTAAATTATAGAACAGTGTATCTTTTCTTCGAAAGCGTAGAAGGGCCACAAACATTAAATTTAAACAACTTACTTAATTTACTTAAATTCCAACTTCTACGCTTTCGTAGTATCCTTATATTCTTGTTTAACATTTTTGGTTTTCAGTTATTGACTTAAGAATTAACTGTATGAATTATATCATGGGGGATACTTACCATTCATCAAATCATACTGTTGTTGGTCTTTTCACTGTTTCGAGAATTTGATTCAAAATTATGGTTGAGTCATTAAACATGTGATAATAATTAGGATTATTTTAGTGGGAATTGTTTAAAAAATAGACGTTAGTCAACATATAAAGAAACTGGTTATTATAAGTAACAATTTTACTTACAATAATTTTAATATTCTCAGTAAATACAAGCAAAAAACATTTATACAAAGTATAACAGTTTTTCTTTGTGAGACACCTAAAATTATTATTAGCTTAAGATGTGCAATTTAAAGTGTTAATTATAATTATTCAGAAAAAATGGTGATATTATTGTTAAACTTTTTCATAGGTATTTTTATTATTCCATTACCTATTTTTATTTCGAACAAATATATAAAATAATAAAACTATTATGAAACAAAAGGATATTTTGTTTTACAAAAATTAATTTTACAGAGAAGGGAATAAAAAAATGGTAATGCCTGAAAGTAAAAAAGAACAAAAAAATATGAAAATCAAATATATGCAAAAATGTGATTCAAATTTTATTTTTTTAATTTTTAAAATTGTGCTGATGCATGGCACATTACAACTGGCCTGACAGACTAAACATTAATATTTTTGTCTAGTCTTAAACTAAATGTACTTATCCATAATAAAGTCTACCAACTGATGTCCTAAAGCGTATATCTCATGTTCCCAGAACCAGCACTTGCTAGTGTTTTGATGTTATATAAGAACTATACTAGTTTATGCGGTATACATTTCTTCGGTCTTTGGTCAAGGCGTTCGTTGTCCAGCAGTCTCTCTTTGTGGCTGCCAGCCATCTTCTTTATTTTCTCTGCCATTATCAGAATATTTAGATCGCTATAGATAGCCACATTCCCAACGTACCACGGGGCATTGGCGATGTCTCTGAGAACTGTGTTTCGGAGTATCTGTATTATTTTAACGTTTGTTTCTTGAAGACATCCCCAGAGTTGACTGCCATACAATCAGGTTTGAAGATCTGATTATCATAATAATAATAATATTAATATAATAATAATAACGATTTATACTTCAAAATAAATATAAGTAAAAATACATAAATGAAATTCAATTAGGGCGAGATTCAGTTCATTCATTCCGAAAAAAAAATGACTGTTCTTACATCTGACCCTAATGTAGCAGATAAACGCATCCTATTATTAGATTAATGTATTATAAACAAGACAAATAATTAGCTATATCAAAAGAAAGAGAGCGGCGGCAAACATTACCTAGTAATAAAATAAACACAATTCGATGTTAGTTATACAAAAAGTATTAGTTTTGCACTACATGAAATGGACAAGTTAACAATAAAAAGTAATAATGTTCAAATTATTGTTCAGAAAATAATTTTTTTAAACATATGCAACGCAGTTTTGAACTTATTATCCTTAATATTAGTAAGCTTATTTATTATGTTTACAATCTGATATGAGAATGACCGCTTATAAATTTCTGTTAAGTGGAGAGGAGGGGCTAGTGTACCCTTAAAGCGAATATTTATGTTATAAATATAATATATAAACATCAGATATCCAATTTTATTATCTATTATCGATTTCTTAGAATGGAAAAAAAAGTTGCAGAACGAAGTTGCCTCCGGTTTTTCATATTAAGCCAGTTAAGGGTTTAAGAGTATGACTAATAGGATACTGTTTTCTAATGCTGTTAGTCAGGCGCAAGCAAGAATTTTGAAGTCTTTAAATTCTTTTCATATCTGTAATTTGTAGACAGGAACCATATATAGTGTCACAATAATAAAGTTAGGACAGGACCAACAGTTCACACAGCACAGAAGCATAGATTTAGTTTTTCTATTTAATACAGCTCTATGTTGGTATATTAATTTTAAATTAATATAAATCTATTGTAAGCACTTACTAATGTGCTGAGAGAATCGCAGGTCCTGCTCCAAAATAAGACCAAGATTTTTATAATGCTCATAGAATGTAATAGGTTTGACTGTAATCTAAATTTTATTGCCACAAAACCTCACCTATCCATCTCCCTACCAAATACCATCACGGCCGACTTGCTTGAATTTAACTACAAACAATGCTTGCTGGAAAACTCATTGATGGGAATCTTATGCAGCGGAATTACGCAAGCCTTTTTCTACTCCGATGGGAAAACCGAGTGTTTTAAACTAAAATTGATGATATGTGTTAAATGTGGTAACAAATATGGAAGACATAAATTTATGGTTAATATATTTACATTATCTACTCCTGTAGCTGTAGTTTTGATATTAGATATAATCTTTAAAATTTCAATTTCAGAGATATCAGAAAAGCTGAAGGTGCTATTTACTGACTCTTTTTTGTTATTTTTGTAATATAAAAGTAATTCCTGGTCAACAGGAAATTTTTGAATGCAATTAAGAAAGTAATCATGTATTTGGTCAACATTATTTAGTTCATCAGGTATTTGGTTATTGTTCCGTTTATTGGTAAAATTTAATAATTTCATAAACTTTTTGACTTTCCTTGTCTGCTGATCAAAATACACTTTTTATTTCTGCGAATAGCATGATCTGCTTATATTATATTCCAATCAGTTATATTACTATATTACAACCAAGGAGCGTACGGTTTTGATAAGCGATAACTTTTAAAGGGAGCATAAATATTTAGTAAAATATTCAAATTTGTATTAAGAAACTCAACCTTGCTTGTCCTAAGTCCTTAGTCAAATTCTTCAAAATTTAGATTTTTTAAATCATGAGCTGTTTTAAAAACTGGCACATTGGAAGTTTCAATGGTAGTTATGAAATACGCTAATTCGTGATCGCTTACTTCTTCTACATGGGATGTTCCTGCTGCTACAATTGTCTCGTCCTCTGCTGTTAAAATGTAGTCAATTAAAATACATGTAGTATGTGAAATCCGGGTTAGTTCGTTTAAAATTTGTTTTAGCTCTAGGCCCTCTAAAAGTTCCGTTGCACATTTCACGTCAGTGCTTTCGAAATTAAATAAACTTATATTGAAATCTCCAACGCAATAAAATGTACGCGCCATAAGTAAAAAAGATGATACAAAGCTTTCAAAATTATTTAAAAAATCAAAATATGAGAAGCTTGGAGTTTGTAAACAATACCAATTATAATTTCTCTATGATGAATCTGAAGCTTCAGCCAGAGTTGCTGTATATTTTTGGACGAAGTAATTTTTGAAAACCTAAAACGTTTTCTGATAAAAAACCAACTTGGCCTCCCCTGCTAGCCCTATCGCAACTTAGTGCCGCAAAGAAAAAAAAACTTAGAAATAAATATAATTTAAATACCTTAAACAAAATATATATATATATATATATATATATATATATATATATATATATATAATAAATTTAAATAAATTTGTTATAAAATTTAAAAATAAGTCATTTTAGTAGATTCCGCCCTTAAATTGTACGAAAATATAAAATTATTTATTTTATTATGAATGCTGTGAAATAAACAAAGTCTATTTTTTGGCAAGAAGTTTATCTATATCGGAAATATTACGGATTTGTTTTTATTGTTCTCAGCGCAAACAAATATTTTAGCTCTTGATGTGCAACAATTTTTTACAGCTACAGCAGCACGAATTTTTTATATAATAACATATTTTTATTGGCAAGTTGCTTACTAATGCAATACCACTGCCCTTTAGATGTTTTTTGCACCCACCGATTTACAAAACGAACTAAGAGAGGCTTTGCTTTTCCTGGAACTGATATCGCTTGTCCCAATATCGATTTTTAGGTGACATTTAATAATTTTTACTTTTTTTTTTGTTATAATCAACTAAATTGTTTTCGTGAATCCCATTGAGGACAAGGCTATTCAACATAGTGTTTTATTTATGGTCTACTAACTGGCTTTCTACTTTCTGTATATCTTTTTTTAATTCAGATATTGAAGTTAACAAATTTTTCTCGAAAGCAATTATTCTGTTAAGGCATTCTGTCATATGTTCCTGTGATTTTTGTGCTCCTTCGGTTCGCATAAGTTGTTCTCTTTGATATTTAATTCCTTTTTGCAGATTTTCTTCTAATTTGTCAACACGAGTTGAAGATCTACCTAAAAACCAGTGATATTGTATGAATTTAAACTTCAGCCCTATTCGCTGTATTTTAATATAATGCTTCCATCTAAACTTGGTATTCAGGGTCATTCCAAGATAATTTGTATTATTTTCGTATGGTACCGTGGTTCTGTTAATATTCAACTATAGAGGATCTGGAATTCTTTTTTATTCATTTGATTTTGCATTGATTAGTCCACCTTAACAATTCTCGGATTGCTGTTTATATATTATTTGTGAATGATTCTGGTTCTTTGCCGCAATTAATGCTGTGTCATATACAAAAGTCTCGCTTTTGTAATATTTTTCATCTTTGGTATATCCCATGTAAACGATAGATATAATACGGCAACTCGCTAACTTGGGGATCCCCACAGTTGACCTCTTTCAGCTGAGAATCTTCGTCTTCTTGTTTAATTCGAATATTGTACCTGATATGTATGACTTTAAAATCTCTTTATATTGTTTAGGCAGCAGTTGCTTGATCAGTACTTGCCAAATCTTATCGAAAGCCTGGGAAATATGTAAGAACAGGGCTGTGCATATTCAATTCCTTTACCTTCCTCGCTTCCTCGAATATGTCAGTAATACGAACTTTGTCTGAAATAAAATTGGTAATCGGTATCAGTTCTATATTCAATTATGGATTTACTTTAAAAACAATTTTTTTTTTATAGAGCTTTGAATGATTGGTAACAAAGATATTGGCCTAAACGCCTACACGTCGTTTGGTGATTTACCTGGTTTTGGAATCATTATTAGCTCAGCTACTTTCCATATTTCGGGGACGTATTTCAGTCTAAGCGCTGCGTTTATTAGGTATATCAGAATGAATGTTGCCACACTTTTAGTATGGCACTCGGAATTAGGTCAAAGCTTGGGGCCTTCTTTGAATTCAAATTCAAAACCGATTTCTAAAGCAACTTCTTTTTGTGTTACTTAGGTAGACATCGTCTTTGGTTTCATTTGGTTGCAAGGTTTCCTCCAAAGTTTCTTCAAAAAAAAAAAATATAATTTTTCCAGATTCTGTTTTTATTTGCTTTTTCGTCTGAAGTAGAATACTTAGGTTAATGTTTTCTTGGAGATATATATATATATATATATATATATATATATATATATATATATATATATATATCCTGAACTCTTCCCACTTAGTCTTTATATTGGCTAACACCGGCCTAACAAATATTTAAGTGAAAATAACTCATATCTTAATTTTACATTGTTAAGTTTAAACTAATTGTTCTTAAGATGTACATTTAAAGGTAGTCCAGATGAAATATCTATATATTTTTTAAAAACGCTTTTTAACGAATTCTCTATTAGCAGTTTATATAATAGGTGTTTCCGAATAAATAAAAAATATATTATAGCAGTTTTAAAATGGATGCATTTCGGCCAACAAATATGTTATATGCTCCTAAGGTACCTAATTAAAAATTGAAATAAATTAAATTCTATAGACGACTTTATCAAAATTTCTGGTCTACTTTTGATGTTATAAAAGCATTTTACACTATATACAAAAATATTAAAATTAAAAATATGGAAACGGAAATTTTTACGAATTGTTTTCTTCATATTTATGGCTAATTTTGAATAAGATCTGATAGAAGCTTCTTTTATTCGCATATCCCCTGAAGAATCTGATTTTTCATTTATAACCTCATATTTTGTCATTACTACTTTTGTTTTCTTTTACACATTTTCGTAAAACACTTCCTGTTCTAAGAGAACAGCGAATAGTATATTATACAGGTTTTCTATCTTCGATTATGGGTTTTACTTTGAAAACAATTTTTTTAACGAGCTTTGAATGATTGGTAACAAAGATATTGGCCTATACGCCTACACGTCGTTGGTTTTGGAATCATGATTAGCTCAGCTACCATATTTCGGGAACGTATTTCAGTCTAAGCGCTGCATTTATTAGGTATATCAGAATGAATGTTGGGTGGCCACACTTTTAGTATGGCACCCGTAATCAGGTCAAAGCTTGGGGCCTTCTTTGAATTCAAATTTGTACCGATTTCTAAAGCAACTTCTTCTGGTGTTACTTATAAGATATCAGCGAAACTTTTCAGTTTCTTCTAGGCAGACATCGTCTTTGGTTTCATTTGGTTGCAAGGTTTCCTCCAAATGTTTCTTCAAAAAAAAAATGGCTCTTGTTTTTGGCCCTTGGTCCGATTCCTTTCCTGATCAGTGGAATTGCCGCTATCGATCCCTTTCTTTTTTAGATGGTTTTCCAAAGGGAATATTTCTAGACCTTATCTGGTGCTAAGTTATTCAATTAACAGTTTATCGAATTTCCTTTCAATTTTTGGATATCCCTTTTGAGTTTTAGGATTTTGTTCTAGTCGATTGGGTTTCTAAGCTGTTATCATCTTCTTTTTGCTTTTCTTTTCTCTTCTTAGTTAGGGGTTGTCTAATTTCATTTCACTAGTTAACCCCTTTGGTAATGTGGCTGAATTATCTTGGGTTAGTAAAAGCTGCATTTTGGATAATCCTTATAATTTTTCCAGATTCTGTTTTTATTTGCTTTTTCGTCTGAAGTGGAATGTTTAAGTTAATGTCTTCTTGGAGATATATCCTGAACTCTTCCCAGTTAGTCTTCTTATTGGCTAACACCGGCTTAACAAATATTTAAGTGAAAATAACTCATATCTTAATTTTAAATTGTTAAGTTTAAACTAATTGTTCTTAAGACGTACATTTAAAGGTAGTCCAGATGAAATATCTATATATTTTTTAAAAACACTTTTTAACGAATTCTCTATTAGCAGTTTATATAATAGGTGTTTCCGAATAAATAAAAAATATATTATAGCAGTTTTAAAATGGATGCATTTCGGACAACAAATATGTTGTATGCTCTTAAGGAACCTAATTAAACATTGAAATAAATTAAATTCTATAGACGACTTTATCAAAATTTTTGGTCTGCTTCTGATGTTATAAAAGCATTTTACACTATATACAAAAATATTAAAATTAAAAATATGGAAACAATAATTTTTACGAATTGTTTTCTTCATATTTATGGCTGATTTTAAATAAGATCTGATAGAAGCTACGTGACTAAACACTTTGAATTTCAGAAAGGCTGTACAATTCATGGAATTTTCGGGCTGCTTACTAACATTTTCAACTCTTTTTGGAAAATGTAGAAGCGAAATCATAAAATTCCTCGGATAACCAATTTCTCAACCAATTTTTCTCCAATGCGCGATGCATCACTTTCGTATTTGTCTTGATTTCTTTTATTCGCATATCCCCTGAAGAATCTGATTTTTCATTTATAACCTCATATTTTGTTATTGCTACTTTTATTTTGTATTACACATTTTCGCAAAATATTTTTACTGGCTTCCTGTTTTAAGAGAACAGCGAATAGTATATTATATAAGTTTTCAGACGAGATTCCAGATATTCCTCAATTGTGAAAGTAATTACTTTTACACGAGTAAGGGACACTACTTTTCCTACCACCACCAAGAATTTTCAGTAAGTGGGTCATTTATATTTATTTATATTTCAACACTAGTGTTGAAAAACTGAGTAGCTGTTTCGAAATAAATTAAATTAAATGTAAGCTTCGCTTATTCTATTTTCTTATAATTTGTCATTTCTCAAGTACTGCTGTATTGAACTAGTATATTACATAACAAGTGTTGAAACTGGTAGTTTTCAAAACAGGAGTTATTTAGCAAAAAGCGTTAGTCGAGTAATGTACACTATCTTTCCTACGACTACTCAAAATTTTATTTTCTATTTTGTATATTTTAACACTAGTGTTGTCACATTGTCGCATTGAAAGACATTTTCCAAAAGACGCAGACGTGTTGAAAAAATATTCTTCAATACGCGTGTGATATATGGTACTTTCTAGCCCAATTAACGGTGTATTTTTTCTCAGTTTTGTAAATGGTCGTAAGAAAAGTATTTTTTACAATTCAGTTTCGCTGATTGTCATTGTCAGTAGTGGTTCTTTTCAGCACTAGTTCTAAAATGCGTTTGGTTACATAAACACATATTGCGATACATTAATTTCTATTTATTAAGAACATTTTTATTATGAAATTAAATAGATTATAATAAACTTTAAACGTACAACATTTTTATAGAGAAATCATATATCTGATTTGTTATAAATGGTAAAAGTTTTGAAATGGATTGCTTCGGAATACTGCTACCTTTTGTTCATTAGAATTATTAGATGATACCCGAGATGATAACTCATCCCTATCATTGTTAACAGACTGAGCCACGTAGGGATCGATTGTTAGGTTTGCCGATGCACCTTGTTTGATAACTGAGATATATTTCGCCCAAGTATCTTCCAGGCTGTTTTGCTTTGCTTATTGGTAGATTTGTCAACATCATTTTCAGCAACAACGATGGACTTCCATCCACCATGCATTTTCAAGTTTGTAAATAAGCACTAGCATCTGCAGTAACATTGAAGACGATTTGCGGAATGCATGGCTAGTATATAATTCAGGATTTTCTTTGGCTGTCAAAAAAAGCATTTTTCGTTTCTATATACAAGGAAAAAAACGATTTGTTTATAAGTGATTTGGACGCATTTTAACATATTTTCTAGCCACTGCAATCAAACTAATTCTAGCAACATTACCCTCGGTTACGGTAAAAAGTCTAGCAATATAATACATATAATGCAAATAAAATAATCGCAGTCGCTTCAGAGCGCATATTTAGGAGTTCATTTGTCCGGTAACCTCCTGCTATCCCAACGATACAAAAATAGGTTCAAGCTTAAATAAGTGTGATCATCAGCTTCTATATGTACTTAAGTCTTCTTTACTAAAAGTTCTTGATTTTTTTGGTCGATATACTTCTGCATTCATTTTCAAAAAAGCAATCAACTTTGTAAACTTACGTCTACATTTTCATTAACTGAGATTGTGGTTCGTAACATCGAATAGTGAGTCCACATTGCTTTGTATGAAGCACAAGCAAGAAGTACCTTTTCTGATACCGTTTTTTTCCATTTTTTTTCTTCACTCTGCATTACCTCTGAAAATTACAATAAGCTGTTTTATACGATTTTAACTTGCTGACAGCAAATTTGCTACTACAGCTTTTGCAATTTCTTCATTGTTGGACGGTATTCAGATTCGCTCATTTTTAAACACATAATTAAGAAACAAATGTGGATATTTTAACAAATATTTCTTGACCTTGACGCATTTCCATGGTAACTCTTATATCATGATTGCAGCATTGTTATCTCTATAGAAACACACAAAAATGACTTTGATGCCATCTAAATAAAAATGAAACGAAAATTAAATTGTTTTCGTAAATGAATTCCAAAAAAAATGTGTGCCAAACGACTATTTTTTTAGCACAATCGTGTGCAAAAATTATATATCCATATAGTTCAGAAACATGCCCTTTTTGCAACTAATTATATAAATAGCTATTTCGACACTCGTTTAAATATGTTCTCAATGCGTGTGAATGCACTTTCTAGCGAAGTTTTTTTTGTCAGTTTTATAAGGAGTCGTAGGAAAATATAAGTTCGTTAGAAGAAACGACATTTTCCGTTCGGTTACTTTATAATAATACGTCCAATTTATAATTATAACGTCAAAATTTAGTCACGCAGCACATGTACCCTGGACCACTTAACGAATTACTGCATATAATTTACGCAAAATATAGTAGGCGTCACTTATACAAACCTGCACCTAATGACTTTTAATTGAGGTACGTCAGGAGTGCATTGGAATATCATATTTATAGAAGAAATATCACAAAGTGGTACAAGATCAGTTACGTCTTTTTCTCAAATTATAGAAGTTAAAATTATGATATACGACACGAAATATTATTATTGTAAATACATTAACATTTGATTTTCGGGTTTAGGAGAGTAAATAAAAGCTCCTTTATCTATAAAGTTGCCGACATTTCAACCCTACATTTGGTCTTTTTCAAGGCTATTTCAAACGATCATGAACCCAGTCAAAAATCAAACTAAAATCGTGCTCCAATATATGATACATAATAAACTTTAAGTAAAGTCTTTTCCCTTGAAACACTTACAACAATATTGATATTAATTTACATACACATATATACAAGAAACTTGATGAAGCGATTTTAATAAGACACGTCATTTTGCAGTATTCATGATTTGGGAGTAATATTATTTTTTTAATAAAATTGATTTGCCATCTACTTGTCAAAATTACAAATATCATTGACTAAACTGATGCTGTTACCGCCATCGTTTTCTGCTAAGAATTCAATATTATTTACTTCTTTTTAGAAAATCTGATGGTAAAATACAACTAAAAGTTGAAAAGGAAATATTAACGCCAGTAAAATATAAATCTGAGCAATTACATAAAACATATCACTTTTTATGTCAAAGCACACCGTACTTGTGCATATATTGTTTCCGAGGTAGTCTTGGTCGCTCCTCTGTCGATACTAGATTTCCAGATCCTATATGCATAGTGGGGACCACTCGTAAACGACAATTGTTGTAGAGACTAAGATTAACGAGGGAGGTCCCACGGAATTCGAGACCTAGGGACCCCTTAAACTCTGCTGAGCACCTAGGATACCTGCTTCCAAGTTTGGTGACTCGGATCTACAATGCTGCTTTTCCATGTCACTTCACAGCTGGAATGAGTAGCGGTATTACTAGGATGGCTTCACCTTGATAACCCTGTTGAAAATGGCCAAGTCTGATTTACATTCGTTTATACCTTTTTCCGAGGTGGGGATTTTTTCCCTCGGGAGGTGTGGTTCATATTTAGAATGGATGTCTATTTTTTTTAAATCAGCCTGACCCGCGCTTTTTAATATATTTTTTGCAAAATCTTCATGTGGATCATGTGAAAAACCCGGAAACTCCTCGTGTTTCTATCTTGCTAATAATACCGCAGAGCTGCTGTTTTCATAATTTTGATTAACCAATAATGAAAACTGCTTAAGTAACTATTTTACTTTGAAAATAAATGTAGGGCATTGTTATAACAAGAATTGAAATACCTTTCAAACAATATATTACTCGACCTTCCCTTAAAATTTTGAAGTATAACTTCACCCCGTTAGGGCGTTGAAGGTAAATAGTTGAACATTTCCTTTGCCTGGAACTTTTCTCGTTATGAATTTTTCCTTGTATTAAAAATAGTAATATGTGACCCAATTTAATTCCGAACATTGTCATCTAATAACACGTATATACTGTCTTTTCAAATATTTTTATTGGGCGCCAATTTGTTCGGCCATATTGAAATCGTTTCGTATCAATATTTTACCAGTTTATATTTAGGCCACACTTGATCTGTGGGCATAACTTAAAATAAATTGAATAAGTAGTCTTTACACTGATTCTTTTAAGACCACAATTTTGTTCCATCATGTTAAATTCGTATCAGTTTATCCCTATTTACATTTAATTTTTCTGCAAAATTTAAATTAGCCAGTTGAATAAGATTTTTTGTTTTTGTTTTGTAGTACTAATAAGTAATTTTTTAGGGTGATTTTTTAAACATTTTATTGGTCCGCCATTTTGTTTAGCTGTCTTGGATTTGTACCAAAATGTTATCAGTTCATACCTATGTGACACTAGATTTTTGTGCAAAATTTGAGGTAAATTAGATAGATCAAAATACAAGAGTTCTAACCACACTACACCACAACTTGTTACGTTCTGGACGCGCGTTTCGCTAACCAAGTTAGCATCATCAGCAGATTATATCATCTGCTGATGATGCTAACTTGGTTAGCGATGATGATGCTAACTTGGTTAGCGAAACGCGCGTCCAGAACGTAACAAGTTGTGGTGTAGTGTGGTTAGAACTCTTGTATTTTGATCTATCTTCCACCACAGGTTCCAGTGTTAGGACGTAAATTGGATAATTAGTTTTTTAGTAATAATTATTTCACTATGCTGCCACTTTGTTACATTTTTCTACCAAAATATTATCAGGCCACTTCCATGTGATACTAGTGTTTTAACGAACTTTTAAAGTCAATCGGGTAAGTAGTTTTTTAGCTATCCCGTGAGTTCACATATAGAGATCGACGGAATTAAGAAAATATATTTGGGCCATCTAACGACGCCAAAACGTGAATATATGTAAAACCTGGGAGAGTGATTTTTCACGATAAAAAATGTATTCGGCCGCCATTTTGTTTCTCCATCCTAAATTTTTACCACAATTTTACCAGTTTATCCCTATACCACAATTAAATCTTACACAAAATATGAAAACAATTTATTAATCATTTCTTTCAGGCTAAATGTTATATATTTTAGTAAGTCGTCATTTTCTTTTGCTATCTTGAATTCGTACAAAAATTTTAACAAACTGAATAAAAAAATTTTTAGTATTTTGTTTTGCCATATATTAGTAATTATTAATTAAATAATTTTTAGCTATGCCGCGATCAGACAGAGGGGACAGACAGACATGGCGACGGAATCGAGAAAACATGTTTTTCGGCATCTAGGAACCTGAGAAGTAGAGATCTGAAAAAATCTCGAAGGGTGATTTTTTCACGATTCCCATCCTTCCTGTTTAAGGCGGAAGTAAAAAACAACAGATGTTAAACCAAAAGTTAAAACTGAGGTGTTTTTTGTTTAGATTGCATGTCACGTTCTCATTGACTATGTTCCCTTAACATGTTTGTTCTGCATTAAAAAAAAAACTTCGTTCGGGATGCTGTCATTTAATATATGGCTCAAAAGATCTTTGAGTTTCAAAACATTAACAGAAAATTGAAATTAAAAAAATCGTTGAAATGATTGAAGATGCTCCATTAGGTTCGAAAGGTTTTAACGCAACTAAATTAATATTTTAATTGGTTGCAATAAGTAGTGGAGTTTAAAAAACCAAGAAAAAGTGCGTATTTAAGAAAGTTGAGCTGATGATAGTCGCCAGCATACGAAACAAAATTAAAATCTGGGCTTACAGTTTTATAGAGATAAATTATTATTTCGAATGAAGCCAGATAAACAGACAAATTAAATAGTAATTTTTTGGTTTTTTTAAAATTTGTGCTGCAAACCCTCTATTTTAATATAACTAAATCCCCCACTGTTTAAATGTCAAAAAATTATGTGCCTTTCTGATTCCATTTAATGCTAACCAATCTCACAATCTCATATTCTTTATGTAGATGCCCTAGATCTGTAAAGGATGTCACAGATTTGCGTCTAGACAAACGTAGACATTCCTGTTTATTGCTTGTCGGTCAGCCGATCATTAGTTTCGGAGGATTGAAATATTAAATTTTGGCAAATTTTCGTTGTAAGCCCCGTGGCTCAGTGGTAGAGTCCCTCAGTTGCATTGCAAAGGGTATGTGTTGTAATCCCAGTTTGCGCGATGACTTTCTTTTAGTTTTTATTTAACAAAACTTGTAATTTTGCATGTAGTTGTGTTTTAAAAAACTTATTGCGTTTTGTTTAGCCCTGGTTAGGCCTTTTTTAAAGGCGATGAGAAAAAGGTTATATTAAATTAGGTACATCTGTTCCATTAGGTTAGCACCAGGTATAACGAAATAATTATTTATAATTTGAATTTAGTTTCCATTCAGTCCCATAGTGTCATATTTTAATCAAGTTACTTAGGGCAAAAAGAAATTTATTTCGCCAATAAGGTAACTGTATTACTATAGCACAGTTGGAATGTAGTATTATGTTTGCTTAATACAGGGAATTCTAAAATGATCATATATGTAGCGTCATCTTTTGGATATTGCCGGTATTCGAGGTGTAGTACATATTAATCCGGGAAGGAACAAGTGTACAATTTAACTAATGCAGTAATCTCTCGATCTAGTGAATTACAGTTTCCGGTGTTGGATCGGAAAATGTAATAGCGGGGGATAGGTATGATAAGACGTATGTTTGAACTCAATTACGGGATAAAATGACGCTTTGGTGCTGAATGAATATTGAATATTATAATTTAACTTTCTGTTTGAGTAAAAGAATCAAGGCTTATTTATATATTTTATAAAACCAAATTATCGAATTCTAATAAACTCTATTATTTTTTTTAAATATATAATGACTCGTGGCTTAGATGGCCATAGAATAAGGATACGTGTATTCAGTTATTTAATTTGTTCAATTCTATTTCTTTTATAAAAGAATGCCTCCTGTAAAATTACGTATTTTACGCTAGGTTTGGAAGCTAATTTTGGCTATAGGAATTTTCCAAATATAGTAGAGTTGGCCGAGATATATGGATTCGCATGATATATATCGTATATTTAAAATAGTATTTGAGAATGCGGTGAATTTCCCAATATCTTTTATTAAAAAAATATCGAGGGGTAAACCGCTGAAGAGTTACGGTGTACAACTTCTGAGAAGTACTGGGAATTGCAAAGGAATTAGAAGGCAGTACTAGGAATTAGTAGGCATTACTATGAATTAGTGGGTAATACTGAGCATTGGTAAGGAATTAGTGGGCACTAATAGGAATTTTTGGATATAAGTAGGCATTACTATGGGAATTTCGGACAATACGTAAGTATTGCGTTGTTACCAGACATGCGTTAATAGTATGCAATAAACTATTTTTCCTTGGATATACAAATTAGCTGTTTTGAGAAGGGTACTTTCATGAAAAGCGACTGGGACTTGTCTAGTGATAAAAAAGAAAATTAAACAAAAAAAAAGACCTCAGCAATTAACAAATTCGAACATATTTGTAATTACGGTCGATCTGACAACACCGAGAACAACACCCACTTGGGGATGATGTGTACTTGCCGGTCTTTATCTAACACGCACCTGTAAGAGTACGCATGCATAGTTGTTTCGCGGCTGGTTGTTTTCTTTCTCGACTGATCCAGATAGCACTGTTTTGCTTATTATTATTATTATCGAAATTGACCATCAATTTCTCAACAAATGTTGGGTTCCAAGCCGATCCCGGATGCATGCATCAAAAGGAGTGGGCTGGTTGGTATTAGTTCTATGTAATGTCCTGTAAGAATTTTCTCACTATGTGGCAAGTACCGCGCAGGACTGCCTTCTGGATGTCGATCAAGGCGTTAGTATGTAGTATCTCGATGGCCAGCTCCGCATATTTGGCCTTTTTCTCTTGATATTTCTCCAAGACGTTGTTGTTGTTGGGTACAGTGACATCTACCAAATAAACTGTCTTTGTTTCCTTATTTAACAGGACCACATCAGGCCGATTATTCGTCACACGTCTGTTTGTGATAATTGCCCGGTCGTAGTACAGTTTGAATTTTCAAGCACTAAACTTGGTTGGTATTTATAATAGGACACAAAGGTATTCAGGAGTCCGTATTTATTGGCAAGCTCCTGGTGTATGATGTTACACACCTGGTTATGTCGCTGGAGGTAGTCCGTGTTTGCTAGGTAAATGCAGCCAGATGTTATATGCTGTATAGTCTCTGATCTCTCGCTACATTTACGACACTTATCGGATTCAACGAACAGGTCTTTAATGATAAATTTCGTGTAATTTTGTATGTTAATAACTTGGTCCTGTATTGCTTTCACAAATCCTTCTGTCTCTGGGAATAGTTGTCCATCTTTCAGCCACCTGTTGGATGCCTCCTTATTTATGTGTGGCTGATTCAAGGCCGTACAGTGCCATTTGAGCACACTGTTCTTGTTTGTCGGGGTCTGAAAGTGACTTTAGGATGATGTTATCACTTGCGAGATTGAGTGGAGAGTACGAGTTGTCCTTAAGGTCACTATGCGATGGAGATTTGATGTTTTTGCCTTATTGGTGAAGAAATCTCAATTTTTGCAGCTGTCGGGAATTCGAATTGGTCAAGTCAACAAGAGATCTTCCACCTTCTCCTCGTGGCAAGGTCATTCGGAGAGTTGATGACCTTTGATGGTGTGACTTGTACTTGGTCATCATTAGGCAAGTAGTTCGTTGTAGTCCCTTAGCTCCATGTTAGTCCATTTCAAGGTTTCGAAACTGTAGGTCAGCACGGGTACAGCATAGGTGGTAATTGTTATAATGAGATTTCTGGCGTTCAGTTCTGTTTTCAGAAGAGCTCGCACTCTTTGAACGTACTTATCTTTCAGCTTGGTCTTTCCTTACTTATCCTTTAGCAGTCTAGCTTGTTGGAATCCTATACATTTTTAGGTATCTCCTTGGTTCATCGCTAGAACTATTTCTCCATTGGGTAGGGCTACATCACTATCAATGACTTTGCCTTTTGCGATGTTTAATGCTTTGCATTTTTCCATTCCAAATTCCATATGGATGTCTTTCGAGAAGGTGTATGTCACGCCCTATTGATGTGTATCTCATCGGTGGTAAGAGATTGATGGCCATTATTATTAGTACGTCTATGAGCCAGAAATGTGGTACACTATCAAACACCTATTTAAAGTCTATAAAAGCCGTGTGTATGTTGCGTTGTTTTTTCTGTGCTTGCTTAGATACCACAGAGTCGATGATAAGTTGTTCTTTGCATCCTTCTCGGATGCATCCCTTATGTTCCTCGGCTAATAGGTTATGACTGTCAATATGGTGATAAATACGATTTGCAATGCATCCTGTTAGGATCTTGTACATGGTGGGTAAACAGGTGATGGGTCTGTACTGGAACGGGTCTTCTGTTCTATTGCTTTGGGGTAGCATTGTTGTAGTGCCCAGCACGAAAAATGCGGGAGTTGTCTCCGGATGATGCATTATTTTGGTAAAATGATGAGCCATAGCTTCATGGAGGACATTTTTTCCAGTTGCTCGTTCACTTAATAAAGCTGCTAACTTCCTTCTTTATGATAGTGTCGAATTCCATTTGTGGTGTGTGAATTTGATCACGTTATTATTGTTAATATGATTAATATTATAAAATTAATAATAACAATAATTATTATTATTATTATCATTATTACTATCATTATTATGAGTATTATTATATCGGGAAAATACCGAGACTGCAACTACGTAACTGTAAAAATGATAAGAATTGTTGCTATAAAAGTGCATAACTGATTAATAACAACTTGAAAATTCTTGGATAGCTTAATTGCGAGAGGACAAATATTTTCTTCCTAGGGAAATTTTTAATAATGATGCATACCCCTCCACCACTGATTGAAATTTATTCACGCGTCGAACTGGAAAATTGGAACATTTTGTAGGACAATATAAAATTTGAATTCTAGGTATTTTGATTAAGTAATCATATAAAATCAGCTAATTATTCATAAATTGAAATAAGTTATGATTATGACAAAAATCATAAAATGCCAAAATAATACCCCTTTCCTTTTTTTAGATTACCCCGTGATTTTTTCATGATTGCTAATTGAAATACCTAGAATTCAATTTTCACATTGTCCTACAAAATACATTTTTCAATTTTCTTATCGAAAAAATGTTAGCTACACAAGAACTCGTATAAGAAGTTACAAGATGGTCTTAGGTAGTCACATTTTTGCTGGAAGATTATAATACTCGTTTAAAAAATTAATATCATTATCTATTCCTCAAACTATCACTGGAAATTTTCTATGTAATTTATCTGTTTCTTTCGACAAGATTTTTAATGCTTAAATCGATTTCAAAATCCAAAATATTTTCCTATTTTGCTTGAAGTTCTTTTATAACATTTAAATGTGTTGGAGCAACCAATTTTCAACAAACTTGTTTATTTTTTACGAGTCCTTCCTTTCATATATATATATACAAAAAAACATTTTTTGTTTTTATTTATTTTTTGTCTATTAGGCTTCTTTCTAATATCCTAGAATAATACTTTCATAGTTTAAATGTTTAAACTAAACAGCGTAAGTCGAGGCAAAAGTGCAACAATAATATATATAATTACAATTAGTTACTATGATTTAAATATTAGACTAGCAGGATTTTTGTAAAGCTTTTTTCAAATTATTTGCTATTATTGATATTAAGGTGCATATTGCATGCAAGAATTGAATGATATTATATAATTATAAATTATATAACATTAAAACCTATTCTATTTGTCTTTGACTTGTATGTTAAAGTTTCCTTGGGTGACATATGCTTAATAACTCACCTGTATAATAAATAACTATTTCCGCATTATATTGCTGTGAATATTATAGTTTTCGCAACTTTTGTTAGGCATTACAAGGTATTACGTAGAAGGTATTACTAGGAATTTAGATGCATTACTACGAATTACTGAGGTATTACAGTGAATTAGGGGGGATTAGTAAGCATTGGCGGGAATTTACTTAGGAATTATGGGCATCAGTTAAAAAAACATTAGAGTAATGCCCAAAATAGGCATTGATGTACACAATTTAGGTCAGCGGTTTGCCCCTCGGAGAATATTAATTGAATTTTTGGGAAATAAAATTTCATTTTATTATATCGTATGCTTATACTAATTTTGAACCAAGCTAATTATGAACAGTCTTCGGAAAATCACCATTCGATTATTTTTAGTCAAAAGTCGAATTAAGTTAATGATTGTGCGAAATTATCTCTAAATAAGAATATTATTTATATCTCTCATATCTTGATTTATTTTTATTCTGGCGACAGCTATATTATATATATATATATATATATATATATATATATATATATATATATATATATATATATATATATATATATATATATATATATATATATATATATATATATATATATATATATATATATATATATATATATATATATATATATATATATATATATATATATATATATATATATATATATATATATATATATATATATATATATACGCAAGAAATTACATCTATGGTGCCTATATGTATTTATAAAGTACGTTTACTTTATTTTAATTGGCAGCCAAAAAGAAAAAGCTTCTCAATTTTATGTCATAAAATTGAGTATATACTCACAAGTTTTATATGTCTAGAACTGCTATAGAGTAGCAAAGGAAATTATACAATTACCATTTCTCTTTATCGTACAATTAAGGACGATATGAATTTGCTTATTTAAATAATAAGAACATATCGTCAAATAGGGGAAATTGATAGCTTTTTGTAACAATTCCTGAATAACACTAAGACCACATAGAGTTTTGTGTCAAAAAAATATAATGTATGCCTAATGGAGACATTCGGAGTTATAAAAGTATTTAAATAATTGTATATCAGCTCCAAATTAAATAATAACCTCATTGTCAAAGTCATACTCAAATTGGGGGGACTTTGATAGGTACTGTGTTTTAAATTACCACGAATTTTTTGGTTCTAAGAGTTATCAATGTAACCCATTTTCCCTCATTGTCAATATATTCCTTTTATCAAAGTTAAATGCGCTTGGAGCGTCTTTGATATTTCATAAGTTTACATAAATTACCAAAGTCACCCTTTATTGTTTGTCATAAGAATTGAATTTCAATAAGCTACCCTCCTCGCAAAAGTGAAAATAAATCTTTAGTTGATACAAGAATAAGACTTTATATCCTATAAAAATAACACAACCTAACTTTGGCACCTTCTTTAGTTACAAGTGGAAATAATACAGTCTGTTAACTTAAGATCAATGCGCAGAGAATAGACAAACAAAAAATGGAATAAAAAGATACAAAAACTTTAAAACACAACTGGCTGTTGTAGAATGGCTATAATACCCTCCAAGCTTACAGTGAACGAACGATCGTTAGGAACAATTTTAAAAGTTATTTTTGTGGTGTCCAATCATCTTAAACCTAAGACATTGTAGCCATTATCGTCAACTACTTGTCCATCAAGCTTGCCAAGGTATCTATACTTGGTAGAATTTCGGTGTCCAGACATCACTTTTACAAGAATGAATGTTCCATGTAAAATCTTGTTTGGGTCAATGGGTAAATAGTCCACTTCGTCTGCAACATCAGAGTGTGCGTCCTTATGCCTATCGGACAGCTTGTCCGAAATACAATTAATTTCTTCGCTTTTGTCTGAATCATTTATTAGACAAATTACACTTTTCCCGCTTCCAGAGTTAGCCTGTTGTAACGTTTTCACCCGAAACTATTATCAAAATCTGCCCCAAAATGACCACCATTATCTTCAGGAGTCGGAATTTTATGTACAATTTTATCACGGTTCAGTGGGTAAATTCCCGTTGCTTCAAATCTAGAACTTAAATTGTGGTTAATTGCTGGGTGAGAGTGAGTCCCCGAAGAATTCATTTTTTCTAGAGTAATCTGCATTAACTGTAGAAAAATTTCTTTCTTTAAAGATGATTGTTTGGGACTTTCCAGGTCAATAATACTGACCTCCATGCAGTCTTTAAGAGCCTGAAAAAGCTAACAAATAGTGGTTGCGTCAGGTGTGTTGAATTAGGAGGGAGGCACAATCAGTAAAATGTGACGACAAATTGTCGTCAATTAGAACCTTCTTACCTGGCAAACTGATAGCGTAGGGTAAAAACCAATCAGTAAAGCATCTAGATTCAATCCCACCACTTTTAGTTGTATTGTATCTGGACCCAGAGCTGCAACAACGGTCCTCACAACAAGGACGTCATTTGGGACCATTCTCGGTTCAGCAGTCCAACAAATGTTCGGATTTGTAAATTAGGTAGGTGGGTAAAAGCACACCCGAAACTGACCCACAAAATATGAAAATAGTTGATTTTGAATTGAATTGTTTATAATATTTACCCCTACGATATAGCCATTTCTTTTTCGCAGGATTGTCGGCCATATTTGTTTTATCATAATCAGGCATATTTGACGCAGACACATTATCAGTGCTAATTTGCAAATTATTAAAATATTTCCGAATCACTTCTGGAGAAACACTAGTACACGTACGTTTTATATCGGCTGCTAAGCGCTGTGTAATATTAACCTCATTGCTTCTGGTAAGTTAATAAACTCAGTCTCGACCGGGGATGCTATTTTTCAAACGGATAACCTGTCGTCGTTGCATCTGTAACCATTTGTAGATCTTCTATACGTAGCGAAAAACTCCTAATTACAGCAAGTTACTACAAATCGAATTATTGCATCTTCCTCTTGTTTGCTAAAAAAAGGTTGCCCTCCATGTGACTTCACATGCATGCCTTTATAATTATTATATAAGTTTCCGTAGGAAATTGAATGTTTTAGACTCTTCGTTAATAGACCAGTTTTTGTCAACTATCTTTTCTAGTGGTTTTTCAATATCCCCATCGTTGAAAGCCCACATTAGGGTTTTGTACAGTTTGTGAGTAGAGTTGTTCTGAAATAAAAATTAAAACTGTCTATATCAAAGCAAACAACGTGAAAACGTGGAATTATTATTGTTTACTATGGGGCGACCTTAATAACTATCAATCTTACCCCGAAAATGTTATCAAAGGGACCCCACATGATGTATTACCAAATAATTTTTAAACAAACCTATTTTGTCCTCAATTTTACATGAATTAAATAGAAATTACCTCATCGTAAATAACCGATATTGTAATGAAATGTGTAAAAACTAATGAAATACGTTATTTTTTTTGACTGTGTTAGTTTAACGTCACATATTTACAGAAATATTATAACAACTACTTACCGGCATACTAACACCACATAATAATGGCGAAACTTCACTCTTTCGACTGAGCATAGCGCGGACGTCGGTGGATTATAATTGCGGGATATTTAATTTATTTAGCAAAATAATGGCCGTTATCAAAGTCCCACATGAAATCAATTTCACCACATTTGACGGTATCTGATTTGCGACTTACCTCAGCTTGAATTATATTTATAACTGGAATAATTCCTGCAAAATTGTATCTATAATAGACTGCTCAATGTGCCAAATATCAAATCAATTTTAGCTAGTCCTTATCTTATTAAAATTTGTACAAAGTAATTCAGGTTCATTACAGTAAATATTATTGAAAAGTTTCCTTTCATTTTTTTATTAATATTTATATATTAGTATGAATGTAGATTTGAATTAAGCAACTTAGCTATTCCGTTTTTCTATTCTTCTGAGTCACAGTAGAATATATTTAGTTTAGTCGTTAATTAATTAATATACCTTTTTAAACAAGTCTCTAATTCCCTAATTTCGTTGTCAGAATTTTGTTAATTTAAAAAGGCAAACATTTAAATCGTTCAATATATATAATAATCTTAGTTAAATTACTTAATTTACTTCAAATTCCTAACTAATGTTACATTATCTTTGGCTATACAAACACCGATAATCAAATATAGCTTATAGAATTTATTCTATCCAGCTATACATTAAAATAACCTAATTAGATTTAACACTGGTTGCATTTCATAATCATATAAACATGGGCTCAAAACAGTTTAGAAGTTTTCTCCATGCTCCGGTTCGGCTGACCGCTTCAAACCGCAAGAATTCCCGATGTAAGTAGTAACGTCACCAGCTGAATGGTTCGATAACTGGCCTGTCACATTGCTAACCATGTCGTGGATATGGTCCCGATCGCGGTTACAGAAACAAAATATAGCGGTTTGTTTGCAAATTGGAAACAGCGAAATTATTTATTTTTATCATTAAATAAATGATTTTTATCGTCTTCCAATGTTACCTCTGGTTTTGTGTTTGATATTATTTGGGTTTTTGCATATTTGAAGGCTGATGTTAAAAGTTTCATGAAAAATGACAAATTTCTTATTACAGGTACACTATTGCTATTAAAAAATAAACTTTTACACATAAATTGCTAATTCTTTCCCCGTATTTGTTACTATTTTTTTGCAAAATCAAAACACAATTAATTATTTACTTTAGCTGTCACTTGAAATCAGTAACCACACGTTTACACCATGTTCTATACATGACGCAATCAAAACGTCATTATCTGACATACCAGTGCTGAAAGTTTGAGACCAACGGTTAGTGAAACCGGGGCATGATGAAAACACTTTTTCACATTTGTAAAAATAATCATTCTAGTTTAATTCATGTTTTTATTTCAACTTTTTATAAACTCTGAAACCGGCTAGAGGAAACCATTTGACGAACCAGCAGATGACTACATCTTAGAAATACCAAAGAAATCCTGAAATTACCTAAGGGCAAACGAACACAACATCAGACCTTATACAGGCGAAGAGTATCCTAAAAGGCCGTTTGCAGTTCCCATGTCTCAGTTAAATAACCGAACTCGTAGGTGTAAAGATCAGAACACATTAAAAAATTTCTTGTTACTAAATAACCATCATATTGCAACCCATGATAAATTTCTTTATTACAGGTTGACGCCTTTAATAAATCTTGATCAAAAAATAAATAGTACCCAGCTAGCCGAGGTAATTCTTATTATTTATGACGAAATAAAATCATAGTCAAAAGACTCTTTGACGCGACACATAAAGCAATTGTTACATCATAAATAGATGTAATCCATTACACAGGTTTGTCAATAAAACTAGTAATAAAGCTATATTTGTCAATAAAACCATCATTAAAGCCATAATAAATAATAAAAAGTGATCGGCAGGGAATGATATCCCCGTATCTCTAGGGTCGAGTCTGTTATTGTACCTGGGGAATTGGCCACATTATTAGGACATTTACGTCCCTAACTTTAAAGTTTTGTAAGTAAATACTCCAAAAACTTTCAAGTAAACTAATTCCATTATAGCCCCACTGTAATTAATCCATTTCGCTCCTGGGCTCCGATTTGCGGACAGAGGAGGAAAGAGGACTATTTAAACTTTCGTTGTTTTCCTTTGTAAAGAGTTCACACGAGTGTGTAAGCCCTTTGCTGTATAAGTTCGTTCTGGCGTTGGAGATATTAAACGCGACGGACTGTTTTACTGTTTTATATTTCTCTTAGTGTCAAAGGCGGACTTTTAAAACACCAGTTGGTATTCTTTGCAGGAGCGTCTTATATTTTACAATGAACAAATTAAAAAACACATTATAAATTTAATAATGATTATTATACCAATAATTCCAATAATTTCAGTTAACAAAAACTTGACAGAAACATCTTTATGCCGTGGACACTCAGTGTTTTTCGGTTTGATCTAGAGAATTAAAAATCTTTACACATAACATTTAGCCCCCCAATCGCTCCGTTGGGACAGTTTAACAAATCTTTTAATTTTTGTTGGAGTGCTAAAAATTACTATTATTCCTCAATTGACATGCTAATCATAATCTGTAGATCTCTGGTAATTTAGGGTAAATCTAAGGCTAAACATTTCTGTAATCAGAAAAGGTATTGGCGTGCCTACCAGCATTTAACAGAAAAGGACCCCGCACGCATCTTATGGGATTTTTGTTGCCGATTAAATTTAATGCACTTTTGGTCTTTTGTACATCATAATATTCTGATCAAAACCCTAGGGCTAGTTCAGAGACACAGGGTGTTTGCGTAATTATATTTCATACGCAGTTACACTGAAAAAATTAATATACTAAATTCTAAATTTATTCTTCCTTCAGTGAAACTTAGGATTGATTAAGTAGTCACGTTCACAACATCAAAATTATTATAGTATTATTGTTAATATAACAATTAAGTATGTCTACTATCACTAACAAAATAGTTAAATATGTTTAACGATATTTTTATGTCATAGTTGCAATCTAATATTGTTAAAATAACCCCAGTTCTTGACAATAATTGTTATCGTTATATTTAGCTGTGCGATTTAGTTATTTACACTGAATAATTTTGCTAGATGACACGAACAACTAGACTTCCTGAATTTTGCAGTTCAGTGCTGTCAGATGGCTATCGTCAAGTCGTGTTGCCCGTCGGCCATTTTGTTGTGTGTTGCGGTTGTGATCTTCCTATTTACTGATTTCCGGATTATTTTTACGTCATAGTAAAATATTAAGATGTAGTGAGTGGCATATAATACAAAGGGGGCGAATGGTGGATGTAAAAAAATATCGGAGGGCTGGAACCTTGGCTACTTATATGATATACTCGACGGTAACGAACATAACTTTACAAGTTATGTTCCTGGTAGGCCCTACTTGCAAAATTTAGAATAGATCCCATATCTAGAACCACAGATATATGACATTAAAATGTCTAGAGTAGCTACTATCTATACATATTTATACAAACTCTGCTTTGTATGTGTTTTTTTTTAACATTGTGTAACTTTGTAGTACACTTTCCATTTTTATAGTGGAATATACTACACACCGTTTGTTTTTTATTTAAAATGAAAATATGGAAAGGGCGCCAGAGGAAAGCTGTTTGACAAATACCACAATAGAAGGTGTTCACTGAGGTTAGTGGGATTGTTAAAAAAACATTATACATTGCGTATTTCCTCCTATAATGTAGAGAAACGTACTATCTAAAGTGGGCTTTTAAATTAATTTCTTCCATATTTAAATCGCTGTAATGGTTATAATAGTATGGAAAATAGCAGACTAGTATGAAGAAGACACTTTCCTCAAGAGTTAGGAACACATTTTTTACTAGCTTATGGAAATAAAATAAAAATAATGTACTTACATTTAAACCAACAAAATAACAAATTTAAAATATATTACTTTAATTATATTTTATTACCTACTCCATAATCGCTCCAAGTTTCTTTAATATGTGACTTAAACGTGTAATTGAGATAATTCAAAAATGGTATTTTGCTACATAGTTCGGCTGAATCAAATTTCATTAGATTGTTGGGCTAGTATTCATTAAAGAGCAGGTTGTAATGTGTTCAGAAATGTTTTGGCTGTGGAGGAAAAAATGCTTGAAACTATCAAAATTAATGATATATAATTTTTATTGTGTTTTATTTCTGCATTTTTTGCTAGTACAACCCAAAATTTAACCCTTAAATTGATTCCTATAATTACAAAAAAAAGAGTTTTTTTACAGCTATTTACCTTTCAACATACAATGAGAAAATTTTGTTTATTTAGGAATTGATGATGATTTTGAAATTCCAGATGAAAAACATGCAGATATTTTAAGATGGCTTGAAAATTGCATTGAGCTTGCCCTAGATTGATGTTTGTGAGAAATGAGACGTTACATCAAAAAAATTGGGAAATTATCACCCTGTATCCTGAAAAACTGTGGACTTTTATAGGACATACATAATTATGTTTATATATCCTTTTTATATTATTTATTAACCCCTTAAAATTTATAGCATCTTTAGAAAAGATTGTATTGTTATTATAACCAAATTAAATATGTAATTTCTACAGTATAATATTGCCAAAATAATCGGTAAAATAACGATATTCGCATAATCAGTTCAACAAACTGCTATCGTTGTTAAAACTACACATGCGTAGTGAACATAGGAAACCTTGGAATGAACCATACAGATGGTAGAGCTAACTAATATATATATATATATATATATATATATATATATATATATATATATCAAGTACTTTCTTGGGATTAGGTTCGTGGATTGAACAAAGAAACTTTAATTGACGTTTCGCCTGTTCATTTCAGGCTTTTTCAAAATATTTAATTCTGCACATCTAAAAATTAAATAGAAAAAGTGTGTATATGCAAGTTAATAAATAAAAACAATTAGGTATAACGGCACGCACTAAAATTATTAAAACATTTATTTAAAATAGTACAGTACATACCTTGAGAAAGATGTTCTTTTACCTTGCTTGGCGGTGTGGAATCTAATTTAATTCAATTGTTATAAACTATTTCCATCAATCATAAATACATACTGTATACTATCAGACTCACACAAATACTTTTAAAACAACCCGTATCCACAAATAGTTCTACATTGTAAATATAATCAAAAAAACTAAAGGATATATATAAAAAAAAACAATAGAATTCTTTAACCAGTGTATCACTTACCTCCACACCGCCAAGCAAGGTAAAAGAACATCTTTCTCAAGGTATGTACTGTACTATTTTAAATAAATGTTTTAATAATTTTAGTGCGTGCCGTTATACCTAATTGTTTTTATTTATTAACTTGCATATACACACTTTTTGTATTTAATTTTTAGATGTGCAGAATTAAATATTTTGAAAAAGCCTGAAATGAACAGGCGAAACGTCAATTAAAGTTTCTTTGTTCAATCCACGAACCTAATCCCAAGAAAGTACTTGATATTTATAAATTGTAAGGTTCAAGAAGAGAAATATAAATATATATATATATATATATATATATATATATATATATATTGTTAATTATTTTCTTGCGCATAGGTTAACTCATTGAGAAGTAAAACTATAATTTAATCGACGTTTTGCTCATTATATTGAGCTTTTTCAAGATATTTTATTTTCTTACATTCTACATGTTTTTATTGTAGAAAATAAAATATCTTGAAAAAGCTCAATATAATGAGCAAAACGTCGATTAAATTATAGTTTTACTTCTCAATGAGTTAACCTATGCGCAAGAAAATAATTAACAATATATATATATATATATATATATATATATATATATATATATATATATATATATATATATATATATATATATATATATATATATATATATATATATATATATATATATATATATAGATGTATATATACTAGCGGGTATCCGCGACTTCGTTCGCGTATATGAGTATAACGAAAGGGATGTAAAGAAGTGCTTAAATCTCCTGATTTGAGTACCTCTTTATAAACCACGTTTGTTGTTGCATTCTCTGGCTGTAAAATAGCCAAGCTTCTATGCAAACTTACTCTAGAGCATGCGGCATAGGGGTTACCATGGGAAAAACAATCATAGCCCAAGTCTACTCCAGTTCTACTTAAGGATTGCACGTGAGCTTTGTTATTTGTCATGGCGAAACAAAGCTTTAAAGGAAGTTGTACACGTTTAAACTGAAAAGGATAATCTGACGGAATTAAAGGGATACGAGGTATAAAAACAGTTTCTCCCAGACCAGGGCCAGAAATAATAGGAGACTCTATTACAATGTTTTGTAATGTTTTAACCTGTAGCCGAGTTCCATTATAGAATTTTGGTGGTTTTAAATTTTGAATAAGCTTCACTGGTGTCCCCTCTCTTAAAGTTAACTCGTGGGGAGGGATTCCTGAAATGTTTAGAGAGTGTAAGAATTCGACAGGAAAATTAACCGCATTTTCTTGGTCTATAACTACATCTTTTAAGTGGTATGTGAATTGTGGAGCTGTAATTTTTTCCAATAAAGCTAGATTTATTTCATCTGCTGTGGTATTTTTTTGGAGTTAGTATAGCTCGTTCTTTAAACCAAGAAGCAGTTTTATTTTGACAACTTTGGAGTCCACTATAAACAGTTAAAGAGTAGTTTTACCCCCTTGGAAACTGGGTTGGGAAGAATCCCTTCTTATCGAACCTCTGCACTCTAAAATGAAGCTCTTTGCACAAGCTCAGCTTTCTACGGCAAACGGTTTGAGGAAGGTCGCAAAAATTAATCAATGACCCGATTTGTTCAAAAACCCTGTATGAATTTATAAAAAATCTTAAAATATGTAATAGAATAAAATAAAAAGAACGTGTTCAAGTGTTTTTCCGAATAACTAATTGTTTTTTACATGAAAAATTAATATTAATGTGGTGGTTTCAGCCCCTTGGACACATGTCGCGGCTTTTAAGAACATTTAAAATATGTAAAAAATAAAATATAAAGCATATTATGTTCAAGCGTTTTCCGAATAACTAACGGTTTTTTAAATAAAATATATTATAATATTTAAAGGATAGTTTTACCCCTTTGGACAAATTGTATGATTTTTTTAAAAATCTTAAAATATGTAAAAAATAAATTAAAAAACACCTATTCAATTGTTTTTTCCAAAAACTAAACGGTTTTTAAATAAAAAAATATTGTATTATTTAAATGGTGGTTTCAACCCTTTGAACATTTTGTATGAATTTTTAAAAAATTCTAAAATATGTAAAAAATAAATTAAAAAACATGTGTTCAAGCGTTTTTTCCGAAAAAATAACCGTTTTTTAAATAAAAAATATTGTAATATTTAAGGGGTGGTTTCACCCCCTTGAAATTTGTTTTTTGAAACATTCCTTCTTATCGAGCCTCTACAACCTAAAATCAACGACGTGTATGCCAAAATTCAGCCTTTTACCTCAAGCGGTTTGAGCTGGTGCGTGGTGAGTGAGTCAGTAAAATAAGTCTTTTATATATTAGTATAGAGTATAGATAGCCATTAGAACAATGCTTAAAATAGTAACGTTTTGTGATTTTTTAAATAATTGCCTTTGATCGAAAATTGACAATAGTGCTTAAAGCCAGCGTTCATCTAAGATTCAAATAGTATAGTGTCGTTTATTAAAAGAAAACGGCATTTCGTTTAAGATTTAGTTGTTTCGTTTGTAGTTTTGTCAGTGTTCCTCGTCAAATAAATGCATTTGCTGAGAATGAGCAACTTAAAAACGTTGCGCTAACAAGAAGAAAGTTTGCTGATAAGGACACGAACGAAAATTCTTTATTATTGCCACCAAATCTTTTTGGAGGAGATTCGAAAGTATAAAGAAGATGCCGATCCAACTGTGCTTAAGGTAACGTTTAAACGTCGACGTAAGTGTATTATTTGTGATCAAGAATTGAAGTATTTATAAGAAAAGGCATATTTGTCCCCGAGAATTTAAGAGTATAACCCGGTCATTTAAACAGTAATGACACTGTAATTGCCCCTCTTTAAAACGACTCGAAACCTGTCGAAAGACCCAATAAACTTAAAGGCTCACACCTAAAGTTTTTTTTTCGTGTCTTCGGGTTACGATGAAGGATTATTGCAAGTTTGACAATGGACATAATTACACAGATGATGATCTAAAAGCTCTGCCTTCATTAACGAAGGAACAATTCAGAAATGTGTTTGATAACTGTAAGGATGTATGTATTGTATGGTAGGTTAATATTTATAACAAAAAAAATCTCATGTGCAAACTTAGGCAAGGTGTATCAGATGACCTTATTACCGTTATACTTTCATATAAATAAATAAACACCCCTTTTTACATTTTATCACCAAAATGTATCATACAGGGGCACAACAAGGCTATATGGCTACCTAACTTTACTGGTGTAAAGTATTTTTAACAATTATTCTAAAGCCAACAGAGCCTAGAGTCAGACTAAACAAGAACAAAGTTAGATAGGTAGAAAAAATAAAAAAATACAGAAATAAGTATAAATATGCTCTGCAAGCTAAGGAGCAACAATACAATTTATAGTTTTTTAGCTAAATGCAAAATTAGCGTCTCAGTTGTTTAATGCGTCTTTTTGATTTATATTTAAAAGTAACAATGAATGAACAGGATTTAATGTCAGTAGGCAGCGAGTTATAATTTTTTAAAGCATTATAAGTAAAGGATCGATGAAACGCGGAAATTTTGTGTTTTGGAACCGTAAAATAGCCCTGGTTTCAAGTGATTGGCTCCCCCTAATTAGTTTAGTAGCCAGGTATTGCGGCTGCTCAAATTTAATCATTTCGTAAACAGTATATCTTTCGCTAAGATTAAGCCAATCAGAGTCTAAAAACGATGGTGAAACATAATCGTATTTTCTTAACCCATAAGAATATCGCAAACAGGCATTCTGGATTTTCTGTAACGTGTTTCGATTTCCGACAGTCAACATGAATCAATATACAGGGAGGCCATAACATAATGCCGAAAGTACTAAAGAATTTGTAAATTTTAATTTAATCTGTGTAGAAAAGATGTCTTTGTACCTATATAGAATTTTAATCGTAAAACAATATTTCTTTACCAGTTGTAAAATTTGCAGATCAAAGCGTAAGGTAACATCCAATTGAATACCTAAATTAATACATACATTACTTGCAGTTGAATTTGCCTCATTTAGTTTTATTATAAAATTGGGTTGATCCAGGAACAGCTCCTGATTACTCCTAAAGATAAGCATTTTAGTCTTTGCACTATTTAACACCAACCCATAAGTTTTAGATATTGTAGATATTGACTAAAAATCACCGTTTATTTTGTCAGCAGTCTGTAATAAATTGGCATGTGAAAATTAAAAATAAATTTAAAGGTTATCTGCATACTGATGTTAAGAACAGTAACGCAAGAAATTCCTGTGATGTGGAAGCCCGCTGACTTTGGCCCTCAAGGCAACTTTGCAGTAATGTAACTGAGTTTTTTTCAAAACCAAAGTACTTTAATTTTTGCAGAAGAATAGAGTGAGACGGAACGTCAAAAGCTTTGCTATAATCAAGTAAAATTAGACAAGTATTCTGACCCGCATCTATAGCTCTAATAATATCATTAGTCACGCCGAGTAGTGCCGTTATGGTACTATGATATGCACGAAAATGTGATTACGTATACGATAAAATTTGATTTGATTTAATGCGAGCATCAATCTGCTCGTGCATAGGCTTTTCAAGAATTTTAGACATAGTGCAAAAAATACTAACGGAGCGAAAATCAAAGACTGCTCCTGGATTATTTATTTTTGAAATCGGTACAATATTAGCTTTTTTTTATAGAGAGAGGAAGTATTTGTAGTAAAACAATTATTAACAAGACACGTAATCTGAGGAACTAGATGCAAACAAATCAAAGACGAAATTTTGTTATCAATATCATCTACACCCTTGGCATTCGACTTAATACTTAAAATAATGTTAGATATTTTATGTACAAGCACACTCTCTACAAAAAATGTATTTAGAGATTCAGGGCTTCCAATTTGTATTGTTTCCTCGCTATCGTTATCGAAGTAACATTCATGTATTATTCATTAAAGTTAGCCAAAAGTTCTTTAGGTCCGTTTTAAATGTATGATTTTTTTCATTACGTTTAGCCATGAAATTACGCAACTGATTTTATTCATTCACTGTTTTTATTTAGTTCTGTTATGTTTGGTTAAGGCTTTTTTCCGTAACTTTAGCAATTAGCTGCTAGCCAGGGTGCACTGACCTTTCTACATCTACATATTTTAAAACGCGCATATATGTTGGGCGAATTCTGGATATTCTCCTTAAAAATATTTAAAATATCATCAATATTATTTGAATTATAAAATCTATCCTAGTTTAGATTACAAAGGTCCCTAAAAAGGTTTCCATGAACAAAATTAAGTCCCTGTAAGTTCTAAATTTAATGGGTGGTTTATGTATCTTTATTTTTAAATTACAGAAACTAAGGAATAATCAGAGATATCTGATATATCAATAATATTGCAGTTTAGAAAAACATCTATATTTGAAAAAACAAGTCTATTAACGTATCAAAATCACATTGAAATCCCCACCAAAGAATAGGTATTCAAATTGCGGCAGAAAAATATTTAACACATTTTCTAAATCTTTAAGGCATAAGCTAATATTCGAATCAGGAGGTCTGTATAAAGAACCCAAACAAATATTCTTACCCTGTATTTTGTTTTAATCCGGACGCTTTCCAAGGAATATTTCCTTGTGGATAGTCCAGAAATTTAACTCTAAAATGCGTTTTTACATACAAAGCCACTCCGCCTCCAAGACCATCACGATCAACACGAATCAACCGATATCCTGGTATATTAATTTCATTATTATATATTCATGATAACATCAATCTGCTCATCGACTATAAAGTCAGAAAATGACATAAAATTAGAGAATAAAGATGGAATATTAAAATGCGAGAAGCTAAATGTATCCTCGTTTAGAATATTTACGAGTATTTGATACCCGGCAAAAAAAATTGTCAATAATAGTGTATTCCCATGAATTAGCATAATACGAAAAGAAAATAGTAAATAAACCTGTGAACCATAATAAATCTATAAAATCACAAAATTCGTAATAATAATTATTAACATTAAACCATTTAAATTTATTTTAGTAAATAAATTCAGTTTCTTTAGTAAAAAATTCAATAGCCTACCATATAAACAAAAACTGAAGAATATTTTATACATGCAATTCCTTAAACTAACGACTACGACGATAAAATCATGGACAGCAAATAATGAAGGATATTAAATTTCACCGATTGATTTTAGGAGCTTATTCCCATGTAGATAATAATCAACAAGTTTGGTAATCGCAAAGGTAGGTCTCGGATGTAGTTTGTCGTGCCTTAAAACCTGGGTTATTGTCATATTGATAGTGGACATCTGGAGTAAGGGTTAAATCTCGACAGATATTCATTAATTATGTTATAGAAAGGAACTTAATCTTGGGGTATTACTGTTCATGTCGATCTGATGCTAAAGTAGTTGGTATGTGCTATCATTTCGCTATTTTAGTGTAGTTTTTGAGCTAGGCCCTATCAACCAGCTATCCGTTTTCCAAGTGGGGATATTTTGGGACATGTTAGGGATTCCGGGGCACCTAATGCAAACAATATGCCAGATATTGTGTAGAACAGTTCTAGTAAGATATAAGCATAGTTTATTGCAATTATTAGTGCGGTACTTCCAAATGCGAATATTGCACATCAGGTAGCAGTTTTCAATAAATATTTTGCAACACTGTAGTTTTTGTTTACTGTTTAGTGTAATGTAGTCATATTGTTTTTATTCATCCGGTAGTACACATTGATCATAAATTGAACAGTATATTATGTAAAAATACATATTGTCACTTAAACAGCTCTAAAAGTATATCAAATTTGTCGAAAGTTAAAGAATATATCTACTTTAAATTGCGTATGAAATATAGTTACTCAAAACACCCTGTATCTCGAAAACTAGCTATAGGATTAACATGGGCATCTAGACATTTTTGATCAGAATATTATGATGTACAAAATACTAAAATTGCCTTAAATTTAACCAGTAACCAAAATCCCATAAGATGTGTGCGGGGTCCTTTCTCGATGAATCAACCGATTTTTTAACTTTTTAAATTTTTTTCCAAAATAATAACTGTATTTTTTTATAGTAGACGCATAGGAAGAACATGATTTTTCTCCAATATTCATGACTTCCGGATATCTACATATTTCTTTTTAAATTTTCTTTTGTTGATATTGTTCAAAAGAGCAACTTAAAAGAAAAAAATATATCTCAGTTTTTGGATGTACCTTTCCTCTTTTGAGTTTTTCCTAAAAAATTCCCAATTTTTCCAAACATTCCTTTTAAAGAAATACCTATATTGAGCGTGAGGTTATAGTAACATAAACTATTCTTTCAAAAATAGTTGAAACATGTGTGTCTTCTCAACATCTGTGCTATGTAAATATTTTAAATTAATACAACAAAGTGGATAAGAGCTAATTCTCTTCCACAAACAAAATAAGTAAGCTATGCTCTGGACACAGTTTTTCAAAGTTTCACCATAGGCGTAGATGCCTTTATTTAATTAAATGTGTGCAGCTGGCTCGTTTATTATCTGAGCCTGCATTACCTCAGAATTTGTAACACATATTTTCATAGACAAGTTCTGTACAGGCATTTTTAATTTTAAATATGTTATTTTTTATATACATGGTGATCGTGTTTTGTGAAGAGTTCTTAATTTTTATCAATTTAAGAGGCATATTTTTTTTTATCACAGAATTAAAGAGTGTTCTTTAACAAATAGTCTGCGATAACTAATATCTTGTACATGATGCTTAGGGTTTCGGATTTTATAAGTGTTTGTGCGTTATGGTTTTGGAATCCTTATTGAGGGTAATCTTGAATTAATAGCCTAGTTTAGTTTTTTTTTGCAAATATTATTTAAGAACTGGGTTAAGTTTCATTTTTAGAGTGTTGCCAGATATCATCCGTAATGCTAGTCTAATCTGGCGTAATGAATACTTTCTAAGAGAAAGAAAGAGGGAAATACAAAAATAAATAATCACTGATAATTAATGAGTGGTAATAGAAATTTTGCGGGACCATTAATGTCTGAAAAAAAAGATTACATGTAAACTGACGCTAATATGTCTAAATTATCTGGGGCACTCAATAAAAGCTGTGTTTTTTTATTTATAAAAGTCACTTTGTGCACAAAGCTACTTCTCATTTAAAATCAGGTTAGAAGCTGTGTATAGCATATGTGCGCATGGTTTCTGTTTAAATTTTGAACGGAATATAGAAACTTTATTTTAAATGGCAAAAAAAGTAACATCCAAAATTTTTCACGTTCTATCTAAACCACAAGAATTTTTCAGAAAAAAAATAAAAAATCACAATTGGAAAGTAAAAAATGAGCATCGACTTTTGTATTTTAAATATGACACCGTGCAATAAATAGATGTCGTCTTACTGATTATAAACATATAAGGTTTGTTACCGTTATATTTAAAAACAACCGAAATAATACTTTAGAAACAAAGATAAAATAAGTAATGGAATACCTAAATGTGGAGGAATACGCTGCATCTTATGACAGGAATTTTGGCAAATGTCTCAATTAACTTAAAATTAAAATAACATGAAATAAAGTAAAACCATATTTAAATAAATTTGTAAAAAACCCGCTGACTTAAATATAAGGTAATGATTGAAGATAATCATCTAGAGTTCTAAAGAATTGAGTCACATCTGTTAATTGTCAATATTAATATAGTGTTTTAAACAATAATTCTATATAGTTTTATGTTGTTATATAGGGGTTCCATTGAGAATTTGACAACTTTGTATATTTTACACAGTTAATAGAATTTCAGGGATTTCATGATAAAAAAGGTAAAATGTTTTTTTTCTTATTGAAAGCAGAATATTTATAAAAGTTTAGGCAATTGAGAAAATGGCAACGTGATTGCAACTCTGTCGATGTCTGAAGTTAATAGACATTAAGTCCGAATTGATTAACTGCAAATTATTGTTATTAGACGTTGCTTAAGAGTACTATTTTATTATAATGAGGTATAAGCTGAAGTTTTTAGAATAAAAAACCCCTCAACCCATGTCTACCGAAAACTAAAATACCCATATTTTAAAGATACAAATGCGTCTTTTTAAGTTTTAAATATTTCCCACAGATTCTGAGATAAGGTCACCTCACAAATTGAATCACCCACTCTGCACATATTTTTAATTAAATAAAGATATCTACGCACGTGGTAAATTGAAAAAAGTACAGATGTTGGGGATGCTATGTACGTGACTAAACAGTGGGGGAGGGGGTTAAAAAGAAGAACAAAACAACCAATTTTTCAAGATCAATAAATGTAGGATACGTTTTATTAAAATATATAAAAAATCCAACATTTGGAAAAAAATTGGCATTGGACACAAAATGTTTCTATTAAATGAAAAGTAGACGGGAAATACGATGAAATTCCATTATTTCGACAAAATAAGTTTTTTAAATCAAAACGTAGGAGGAAGGGTCGTTAGTCGATCTAAAACGGCGAAGAAACATAAGGGTCCCTATATTTCAGTCTTGTAAAAATCTGGCTATTTGGGAAAAATGATAAGATTCCAAGCGTAAGGCGAAAAAACACCGAATCTCCCAAATTCCGAACGTGTGCCTACGTAAGGATTCATTCGTTTAGCATCGCATTGCTTTTTAGTTTGGATTTAACGGCCAAGAAAACAATAATATTTAAAAGGCGTTTTCAAGTCGCTTTAATATAAACATTGATATTTTGTGCTGTTTATTGCGCGTTTTAGAAGTCAAAGTGATACAAATAATGACGTTTACGAATTATGAAAACAAAAAAAAGTGAGTGGAGGAGTGTTCTCTAACAAAAAAACCTGCGATATCTAATATTATGTACATGATGCTTAGTGTATCGGATTTTATATCTGTTACCTTAAAACATACATCTATATAAATGCGTCTTAATAGCAATAGGATTATTCCCTTTTTATCATAGAGATACCTAAATTTTATTGCAACAAATAATTCGTAGTAGTATGGTTTTATTTTTTAATAGAAAACCCTTTTATTTTAATGTAAAAATAAGGGTAGAGTAAGGTAAGTAAAAAAATAATTTTTGCTTAAAAGTTTGGTTTCTTTAATGTAATGGAAGTTTTAAGTAAAAATTAAGGGTTTGTGAGTTTTGGTTTTGGAATTCTTACAATACTTTAGAAACAGAGATAAAATATGTACAGGAATACATAAAGGTGGAGGAATACACTGCCTCTCATGACAGGAATTTTTGCAAATGCCTTGATTATGCTTAAAGATAAATATATCAAAACTAATACATTTATAATCAGGAAGATGAGACCTATTTAATGAAGCGATATTACGATTATTTAATAGAAAACCCTTTTATTTTAATGTAAAAATAAGGGTAGAGTAAGGTAAGTAAAAAAATAATTTTTGCTTAAAAGTTTGGTTTCTTTAATGTAATGGAAGTTTTAAGTAAAAATTAAGGCTTTGTGAGTTTTGGTTTTGGAATTCTTACAATACTTTAGAAACAGAGATAAAATATGTACAGGAATACATAAAGGTGGAGGAATACACTGCCTCTCATGACAGGAATTTGTGCAAATGCCTTAATTATGCTTAAAGATAAATATATCAAAACTAATACATTTATAATCAGGAAGATGAGACCTATTTAATGAAGCGATATTACGCAGTTTGCTCCAATTATGGTGGGCTTACATTACAGTAACTTACGAAATCTTATAGCACTGTAAAATACATGGAAATAGGTGAATTAACATAATAAAAATCAAAATAACAGTGAGAATCTGATAACTCTGTATATTCTGGATAATTAATAGAATTTCAGGAATTCCATGATAAAAAATGTAATGTCAATTTCCTTACTGAAAGCAGAAGATTTATAAAAGTTTAGGCAATTTAGAAAATGGCAACGCGATTGCAACTCTGTCGATGTCTGAAGTTAATAGGCAATAAGTCCGAATTGGTAAACTGCAAATTCTTGTTACTAGACGTAGTTTAAGAGGATTATTTTATTACAATAACGTATGCGGTGGAGCTTTTAGAATAAAAAAAAACAAACTCTCAGGTCTCTTATTAAGTTTTAACTATTTCATACAGATTCTGAGATAAGGTCACCTCACAAATTGAATCACCCACTCTACACATATCTTTAAATAAATAAAGATATCTACGCATGTGGTAAATTTAAAAAAAGTATGGATGTTGTACACTCCACTGTAAACAGTGGGGGAGTGGGTTAAAGAGAAAAAAAAACAACTAATTTTTCAAGAACACTGCATGTAGGTACGTTTTATTAAAATCTATTGTATGAGAAATCCAACTATTGATTTGGAAAAAAATTGACATTAAGTAGACGGCAAATGCGAAGAAATTCTCTTATTTGGACAAAATGAGTTATTTAGAACAAAATGTGATTGGAAGGGAGACGAGCACGTTAGCCTATCTAAAACTGCGAACAAAAATAAGGGTTCCTATATTTCAGTCTTGTAAGAATCTGGCTATTCGGGAAAAATGATAAGGTTCCAAGGGTAAGGCGAAAAAACATAGAAGCTCCCAAATTCCGAACGTAGGCGTACGTGAGAATTCATTCGTTTTTTACCATCATATTGCTTTTTAGTTTGAATTTAACGGCCAAGAAAACAATAATATTGTTTTCAAAAGAGGTTTCCAAGGCGCTTTAAAAATAACATTGACCTTTTGTGTGGTTTATTGTGCGTTATAGAAGTCGGAGTGATATAAATAGTGACGTTTAAGAATTTTAAAAAGAAAAAAGCAGTGATTCGACTTAGATACATAAATTTTTTTATATAAAGATGAATACTAAAAAACTTAGATCACATGGCAGAATAACTTGGTAAGATAATTAAACTAAGTAGTCATGAACTTGGTCCTGATTGCCAATGCAAACGACTAAAGTGTTTTTCGAAAATATAGTATGAAAATAAGATGGAAATACTAGGAAACTTTAATGGTAATAAATTTGGTGGACACATTTTTGCTATTCCCGTCAAAAAACGTAGACCTAAGAACCCAAAAAGTTATGTAAGGAAATTTAGCAGTGTCTCGTATAGGCAGTAGAGTAAGGTACATTAACCAGGAGTCCTCGTTAGTAACTCAAGTGTGTTATAAAGCATTTCTAGCTCCTCACGGTATTACTGGTCGCCACGTGCAATTCATTTAAAGTTCACTTAAATCGATTGGAATACCGTCAACAGATCCTAGAGGTTTATATTTAAAAAGGCCCTCACAAAATTTGAAGGGTACGAAAGAAGTTGTTTGCAGATACATTTCTTCTTTTAAGAGCAAATGTATCCATTATAATGTTTCAAAACCTGATGATATAAATAAAACGAATATTCTATAATTCTTACATAAAAATATTTAGTGAGAAATTTAACATATGCTTTGGCTACCCTGGGTCAGACACATGTTCAACATAGTTCCAATGACTCAGACGCACACGTTCAGATTATCGTTCTCATTGTGGGATTTCCTCACAAAAATTAGAAATAATTTTCTTATGTTTTTTGTTCTTTCTTTATGATATTTATTATATTTTAAAAATATTAATGTATTCATAATATCAGAATATACTGAATAAAGCGTTCCGTTTACCATTATGTTATTGACTTTATTACTGTTTGAATTTCATCGTTATTTCCCAGTTAGTTTGAAGTTTTAAGCATTGTACTAAAGAAATAATTAGTAATATTTTTCGGAGTTTAACTAATTTCCATAATATAAAAACATTAAATATCACAATTTCTTTGCAAAAGTTAGTTTTTGCATTTTTTACTCTATTATTATTAGTTCAATGCTGTTTTGTATCCTAAAACTGCTCCCTCGAGCTTCATAGTTTTTCCCGTCGGCTCTTCAAATGCTCGCAGGTACATGCCGATATAGCTTTTGGTATCAAAAATAGTTAACTTGTAATTTGCACTAAGGAAGCTTATGATCCACCTAGCAGTTTATTTAGTTATATGCAGTATAATAAATAATTTTTAGGGTTTTGCTCCTATTTTATTTGGGTTTAATCTAGAGATTCAATCTATACAAAGTTTCAGCTCCAACAGAAAGGATTTTCAATAAACTAAGTCGTCCTTTTAATCGTTTAGATTTTTTTTTATTTTCCAAACTCCCGGACAATGCTTATTGTTCGGACATCACCAAAATGGGTTAGATATGCAAAGGCTAGCTAATTGACAATTTTCACCGGTATAATATTGATGATAAATGTATGTATGTATCGTCTGTGTTATTCAAGCACTATTTAGTTTCAACACTTATATAGGTTATTGTTGCTATTCGAAATAAACCTTTTTGATGCAGATTTTTTTATATAAACAGATAAACTATTTCTAAGTATGTTTAGGTGAACAATTTGTATCAGAACTTCGTACATCAGCACTAATAGTAAAAACTCCTTCACGATGCCGCGTGTAACGTCGTGTGTTTTATAAGTGCGGATGTATAAAATTAATTATGCTATAGTTAGTAATATAACTAACATATGTATTTATATCTTTTCAAACATTGTTAAACACCGATCAACATGAAATATACATGATCTAAACTACATACTAAAACACCTACGTTCTTTCGTGTACCGGGTGGTCGAAATTGGTCTGTTTTAACAGAGAAAACCTATTTCCTGACTAGATAGAGCAAAACTGACTTAGGTGTCATGGGCTCGATTTCTGAGAAATGTTTAATGGCAAAAACCGCCTGCCGATATTTTCACTGCCAACTGAGATATAGGGCGTTTTTCAATTTTCGGCCATTTTGAAAATTGTCCATAACTTTTTTATTTTGCGGAATATTAACATTCTGCAAAGACATTCTAAAGGCACTTTTTTATGTGCAATCCAGTGGCGTACTCAGATTTTTTCTATAGTTGTCCGTTTTATCATAAATAGGCAAAACTTTTTTTTTTCAAATGGAAATCATAGTTGGCTATAAATTATAAAAAATGCTCGCGTTTAGCCCTTTTCAGTGATATAAAGTTGTAGGTACTTATTTTCAAAAATAACGAAAATATTAGGTGTTTTTGGTTTACATCGAAGTAGGCCTTGGAATAATGACGCGCGTTCAATATTTTGAATATATTGCTGTCAGATTACTGTAGTCTGGTGTAATTATTGCGTTTTGGTGTTATCTTTATAAAGTTGTGTTGTTGAGAATTATGAAAAGTATGATATGTTAAAATGTTACATATTATCTAACGAAGTTCCTGAAGCAGCTAGTGAATTATATTTTAATACATTTCCCGAGCGACGTCAACCGGATAACCGAATTTATCAAACATTAAAAAGTAATTTAGTAAATTACGGAAGTTTTAAAAAGTTAAGAACAAGACATTATGAACTAAAGGAAGAAAAGGAAATCCAGCAGCTAAATATAATTGGTGAGGTATTAGATCATCCTGGCACCTCCTCTCGAACATTGGCTAATATAACGAATGTTCCAAAGACCACCGTTTTAAAAATACTCAAAAAACATAAATTCAAACCGTACAGAACGAGAAGAGTTCATCAACTCCGTGAAGGGGACGCCGCTAGAAGATTGAGATTTTGTCAGTGGTATGAGCAAAAATTCATGGAGAATGAGAATTTTCCATTAAATATTATTTGGAGTGATGAATCCAGAGTAGATACTTCTGGTATATTTAATAGATATAATTCATATCACTGGTCCACTGAAAATCCACACGTAGTTGTGCAACAAGACCGGCAAGGTCGGTGTGGATTCAATATATGGGTGGGGATATTCCGAGGAAGATTTGTGGGACCTTATTTTTATGATTATGTAAATATTTTGCGCACATATATTGTCCCTTTGTTGGAAGACATACCTTTAGCTGATGCCAGAAATATCTACTATCAACAAGATGGTTGTCCCCCGCACAATGCAAGGATCACAACTGATCTTTTAAACTTCGAATTTCGAGAAAATTGGATTGGTACGTGGGGCCCCATACCTTGGCCTGCTAGGTCCTGTGACTTAACTCCCTTAGATTTTTTTTGTGGGGAAGATTGAAGGACTTGATATTTAAAGGAAGAACCTTTCACACAAAAGAGGAATTGCAAGAGGCCACTAGGCAAGCTTTTGCATCTATTAGCCCAGTTGAACTAATAAATAGTTGCAACTCGGTACGCAAAAGATGCTTAGTTTGTATTCAACAGGGAGGGGCTCAATTTGAACAACTTGTCTAAATATATTTATCAGAAACCTATCTAACTAAATACCTAGATTTTCATAATTATTTTTTATTTTCACTTGTAGCTGTAAATAGTAGTTTAGTTTGTTAATTTTGTTCAACTTTGCTATGTAAACAAAAAAAAATAAAAAAAATTAATAATAAATAATTAAAATAACGTTAGCTAGTGTTATTTAAAGTTGTGTTTAAGTTGCTAACAAACTATAAATCTTAACAATACATAATTGAGATATTGTCATCACAAATCAAAGCCTACTTCGATGTAAACCAAAAACACCTAATATTTTCGTTATTTTTGAAAATAAGTACCTACAACTTTATATCACTGAAAAGGGCTAAACGCGAGCATTTTTTATAATTTATAGCCAACTATGATTTCCATTTGAAAAAAAAAAGTTTTGCCTATTTATGATAAAACGGACAACTATAGAAAAAATCTGAGTATGCCACTGGATTGCACATAAAAAAGTGCCTTTAGAATGTCTTTGCAGAATGTTAATATTCCGCAAAATAAAAAAGTTATGGACAATTTTCAAAATGGCCGAAAATTGAAAAACGCCCTATATCTCAGTTGGCAGTGAAAATATCGGCAGGCGGTTTTTGCCATTAAACATTTCTCAGAAATCGAGCCCATGACACCTAAGTCAGTTTTGCTCTATCTAGTCAGGAAATAGGTTTTCTCTGTTAAAACAGACCAATTTCGACCACCCTGTACAACAAAATACAAAAACTGAAAACTTAAAATTAGCGATATCCAGTAACCCAGTTTATGAGGGAAGACACGCATGCCTACCATTAATGCCGACATCAACGCGCCGGCTTATTACAATACCCGTACGCGGCTATTGTTGCTGTTCGCGCATTTCTCTTTATAGACCGGAAATGTTTTAAATTTGTGTTTTTTTAACTTTCGAAGTGCTCCAGCTCGGTAATAGTAAGTCAGGGAAATATGCCTCTATGGAGTCAAAAGTTAAGGATTTTGGTAAAAACGCGATTTTGGTGAGACTTATAAATAGGGCGGCAGTGGTGTCCGATATGTGAAGTATTTTTTTTTCGATTTTCTCGATCGAGGTACGGGGCGAGACTTAAAAAATATGAAACAAATGGTAGCTTTCAAGACAATTTGCGGAGTCGAAACCCTGATTACTTTGTCATGGTCAGGAAGCTGTAGAAATGCATATTTCACTATTTTATTTCGAGAAGAGTAACGAGGAGCGGAAAGTGTTTATGGGACACCAAATCTCCTTCTAGGGATTAAAAAACTACATAGCCAAAATTACTCAACCGTTTATACAAGGCGAACCATATCTTTCCCTATGGTTTTTCGTTAAAAACCTCTTTATTTTTTCTAGAAACTGGTGTAAAAATCAACCCGATCAGGGTTAGAGGCGAATTTTGAGAAATTTTTGAATTAATTGTCTACGAATTCTGTTTACCGTTCTTTGGTCCTTCGTAAAATCGTATTGGTACCTCCTAGGCTAAAAACGATTAAATATATCAAAAATTCCTTCTTTTTCTACAAAACATAGATTTACATTTTTTTTATCTTAATTTGAAAAAATGAGTAAAACAGAATTTCCAATAAAATGCACATAATTTCCATTTGATAGAAAACTAATTTTTTTCGTTTTTAAAATTTTTCAAGGTGCCCTGGCATTGCCAGCTGAAGTTTTGACGTTTTTAGTTCTAAATGCCTTCAAAAATTTGTAAATATCGTTTTGAGCGCTTTTAGGGTTAGCGAAAATGGATATACATACCATACAGTAGAGGGATAGCAAGTATTTAATGCCTAATTTTGTATACGAAATGATGAAAGTGATAATATTATAATACAAAATAATAAATTTTGTATGGTTTGGAGATTTTAAGGTATGTCTTAGAAGTAGATTTAAGCTTATTTTTTGCTTTATATATGTTATTTAAAGTGTTGTTGATTTTAGTATATGTAATTTCGTGGTATGTATATATTAATATACAGTGCGGTAAAGCAAAGAGATTCGGTCCGAAGTAGTGACAGCATCTTAAATTTTTTTTCTAATCTAAATTTTGAATTGTAATCTTCAATTTTTTACATTAAGTATTGGATATATCTGAACTATTCTCAGCTGTTATACATATACTAAGCTATCATCATAATCATCAGTAACCATCTCGGTGACCATTTAGGGTTTTAGACAGGGTGTATGATATCAATTAATATGGATTTTATTTATACTAGAAGGAACAGAAATTAAATATTTTGATCAGAGCTTATGCGTTATATATGGATTATAGGTACAGAGAGGTTTTTAGTTATTTAAGATATTCTGTATTTAGAGCTGCAAAATTATTTAGTCTAAATTTTGGTTAAAAATATAGATTTAACCCTCTATTGCATGAATTTCCAAAAAAAAATTGATGATATTAAAAAAAATCTCTTTTAATGGCATTTCACGTACTTTTTGACCTATGGGTATTAAAAATACATTTTTTTTTCAAAATTTTTGGTTTTTGATGAAAAAGTTAAATGTTCCCGAATGGGAACTTTGTGGGCTAATGTTTTATAAAGGTGTGTAAAAAAATAAATTTTTTAATTATGTGTTTATTTTAGGCAGTATGGAACTTAACAAAACAGTTTTTTTTTATTACAACAAAGATGTACTTTACACTTTGAACATTTCACTCTAGATTTCCCGTTACATTGCAAAAATTTGCAACGCTCTCGTTCCACCGTCCAATTTGGCCAATGCCCAATACTATCCAATTGAACTGTTCTGGATGGTCCAGCTTCTTGACATCTTCGTTTTGGCACAGGCAAAGCTTCATTACTTGGTCGCCCTCTTTTGTGACTATTTGGTAAACCTCTATTGCACAGCTGCATGGCCAGTTCCGTTTTGAATGTCAAAAGTGGGATAATATTGTTCTCTTGTCCCAGTTGTTTTTTAATTTTTCTGTCATGTATCCAGGCATTTACCACAACAACATCAAGCATGTGATAAAATATTCTGTGATACCATTTGCGGCTTTTCATTTTTATGGGGTACAAACCAAGTAATGAATCCTGGAGGTCCACACCTCCCATGTGTTTATTATAAACTCCTACAATATCGGGACAATCAACTTCCTTCCTAGTGTTCTCAGCTTTAAAAAATCTTTTGACTTTGCGAACCGGCTCAGTACCGCAATATGATGATGCCAAAGTCACAATTTTATTGTCATACCACTGTACTGTTCTAATCTCAGTGCCTCCCAAAGTTATTGATTTTTCTTCCATTGCTCCTCTGCCTTTTGCTTTCATTTCTTTTTCGGTCTTAGGATTGAAATTTTTGAGCCGGTTTTGTCTAATAGTTCCAACACTATGGATTCCTTTATTCGCTAAGTAAGCAATAAGGGGTAGTGAAGAAAAATAGTTATCATAATATATTTTATGATTTATATTTGAAGGCACATCTCTACATAATCGGACAATTACGTTACTTGCTGATCCTAAATTTGGTTCTCCTTGTATGACCTGCGTTGCATCTTTGTCTCCAAAAAGCTCAAAGTTGTATGATATTCCAGAAACTCCAGAAAGGACCCACATTTTGTACCCCCATTTGTGGGGTTTTTTAGGGTTATAAGTTTTTAGACTAATTCGTCATTTGAACGGTATGATTTGTTCATCGCATGACAAATTTTTTTCAACAGGTAATTTTTTACAGGCTGTTTTTATGTGGTCTAAAACTGGCATAATTTTGTCGATACTTCTAGTATTCGCTGAATTATCTGCAAAGTGAATATTCTTCTTTAGCCTTTCGAAGTGGTTTATAGTCATCACATCTGCAATTTGTGGAAATCGAGTGTTTGGAGACCAATGCCTTCTTGTCGTCGGCTGTCGAACGAGAGAAGTCCAATAAATAATTCCAACAAAACGTCGAAGTTCCTCAACTCCTGTTGTCAATGGCATATTAGGGTTTTGTTGAACACTGTAAATGCAAGTTTGACGAGCAGTTTCAGTGAAGAAGTCTTCAGATAGAAAAAAAGAAAACAACTTATAGGGAGTGTCAAGTTGCAAAATTTCATCAGGTAAAAGTGTAGCTCCTAGAAATTGAGTATTTACTTCATCACGTTGGGTTCTGGTCTCTCTCCATTTTATTTGAGAAAGGTCGGTATAGTTCAGACGTTGTCTTAGGACTGATAAGGGTATCGTGTCTTCTGGATCTTCATCACTGCTGATATTATCATCCAAATCTTCTACTTCTGGCCCAGGACTCTCCTGAAGTTCGTCGTCGGAGAGTTCGGAATCTTCGCTTTCACTAGGCACATCCCTTATGTAAAATACTGTTTGTCGCGCAGTTTTTACTTTTTTTCCATAAAAAAGTTTGCTTGGTATATTTTGAAAACTATCTGGATCCATATTCTAAAAAAGAAAATTCAAAATTATAAATTTCCTAAAAAAATATTTTTGCGGCAAAAACAGATTTTTACGCACAATGTTCCCATTTGGGAACAAAACTTCAAATATGCTCTTTATTACTTTATTTTCGAAAAATATTTGAAGTAAACGTCCTAACATACAACAAACATATTATAAAAAAATATGAAGTATTACTTACCTAAAAATGTAACTATCGAGCACTAAACGTAGCGTAAAAACACGTTATGTTTCGCCAGAGCGGATAGAATTCGAAATAACAAACAGTTTGTCTATACCTGCCATCTATTGGGAGAATGATTTAGTATTAAATATTAGCTTCCCGAGAAGGAACACCGCGCATTAAAACATTATTTTGCAAGTCGTATTTAATAAATATTTACAAAAAGATATTTTGTTCCCATTTGAACAAAATGTAATAAAAATTCATATATTTTGTATAACACATTATTTGAACACATTATTTGATAACAATCAAAATATACAGAGTAGTTCTAAAGGGAAGAAACAGCTACATGAAAATAAAAAAAATGTATTCATGAAAAATTCAACTTGCTTAAAAAACGATGTATATCATTTTGTCTTTATAAACATTTATTTTCACTAAGCAACGTCGTAAAATATAACTAATTTATTTTCTTTTTTGCTACTTAGACAATTTTCTTTATATAGCTAACAGCTCTCTAAATAAAATAAGAATTAATCTTTTTTTTTTATTTTAAGGAGTGAAACGCCAACCACTACAGGGTGATTCTAACAGAGTAAAATATTTTTCAAAAGGGAAGATATGTTTTTTGTTTAAAAAATTAATATTATTTTTAGTCCCAATAAAACACAAAAATCTGTTATATATTTTTGCATATCGATTTGGGGGTCTTTTTATTAGATTAGCGTTTTTGCATACTACATAGTGTTTTTGATATACATGTTCTTGACATTTGGAATTGACAGCTGTTAAACTGCAAAAAATGGCAACATAATATGAGTCTGAACTCTGAAGATTTAATTTTGAAGTCAAGTTATTAACTTTACTTCAGCGGCTATTGTTTCTATCCTGCTGAAAATGGGTGGGATGTCTATATATATCTTGCTAGTAACGGGGGCCGACTAATGATGTCTAGAAAATCCACCAGTAGGTGTAATATCGGTACCAAGTGCGTGTATAAACATATGTAACGTTGACAGAAAAAGTGTTTAACTATAATTCCTATGAATTTTCAGATACATTTTAAGTATACTTAATTTTCATAACTATTACTGATAGAGCAGTACATACCTTGCCGTCGCTCTTTCTATAAGCCTCGTATATTTTCCAGACCAACTCCGGTCCTGCATTGGCGACTTGCTTGCCCACCTCGTAGTGATTGGTTATGGGGTTTGTGTCGAGTGGCGGCCGAAGATCACGATCCCCCCCTCCTCCTCCCCCACTCCTCAGTTTCGAGAACATGTTAGAGGTGGGAACGCGAGGTTGGGAGTTCGCGGGAGGATTACATATCTGCGCCCCCCCGGGAGGCGTCCCGAAGAAGGACGCCCTGTCTAGCAGTCGAAACGTTGTCGCGGGGTTAAGGCACCGGCGGAGGTAAACTGTACTAGTCGCAAGGAATGCATCTCAACTGGGATCTATAAACAAATAAAATATTTGAGAATGTCATAGTTCTATAGGAAACAAACTTGGGGCATAAATGCCTCATATGTAGTGTACTTAGCAATTAGGAATTAGTTTAAAGCCGACTTCAAAAAGTTAAAATTTTTATCTGTTAACGAGATTTCTCATTAATATTAACGCCTTAACGTATATATATATATATATATATATATATATATATATATATATATATATATATATATATACAATAAATGGACAAAGTGAAACATTTCATTACGAGGAAAGTTCTATTATAAGGGCCTCACTCATTTTGTATCCAAATATCCAGAGCTTACCTTATAGCAGAACTATCATAATATTATAATTTATGCAATGTCTTTAAATTTAGTGCCAATTTAATGTATCATATTATATGCGTGATGGAATGTTCCTTCATGTTTATTTGTATATATTTTTTAGCGATTTTTCTACATTTTTATATTGTGTTTGTCTAACCGAATGTCACTAATCTTTTGAATATTATATTGCGCATGCTTAAATAAGAATTTATTTATTTATATATCTAAGATTATTCAGATATATTTTTTTAATTTTCGTACACAGATTCATTTACTTATCATATCTACTTAAACAATATTACTGCGTTCATACTGCAAGTTTTTAAATTTTGCTTTTTATTTGTTGTTATTTTATTTTAATTTTAATTTGTTTTATTTTTTGTAAATGTATTTACATAATCTGTAAAAAATTAATTATTATATTTTTTATTTACTTTAATAAAAAAAAGGTATTTAATATAGAACATGGAATTTTTTATTTTTCAAACATTTAGTTAAGTCGCCATTTTTGCATACCAATTTGACAAAATTTACTTAGATCAAAATACAAGAGTTCTAACCACACTACACCACAACTTGTTACGTTCTGGACGCGCGTTTCGCTAACCAAGTTAGCATCATCAGCAGATGATATAAACTAAAGTAACTTATCCTAACCCAGACTATTTATAGGTAAATGTGGTCACCCTTGGTTGCACCCGACTGCACCGTTGCCAAGTAAACAATAGAGAGGACTATAGGGAATAGGCCCTCTGTCTTTATTTAGTGCTTTCTTACCACATTTAACTATTTCTATTCTCTCAAATGCATCCAATAATCTATTATTAGATACATTTTTAATCAACTTAAGATTATTTATTCCTATTCGGTGATTGTTTTCCAAAGCATGTTGGGCAACGCTTGACTTTTCTGTTCTTCCGTATCTTAAATGTGCCATGTGTTCTTTAAAACGAATGTTTATGGAGCGTTTAGTTTGCCCAACATATTTTAGATCGCAGTCATTACAGCTAATTTCATAGATGCCACTCCTCTCCCTCAAGTCGACTTTGTCTTTGGGGTTTCCAAGAGGATTTTTCAAACTATTCTCCGTTTTGTAGGCTACTCTAAAACCTACGTTTTTAAATACTTTTTCTAGACCTCTCGTATATCTGGGATCATATGGGGTTACTATGAATTTGTTGGAAGCCTCAGGTATTTGAAGAGTAGTGGCATCTTTTAACATTTTCTTATGCTTATGTCTATTTACTAGTTTATGTACAAAATTATCATTATATCCATTACTTTTAGCTATATTTTTAATCCGATTCATTTCATTGTTAAAACGTTCTTTACTTAGTAGAAAATTGACTAACCTGTGAGTTAAGAAATGGAATGCTGCCATTTTGTGTTGACGGCAATGAAATGAGTCGGATGTTATATATCTATCAGTATTAGTAAATTTCCTATAAATATCAAATTCTAATTTATCGTTATTTCTAATAACTAACGTGTCGAGAAAAGGTAATTGCTCATTGTTCTTTTTTTCGTACGTAAAATTAATGGAAGGATATTTATTGTTTAATGTTTCTAAGAAAGTGTCCAAATTTTCTGTTTTAGTATCAAAAATAGCAAATATATCATCTACGTATCTATACCACACCCTTGGAAAATACTTGAGTTCTTTTTTGAATTGGGTTTCTAATCTGCCCATAAACAAATTTGCAAGGAACGGAGATAAGCAATTGCCCATCGCATTTCCCTCTAGTTGTTTATAATATTTATTGTTGTACTGAAAAAAATTTTGATTCATACTTAATTTTGTGAGAAGTAAATACTCATCAATAATTTCTTTTTTCAAATTATTGATTTCAAGTAGTTCCTTTAGGTACTCTAAAGCTAGTGGTATGGGTACACTAGGAAACATTGAGCTTACATCAAAAGATATTAAAATTTCACCTTCTTTTAAGTGAACATTCTTAATTTTATCTAAGAATTCTAACGAGTTTGTAACCTCAAAGTTATCATACGAGATATTTAATTTGCCGAATTCTTCTACTAACCATTTTGAAATATTGTACGTTGATGATCCAACAGCTGAAACAATAGGTCTCATGGACTTCCCAGGTTTATGAATTTTGGGAAGGCAATACAGTTTAGATAACTGTGGGTTACTATGTGTTAGTTTGAATTTTAGTTTATCGGACACAAGGTTTTTACACTGTTTTAAAGTACTTTTTACTTCTGTTATCATTTTTGATAACGGGTTTTTCTCAATTAAATCGTAAGGACCAGTTTGAATCAAATTGTCTACTCTTTCAAAATAATCTGTTTTGTCTAGTATAACAACCTTATTTCCTTTGTCAGCTTTTAAATAAAAACATTCCTTTTTTTTCAGTCCCTGGATAATTTCAGTGTTTTTACGAGAAACATATTTTGACTTGTTGTTAACAACGTTTTTTGAGATTTGATTTCTGCAAGCCTCTCTAATGAATACCTGAGTTGACTCTGGCACTTATTGAATGGAACTTTCGATATTCCCTATAATAGTTGGTAAACTATTTTTTACTGGAGGCTCTGCTCTTCAGTCAAGATCCCTAAACAATCACCCGTTACTGGGAAGGTTGAATCTTTTGCCAAACAAAAGTGGCTAGATTTAGAAATTAAAAATCTGTATAGCAAACGAAGTATGCTTGAAATTGAAGCAAACGGATTATTTAAAAAAATCACTTATAAGCTTAGTAATTTAGAATTTGAACAGTGGTTAGATTTCCAAAGAAAAATGTTCGTAGTTATCGATGCCAAATTTTTGAAGAAAATGTGTTCACTTAAAAACAAACTGAGAAAGTTGAAACCACAAAAACAAATTTCTTCGGAAGTCGAGAACATTGTAGAAAATCTTACTTCTCAGTCTTTTGATAATAGAGAAATCGCCCTTTTGAATAAAGGTTTGAATTTTGCAGAGCCTCCAGTAAAAAATAGTTTACCAACTATTATAGGGAATATCGAAAGTTCCATTCAATACGTGCCAGAGTCAACTAAGGGATTCATTAGACAGGCTTGCAGAAATCAAATCTCAAAAAACGTTGTTAACAACAAGTCAAAATATGTTTCTCGTAAAAACGCTGAAGTTATCTAGGGACTGAAGAAAAAGGAATGTTTTTATTTAAAAGCTGACAAAGGAAATAAGGTTGTTATACTAGACAAAACAGATTATTTTGAAAGAGTAGACAATTTGGTTCAAACTGGTCCTTACGATTTAATTGAGAAAAACCCGTTATCAAAAATGATAACAGAAGTAAAAAGTACTTTAAAACAGTGTAAAAATCTTGTGTCCGATAAACTAAAATTCAAACTAACACATAGTAACCCACAGTTATCTAAACTGTATTGCCTTCCCAAAATTCATAAACCTGGGAAGTCCATGAGACCTATTGTTTCAGCTGTTGGATCACCAACGTACAATATTTCAAAATGGTTAGTAGAAGAATTCGGCAAATTAAATATCTCGTATGATAACTTTGAGGTTACTAACTCGTTAGAATTCTTAGATAAAATTAAGAATGTTTACTTAAAAGAAGGTGAAATTTTAATATCTTTTGATGTAAGCTCATTGTTTCCTAGTGTACCTATACCACTAGCTTTAGAGTACCTAAAGGAACTACTTGAAATCAATAATTTGAAGAAAGAAATTATTGATGAGTATTTACTTCTCACAAAATTAAGTATGAATGAAAATTTCTTTCAGTACAGCAATAAATATTATAAACAACTAGAGGGAACTGCGATGGGCAATTGCTTATCTCCGTTCCTTGCAAATTTGTTTATGGGCAGATTAGAAACCCAATTCAAAAAAGAACTCAAGTATTTTCCAAGGGTGTGGTATAGATACGTAGATGATATATTTGCTATTTTTGATACTAAAACAGAGAATTTGGACACTTTCTTAGAAACATTAAACAATAAATATCCTTGCATTAATTTTACGTACGAAAAGGAGAACAATGGGCAATTACCTTTTCTCGACACGTTAGTTATTAGAAATAACGATAAATTAGAATTTGATATTTATAGGAAATTTACTAATACTGATAGATATATAACATCCGACTCATTTCATTGCCGTCAACACAAAATGGCAGCATTCCATTTCTTAACTCACAGGTTAGTCAATTTTCTACTCAGTAAAGAACGTTTTAACAATGAAATGAATCGGATTAAAAATATAGCTAAAAGTAATGGATATAATGATAATTTTTTACATAAACTAGTAAATAGACATAAGCATAAGAAAATGTTAAAAGATGCCACTACTCTTCAAATACCTGAGGCTTCCAATAAATTCATAGTAATCCCATATGATCCCAGATATACGAGAGGTCTAGAAAAAGTATTTAAAAACGTAGGTTTTAGAGTAGCCTACAAAACGGAGAATAGTTTGAAAAATCTCCTTGGAAACCCCAAAGACAAAGTCGACTTGAGGGAGAGGAGTGGCATCTATGAAATTAGCTGTAATGACTGCGATCTAAAATATGTTGGGCAAACTAAACGCTCCATAAACATTCGTTTTAAAGAACACATGGCACATTTAAGATACGGAAGAACAGAAAAGTCAAGCGTTGCCCAACATGCTTTGGAAAACAATCACCGAATAGGAATAAATAATCTTAAGTTGATTAAAAATGTATCTAATAATAGATTATTGGATGCATTTGAGAGTATAGAAATATTAAATGTGGTAAGAAAGCACTAAATAAAGACAGAGGGCCTATTCCCTATGGTCCCCTCTATTGTTTACTTGGCAACGGTGCAGTCGGGTGCAACCAAGGGTGACCACATTTACCTATAAATAGTCTCGGTTAGGATAAGTTACTTTAGTTTATATCATCTGCTGATGATGCTAACTTGGTTAGCGAAACGCGCGTCCGGAACGTAACAAGTTGTGGTGTAGTGTGGTTAGAACTCTTGTATTTTGATCTATCTTCCACCACAGGTTCCAGTGTTAGGACTTAAAATTTACTTAGTTCATCCTTATTTCATACTTAATTTTTATGCAAAATTTCATCTTAATTAGACTAGTAGTATTTGAACACTGATATTTTAGGTCTAACAACTAGCTGGTCAAAAAGACCTTGTTCTGCTTTTTCCCTAAAATGGCGCGATGAGTTTCCAGAAGAATTATAAGAATATAGGGCGCATCCACCACATCGTCCAGAAGTGATATTGAAGAAAAAACATACTGGTTTTTTAGAAAAAATTCGCAGTAAAATAATACAAAAAAATAAGGTTAAAAGGCCTCGGTAACCAGACGAATATTTCAAAAACAAAATCATGTAAATTGGTGCAGTACAACTCTCTCACGAACTTGCTGAAAAATCTTACATAGTGTTTTAAACATATGGATTGGGCCACCGTTTTGTTTCTCGATAATGACTGCTCACCAAATTTCTACCAATTTAGCCTTATATCACATTTGATTTTTGTGCAAAGTAGATTAGTCAATTTTTAATAAAAAATTAAAGTCAATCGGATAAGTAGCTAAATGCTGCGAACAGACAGACCGACAAAATTAAGAAAACATATTTTTTGGCATCCAGGGACGGAAACGTGAAGGTTTGAAAAATCTCGGAAGATGATTTTTTTGCGATTACAATCTCTTACAAGATAAGTAAAAACAAATGGCATTTTAGCTTCTAGTGAACATAAAACAATAAAAAAAGAATCATAAACCATATGTATATAAGTAATAATAATAATATAAACTAATAATGAAAATTAAAAATTTTCTATTAGTGCAGATTCTTCTCTAAAGTTGTCCAGCTGAACTAAATAATTGTTCAATAGCTACAGGTGGGAGTTGTTGATAAAAATGTTGCCACAGCCTGTTTTAAGCGTACCTTCTAATCGGTAGCACTGTACAGAAAATACATTCTTTCAATAGTTTTTCTTGGGTTCTTGTCGGTTTTTTAATGGTAGTTAAGGCAACATACATTGTGACTCCTGGCTTTCGTTGGGAGCATTAAATGATAGTATGTTTTCATCCATGTACACCAACATCATAACAAGAAAATGATCCTTGTTTGGAGCATGTTCTGCATTACAGCAGACACAATGATCCATTCTAGTCAAACGACGATTGCGATGTCGCTCTTATTAGAGCTCATCAGGCCGTCATAGACTAGCGAGCCCCGTGTAGGGCAAAGGAACAAAATAGAATCACAAAAACAACTACTTCGCTGGCTAATACCACGACCGGCATTGAATTACAATGTAACTCCTGGCTTTCGTTGGGATCATTAAATGGTAGTATATTTTCATTCCACGTACACCAACGTCATAACAAGAAAATGATCCTTGTTTGGAACATGTCCTGCACATAGCAGACACAATGATTCATTTTAGTCAAACGACGATCGCGATTTCGCTCTTATTTAAGCTCATCAGCCCGCAATAGACTAGCGAGCCCCGTGTAGGGCAAGGCACAATATATATATATATATATATATATATATATATATATATATATATATATATATATATATATATATATATATATATATATATATATATATATATATATATATATATATATATATATATATATATATATATATATATATATATATATATATATATATATATATATATATATATATATATATATATATATATATATATATATATATATATATATATATATATATATATATATATATATATATATATATATATATATATATATATATATATATATATATATATATATATATATATATATAACATAAAAGGGATTTAAATGGGACAAACCACGCAAAATAAATTTATTGTACGGTAGACATTTTCTCGCAAAATTGGAGATTAAATGGATAGTCCTTTCCCATTTTTCCCTATCAAATAAATCTCAATGATACTATTAAGGACCCCCATTTTCATCCTACACAAGCGAAACAATACTCCTGAAGATGTTTTCTTATCTCTATGGACCAAGTTAAACTGATTAAAAGTTTTCCTTGCGAAATGGAGTTAAAAACAATTTATAAGCGAACTAAAGTTTTTCATTGTTTTAATTCGTTTTCTTCGCAAGTTTCCAGTCATCCTAACCTATTTTCCCGGCTGTTTTCTTAAATAAGCGGTTTAATTTCACTTATATAATTTTTAATTCACTTAATAATATAAAGCTGAGAAATTACTTCCTGTCAGGGTTTCTTTTGGCAACACCTGCAGCCAGATGTGCTAAATGTTTGCTTTTGTTATGGTGAAATATATAAAGTTAACAAAAAGGAGCCTAGAAAAATCGTAATACTTCAAAATAACAGTGTTCACAGACGCATAGGGCTTTGCTCGAATAAACAGTGACGGACTAAAATTTCTAAAATTAAATATAAATTTATATCTAAAAATTTATAAATTCATCAAAATTATCACCATAGCTCTTAATTTGGAGAGAAAATTAAACTATATATTTTAATAATAATGAACTTTAAAAGGCTTCAGAAAAGCGGTAAACCATCAATTAAGGTTAACAATAACCATATAAATGCGTGCCTTTAAAAATATGAGCCAAGAAACCATAATAAATATGACGGGCTACACTGAAACTTATCTATGTCATTGCAATTCTGAAGTAATAGACAAAAATGCGAGATGGGTGTTTAAAGGCAGCAAAGTGAGGTGACTCTGCCGGGAATGAAACGAACTGACCCTGCTGCATTCGGTTGCTCAGTATCTCAAAAGTCATTTTGCATTTGTTACAACTATTTCAATTGTGTTTATTATTTTCGTTTGCATTGCTTCATATATCTTCTAAACTTACATTGACAGCCCTAGGAAGTTTTGATGAATGTTTTATTTTTTGAAAAGAGCTTCCCGACAATTTTTAACTGTCTTTTATTACATATATGACCAATTCAGCTGACCATTCATTTTAGTATGAAATAGATTTTAGAAAAAAACGAAATTTATGTTTTAATTTCTGTCGAAAGAAACATCGATTCGCTGGTGATATGTCACTTTCTTGATAACGGATTAACCTCTTGGAGCGCACAGCAGCACTAGCGTTTAATCAGTTCCGTGAAAATGTCTTGTTACTATTACTACTCTAGAATAATAAGACTTGCCTATTGGAGAGTATCAGGATTCCTCCTCTTATCAGATTTATTTGCGTATATCACGCGCATAACCATTTTTTGTCAAACCCGGCCACCATGTCCAATACAGTATGGTACTAGTACAGTTCAATAGAGTAAATTTCCGAATCATTTAAAATATTCGCATCACGGTATCTGGATTCTTTCTAGCGGAAAGGTTTCCAGTAGAGCCCGATGAACTTCCCGCAGATATCTTAAAAACATGGAAAAATTGAAACACGTTGACATTATTTTCTACCCAGGGGCAATTTATAAAAGTGGCTTAAGCTAAAAAAATCATAGTTCTTGGATTTTGACCTTGTCAAAATTGAATCACTTCCCAATGTTTCGCCTTCGATTGCACGAGGCATTTTCAGGGAGTTTTACTTTACAAGATGGCTAAATATCTCGGAGAGATTTAGACCGGTTTTTACGTCTGATATGTACTCCTGTGTAGCCTGTATCTATAATGAAATTATTTTTTGGGTTTTTCGCCTTATAACGATGAATCCACCACTACAATTTCGTAATTATTTTCTAATAAAATTGTTAGAATGTTTACAGATTTCAATAGATTTTCTAATTTTCTTTTATAGAATTCTGAGACCGGCACCAACAATTTTCGATTGTATAGAAGAAACTGGATGTTCCATATCCAATAAGAACATGATCAATGTATTTGAAAGAAACAAATTGTACAATTTGCTGTAGCTGAACACCAGCATCCAACTGAACATAACATAAATGTAAAAGAAGGTTTTTATGTAGATCTCGAAATTCTATCAACGGAAAATTAGATAATCATCTGAAACTTATAAACATTCTAACAATTTCAATACACACACGGACATTCATCGCAAACGTGAAAGCCGATCGTTACACCCTGTCGCAGTTCGGTGAGTACAAGTCAGATATAAAAGCCAGCTGAAATCTCTCCGAGCTCATTTAGTATACCGAATTCGTGAAGTAAAATCCCTGAAGATGCCTCGTGCCACCAAAGGTGAAATGTCACAAAGCTATTACATTTTGACGCGGTCTAAGCCCAAGAACAATGATTTTTTTAAATGAACAAAATTGGGAAAGCTTCCGATTTATGTTAGTGTCTAAAATGATAATGCAGCACCTTTGAGGCTTCATGGTGCCGATGGATGTAAAATAAAATCACATTCTCTAGTCATTTCTAAACTAATGATATGGCTCCTTTCTTATATAAATTAGTACTCACTTATATACATCTTTTTAATTATATTATATCATTATTATAGAGTGTTACACGACGCTTATGAAAGACTATAACAAATCAGTCATCTGTCTAGTTAAAACTTGTATATATTGCCGTTCGAATCCAGCGAAAAATTGTAAACTTTAGTAAACTTGAAAAGCACTCCCCTATGTTGGTGTGTGTGAGAACTTGCCGATTCTTAACAACGAGAATGCATGTCACTTGGAGAAGAAAAAATGAATGGCTAGTTTACTTCTCAGGAGTTCTTACCGAGACCATCTATGATATATGGTGTCGAGAGCAATTTTAAACCAGTAAGTTTTTACACACATCTTTGTTTTTTTCCCTGAATCTGCCAACATAGCTTTTTTGCCTTTTTTACGTATTGTAATTAAGTACTGTAATCTTAAAAAAAATTACTGTAAGAGATTTTTTTCAGATCTTCACGTTTTAGGGTCCCAAAATGCTAAAAACATTTTTCAAAAAATTTGGCACATCTGAACAAAATGGAGGCCTAATAAAATTTTGAAAAAAATCAGTGTAAAAAATCTTTTTATTCAATTGATTTTGAATTTTGTCCAAAAACCAAGAGTGACATAGATAGAAAATATTGGTACGAATCCAATATGATGTCACAAAGTGGAACCGTATTAAAATGTTTGGAAGGCAATTTAAAAAAATCCGTATATATATATATATATATATATATATATATATATATATATATATATATATATATATATATATGCGGATTTTGAGAAAAATGGTTGTTTAAATAAGATATTTCTATATAGAATTTTGATATCAAACGTCAAAATAAAATAAAAAATTTGTTTTTTTTTGTTGATGTATGGCAAAAAAGTGAAAGTTCCAAATTTGAAGATTTATGAGAATGTTCATATTTGAAAAATTATATCATAAGCAGAATATTCTTTAAATTTTAGGTAAAAATAGACTACATATAGAAAAGCAAACTTTAGAATCATTCATATTATTAATTATTAAGAAAAAATTTAACTTAGACTTTCTGTATCTTTTTTTTTATTCAGTGCCAAAGGTTCCTTTTTAAATTCTGCCATTTCTAAAAACGTTCTTTGATGGTATTTCTTTCTACGTGTAATATTTTAGTTTCTTGAAACTTGTACGTGTGATCAGTACCAATTATATGCTCTGATAGTGCGCAAGATGTTTTTTTTAATCTTGCGTCACTTTTATGTAACGCCTTTCTTTTGGTAAATCTTTGTGAAGTTTGACAAATACATTTGTTATTACAATTATTACAAGGAATACAGTCGTCACAATTCGATTTGTTTGAAACTGGATCTTGATCTCTTAATTTGCTATAAAGTGTTATTTTATATTTTCATTTTTAAAAATTTCAATAATTTTTGGACCTAAATTATGAACATAAGGAATTGATATAAAAATAAAATTAGTTTCAGGATTTAAATTTAAATATTCCTCAAAATCTAGAAAATTTCAATCCTGAAACTAATTTTTCCTTTGAATCATTTCCTTATATTCATAATTTAAATCCAAAAATTATTCAAATTTTTAAAAATGAAAATACTAAAATATCTCAAAATAACATAAAAACTATTGGAACATTAAAACATTACATGTATAGAAAATAATACCGCCAAAAAACGTTTTTAGAAATAGCAGATATTAAAAAAAGCCTTTTTCAATGAATAAAAAAACATATATCGAGTTTGCTTTCCCATACATAGTCTTACTATTTTGCTTACAATTTAAACAATATTCTTCTTATGACGTAATTTTTCAAATATGAATATTTTCATATCCTTTATGTTCGAAACTTTAAATTTTTTGCCATACTTCAATAATAAAAGAACAACAATTTTGACGTTTGACATCAAAATCTATATAGAAATATTTTATTAATACAACGATTTTTCTCAAAATCCATTTAAGTCTTTTTTGTTACATTTTACGGACCCATTATGAAGAATTAAAAATATTTCGAATGCTTGGTCAAAAAAACATTCCCTGACCCAGTTGTCCCGTAATTATTTTAATTAATATTTGTAAATTTTTTTTAAGTTATATATATATATATATATATATATAAAAATATATATATATATATATATATATATATATATATATATATATATATATATATATATATATATATATATATATATATATATATATATATAAATATATATGTTGATTTTTACTCCTTCACGGATGGAAAAATACAATGTGTTTTCATTCCGGGTGTACATCCGTTCACTACTGTCGTTCTGAAAAGAACAGTTTTGCTGACGTTTCGCCAAAATCACATTTGGCATTTTCGAAGCTTTCTTTCTCGCGTCCGAATAGAGACTGAAGTGTTGGTGACTGTGACGCTTCCTTTTATACCCCCACTCGGGGCCGAAGGTTATATCTGCGCAGGCGTTGGTCGTTATTTATGTTTTTCGGATGGTGCTGTTGTTGTTGCGCTAATTGCGCTTGAGTTTTTGCGATTTTAGATTTGTCTATTATTGTCTTCCATACTGTTGGTAGTTTTAATGATTCGTCCCTTTTATTTAAATCACCTTGCTTTTCAATTTCTATGGCTTCTCGGATTATTCTGGTCTTATAATGTTCTATATTGGCAATCTCCCTACACCCATCGAAATTTATTTTATGGCCGGTTTCCTGATGATGTAGGAATAAAGCTGAGGTTGTTTATTTATTTCTGATGCTGAGTTTATGCTCTTCCACTCTTGCTGATATTCGCCTGTTAGTTTGCTCTACGTATAACTTTTCACAGTCCTGGCACGGAATACTGTACACTCCGTGGTTTTCCAGTTTGATTTTATCTTTTGGGTTTCCGAGTAGTTTACCTATAGTTGTTTGTGGCTTGTGTATTGTTTGTATGTTGTGTTTCCTCAGAATTCTTCCGATTCTGTCTGTTGTGCCTTTTACATATGGTAAGACTACTCGTTGCTTTCCCGGTTCATATTTTTTGTTGTTTGTTGTTCGGGAAATTTGTGCATTAATAGCTTTCTCTATGGTGCGATTTGTGTAGCCATTTTTCTTTAAAGCACTAGATATTACCTTAAGTTCGTTTTGTCTCGTCTGCGTTTTAGTTAGTCGCACGGATCTAGATATTAGAGTATTTGCCACAGCTTGAATTTGTGCTGGGTGATGATGTGATTTTGCATTTAAATATCTGTCTGTATGTGTTGGTTTTCTATACACGGTCTATTCGAAATGTCCGTTATGTAGTCTTGTGACCAAAACATCTAAAAATGGTAGTTTGTTGTTTTCCTCTAACTCTAGAGTAAATTGTATTCTGGGGTGGATTGAATTTACGTGAGTCAGAAATTTTTCGAGCTCTGCATGACCATGTTGCCATATAATAAATATGTCATCCACATAACGAATCCATAATTTGGGTTTTAAACTTGCTTTCTCAAGAGCTTCTTTCTCGAAGTATATCATAAATAAATTCGCGACTACTGGTGATAGCGAGGACCCCATTGGAGCACCATCCATTTGTTTATACATTTGCCCGTTGAAAGAAAAATAAGTATTTTTGAGGCAATGCTCCGAGAGTTCTATTATATGTGCCTGGAAATCCTCGTTCATAGCAATCTTATCCAATGCTTCGTCGATGGGAATACTGGGATATAACGATTTGACATCTAGGCTTGCTATGATGTCGTTTTTTTCAAGGACGATATCTCGTATAATTCGAGTGAAATGCTCCGAGTTTTTTACAAATGAATCAGCTTTTTCTACAGTTGGTTGCATAATTTCAGAAAGGTATTTCTCCAGTTTTTGTAGCGGCGAATTAACAGCACTAACAATAGGTCTGATAGGCGCGCCTGGTTTGTGTATTTTTGGTAAACCATAGAGTTTAGGACATCTGCTCGACTTTTCCCGTGGTATGATTTTTTGTTGAATTTCGGGGTTTATTGGTGAACTTTTTATTTTATTTTTAGTTGTTTTTTCTAGGTACGTTGACGGGTCCCTTGGAACAGGCCTATAACAATTGTCTTGTAGGATACCCTGCATTTTTTGTACGTAATCTTGAGTATTCATAACCACAGTTGCGTTTCTTTTATCTGCTGGAAGGATTGTTATATTATTGTTATTATATATATATATATATATATATATATATATATATATATATATATATATATATATATATATATATATATATATATATATATATATATATATATATATATATATATATATATATATATATATATATATATATATATATATATATATATATATATATATATATATATATATATATATATATATATATATATATATATATATATATATAATTTGTATTATCTTTTATTTTTCTAGACAAAAGAAGGAATTTCTTATGACTGATATCCAAGGTAATTGGGTAAAACCAATCTATAAAGGAACTTAACCGGAAATTCCCTCCCGAATCTTCCCTTTATCTACAAAAGTAAAAGGAAACACAATTTATATGTGTTACATAATAATCATGTAAGGAACTAAACAGAGACAAGCTTCACTGTTCTTAATAAAAGGAATGGTTAATAACGAGAAAAGTACCGGATGAAGGATATTTAGCTATTTTCTTAAGTTCGTAAAATTGTAGCTAGACTTGAGTTTAAACAGATTATAACTATATATATGTTACCACGACTGTTTGTTAAATATAGTAGCATAAGTAAACATTAAGATGCAATTTAAAAGAAATCATATCTTTTGTAAAACCAACATAGTGTAATATGATCTTAACTTTGCTAATAAGCCTCTTAAAATATAGTTTTTGTAGATCCCGGGAAATAATTTTTGGCTCTCCCAAGGACCATTTTCTAATAGACTTATGGGCCAATCTTTACAAATCTCCTGCGATCCCTTTTTTAGACCCTGCAGACGAATAGCGCAAAATTATGGTTCACTTAACCCTAATTCCTAGATTTGGTAATATTTTGTTTGGGTCCCTTTCTTTTAACTGTGCTTTTAACTGTTGTGATGGTTGATTTAAACTCTATGATTGTTATTTCTGATACCCGGCAGCAATACAGTAAAAAGTAAATAAAAAACTCCGACATGTTATTTAAAGCGATAACATATGCATAACAAATCATATCCCAGAACTTTTTGAATTAAGCCAACGACCACTATAATTAACAATGTAAACCATGTCGTGCCAAACCGTCAGGTTTTTAGGTCGCGCAGAAAAAAACAAAATATAGATACAAGTTAACCGACGCTTGTAAATCTTATTCCGGTTTTGATATTTTTAACAGATATATACGTTTAAACCCTGCCAAAATCAATATCAGTATATTGGCTAGTAATACTTTTAAAAGGGTGGCAACTTGGGTAAAATATTTCTGGAAAAATGTATGGAACGTTTAATAATGAATAATCTTTAGATTAGTTTTTACTGTTAGATATAAAATATAAACATTACAGTTAAATTAGAACATAGCAAGATATTATTTTTAAGATTTAAAAATAAATTTTGAAAATAATTTAAATCTAAATTTTTAATTTACCGTAAGGCACCTCATAGAAGCCATAATATGTACAATACCTACCTATAGTAATACTTTCACATATAAAATAGGAATATATAAAATACTGATCACCAAAATATAATAAAAGTTATATTAAAATCAGTAAATTTTCTTTACCCACAACTTCCCTCATTAGAAATATTTGCTTTTATTAAGAACAAAGAAGTGTGAACCAATTTAGTTTAGTAATAGTTACATGCTGTTGAGTAGTCCACCCATAGGTGGACCGGCCTAATTGATTAAACATATTTTTGGCATTTAAGAAAGCTAATGCGCGAAAATTTAGTCGCCATTTTGTTCCGCCATCTTGAATTAGTACAATAGTTTTACTAGTATATACAAAATTTGAGATACATTGGATAGTTAGTTTTTTTAGTAATTTCCTTTATATTTCAAATCGTATAATTGTAAAAAAACACTAAAAATATTTCGCTTCGTGGAGACTTTCTTACAACTATACTATATAAGATTACAAAAAGGTGAAGGTAAGAAGAAACTAAAAAGTTGTTAGCTTCAATAATTAATAACTAATAGATCATAACAATTAAAACATCGGAATGTCACAATCTCATATACTATAGTTGTGATAAAATATTCACAAAGCTAAATAATTTTAGTGGCTTTGAGTTTAACAATTATCCGACTTGAAATACAAACAAAAACTTAAAAAAAAATTGGTAATTAACAGTGCTGGGTCTCAGAACTCACTTACCAAAAGGACCGTAAAAGTGATTTCATAATTAATCGGTCATTTTTAAAAGTGTCCGAAATTCGTCAGTTTTTGAAAATGGCCGCATAAATGACCTAAAATGACCGGTAGTTTACTTATAAGTGATAGATTTTGGAGAATGACCGCATAAATTATCTAAACTGCCGATCTTTTACCTCTATGAGTAACCGATTTATAAATGACTGTTAAATAAATAAGCATTAAATGCCTTTTCATACAACAGATCAACTTTGTTTGGTATCAACTGAAAGCTTGTTATAAAAGCAACTTTTTAGGCATGTTTTCGTTTTTTTAGCGGGATATTGTTCCTTCAAGTGTCTAAACAACAACATAATTTTCTAAAATTTTTAAATACATTTTATTAATAGTATAACTTTTTTTACTTATTACATTCGGTTTTGGGGCATCGTAACAGTTTAGCCCTCACTACACGGAGCATTATTTTCAACATTAAATTTAAGTTAACAAGGATAATGTTAGAGTTCCAAGAGTTTGGACTTTTTTATTGAAAATTCCTTACTCTTTAATAATCCATCGTGAATGTTAATAGTTTATTAGTTATTTGTATAAAAATTAAACTTTTTAAATTGTAATTTGTTAATAATTTTCGAAATTGTTTATGTGCAAGTTTAAAACCTTTGTACATTTTTTTAGAATTCATTGAACACTCTATTATAGTTTTTTCACACCATTTTGACTTTGCGAACTTGACTAGAAAGGATGAATGTCGAGCGTGTGAAGATTCCTAGTTTTGGAGTGAATACATGATGGTTGTCAAGGTCAGGGATGGAGTTCAAAAGTTTCAAAATTTTTTCAGATACTCCTCAAATTGTGCTAGCAGGTTGACTAGTATCAATGCTTAAAAGTAAAAAAGCCACAGCCCTAATTATAGGGTGTTTACAGTAAAGCAACCCCTCTATTTTTTTAAAAGGTGCATACTCACTTAGAAAACGTATACAAACGTACGATGAAATCCGCATGCGTTCGCTTAGTACAAACGTGGATGACGAACGTATGCGTGGACAGGCTCGTCCGCTTGTTGGTTTTTCAGGCGCGTACATACTTAGTGAACGAATACGGCCGTACGATAAGGAACGTATGCGTTCGCTTAGTGTGAACGTAAAGTATATGAACGACAAATGTATGCGTTTGCTTGTGCACAAGTTCACTCGACTGTCGATACTCCAAAAAGAAATATCGTTGAACGTTGTCAATTGTGTACGTATTTTCACACCTTCGGCCGGACGCTCAATGAGGCACCATGATTTAATATCCCCTTTAATGCACATAGTCATTACACGAAAGTTTATGACTAAATTGAATTTTTTCTAGGGATAAAAAAATTTAGTTTTATATGTCGTAATAGTTAATTATTGATTCATTTAGTGAATGATGCGAAGCACTGATATACTAATTTGGATGCGTAAAATAGGAACTTCTGGCAATAAGTGTACCTTTGTAAATTTGTCTAAAAATAAAACAAATCTAAAAAAATTTGTAAAAATTATCATTTAGTGACTTACATATAAGATATAAAACTACCCACTCTGCATTTATGAAATACTAAATATTATTTTTCCTTATTTTAGTTTTCTCATAAAAGAGAAGTATTGTGATCGTCAAAAAATCACCCTCCGAGATTTTTTCAGATTTTCACGTTTGAAGTTCTCTGGATGCCGAAAAACATATTTTCTCAATTTCGTCGATCTGTCTGTCTGTCTGCCGGTCTGTCGGTCTGTTTCTTTGCGGCTAAAAAACTACTAAAATGTACGTTCAAAAACAAACCGAAGTTACTTTGCTATATTATACCAAACACAGATGAAACTCCATATAGCCGATCCATTCAATATTAAACAAAATATCCCTTAAATGGATCCAAACTTCGCATGTGTGTGGTATAGATCTATCAAGAGATTTCCCTATAGCTCGGCACAATTTCGCGGCCAGTATTACCAGTGAATGTAGCAGTCTCGTACCTCTTGGATTACGCATACAAATATTTCTAAAAAAATAGACAACACGCGCTTTCAGCAACGTCTCAGCTAATCTTGTTGCACGCGAGGTAATATTTCGTTTAAAAGGCCACATGAACGAAAAAAAGTGGTGAATTTATTGTGTATTTATGCGAATATGTGAAATATAATCGGTATTTGTTTATACGAAAATTCCTCAATCGAGTACACGCCAGTACTCGAGAAAAAACTTACGACCGTCACATCACTATTTCAATAGACTGTCTAAGGGATGACGGTAGCAAAAATGTTTTATATTTATTTAGAGCTCTTGTGTTGTGCTAAGCATGTACACTTGTCTATTAAATATCAAATTAATTAAAACACCTTATCGTTTAAAGAAAGGAAATGAAATATTTGCTTCACCTATATTTCTCATGACCGTCCACATCAGCTAATATTGTGTGTTTAACAAATTTGATTTTGCTGATAACTTTTAATGGAACAAATATGTACCAAAACATAAATGCAATCTCAATCTATTTTATATTCTATGGATATTTTGCATTCATATTTCATAAGGCGAGTCACGATCGTCACATTCACTACAGTCACAAATCTGCTATAAAATTTGTGTGATGGTCGTGAGGTCATGTACACACCGTGTTTCAACTTTTACGGATTTAGTCTTGTAGATATTTTTTGAAACATGCATAAAACTTACGGCCATAAGAAAATTTAACAATTGTGTCATAAATAAAAGAGTTTTTTTTTTAAACTATCTAGGCGACTGTTTCTTTTTACAGCTAGATCCTAAATGCCAAAAACCATGTTTTCCGTCGGTCTGGCTGCCTGTTCGCAGCACAATTAAAAACTGCTTGTCAGATTGACTTTTGAATTTTGTTCAAAACTGGTAACATTTTGATAATATATATGGAGGAACAAAATAGCGAAATGAATAAAAAAGTTATTACTAAAAGACTATTTATACAATTTAACTCAAATTTTGCACCAAAATCTAGTACTACGTTGAAATGTATTGGTAAAATTTAGGTAGGAATCCAAGATGGCCGAAGAAAATAGCGGCTTAAAGCAATATTTAAAATATCAGCTTGAAAAAACTACTTATTGGATTGATTTCAAATTTTGTGCAAAAATTAAGTGTAGTATAGAGTTGAACTGGTAAAAATGGGGTAAGAATTCAAGATGACGAAATAAAATTTCGGCCAAATAAAATGTTTGTAATCGCGAAAAATCACCCTTCCAGGATTTTGTAGATTTTGACGTTTTAGGGTCCCTAGATGCCAAAAGACATGTTTTCTCAATTCCATCGGTATATCTGTCGGTCTGTCTAATCGCGGCATAGCTAAAAAATAACTTACCCGATTAACTTTAAATTTCAGCAAAAAATTAGACATATGGGAATGACCTGTTAATATTTTGATAAGGATTCAGTATGATGGAACAAAATAGCGGCCTAGTGAAATTTTAAATAAATTATTAATAAAAACTAATTATTTAATTTACTTCAAATTTTGCACCACAATCGAGTTTTACATAGGAATGAATTGGTAACATTTTGGCACGAATCTAAGATGGTACATTTTTTATACTATATAATTCAATATATTGGTTTAATAATTTTTTTAAAAAACCTAAGTAAAAACCTTGTCATATAAATTGCTTTAAATTTTGCACAAAAATTGAATGTGATATAGATATACACTTGTGAAGTTTTAGTACTATTCAACATTACCCAACAAAACAGTGAAAATGAAATTTTTGAAAAATCACTAACACAAGCTACTTAATTAATTTATTTTAAATTATATCAAAATATTAAGTGTGTCATAAATAGAAACTTGGGAAAATATTGGTACGAATCCAGTATGATGTTAAAAAGTTGTGTTTGATGAGAATATTGTATATATTTGTTACTAGATAACCATTTGCGAAACTAAATTGGGTCACACTTCACTATTCATTACGAGGGAAGTTCCGGGTAAAGGAAATCTACCGATTTTTTTTCCTTTTGAAATGTTGTAATACGGGCTTTTTTGAAGATGCTGGTTAAGAATATGCTATTAAATTTGCAGAAAAAAATCACTAATATATGTTTTTGGAATAATTCACTCTTATTTTGACTCATTAAAATTCACGCCAAATGTCAAATAAAAACACCGTTTTAGTTTTCTTGATACAAAGGTGGCTTTTGGCCCCTAAACATACAATAATTTTGACACGTTGTCTAGTAGCATGTTGTGCGGCTCCCACTCCAGCATGTTATGGCGGCCAGTTTACAAAGGTTCTTTAAATAATCCAGTAAATAGACAAACAGGCGCGTATCAGACTGTCACGCGACCCCGCAGACCACGAGTGGCGGGGAGGCCCCCGGCATATTGCTTAACCCTTAAAAAAAATATATCAAACAAAAAACACACATTTGCACACATAAACCTTTCGGTTCCACAGCTCCTTTAAGACTGCTTACATTTTAATGTACAATATTTATAATTTATTATTTAAACAAAACAGAATAGTCGTCAGAGTAACATCTCATAAAAATATCAGTCTAAACCTTCGAATACTAAACTATATAGAATTAAAAAGCAACACATTTGCTTGTTGTTGATTTGTATCCAACTAAAGTACGGGAGTGAAAAGGGTACGTACTCTCGGAGTTACAGCATTGTCGGTAGAGAAAAACTTTTCAAATCCCTTACATAATTAAATACCTTTTAAAACTTAATATTAGTTAAAAGAAGCAAAGTCGTAATTTTTTAATACACTGCATATTATTTTATTGATTTTCATTTTAATTTTTAAATTGAAAAAGAACGTTAATATGAGTTACCTTTATTTTTCTTATTTATTGTTAAATTAGGAAGAAAACATTTTGAAACTCTATCAGTGATCAATAAAATTTCATTTTATTGATAACTGAAATTTTTTATATGTTAGCAGCCCATTAGCCAATTATTAATCAATGTTTAAAAGTAACAGTTTTTTATGCTTGTTTAGCTACAATATTAACTCAGTTTTGAATCAGGTATTAGCACAAAACACTCATTTACATAAAATCTAGCATTGGAGCTAATACAAATTAAAATATTTACTTTACAAAAAAATAAAAAATGTTCACAGTATCAGGAAGATTTCAGATTTTATTTTTGAATAATATCAATTACTAATTAGCACAATACCTAAGACTTGCATTTCGTTTCAGTTGTTTCTAGTATTCCCTGTTACATCGGCTAAAACTAGAAAGCACTTTTTCAAAACTGAAGCTAATAAAAAACTTCATAAGGTCTACTATAATATCCAATCACCTTAGACTTTAGGTCATTGGCTATAATATCCGTAGAAAATGAACGAACTAAAAATATAGATTTGGACAAAATAGTAGACAAGTTCCTTGCGTTAAGTTACAGAAGTTAACGTTACAGCAGATAAATACAATATATCCATAATATCTTATAAGTTTTTTAAAAATATTAAAAATTTTGTTCTCCATTTTTGTTTTAGAAGTTTTATGTTTGTTTCGGTGTTTATAATAATATTTAGAATAAATCTGGGCCCATTTTTTTTTAAATATTTTAATCGTTTACAATATTAAATTATGTTGAAAAAATTGGTAGTTTTTTTATTAATTATTCATAAACTAGCAAAATATAAGAAATTTATTATATTAGTATGTTGTCAAAAAAATGTTTTAGGCAGATATCACAATGGTATAATTTAAGGAAGATTTTTAGAGAATGAATGGGGACCCCCTAAAAATGTTCGCGGGAGGGTTCCAAAAAAATTTGACACGATATTGAAGACAAATATTTGAGTTTAAGGAGAAGCTATAGTAAATTGCTTTATTTTGAACTAACAAGGAATAATTCTATTAACTAAGGAATAATTCTATTAACTAACATAAATGTTGGTAATAAATGTTCGGTATCTTACCTGGAGTTTTTGCATATATTACTAAATGTAATAAAAGGAAAGATAATCACTTTATTGACTTGTAATCCCGGATGTCCTATGTGGCATGATTAGTGACCCTGAGCGTATTAAATACGAAGTTGATAATAGTAAACTTACAAATGTTACAAATGTCTATGATTTTACTTTTCAGATGTATTCAAACAATAAAATTAAAGTTTGTGTATCTTGTACAGGAAGGTCCAATAATAGAGGGCGCCGACTGCAACTCGAGCACTGTTAATAAAAGAATTTAAAGAAAAAAATATTTATAGGTAAATCGGCCAAGAGAAATTGCTGTGAATTATTTTTAAGTTCGAAAGTTGGCCGCTAGAAGGCGTTACAGCAATAGAAAGTGTAAATGCCAATTTTCTCTTAAATTTCTATATTTGGGGTACGTTAAAAATATTGCATAGAGCTAGGGCGAGGCAGAGCAGGACTTGGTTTGGGCAAAAATAATAAACAGAGATCTACCTTGCTTCAGAGAAACAACAAAAGAAAAACGACGAAATGACCTAATGACTGAGTTTTAGTATGTTTTGCTTTGTTCCTTTCTTAAGTTTTTTTCTTTATAGTTATGCAAGATTACTAAAGTTTCTATTGTATGCTTGTTTTTTTTTAGTTTATTGGTTCAAAAAAAAATAGGATTAACTGAAATGAGAGATGAAAATAATTTCCACTTGTCATTGTCACATTTTCTCCTCTACAAAACGGCAATATTAATTTTCCAATCCGACTTTTCGTGTTCGAGAGACCATCATCAACTTTCTTTTACTATTCTATGACCTTCATAACTACCAAATAAATTGTGATATAAAAGTCATAGCGCATCATTTGATTTTTTTAAGAAAATCAGCATTATTTGGAGAAATCCGAAACAATGAAATTTAGTGACCACTAACAAAGTCATTACGGTACACTTTATAGTTCTACGAGTAGAGCAAAAAAAAACACTTTTTTTCGACACTAGTTTGAATAAAGCGGTTCATCCAAAACAGAGATATCCACATTTGAAAGTAAAAATGTTTAATTTTCCCCCACCACTTTATTTTTGAAAATAGACAAAAATAGTCTGAAGCAATAAAGTGCGTAATTGGTTGAATAATACAATGCTCATATTTCCAACATACCTTAATTATGGAAATTTAAGAGAAAATTGGCATTTACCCTTTTGTTTGCGGTCAACTTTCGAACATGAAAATAATTTACAGCACTTTCTCTTGGCCGATTTACCTATCAATATTTTTAGCTTAAGTTCTGCCACTAACGGTTCCTGAGCTACAGCCAAAGTCCTTTATTATTGGGCCACCCTGTACATTTCAGTTATTTTACTCTAGTTTTAAGATTTTTAACCTTAAGAACAATTTGAACAAGACTACTACCTGATTCTAAGTTGAATTTTGTATTTTTAATTAACATCCTGAGTGTTTTTTGTGACTCGTCCTTTTCCCTTTTTGATATTATTCCAAAACATATCAATAATACAAACATAATTTTAAATTAGGGCGCAAATTACAGTGTAGGGTTATCCACGCAATGATACCCTTCTCTTTAATGTTTATATTATGTAGTACGATGAGGTCAGTTTCCCATCGGCAATCTTACTATAATAGATCGGAACGGGCTATTATTATTATAACAGAGCGGAACGGGCTATTGTTATAATCGCATCCTCAAGCTTGCGAGAAATTTAGCTCGAAAACGTGTTTTATTTACCTTTGCATGGTTGTCGTCTCGAAACTGTTTCAGGTACTAGGTAATGAGTTAAAAATCATAATATTTCGGTTGATTCTAGTTTATAACGTGAACATAATATAGATATTTAACATTTTTGACCAAATACAGTTGTTTTCATTCATCATTATATACATAAAGATATTTTTTCTACTAAGCAGAAGGGCCCTAGGAAGATGAAACACCCTCCTGAAACCTAAAACAAGTTATTCCGAAAGCGTTTATTTTTTTTATACCAAATTTGTCTTTTTTTTATGTAAATACATTTTTTTATATTATACAGGTTAGCCCTAGGGGTATGATGTAGCTCCCAAAAAGCAAAAATAAATTTTAGTTGTTTTTAAACGGTGAAAGACGTCCAATTCTTTTTATTTTTTGTTAATACTTTTTTTAAACTACATATATATTTATATACCTGGAAATTTTCTTGGATCTAAGTTAATAATAAAACAGAATTTTTTCATCAAGTCAACGTTTGCTTGATATCTTGAAATAGAGATTTACATGATTGTGAGTTAATTAGATTGATTTGCTGAACCAAACACAATGGAGTTAAATTACAAAAGAAACTTGGTCTGGGTTATAACTAAGTTTCAATTCTCACCATCCTCACACACACCAAAGAAGTGTTGTGATTGGTCTAGCTGATCGTGCGATATCTTTAACGTCACCAGAGTACCGTCCTGAAGCCTTTAATAAAGTAAAAAAGACCTTGATTGCTAATCATTTTCCGGAAAAACTGAAAAAAAATTCAATCAAAGGACTTATATCTATTATAACAATCACAACAAAAAGGACGAATCATTAAAACTACCAATAGTATGAAAGATAATAATCGACAAATCTAAAATCACAAAAATTCATTAGTGAGAAGAAGAAGAGTCTGACGAGAAAAAGATTGCCTACATTCTAGGTCGGGGGTATCCTTTCAGGTAGGCCCAAATTAGTTTTTTTTGTTTAACTGTAACGTATACACTAAATGTTAAGGCAATATATTAAAGCATTTCAAAGTTAGTGAGGAAACTCTCTAGGAAAAAAAATTCAATACGGCGCTCTTACGCCATTTAATTTGTTTTCAATATCCTCGACATGACTTAACTCCGGCCCTTAAATATTTCATGAAAAAATTATTCAAGTAGGTCAAATCTTCTGGGAGTTATCGGTATACATTTAGAACCACAGTAACTAATATTATATATAAGCGCTATCTATACATATGCATAGACAATCAGCAATACAAATTGTCAAAAATTAAAATTCAATTTTACGGCTTAAATTCGCGACTCTGAAAACGCTGAAAACGATATATAACTCAATGTATTTAGATTACCCCCTTTTTACCCCTCTTTCTCCTACCATCATACTTAACTTATTGGCACAATACTTTTTTTGTGTCAAGAATAAAGGTATTTAATATTTTCAACATAATAACCTCGCCAGAAAATAGATTTCCCTCTTTCTCTAGATCGGGAATAAACCGCAAGGTACGCCTTGGTTAATTCGTCAGTCACCACACTTGAAAAATAGTTCAATACGGTACAGTGATCGCGAAAAATCTCCCACAGAAAAAAATTCATAATAGCGCCATTCCTCTATTTCTTCAGTTTGTTTACTTTTCTGCGTCCCCGACTCTGAACATTTTCTAAAAGTTTCATATAAACTGGTCAACCCATCAAGGAGTAATCGGTGAACATACATTAAAAGAAAATACACACATAGGGTGGAATCGAGGACCTCCTTCTCTTTTTAATGTCTCTTTTGAAGTCGGTAAAAAAATACGAAACTCACATTAGTAAAAATATTGAAGTTACTAAATAAACAGAAACACTAAAATGTATGTTTTCATTTATTAGAGGTTGATTTTCTTAAGATATTTTTTAAATTCACTGCCATATCCATTAGAATGGCTGATTTTCGTCGGTGTTAATATGACCTTTAATAAAATGATTAATAATCCAATCTCTATAGTACAGTACAAGTGCTGAATTTGATTTATCTCGTTTTGTCGCTATACCGTGGGTAAATACAAAGCACTGCTTACATAAACAAGGAACAACTTCTGGGGTAATTAGGTCTCTCGAGTTCTCTCACCTCTTGATGTAAGGGATCCTTACCAATGGCATAACAATAAAGACATATGTACAGAATATTCCATTTTAGTGCTTATTTTTAAAGATAGAACCCTCATAGCCTTCTTAGTTTCCGAGGTACAGTGCGATATTGAAAATATTGCAATCTCAGGTACCGCTTGTATCTCAGTTGTCTGATAATTTTTTAAAAAGATAAATAAAAAATCCTTTTAGAGGTTTTTTTTAAGTAGAATCCAGTGGTCAAGTTTTTCTTTAAATATTACTGTTTCTGAAATATTGACCAATGCTTGGTTTTTTTTAATGAGGCATCCTGTATATTTGTCAAAAAATTAATTTGTCATTTTACAAGTTTCTCACAAATATATAACAGTATGGATCTATTTCTTACACAACAACAAAAATCCTAATTTTCATAATTTGCATTCAAAATTTTTCACTAGGCCAACCAAAATAATGCTGCTTTTTATTGTGTACTTGGAAGCAAGTAGCAGTTCCCAAATTTTGTTTACCTATAGCTGTTTGTGGCTTGTGTATCGTGTTATTATTTGTCTTGTTTATTTAAATTTTGTGTGTTTTCTTTTGGGTTTTATTAATTTTTTGTATTTGCTTATTGTGTAGAAGTATATTTGTGATTATGACAGAAAACCAAACTTTCGATCAGTTTGAGAAATATGATATGTTAGCTTGTTTTATATTAATTAATCAACATGTTGAAGAGGCATCTGGGATGTATTTTAACCGGTAAGTATCTAGTTTTTAGGTATGTTTAAATACTATTGTTTAATTTGTATTTAGATATCCAGAAAGAAAGAGGCAACATAATATATCGACTTTTTACCAAATAAAAAAGAATTGACTTGGTCACGGATCATTTAACAAAACTCGTTCAAAAATATATAATAAAGAAAATCGAGAGGTTGAGGAAATCACAGTGTTGGTTAATGCAGAAGCTGATCATACAAACTTCTGTAGAGCCAGTGAAAAGAGGGTAAGGATTCTAAAAACTAAAGTTCAAAAAATTCTAAAAAACATAAATACCGCCGATACAAATTTAGGCTTGCCCAGCACATACACCCTAGGGATGGATGCTCAACGTCGGGTAGCCTTCTGCAGTTGGTATCAAGAAAGATGTGATATGGTTAGAGATTCTAAAATTAAGGTTATATGGTCAGCCAAAGCACAATTTAGTAATTCTGGTAAACAGCAGGGCAGGTTTGCTCTAAATGTGTCTTGCTTTATATTAGGAACAAATATACAATTTTACATATTTAAGAGAAATCTAACAGCTAATTGCTACATAGAAATTTTAGAGACAGCTATAGTTGATTTGTCTAATGATGTTCCTTTAACGTACATAAACAAAATTTATTTTCAACATGACGTGATTCCTGCACACTATTCTCAAATGGGAAGGTAAATTCTGGATAATAATTTTACCAATCAATGGATCGGAACTAATGAGCCTATAAGATGGCTCCCTAGGTCCCCGAACTTGTCGGTATTGGATTTCTTTTGAGGGGGATATCTGAAGAATAAATTTTACAGAGTTTATTATGATAGTATTTAAGATTTAGGAAACGCAATAAGAGAAAGTGTCTCCTACTTACAAAATCATCTGGGTGTTTTGTTTACATCCTTAAAACGAGTAGTGTACTTTGGTAGTTGGTTTTTGATAATAATTATTTAATAATTTTTTCCTTTTGTTACATAAATCTAGGTAAGAAGCACTTTTTTTGTGCAAAATTATCAATATATATATATATATATATATATATATATATATATATATATATACATATATTTATAAATAGCTAGTATTAAATAATTTTCTTTTTTTATTCTTAACATATAGATACCGTTAATGACTTTAAATAAGTAGTATTTTTGTTGTTGTTCATTAAAAGTGGCCTATACTGTTATATATTTTTAAAAAACTTGTAAAAAGACAAATTAATTTCTTCACAAATATAAGGGTGTCCCATAAAAAAAAAACGAGTATTGGTCAATATTTCAAAAACAGTAATATCTCGAAAAAAAAACTGACTACACCCCTGGATTCTACGTAAAAAAGTTCTAAAACGATTCGTTTTTGTCTTTTTGACAAATTGTCAGACAGCTGAGATCAAGAGGTACCTAAAACTTCAATATTTTCAATATCGCCCTGCACCTCGGAAACTAAGAGGTCTACGACTATTTTGTTTGCGGCATCTTTCGTTTCACAAAAAAAGTAGCTTAGGTTCGCGAAAACTGCAAGGTTCTATTTCAAACAATAAACGATACCATGTAATTGTAATCAAAATGGGATACCCTGTACATGTCAAATTTATACTAGGTGTAGATCGATAAATTCCTGTTAGAGGTTAACTATTTAGTGTGAGTTGTGCAATTGGCTATTTCTACATACGTGTCGGAATCTACATTCATCTAAGCGTGAATATTATTGCAGATATCTTTTTATTTCACTTTACACCAATGTCACTACAAAGATAACACAGTATCTTTCTAAAACATGTTATGCAGCGCCGCATATACCATAATCCAATTTGTCAAACGATGATTGCGATTTCGCTCTCAGCTCATTAGGCCGTCATGGGCTAGCGACTCCGTATAGGGCAAATGAAAAAAATATGAAATCACAGAAATAACTATTTCGTTGTCGTTCTGGGGTTTTTATGTATTTATAAAAATATAAATTAACATAGACATTCTTTAGTATAAAAAAAAGACATAGATGTGAACAAAAATAAAAAGAAAAATGCATACATGTGAAGAATGTTACAAACTAATTCAATGTCAGTAAATGAGTAAAACTAGCTTAGAAGATTTAAGTCGAAGAGATGAATGTTGTTTTAGTAGGTATTGTGAATGATCAAGTGTCATTAACTTCAGCTCCCAGTTCTTTCAGATCCATATTTCGTAAAAATGGATAAAAGATACAGTTTTAACGGCATAAACATCAACTAACCAAATAAAGATCATCTACCAAATGCCAAAAAAACTGAAAAGTTTACGTATCATGTGAATCACCAGTGAACAAATAAAAAAATTAGCTGTAAGGGAAACGTCTCTAGAGTAGATTAAATAGCACCGAGAATGTTTTTGGTATAACAGAGGAATCATTGGTAATATAAAAGCAGAGGGGTTCATAATGGACCTAGACAAACGTATTATCAGTGAAGCACATGGGAATCATCCAAGTTGGTTTGTTTATTCATTCAAAAACAAAAATAATTATTCAAAATTATTAATACTAAGATGCGTGAAGTAAAATGGCCAAGAAACAAGAACAGTAAATATTATTTCTTGTTTACAAAATTGTATTGCCTATTATTGATACCCTAGAAGTATACCTATCAGCAGAAGATTTAATTTAGATAATAGTTTAAATCTTGAATTTTGATTAGATTGGAAGTTTTTGAGAGCCCAGTATAGAAAAACATATTACTAGTATAAATAGTGTAACACACAAGGGCCACGATGCCCCAGTGCATAAAAATACCATTTTAGGCCCTCTAACAGAAAACTTGAAATTATATTTTACGCCCGGTCGTACAAAAAAGTAATTTTATTTTATTTCAATGGTTTTTCAGTTACCTAAAAAAAATAAAAAAGGTAACTTAACTTGTGGCATTCGACACTCGAATGCGTCGAAATTCAAGAAACGGACTTAAACAACATTATTTTCTCAGATATTATTATACAGGTAAAATGGAAGAAACCACAAATATTTAAACCACGGAGAACTGATCATTTTAAGCACAACGAGTTTTATATAATCTGAGGTCAAAATCATTTCTAAAAAAATGGCAAATATTGAGGTTATTTTAAAGTAATACTGTAAACTAGTAAAAACTTCTCGTTATTGAACAATAAACTATTTTATTTATACCTAGGTAGGTGAATGTAAATACCTATTTATGTTCATGTAAATTGTAGATACAGATATTAAGCGCTGCAGTGAAGCATTGCAAATCAAGAGATTTTCAGGCGGAAGACTACAAATTGATAAAACATTCATGTCAGTATCAACGCGTACGAAAAACAGGATCCGAACTAATTTTAATACATTATTAATTTTGGTATTATATAAAAACATTAGTGTTCTGTGGTGGTAAAATTGTTGAGGAAAACAATCTTCAAAAACGAATATGTGTTGCACTGAATCAGAGAATCACTTATATTAAAAATATACAAATACATCAAATAATAAAGTCATTAGCTTATGTAAAGTAAAATAGAAATTATTAATAAATTTAAAGATATAAAATTACATGTTGATATTGAATAAATGCAGATATATTAAAACAGTATCCTATCCTATATCTCTAAGGTATCACTAAGAAACTCATCCAGAGAGTAATAGGCTCTCGCCACTAGTATAACTTTTTGATATTTTTTAAGTACATTTACACTCTGATTTTTTAATGATAGCAGGAATTTTATTAAAAATCCTTATCACTGATGAGTGAATGTTTTTGTCAATATAATTAGATTTGCTTGATTTTAAATTATTCTTATGTCTCGTGTTATGAAGATGATTCCTGACAGAGTCCCAAAAGAGATCTGGGTTCCCCCCAACAAAAATTACAGATTCGTATATATGTGTAAAGTTAACCGTAAAAATTTTTGTTTCCGAAAATGTATTTTTTACAGTTTAGATTGACCTCATATTAAAGATATTTCGTATGCATCTCTTCTGAAGGAGAAATATACGATTTCCTCTCTCAATTCCTCTTGCCTAAAAATAATGCCATATCTTATGCTCGAATGCACGTAAGCATGATAGACTATAATAGCTGTTTCCAAATTAATATTTGTAGCAGTGAGTTTACATGCATAACAGTACCCGCTGAGTTTTTTTGGCTAGAGTACTTGTGTTGACACTTTCAATTTAATATACGGTCAATCTCAACTCCAACAAATATTTTCCAATGCCTTCGTATTACGCTGAAAAGCGATTTTATCATTCACATCCCTAGTTGGTAATAGAAATTAATAAGTTGGGTATTGTCTACATTTAAAGGAAGATCATTTTCTGAAAACCAGGCTTCTGACATTGGTAAGATCACAGGCAATTTGTTTGTGTAAATTATATAGATAAGAGGCCTCCCAGTACCTTGCCAATGGCTGATGATAGCATGGATCCCTCACTTTCTATTATAATAAACTGTGTACGGTTTCGAAGATAAGACTCGATCAGGGTGTTTGCTATTCCTCTAATCCCATACCTCTCCAATGTAAGAAGAAGGGTACCGTGATTCACACTATCAAAAGCCCTTGGCAGAACTAGGCACTGCTGTAGTTTAATGATTCCAGAACCAGGATGAGTGCCTGGTAAATCGCTTTAATGGTAGACTTTTTTTGGCGAAACCCATTTTGGCTTGAGGACAAAAGATCCTCCTCTTTCAAAAAAGAAACAGTTCTATCAATAACAATGTTTTCAAAGATCTTACTAAAGTTATTCAAGAGAGCAATGGATCTATAGTTTTTATACAATTTTTAGATAGATAGGCTTAAAACTGTTATTTAAAGTTATGAGGAAAATTCCTCGTTATTTAACATCAGATTAGCTATATATGTTAGTGGTGAGGCAATTTGCTCACTTACATATTTTATTACACAAATAGGAATTTGATATTGAACCACTGATTTCTTATTTTTTAAGCCGTTAATGCTTTGTTCTGCCTCGTGAATATTTACAGGATGAAAAAAGTAGTTTTTTGTGGGATTTAATATTTTTAAGAATGTATATAAAAATCATTTATAGAGTTTAGTGATCTGAATCAGAGTTGTTTTGTTTAAGTAGTGCCAAATTAATTTGTTCATTTTTTCATGATTTGCCAGTGTATATTTCCACAAATGCTCTCTTTTTTGCTTGATGTATATATGTATATATCAAAAAACTTTCGAATATAATTTGTAAGTTTAAAATGAAACTTCACTCTTTTTATTTTTTTTTAATAATTAAATCAATTTAATAAGTGTTCTCTTTGTTTTAACCAAAAAAGAAGATTTTCAGACGGAAAATTACCAAATGATTCATATCAAATGAATTTGTTAAGTTGTTAAAAGTGTTCAGTAGTCGTAAAGTTGTTGGCAAAAATAATCTTCAAAAACAAATTCTTGTTGTGGAGTGGAGCAGATAAAAAACACTCTAGATATTTTCCAAGCAATTTATAAAAAGCTTAAAAATATATTAGATTTAAGCCAGATTAAACAATAATAATTATTATTGATGTTTTTTTATAATTATACGAAAAAAAAGATCTAATGTACTTAGCATTCAAAATGTCAATTTGTGCAGCGCTCAAAGAGTAGAATTGCAATGTTGCCGCCTTGTTAAAAAACCGTCGAACTAACTACTAAGCTTTAAAGAATAGTTCTAGATTTCAAAATTCGATTTGTATATGCTCATGATATCTTTTATTCCGGAAGTCCATGACAACATATAAAGAATTAGCGTATTACACTTTCTTAGGGCTTTCTATAATGCTCGTGTGATCCTTTCTTAATACTATAGTTCCACGGCACTGGCGGCAGCTTTTATTTGCGAGTTATTAGAAAAGTGAGGCATAATAAAAATCGATTGCTCTTGGATAAAAACCGTTCAAGGCCTAAATTAAATCCCAAGAAGGAAGCAGGATGCTGTAGATTTTTAGGATAAAGCCCTGGAAAAGAAACGTTTTATTTGTTGGCTGCCTCTTCATCTAAATTGGGGCCCCGAGAACGTCCTGACTGATGGGCTGTGGGATAAAAGGTTTCAACAAAAGAGTTGTTTGGGGAATTATCAGAATGGGATATTGCATTGTAACTCGTTGCTTTTATATCCCATTGTAACATTTAAACTTGCCTTAGAGCAGCGCTTCCCAAAATGTATTTGCGTAGTAATTTGCGCTTAGTATAAAAGCTTTAATCGTATTTATTTTAAAGCAATGTAATAATTATTACAGACACATGTTTACTTGATATGTCAACATCTATCTAGAATAGGCAAATTATATTAATTAACATACATTATGAGTTGAAATATAATAAGTCTAATAAAAATAATCGATAAGTTTCGGTGAAACTTCATGTGCGTGGAGTACATAGTTTTTCTGTTTCCCCATATAACAGCAAATTGTAGTTAAACTTTATAGGCTATATAAGAGAAGTATTGTAATTTTAGAAAAATATATGTTGGAACTTTTCGATATTTTAGAGTTCTTGGAACACGAATAATATATTAATAAAACTATGATGTTTATACGGATGTGTGAGAACAAAATTTGCGCACACGATAATTTGAGAACGGTCAAACCGATTTATTTCAAATTTTGGGTGTCACAGGTGCAGGTCTTCAATGTTTGTATGCAAGATCAACTATTGAGAACGCGGAAACTGGTTTCAGTGAAATTGGTAACAGAAATAGTTGAGGGTAAATTTTTGAAAGTCATGTATTTCTGTCAACTATATATATTAAAAACAAAAAAAAAACGAAAAATCGTAAAATTTATTTTATAACGTTGTTATATAAGATACATATTTTTCTCTAAACAGGGTAGCCCTAAAGAAGTTAGGCAGCTTTCTCAATCAAAAAAAATAAAACGGTGCAAAATTGTATATAAAATCTTTTTTCCTCTATAGAGGTGAGTCCTATGAGGATGAAACAGCCCTCCTAACTATACAGGGTAGCTTTAGGGCAGCACCCAAAAATTTGATCTAATTTTTCACTTTTAAAGCGATCAGTAAACGAAAAAGGTGAAATTCGTGAAATACGTTTAAAAGGATACCTCTAAAGGATAAAGAAGTCATTCCGTAATATGTAGGAATCTTAGAGGGTATATTTAATTCGGATCTGTTATAAGAAGATCAAAATCTCTAATAAAATGGCAACAATCCATAGTGAAAATTGAAATTTGGTAAAATCAGCTATTTACAAAAAGGTAGCAAAGGAATGCGAATATCCATCCGAACTGTTATTATCAGAGTTCACCAAACCCACCCAGTTACCATCTCGAGTCAGAGCTACAGTTATTCTGTGAGCTACTCATTGTGACTGACTAACTTAGCAGCTGGATAAAAATATTTTGTCTCCCTTTTCTTTATGGCAATTATTTAAATAAGAATTTCAGTCCAACTATAAAAATTGTCAGAATAATGACAAAGTTACAGCCAGCTGCATTCTTTGGCAAGCAAAGTAAAAACAATATATTGTAGATTAGCTGAGGCTAAACAAAGTTGTACATAATACACTGAAAAGTCGCTAAAATTGCTTTTATCCGGAACTTCCCTCGTAACGAATTGCCTCACAAATAGACAACACATATGCAATTTGCATATTGTTGCTTGGTAATAAGTTTATATAGATGCTTTTTGTAAATTCTTATATATTACACTTTTTTGGAAAATGAGAGGGTTTTATTAAAAAAAGTGAAATATATTACAATTTATGTAAGGCTAATTATTTACGATCTTTTTAGCGGCCTCTTTTATTTATATTTATACTGTGAATTTTTTGTTATGTTTGTCAAGTTGAAAATTACCATTTTTTGAACTTATAACAATGCATTTGTTTCATTCACTCTAGGAAGAATATACATTTTTCTTCTCCATAACTTTTATTTGCCAAGATCTGTAAGTGTAGATCTAACGTACATACACACCAATTCACATACCATCACATATAAAATCACTGTTTAGATAGTCCATCATAAAAATGTTTTGTTCTTAATTTAATTTTTATTTTTTGATTTATCATAAGTTTAGTCTATAAAAAAATATGTAATTTATTTTTCTTCCATAAAGAGAAGGTATTAGGTTTTTTTTTCAGGAAATGTAATTTTAAAGAGTTAGGCAGTAAGTTTTAAGCAGCCATTTTGATCTGCTTTATTGGCTTCGCTCTAAAATTTTCCTAGGTCATCTTTCTATCTTAACTGATTTTTATGCAAAATTTTGAGGTCAAATGGATAATTACTTTTTTAATAATCCATATTTGGGTTTTTACCAAAGTGAAAGCATTTCATCCCCTTGTGATGCTCCATTTTTAAACCAAATTTGAAATCAGGGGATAAGTAGTTCTTAATCGATGATGCCCATAGCCAGACCGACAGATCTACAGATCAATAGACTGATCAAAATGGGATAAACAGTTTTTTCAGGATCTAAGGACCCTAAAATACCAAGATCAGGAATAGATTCTGAGGAGATTTTTTCACGATAACAAGATTTCCACTTACGAAGGGAAGTAAAATGCTCTCACAGATGTAGAGGATTGCCATCGAGCAAATGTGTAAATATGGAACTGCCTCAGTCTCTTAAGTTCTAGTTTTATTATAAAATTAAACACAATTTAAAATATTATTTTAAGTAAGTAGGTACAGTTTATGCATAATGAAATAATACAATTTCAGCCGTTCCTTTTTTCCCGGAGTGTCTACTTACATTTACTTAAATTGTAAAGAAACGTTTGGAGTGAATTACAGAATGTCACATCCTGTGAAAATAAACTGTGACAAAAGCACTACGTAGTTTAATTTTATGCAGAAAGCTTTTAAATCACACACACATTCCTACAAACATAGTATGGAACTGTCGCAAGCAATTTATTAACAGAACGAGAAATTATTTAAACTTTATGTGGAAACTGATACGATCCGACTAGGTATTTTTTGCCGCATACATAGTGGAGTTTCTTAGCCGTATTGATTACGTATTTTCATAAACCTTTTGTAATATGCATCTTTTCTGTTGAATGACTGTGTAATAAATCACATGAACTACAAAAGATTAAAAGATATACGCTTCTGTTTTTTAATGAATTTATATTTTGAGCTTTATCACGATTTGTAGGTGCATTTTGAAAATGATACCTGACATTTATATTCTGCAGCTCCAGAAGTATGTATGTTTTTATTGCAAAAATCATATATACCTTAAATTGCATCTTCATAAAATTTAAATATTATATATTTTATGAATATTGTAGCTATTGTTGCGAAAAGTTCTGATTGCCCTCTTACATTATAGCTATGAGTATGAAACTGAATCTTGCTAATTCACCTAGAATTGTATATGTATGAAACTAGAAAGCTATACTTAAAAAATTGTCATTCATCCAGAATAGTTTCTCGAACATATCCTAAATTTTGATGATTTATCGCAGGCCAAAATTATTCTCATTGCTCTAATTTCGAAGATTTAAAATTTCTTTTTATCAGAGGGTATTCACAGATGTTTTTATATAAATAACAATAGTATACATCCAATTTGCGACTGTGGTGTAAAAGGCAATTTTTCGTTAATTTAGGCGAAGATGATGGTAAAAACTTCCCAACACGTGAGCTTTTTAAGTTATGGTTTTTTCAGCGGAAAATAATAAATATTTTAATCACATTATTTTAAAAAGTAATGTTTGTTGCAATTAAAAAAAATTAAATTCGGGTTCTGGGATAACGCTTGCACGTTGTTTAACGCTTACGCATTGCTTAGTCGTATAGGGAGAAGCGTCGCCTTAATATTGCCTCTAAGATGTTAGATATTAATTATAATTGCGGTATGCGTCAAGACACATTGTTTCGGATATCTAAGTTGTTACGAGATAAATTAAACAAAAGAGTTTTTCTGCCATGGTAGCGGTCTCCAAAGCCTTCATTCAAGTGATCAAAACACAATAGGATTTCGAAAAGGAGTCATGCAGCAAAACACCTCCTCTCTACATTTACCAACGTCGCAGGTATGTAAGGGGCAGTAAATCAGTAAAATAGTAAATAATGTTCCAATAATCTACGTCGGACGATTTTTTAGTGTTAGGATCACAGGTGGTGGCAGTTACGCCTTCACTTCTTATATGAAACAGCCGCATATTGGGTAACCCGTATAGGCGTACGTGCTTTTCCGCCTATACGTGAAAAAGTATATAATAACTTTAGCATATACGCCTACTTTCTATGCAATGTTCCTAGGAGTACTCGATAATATGCAGTTACGCCACTTACGTCAGATCAAAGCCCACTCTGAGACAACTCTGAAATTGGCATAAACGAAATTTGAGATTTTTTTGGAATATAAGCCCATACGTGATAAAGTTATAAGGTTAATCTACATAAAAGATATTTCTAAAAATAAAATTAGAGTTTTAGATTTTTCTTAAAGGGATTGAAACGCTAAATTTTAATAAATAACCACTATTTTTACCTAATTATCACAAAACCAGAATCCCGACTGCTTAGAGCTAATATACTGCATATAAAATAAAAATCAAATTGAAACTACTTCTGATTCTCCCGATACCGAAGAAACCATCTCCTCTGATTCATATTTATTATTTTTATTTAAATTACGTCAATTTTGTAAACAAAATTCGCAATGAAATTTTTAGTATCGTCATAATGAAATATAAAAATAATATTTTTTTTTGTGTCGGACAATATAGCGTAGTACTTCCGCCATTTTGTTTTTTTTAAGCAAATCTAGATAAGAACACCCGCGGGATACAGATGTAGGCGGTAATAAGCAATAGATACGTATTTGCATGTGTACATAATTACATACATGACTGTTAAACACATTACTCTCCTTTGTATGCAAAATCGGCTAAAAACGGCAAAATACGACAATTTTTTTATATTTTTGTGTGTAAATTTTAACTTAAGAAAAACATTAACTGCATACATAAATTATATGGCCACTTCCGATGAATCATTTAGAATAAAGCATCATATTTCTGATTACTCATTCATTCTTGCTATTTCAGCATTATTTTTACATAAATATAGAAGAATTAGTAATCATCTTTAGTCATTAAGTAGCCATAGATCGGTCAACATCCATTGTAATTTCGTGTTTTAAAAAATAAAGTTTTTTAAAATACAAGTTACAAGTTTGAATGTAAAATTGGCGCGGTCGGTAGGATCCTTTTCGGAGTACGAAAAAAGGATATCCTGAAATCGGAGTGTAACAACGTTTCATCTCCATAAGGATTATCAGTGTTGCATCTTTCTGTTTTAACAGTTAAGAAAAGGATCAGGAACATCTACAACCGAACTAGGCACTTGTAACTCCTGGTACATCGATTATTGGTAGGCCATTCGAGAAGCCAGTAAGGACGATTTAGCCTGTGCTAGCGTCCAAGACAAGCGGTAGCCAACCTGAGCAGTTCATCTCTTCAGCAAAGCATCGTTTGATACAGGACCAAGACTTGGGACACATTGTGAGTTATTTACTTACTTCCCTTATAGTTGAGATCCCTGTTAATTAAGTTCTGAAATTTTTGAAGAAAGAAAAAGTGAATAATTGAATTGAAGCAATTTTATTGAACAATTATTTGAATAACTTTCACTAACTATTTTAGTTGTAAAGAAAACAAATGTTAACGCAGTTAACAGTAGTTAAATACATATTTAATGAGGAAATTTAAGAAATGTGGTAAAGACATTACTTATCCTAAAACAATTCGAAGAAGTAGTTTAGAAAAATCCTTCTACAAGTAGATTATTACAAAGTAGTTTTGAAAATCAATCTGCAAGTGTATTAACAGAACTTTATTCAGACATCAATTTAGAAAATATTTTTAACCTTAGTATAAACGTAGATACTAACGAAGCAAACATTAATAAGATGGCAGACGCTTTGAGAAGTACTGTTTCACTCTTAAAAACTTTCGATGGTACCCCATCACGTCTTGAATCTTTTATTAATCAAATAGATACTTTTTATACAAGATATTTTAATACTGATACTTCCCAACAAGAATTTGTAATTTTGGCAATTAAATCAAAAATTATAGGATCAGCCGAAGATTTTCTTTTAACTAGACCAGATCTTAATACTTGGCCAGAAATAAAAATCTCATTAAAACAAAAATTTAGTGATCCAATAACAAGAGCTAATTTACAACAATTAATATTCTTTTAAAGAAAATGGCGTCTAGTGATAGATTACAGAAAAATCAACGAAAAGACTATAGAAGTTAGATATCCTATTCCAAATATCGCAGATATACTTGATAAACTTGGTAGAAGTCAATATTTTACAACACTTGACTTAGCCAGCGGTTTTCATCAAATAGAAATGGACCCAAAAAGTATACCAAAAACAGCATTCAATGTAGAACATGGACATTACGAATATACCAGAATGCCCTTCGGACTAAAAATGCACCTTCCACTTTTCAGCGTGCAATGGATAACGTTTTACGCGGATTACAAGGAAAACTATGTCTTGTATATATGGACGATATAATTATCTTTTCAACCAGTCTTCAAGAACATTTAGACTCTTTAAAACAAGTATTTAACAGATTAAGTTCTTTTAACATGAAAATCCAATTAGATAAATCCGAATTCTTGCATAAGACATTGAATTTTTAGGCCATGTTATTACCCCTGACGGTATCAAACCAAATCCAAAAAAAATCGAAGCAATAAAAAATTTTAAAATCCCTAAAACACCAAAAGAAATAAAATCATTTCTCGGTTTAGTCGGTTACTACCGAAAATTTATAAAGAATTTTGCAAAAATAACGAAACCTTTGACTCATTGTTTAAAGAAAAACGTTAAAATAAATCATGATAAAGCATTTATTACCTCATTTAATCTATGTAAAAATATCCTAACTAATGACCCTATATTACAACACCCAGATTTTAGTAAACCTTTTATTTTGACCACTGACGCTTCAAATTACGCTATTGGAGCAATACTTTCACAAGGAAAAATAGGAAACGACCTACCTATAGCATTTGCTAGCAGAACTCTGAATCAATCAGAATGCAACTACTCAACAATAGAAAAAGAACTTCTTGCTATTGTTTGGGCAACAAAATATTTCAGACCTTACTTATTTGGCAGAAAATTCACAATTGTAACAGACCATAAACCATTACAATGGCTGTTCTCAATAAAAGAACCGAATTCAAAATTAGTAAGATGGCGACTAAAACTGCAAGAATATGAATATGATATTCAATATAAAAAAGGAACCCTAAATTCCAACGCCGATGCACTTTCAAGACCACCTCAAGAATTGTACCCAACCGAAATAATAAAATCACCATTGACGCATATGTCAGCAGTATGTGAAAAAGAAGAAAATTCTGACGACCAATATATTTGGCATGAAAAAATAAAACATTTCTTTGACACCCAAGAAAACCTATTCGAAAAACCAAAAAAGGTAAATAAAGAAAAGAAGAAACCAAAAATTAATATAATTTCCGATATTCAAATTAAACCCCCAAATAAACCAATTAAAACACCATCGCCATTGCCATCAACAAGTAAAATCAATGACGAAGAAAAAATCAATCAAAACAACTCAGAAACGGATTCAGCCAGTACAAATGACATTCCAAAGGAGCCAAAAGCTGATTTACCTTCAAAATCAGACACAGAAACTATACATACGTCAAGAGAAGACCCCATATTAGGAGCCCCGTATGTTAGTAAAGCCCTGAACACTTTTAAAAACCAAATCATATTTAAATGGACTGAAAAGAAACAACCTTATGTTGTCACTAAAAAATTATTTGAAACCAAAAAGCGATTAATAATTTTTATAAATCAAAACCCAATAACCGAAATAATCCAAAGACTCTTAAGAGATTATTTACCCCCAGATACTTATTGTTTACATTTTCCCAATAAAGAATTAGAACCAATAATAATTCGAATTTTCCAAGAAACCTTTCAAAATAACGCCTACAACCTTGTTATTTCTAATACACTATTAGAGGACGTCGTAGACGTAAATGAACAAAAAGAAATAATTGAAAGATATCATACCACTAAAACATCCCATAGAGGAATGACTGAAAATATAAAAAATATAAAGCAAAGATATTATTGGCAAAGCCTTGAAAAAGACGTAATTAATTTTGTTAATACATGCGAAATATGTCAAAAAACCAAATATGCTAGACATCCCTATAAAGTAATTTTTAAACCAACACCAACAGGCTGTAAACCCATGGAACATATTTATATGGATATATATTCCATTTCAGGTCAAAAATATTTGACAATAATAGATAACTTCTCTAAATTTGCTACAGCATACCCTGTAAATGAAACATCAATCGAGATTTGTCAAAATCTAATTAAATTCTTTTCACATCATGGTACACCCTGTAAAATTACAACTGATAATGCACAAAGCTTTAAAAGTAATTTAGTACAAGACCTTTGCAAGACCTATCAGATTGAATTACATTTTACTACACCTTATAACCCAAATTCGAACTCACCAATCGAAAGATTTCATTCAACATTGAAAGAAAGTCTTATTGTCCTTAGAAACGAACATCGAAACAAAACAATACAAGAATTAATGGATATCGCAATCCTTAATTATAATAACAGTATACATTCAACACATGAATATACACCCTTTCAAATATTAAAAGGAAATTTAAATTATCAACTGAATTTTGAGAAAAATATAAATCAAATACAAACTGATTACATACATGAACTCGCCCAAATATTTAGTGAACTTTATGAAAAAATAAATCTAAAATTAAGTGCGAAAAAGGCTAATGTCCTAGCCAAATTAAATGAAAAACGCGAGATTGACCCAGAAATAGCTGAAGCTACAAAACAACTATTACATACACCTCGAAAACTACCATTAAAGTTAGAACCAAAATACAAACTAACTACTTTTAAAAACCAAAGACACCCAAAAGATATTAAAAGACGTTCGTAATTTTCAGGAACTTACTGACAAAATGAAGAAGATCCTGATACTACTTCCACTACTTGTCAACGCACAATATAAAATGGAAGAAATAAATAACCCTTTGTTACCAGTTTACCAATCAACAGGTTACATAATAACAGGTTATCATCATGTCTATTATCATGTAAATCTAACTAATATAAAAGATTGTGTAGAAAACTCGAAATCGACACTTACACAAATTAATAATACCCTAAGTAATCTATACGCACCTATATACCAACTTTTATCTATAAGAACACGTAACCTTTTCGATCAAATAGAATCAATCGAATTATTTGTTAAACATTATACTACCCCACAAAACCGAACTAAACGCGGACTTTTCAATTTCCTAGGAAAAGCACAAAAATATCTCTATGGTACATTAGATGCCGATGATGGAGAAAGATACGACAATTATATTAAAATATTACGAGAAAATCAAGAAATCTTACATAAAGATTTGTCTGCAACCCAGACTATTGTAAAACAATTAACAAAAGATCTTGACGCACAGCTGACTAGTATTAAAACTAATCAGCAAAAGTTATTAACCCGGATGGAAGACCTCACTAATATGACTCATACTACAACCACTTCGTCTTACTATATTGTTATGCTAGACAATATTGAGACTAATCTACGTGTCATTCATGACATAAAAAGTAATTTGCAAACTGCAATAAACTTTGCGGAAATAAACATTATGCATCACAGTATTATTAAGTATAAAGAACTTCGCAGAATAATTACAAAGATAAGGCCCGAGAGTCGTATTCATTTCGACAATATAATTAAATATTACGAAGTAGCACACGCAGATGTGACAATTAAGAATGATCTAATTATATTTTATATTGCAATACCTTTAATTTTAGAGAAACCTTATATACTTTATCGGATATATCCAATACCAATAAATAATCAAATAACGATTTTAAATAATCTGTATTTATTGAGATCTACAGATGACTTTTACAACTCAAAAGAAAATTGTTATAAAATAGAAAATATATCTTTATGTTCTAGAGACACACTGAATAAAAACGAACCCTGTATACCTCAAACAATTAATTTGACAAACCATTGTCCACTAATACCAATTAAATATAATAAAACTTCTATAACACAACTTGAGGACAATTCCCTTATAATTATACCTGCTTCTAAAGAAATCATATACTTTCAATGTCCAAATCAACATAGCGTTGAAACCATTGACAAAGTATCCTTAATATTGCCTTCAGATTGCAAAGTAAAAATTCAAAATAATATTTACGATTCTCAAAAACTAGAAACAATTAGTTTAAGACTAAAACTCCCATCAATAAATATTGATGAAAAATTAATCCAAGATACTGAACCCTTGGAACTAAAAGAAATAAATCTTGATAAAATCAATGAAGATTTAGAGAATGCTAAAAGATTAATAATTCATCCCCTAAACCAAATGGACTTTGTAAGTTCTGGAGTTTCAATTACTCTAATAATAATTATTATTATAATATTTACAATCATCATAAGTTTCTTGTATTATTATTGCAGAAAGGAAAAATCTAAAGAAAATGTAAAAGTGGACATAAAATTAGAATCTCTCGAAAATCAACCCCGATTTTCTCAAACTTAAGGAGGGAGGAATTATATGGCCACTTCCGATGAATCATTTAGAATTAAGCATCATATTTCTGATTACTCATTCATTCTTGCTATTTCAGCATTATTTTTATATAAATATAGAAGAATTAGTAATCATCTTTAGTCATTAAGTAGCCATAGATCGGTCAACATCCATTGTAATTTCGTGTTTTAAAAAATAAAGTTTTTTAAAATACAAGTTACAAGTTTGAATGTAAAATTCATATATGAGAAAGCACTATTTTTGTCAAAACACAAAATAATAACAAAGGCTATACTTTTTATTGAAGCAGACGCATGTATATATTGTAGGTTTAATGGAAAAATGTTAGAAGAAAAATATAAACCAGGTTCAAGGGCTAGATATTTTCACCGCTTTTATGTAAACAGAGCAAAAGTCAAGGGGCAACAAATATTTGTTTAAATCGCAAATGCGTCTATCTGCAAAAACACCGGCCATAACCTGCGGCAATTCGTCAAGCGTAAACAGGAAAACAAATGGTAGGATAAGTCCGGCTTTGTAGACCGTTTTGCAAGGACACATGTTTGGTTTGTAACATGGCTGAGTAAAAAATACTGACCTAGTGCGCCTGAAATTGCAGACTTAAACTTGCATGAATAATTACTTTCTAATATATAGAAGATAAAACGAAGATGATAATAGATAAAAGATAACCCAATAGTAAATTATGTGCCTATAATTTCTAACCTCTTGAAAGTTAATTTATGTTTGACAACTAATTTGGGTAGTTTGATATGCTGATTTTAAATAAATTTTCTGTTTGTGTCTAACACTTCGGACATTTTGCTTTCCTCTTAAAGGGCAATCGTGAAAAAATCACCCTCCAAGATTTTTTCAGATCTTTACGTTTCAGGGTCCCTAGATGCCAAAAAACATGTTTTCTCAATTCCGTAAGTCTGTCGATCTGTCTCGTCGCAGCATAGCTAAAAGCTATTTGACTTCAAATTTTAGTCAAAAATTAAGGGTCATATGGGAATGACATGGTAAAAATCAAATATAGAGAAATAAAATGGCGGCCTAGTGAAATGTCAAAAAAATTATTACTAAAAAACTACTTAAACAATGCATTTCAAATGTTGCGCAAAAATCAAATATTATGTTGAAATTAACTAGTAAAATTTTGGTACCAATCCAAGATGACGGCTTAATAAAGTATTTAAAAACTCAGCTTACTGGATTGATTTCATATTAGTTTCCACAACTGATTGTGGTATAGAAATAAACAGGTAAAATTGCGGTATGAATTTAAGATGGCGGAACAACAAGGCGGCCAAATGACATTTTGGTAATCCTGAAAAAAAAGCCCTCTCAGGTTTTATTTATCTTTACGTTTTAACACCCATAGTAGCTAAAAAATATGTTTTATGAATTCTGTTTTTTCGTCTGTCGGTTTGTTCGTCTCTCTGTCAGTTCGCGGCATAGCTCAAAAACTAGTTACCAAATTGAGTTTAAATTTTAGTCAAAAATTAAGGATCATATGGGGATAAGCCATAAGCCGGCGCAGTCAAACGTTGAAGAATTATTAGTAAAAAAACTAATTATCGAATTTACCTCAAATTTTGCACAAAAATCAAGTATTACATAGGAATAAACTGGTAGCATTTTGGAATAAATATAAGATAGCAAACCAAAATAGCGACCCAATAAAATATTTAAAAAACCAGCCTAAAAAAACTACTTGCTAGATTAATTTCAAATTTTGTGCAAGCATTAAATGTAATATAGAGATAAACCGGTAAAATGGTGGTACGAATTCAAGATGGTGGCCAAATAAAATTTTTAAGAAATGCACGTTAAAAATCAATCAATTGCCTTTCAACATGACGTAACAAAATGGCAGTATGTGTCAATGTTAAAACCACTTATTGAGTTTATTTTAATATAAAATTATTATAATTTAATATGCAAGGAACACATGAGACAGTACTGTGGCTAGATATACTTCAAAATTTTCTATATAAACCACCTCGAATGCTTATTCCTTAATTTATTTTATTTTATTTTATTTCCTGTATAAATCCATCTTTAGACAATAAATACCTGCTGAATAATAGCTTTTTTGAATAATCCCTTTCACTTTCAAAACACAATACAAACATCTGTAGAAGTTTGGTTATAACATTGTTTCAACAGACAGCCACAATATGAATGCCATAAGCTGTCATTGGGAACCCGCCAATCACAACACTTTAAAATGCGCGCGTATTTCAAATCAAAATTTCGAACATTCAACAAAACTTGTTTATATTCGGCGGCAATAAACGACGAACCAATAGGAAGCACACTGAACAATCCGTGTTGGCTATGGGATTTAAGGTCTTGTCAGTTAGCCGACTGAGTTTGATTGCGCGGGTTAAAAACGCCTTCATGCCTTTTACCTTGCGTTATTTCACGTTATCAATGGAGCAAGATCGGAGAACGAAGGAAATGACCTACAAAATTTGTCGTTATTTATATAACTTAATATATGTATAGTAGTCATGTAAGTCAAATATTACTTGTACTCGGAGAATTTTATTGAATACTTGACATTTAATGGTACTTTTAATTGACGACGTATCTCAAGAGCAGCCATTTTGTCGACCATGCCAGTCAGTGTTAGTCTGGTTAGTCAGTGGCCAGAGCTGAAGTGGCTGCAGGATGGAAGTTCCTGGGAAAAATATATAACTTAAAGTGGAACCTTATGTTCATTATCTTTCTTCTCGAAGCCCTTCGAAGTTATAGTCGCGTAAGTCCGAAGACGTTTGTTTTTTGATCGAATTTTTTCGCTTTTCCTTTAAATGAGGATAATTTGATAAATGGGCTTAAGTGTGGTATAGCCAGGTTGTGTCTTGTGTTCAGGGGGTTTGGTAATGTTTGGACCAGTGGAATAAATCACACTTCCTAGAGAAATTATCTATGCCCAAAATTACGATCATAAACCACTTGCTTGGTGGAAGTATATTGATGACATTTTTTTTACCTATAGACATGGCAACCAACTTTTTTCTGATTTTTTAAATCATATTAAAACCAAATAAGGACAATTAAATTCCCTAATAAAAATAAAGGGACCAATTACTTATATTTCTAGACATAATTTTGACTCTTATATAATTCCTTACAATAAAATAAAACCATTTAATTTTCGATTATTTATATGAAAAACTTACAACACGGAGATACTTAAATTTTAACTCAAATCATCCTAACTTGATCAGAAAGAGGCTTGTCAAAAGTCTATATGATACAGCAAAAATAATTTGTAAATATCAAAATTTTGGAAGTAAAAAATATTTTATAAACAATATTTTAATTATAACAATTATTATCTTAATTATTTCATTTAAAAACGTGTTTATGAATTTGAGAGGCCAAAAGTCAAACAAAACCACGATAGATCAACTATAATTACCTCTTCACTCAATACATACCTAACTTATCACATAAAATAAAACGAATATGTAAACGTTCTAACGTAATAACGATCTTTAAAACACAAAATACACTTCTTACAAAATCAAAACTTACAATGAACAAGAAAACAAAAAAAAATATGTATAAAATACGGTGTCAATGCAATACATTTTAAATAGGTGAAACCTTTAGGTCATTAGCCAAAAGAATCAAAGAACACCAAACTTATATACAAAGTAGATAATTTCATAAATCAAGCATTCTTCAACATCACAACATTTATTGGAATGATTCTAGTTTTTTAACAAAAGAAACATGTTCCAAAAAACGTAACATAAAAAAAACCGCTTTAATATTGTTAAATAAAGATAATTGTGCAGCATCTTGTTCAGTTATTTTCAATAACACATGATTAAATAACAAATTGACATTGATCATTTAGATTGAGATTTGCCATTTTCAGGTGACATTTTGATTTAAGAATTAAAATTTAACTGCTTCTAGTGTTTTAAATATTTTTCTAGTTGCTAAAGATATGGGTAGACTTTTCCCGAAACGTTCAGGAAACTACTTTTCTATGTATCCGAAGTCGGGTAATAGGCGCATTCTCGGACAGTATTTCCCTTATCACCAAAAATAAACAGGAACATTGCAAGGAATTTTTTATTCACATGAAACTAGTGACACGAACTTAAATAAACAGGAAAACCCTATCCGAGTCAGAATAGAACAATTTTCCGTCTTGTTTAAGAAAGCTATATGAATACGTATTCTCGGAAAATTCCAAAAGAGAAAACAGGACATTTTAAATTTAAATTCACGCTCGGAGTTTAGAAACTCAGTTACTTTTTCCATTGAATATACCTAAGAGGATGCTGCTTTTAGCATCTTCCCCTTTATTTGAGATTTCTCCGATTCGTAGACCTTTCTTACAATGTTTTCCTTTTTGTCACTCATGCCATATAGATAATTTTCTCGTCTCGCTCCGTTTGGCACTAAACAAATTGACAAAATAGTTATATAAGAAGAAATCGGTTTGGGTTTTTTTTATCAAAACGCAACTTGTCAACTAGTTTTTTTGCTTTTGAATAATGTTTAGGAAACTATCACGTACATTTATGACATCACCAAAAATTCATGTAATATAAATACATAAATGGAATTTCTGTAAATAGCTTGCTTGGCTGACGCTATGCTTTGTACGTAATTCAAACAACTAATAAAAATGATAATCTACTGAACCAAAAGAGGAAATTTTTATCTTACGAGTACACTGTGATTTTAGATAAAAAAAATTCTAATCATGTTACAAACGTAATTTTACGTATTTTTACTTTTAAAACTTAAAAATACTAAGAGGTAAAATTACGGTTGAAAATTCCGATATATTTACAGTAAAAATACAATTATTTTTACTTTTAAAAATGTAAAAATAAGTGATTAATTGTAAAAATACATTTATAGAAGTAAAAATACAATTGAAATTTCCGTCATATTTATAGTAAAAATTCAGTTATGCAAACCGTATTTTTTGAAGTACTATTTTAGTATTTTTTTTGGTATTTTTAAATATTGCCCATAACACAAAACCTTAAGTGCCACTTAAAAATTCTGTTCCTTTATATAAAATTAAGTTAGTTTTTAGTGAAAACATTCATAATTCTTACTCAAATTTACTATAAGAACTAATTCGATACCTTAAATATATTACTGAAAATTTGTATGGAATTTATGTAAAAATGCCTGTTTTTCAGGTAAAATGATGGAAAAGAACATTACTTTATATATGTTATGATGCGATTTGCAAAACTAAAAATAATAAACCTTACGTTAAAGTGACGCTAATTTAAAATGTTATTAAAAATCTCATTCTCCGTTCATTTTTTTAATGACACAAATAGAGATTGGCAACGGCGTTATAATGTAAGCATATCAGTCTTATGGCAGAAGTTATTGCGAAAAAAAATGCTGCTTTATGTTTGGTTTCATTTCTAATTTTCCATTTGCAACAAATATGCCAAATATACAGCTTCAAAATAAGGATGTAGCAAAGTAGTTACACTTACATTATTAAAATATTTTTTTACATGTAATAGTGCAAAAACAAATAACAATTAAGTAAAATTTTATCTAAGGTAGAATAACTAAACCCATTTATTATTTTTAGAATTAAAATGATGTAATTATAAGCGAATTTTTAACAGTGTACCAAGTAATAGGCGTAAATGTAAATATAGTAAGTCTAGTAGCTTAGCCGGTAGAGCGCTGTAACTGGCGAAACAGTTGAATTAAGATCTTCCAAGATTAATCACTTGATCAAGACACGTTCAGATTCGTAAATTACTTTCTTTCGGATATTATAGTGTGGGAACTATTGACAGTTTCGCAATTATGATCCCAGAACAGAATGACCAAAATATTTTTGTGATTACTTTGATTAAATAATGTTATACTAACCTAAAAATATGCTAAAGTTTCTTTTTGAGTTTGAACCCCAAACGGCTTTCTTTCGTACATCCACTCAGAATCGTGTTTAACACGATCATGTGCATTAGGCTCACTAAGGCCCATTGTGCTAACCCCGCAAGTAGGTGTGTCAGGCCAAGAGCCCATTCTTTTTTAGAAAGGAAAGACCCTTTTCATGTCGAGCACGTCCTAAGCTCGGGTTCTACATAGGTGTCACCCAAGCAAAGCAGTCTGGCGTTTACTAAAGCGTCACATCGACAGACTAGATGCTCGGTAGTTTCATCTACCTCAGCACAAAACCTGCAGTACGGATAGTTGTCGAGTCCAATTTTATGCAGGTAATATTTCACCAGCCAATGTCCAGTTAGAACCCTGGTAATGATTCTAAGTTGGCCTCTGTTTAGATTAAGAAGTCTATTAGATTCAGAACGGCTATAAAAGCTTAATATGACGACTTTAGACTGCCTGAGACCTGCTAACTCGTGCCATATGGTACGGTACTCCTCGACAGTGTGATTCTTAATCCTAGCCTTGACTCTCTAGGGCTCTCCTGCATTCAAGTGTTATAAGCGAATTGATCCTGTTCGTGGACAGAGCCTTAATCGCGGCTTGACTATCACAGCGTATATAGATACGCTTGTCGTGATATCCTCTGTATTCCTGTACGCAGTCCAAGATTGTTTTAATCTCAGCCTAATATACAGTCGCATACCATCCAAGAGCAAGACTAATTCTTGCCTTGAGTCTCTCCCCATAGATTCCCGCCCCAGATCCCTCCTCCATTAGAGATAAATAAATAAATAAATAAAAAAAATTTACAATTTTGTGGACAAAGCTGTTGTAAAAAAAAAATAGTTTACAAACATCAAAATTAGCAAACAAAACAAAACAAAAACACATCATAAATATTATAGAAAAATAATATTTAAATCAAGAATTTAGAGTATTAATATAATAGAATCCTAAAAGAAGTACATTAGAAATGTACTTTGTCAGTCGTACTATGTTATAAACATTTTCATAAATATAATGTAAAAAAAATAAAAAAGCAAAGTAAAAAATAAAAAATAAAAAAGTACGAAACAATTAAAAAAATACATATACAAAATTCGGTAAAAATGGTTGGTAATGGCAACTATCACACTAGGGGTTCATAAGGATAAATTTATGTGTTGTAAAACTCGTTCACGGTGTAGAAGGCGCTTTCCAGTAAGAATGATTTCAAAGCCTTGCGAAATAAAGTCAGAGATATTATGGATTTGATGTTAAATGGCAGGTGATTATGCATTTTTTTTGCATTGTAGATTACTGATCTTTTAATTAACTCTGAGTGTGGGGTTGGAAGATAGAGATCGTGCTCAGTGTTTCTGAGAGGGTAGTTGTGAGAAGGTCTCTCTAATAGAGCAGGTGCATGCTTACGAATTAAGCAAACCGATTCCAAAATGAATAAGCAAGGAAGGGTTAGTATTTTATATCTTTTAAAGAAATCTCGGCAGTGAGTTCTACTGTTAAGTCTCAGTAGGTAACGAACAGCTCTTTTTTGTAGTATAAAAATTCGATCAAATTCTCTCTAATAGAGCAGGTGCATGCTTACGAATTAAGCAAACCGATTCCAAAATGAATAAGCAAGGAAGGGTTAGTATTTTATATCTTTTAAAGAAATCTCGGCAGTAAGTTCTACTGTTAAGTCTCAGTAGGTAACGAACAGCTCTTTTTTGTAGTATAAAAATTCGATCAAATTGAGTCGCACAACATGTACCCCAGAATGGAATAGCATATCTGAGGTGCGACTCAACAAGAGCAAAATAAACAGTTCTAGAGGTAGAAAAGCTAAGCTCCTCGGAAACAGATCTTAACGCAAAGCAAGCAGAACCCAACTTCCTTGATAAAGCGTCGATATGTGGATCCCATTTTAAAGAATCATCTACAAGAAGCCCTAGAAATTTTACAGAGTTTACGACATCAATAGTGGTACCATTAAGGTCAAAAGGTTGCAGCGTGTTTTTATAAGACAAGACTTTCGTTTTAGAGATGTTCAAACATAGGAGATTAGAATCGCACCAGGATTTAATGGTGATTAGGTCATTAGATACAATCCTATGTAGGTCCGTGACATCTGGGTGGCTCCACGTAAAGCTGGTATCGTCCGCAAAGAGACATATTTTTCCACTAATGTTTAAATTAGCCATGTCGTTTATGAACAGAAGAAACAAGATAGGGCCTAGTACCGAGCCTTGAGGCACTCCATATTCCATTGGCCTACAAGAAGACATCCTGTTGTCAACTTTCACAACTTGATTTCTGTTGCTAAGATATGACTTAAACCAATCGAGAGGAGCCCCTCTAAATCCATAGTACTGCAGCTTGTTAGTTAATATATTATGATTCACACAATCGAAAGCTTTGGAAAAATTACAGAAAATTGTTGCCGTAGCGTGATGGTTGTTTAGGCTGGAGTAAACTCTATTAAGAAGGGAAAACATGGCATCGCTTGTGCATTTGTTACTTAAAAATCCAAATTGATGTTTTGTAAGTATTTCATATCTAGACAGAAATTATAAAAGCCTTTTTTTAACCAGTCTTTCGATGATCTTAGATAGCGTAGGGAGAAGTGCAATTGGGCGATAGTTCGAAGCTTCTTCTGAAACACCTCCTTTGTGAAGAGGTATGATTATTGCAGTTTTAAGGCAGCTTGGAAAAGTACCATTTTGGAAAGACATATTTATCAAAGCAGTCAGATGCTCTAGAGTGCACTCCGGCAGACTTGAATACATTTTTAAAGTAAGCCCATCAATTCCCGAGGAAGATTTATTTTTGATATCATTAATTGTACTGCGAAGTTCTGATAAAACTACTGGTGAAAAGAAGAAACTGTGCAGGTTTACCCTATGATTAGAGAGATATGAAATTGGGTCATTAGATTGAGATACGGATTTAGTCAAATCTTTGGCTACATTTACAAAATAATTGTTTAGGTCCTCAGGAGAGGTAAGGATAGTGTTGGATAAAGGAGTTTTGTTTCTTAAATCATTTACGATAGACCAGGTTTCTTTAGCTAAATTTTTGGCGTTAGAAAGTCTATTATTGTAATAAATATCTTTGGCGGCTTTAATAGTCTTATGATAAATTTTTCTGTATGATTTTACATAATTATGAAAAAAGACACTGTCCGAAAATTTCTTTAAATGAGATAGTGACCGCATGTTCTTAGAAGATATACGTAAACCTTTAGTGGACCAGGGTTTACTTCTTTTATTTTTGATAGGCCTAAGAGGAAAAGATTCAGAAGCTAGATTAGTTAGAGTTTTTATAAAACGAGAAAATTCAGTGTCGACATCATAAGTGTGAGAGTCCCAGTCAGTTATTTGACATAGGTGTTTGAAATTAATGAAATTTCTAACCGAAAAAATACGGCCTACTTGTCTAGAGGAATTTTTGGCTTTGGATGTAATTGAAAATTTTGTGAAAATTGCTTCATGATCGGAGAAACCTGGACTTAAGACATTACATTCGACGGAGCTAGGATCGAAAGAAGACACAACGTAATCTATAGTACTGGCACTTGTCTTAGTAATTCTGGTTGGTGAGTTGACGTGCATGGCAATTCCTAATGACTCAAAGATGGACTGAAGACATTCCTGAGCAGCACACACACTGGAAAAGTCAATATTGAAATCGCCACATAAGATTAATTTGCTTTTTACAGGAAGGGACTCGAGCAAACTTAGAAGGTTATGGCAGAATAATTGCACATCAGCATCAGGTGTTCTATAAATACAAATAATATAAAGGTCATAAGTATTGTGATAAACGATAGAAAATTCAAATACTTTTTCAGATAATAAATGATTATACTTTGATATTTCGGAAAAATCGTTGTTTAAAGACATTATCATGGTGCCTCCATGAGTTAAATTAGTTCTATTAAATCTGGCAATTGTGGTATAGTTTTTAATAAAAACAGGTTGATTGATATTTAGCCAGTGCTCAGTGATGGCAATGACTTCTGGAAAATTTAGCTCTTCTAACAAAAGATATAATTCGTCTGTTTTATGAAGAAACGTCTGTAAATCAGACTAGGCCCTCCGGTTTGTGGAAGGATGGGGAGGGATCTGTCTATTGTTCTCCCTCAGGAACAAAACAATTACACAAAACGTTTTGGAGGCAATTGAGACCGGAATAATGGCATCTTTCCTAGCTAGGAGACGGTCTGGTCTGATCAGTTCAGTCCAGACTTGCGTATGACCAAAATTCCATTCTCTATGTATCCAACGAACCCAGTCGTTTAAACGAACAGAAGCCTTCCGAGCCTATTCCTCCACAAGCAAATGCAGGGGACTTAGTCCCAGAATGGCCTCCATGGCTCGGATAGTAACAGGAAATAGCACAGCAAAGAATAAAACATAAACTCTTTCCATGGTGTCCTTAATTCCTTTACTGTTTAGTTTTTTATGTTCTGGCTTACAATAAGTAGAATATCATTTCATTTCAACATATTTTTTCTAAAATTTTAGTAAAATTTAAACGATGGATAAAAATAGCTCTCACTTTACCATTGGGCACATTTTCTCCTCTAAAAGTTGGTGAAGTTACTTTTCAGATTCGTGCGACTACCATCAACTTTCTTGATTTTAAAAAAAATCGGGTAACATGTCGATTTATATATAGGTTTTTGGGGATCTCATTTTTTCAGTTTATTTGACCAAAATAACAAAAATAAATAGTAAGATAGTAAGTAAAGAGGACGAAAATTCAAAATTTCGTAAAAAATCGAGTAATATGTCGACATGGGTTTCGGGTGTATCTACAGTTATTGTGTTATATCTCCTAAAGATGATGTGGAAGTAGTGATTCAATTTGCAGCATTTTTTTCTTAAAGTTTCTCAAATTTTAGGTTAAATTGAAATGATAGATAAAAATAACTTTTACTTTGCCATTGGTACTCTTTCTCCTCTACAATTCGGTGTTTTTTAATTTTAAGTTTTTTAATCGGATGTCTCGGATTTGAGTGATCATCATCAACTTTTTTAAATTAAATATGGATCTGGTTTTTTATTTCACTATCTTATACCCTTCATAAGCATAAAATAAAATGTGACAAAAAAGTAATATAGTATGATTTTTTTGAGAAAATCTGTATTATTTGAGGAATTCCAGAGAAACGCCATCTAGCGACCAGTAGCAGAATGAATCTGGTGACCGTTAATTGCACCGCAAATCGAGAGAAAAAAGCTCTTTTTTTAAGACCAAGTTCAATAAAATCGGTTCATTCAAAACAGAGATATCAACGCTTGGTACATAATAAATTTTATCGTAATTAAAATAGAACATTAATTATATTATATCTAGCGTACATCCGACTTTATATATAAAAATGCCACGACTATAATTATTGATGGGTATGGGGCTTGATTATTTAATTTGATATTTTTTTTATTTAATTTTATATTTTATTAATTGGTCAATAAAAACTTCACATTGAGCATTTAAAATATATACCTATGTCAAAAATAAATAATTCAAGCATTTACTTAACTCTATCCACACAACAGTGTCTTTCACAAGTGGTCATAGTAGAAGCTATTAGCTTGGATGCCAATTGCATGAGTTCGGTCGATAGTTACTAGTAGTTTTATAACAGGCTAGTATTATGACTTAAACGATTTTTTTTTTACAGTATAACTAGTATTTAAATTGTGTGTTGTTATAAGAACGATTCCACAGGTAGTTAAATCATTCTTCCAAAAGCTGGCAAATATTAGATAGAAGGGTCGCTATGTAATATTTGATGAATTGAATGGGTTGATTTATCTTATTCTTAGGCCCAGATTGATAAGTAAGGAAAGTCGTTGGTAACTAAACACTTCTATTCACTATTGTTACAGTACAGTCCAAGGCCGGACCGACAAGGTCTGCCCTTGCCCTCACTACGTCTATCGTCTATCTCTAGTTAAATCTATACATTACGGACTAATCTAATATACCACTCCTTGAGCACGATACCTCGTCAGCGTGCTCATTTCTGGTTATACATATTAAACAATTGCCAATATATAAACAATAACAATTTGCTATACAGAGTGATACTACATCGTTTTTGATATTACCAGTCGAAATATCTGTAGTCAGGATAACCCTACTACTCCAGTGGAAAAAGTAATATACCATTCTTTTTCAGACGAGCAAAATTAACCTTAGAGATCCACATGATAGATCCCAAAAGTAAAATTTAATACTATCTTTATTGTCAGAGCTCGAATGTCAGTACCCAATTATAGAGAATAATTCATCAGATTTTTTTAGAAGAAGAACCGTACACCAATCTCAGGGCCCAGGGATTCGCATGTGCTGCCCTTTAGGGTCAATAATAAATCCTAAAGTTTTAACCTGCGAAACCCTTGGGGCGTGGTACACAATCACCACGCCATTAAGAAAAATATGTATATACAAAGATGAATACACTTACACCTGGACGCCTTCAATTATTCACCTTCTCACACAGATAGATGTCGCTTCAGTAGTGTAAGACGTGTACAAAGTCGCTTATTAAAATAATTAATTTAAAGTAGTTTTCTGTTGCATTTATAAGCTTTTCCCTAGTGCAAATCCTTTAAATATTCTCCCTATCGAGTTTTGAGTTTGATTTTTTTTGCTTTTTGTGAAGTTTTGCGATTGCACCAGTGATTTTTTCCTTGTACCGCCATTATGGGATTGTCTTCGGCGGATCTGAGGGAAATAAAAGGTGCAATTGTTGCGACTTTTAATGAAAAGTTTCTTCAGGATGTGGGAGATAAGGTTGCAGATATGGTTCGCAAGCAGTTTGAGGAACGATTTAACGCCCAAGAGAAGATGATAAAAGCCCTAGAGGCCAAAATAGTAAAGCTTCGGGAAGATAATGTCAACATAAGAAATATGATTGACTCTCAAGAGCAAGCGTCACGAAGTCTAAATGTGCGCATATTCGGGCTGCCCATTAAAAATGGAGAAGATCTTCGTACTGATGTTTTAAGTTTATTCAACAGTACGCTAAAATTAAATAAAAACAATAACGATCTTAAAAAGTGTTATCGTGTTACCTCTAAACTTGTAAATAACAAACCTCCGGCCATATTAGTGCGTTTTTATTCTGACACCGTCCGCATGTCTGTGTTGAAGGGACGTAAACAATTAAAAAGTAGTGGCATACAAATAAAAGAGGATTTAACTAAAATACGTCTTGAGCTCTTTCAAAAGACAGTTTCGAAATTTTCAAATAAAAACACGTGGATTCTAAATGGTAATATTTATTTAAAATTTAACGATAAAATTCATAGAATCCTAAATGAAAGTGATCTCAGTGCAGTGAAAGGAAAATCCTAATAGTGTCATCCAATTCAGTATTAAATATCTGTAAGTACTCTTTTTTCTTTTAGCATAACATTTACGGTTTTTCGGTTGTTTTCCCTGGACTTAGTTACAATGTAAGAATCAATTTACTTTTTGTTCTCAGAATGTAGCTGGGAACGTGGGCATGAAAATGCATTATTCTTGTACTGTTTAATATATTTTTTTGGGCTGTTATTGCTTTTATGGTTTACGTGGGATTTCGCTGTAAGTAAATAAGTTTTTATTTTTTGGGATATAATTTATTTTGTATTAAATTGATTGCGAAACATTTTTATTTGATCTCAAAATGTAGCTAGGATCGAACGTAGGCATAGAAATGCATTATTTTTGTACTATTTTTAATTTAGTTAGAGAGGTAATTATGCTCGCTTTTTTGTATTGTGCAATTAGGTATGAGCCCTAATAGGTGAAACAAACATCATTATATCTTTTTTTTGGTTTATTTTTATACTTTGTTTTGTTTTCATTGATGGCGAAACAGTATTCTTATACTATTTTAAATTTAATTAGAGAGGTGACTATGCTCGCATATTTTTTTGGGTATTAGTTTTACGATTTATGTGAAATTTCGCTGTAAGTAAATGAGTTTATTTTTGGGATATGTAAGTGGGTACCATATATTTGTATAATTCTTACATTTGCCGTTCATCTTTTTAGTGATTTAATTATCAGGAATGAGTGTGCTACAACTTAAAATAAATTATGCAATTTGATATAGATATTTAAAATAATAGCGATTTTGTCTGTATTTCGTCTTTTTGGTCGACATTTTCTGTTTGTATACATACTTACTTGTAGCTTGCTAGTTTAGCACTGAGGGAAAAGAGGGAACATATATATTTTTTGTTTGTTTATTTTTTTTTTCTATTTTCACATAACCACTTTTTTTACTATTTTATATGACTAAAAAATTAACTATTGCACATTTAAATGTACGTTCGCTTTTTACAGGTTTTCAAGAGTTTAGGACTTTAGTAGAGGAACATGATTTTGATATACTATTTTTATCCGAGACATGGCTTTCTGATGGTGATGATTCTAATTTATTTTACATTCCTAATTATCACCTTATTCGTAAGGATAGGGTTACCAGGGGAGGCGGTGTTGCTTATTATATTAAAAATCATTTAATCTCGGAAGAACTTACTTTTGATTTTCATACCAATGATTCTTTGGAGTTTATTAGTTTAAAAATTAGAATTGGGAATAAAAAATACGCCTTCATTGTATTTTATAGACCACCACATATGAATTTTAATTTATTTGTTCCGGATTTTGATCATATACTCCCTAGTCTGTTTCTTGAATTTGATGGGGTATTTTGCCTAGGGGATTTTAATTAAATTTGTTAAATCTAAACAATCCTCTTTCTAATTTGTTTGAAAATTATAACCTATTTCAAATTATAAATGAACCTACAAGAGTTACTGCGGGATCATCTACTCTCTTAGATGCTATATTCGTTAGCGATGTTTCCTTGGTGAGTAATTCGGGTGTTATTTCGGCTGATTTGATTTCCGATCATAAAATGGTGTATTGTGATTTGAATCTGGAAAGAAAGTGTACGGAGCCCAGGATAATTGCATATCGATGTTTTAGAAATTTCAACATTAATCAATTTCAGCAAGATTTACGTAATTTACCTTGGCATGACAGTATATTATATGAAAATAACATTAACACTAAAATTCTTAACTTCAATCAATTAATTGTCTCGCAGTTTAACACACATGCACCGGTTCGTGAAGCGAGAGTCACTAAACCCAGAGCTCCCTGGTTAACTACAAACCTAAAAACCTTTATGAAACAAAGAGACTCGGCTTATCAAAAGTTTAAAAGAACAAAAAACAATAATGACTGGGATCACTACAAATTTTTACGTAATTTTACTTTATCTATGGTTAGAAGGGAAAAAAAAGCTTATATAGATTCGCTGCAAATGAACTTAAACCCCCGAAAAGCGTGGGCAGGTTTAAAAAATCTAAATATATGTCCTACTAAAAACATGTCTATACCAAATAATTTAAGTGACCCCAACGATATAAATAATTTTTTTCGTACTTGTGTTCAAGATGTTTCTGATTGTACAAATAAAATTAATTTTTATAACAATAATTCATTTAAAAATAACTTAAATTTTTCATTTGCTCTTGCTGACGTCTCGGAAATCAATAAAATATTAAATCATATCAAAACAAATGCTTATGGTCACGATGAAATTACTCCTTTAATGATAAAATACTGCAGTCCGTTTATTGACAAGTACATAGCTCACATCATTAACTGCTGTATTGAATCGCATTACTTTCCAAGTCAATGGAAATTGTCAGTTGGACGACCTTTGGTCAGATCGCTTTCAAAAGATCTTTTCCAACTGCACATTTTCTAATCAGGTGCAAATATTTTCCGGGGTGCCTCAGGGCTCGATTCTGGAACCCTTACTTTTTTTGGTCTATACTTCCGATATTCTTCTATCTGTAAAGAACTGTAAAGTTCAAGCATATGCAGATGACACACAAATTTATTATTGTTTTAATTCGGATGATCATGTTGATACTGAAGAACTCATTAATCAAGACTTAAGTGTGTTAAACAAACTCTGCCAAGATCATAACCTTAAATTAAACCCTGCTAAGTCTCATCTGCTACTCTTTGGCAATAAAAATAAAATAAGCACATTAAAAAATAATTTAAATATTAGTATTGATGGTAATAGAATATCGGTAGTTGACTCTGCGAAAAATCTTGGTATTATTTTGGATACCGACTTGAGATTTGAAGAACATTTAAAGAAAATATTTCAAAAATCTTATTCGGCTTTGAAAGTTTTATATAATAATAGACATGTCTTGAATTTCAGAATGAGAAAAACTCTGTGCGAAACCTTGGTCCTATCTAATTTTAATTATTGTGACTTTGTGTATGGTTGGTGTCTTACTAGTGAGAGTCGTTTACGTGTACAGAGGGTGCAGAATGCGTGTGTTCGTTTTATATATGGTCTTAGAAAATATGATCATATTTCCCACAAATATCGTGATTTGAACTGGTTAAGGTTGGATTTTAGAAGAAAATTACATTTCTGTACATTTTTGATCAAAATTATTAATGGTACAAATTCACCCACTTCAATAAAGGAACGTCTTATTTCCCTTAATATTCGTGATCAGGGGGGATTAACAATGCCACATCATCAGAGTGCCATGTTCCGGAGATCTTTTATTTTTAATGCTGTACAATGTTACAATGCTCTTCCTCAGACTTTTTTAGCGCTTTAATACATTTAAATATAAATATAAAAAATTTCTTTTAAGTGAACAAAATTTATTATTAAATTAATATTGGTTAAACAGTGATATTTTACATTTCACTATAGAACTTTCTATGTCTATATAGCTTCTCCTGGATCCTTACACTCTTTTTTTTTTTTTTTAATTATTATTGTCTCTTTTCTATCTTACTTCACCTACACTAATAGAAATCAATTTTTTTTATATACATCTATTGCAAATTATTATTTAATCAATTTTGGTTGGAGTCTGGTTCAGTAGAGTAGCTAAAGAAGCTAGACTGCGCCAGGCTTTGACTACTAACTGTTATGTTTTTTAGCTATTTTTTTTTACTTAACTTTGTAATAATATGTATATGATATACTTAATATAAAGGCTTTATTTATTTATTTATTTATTTACTCTATATACACAGACCCATACATATTCCGACCAACACACAATAAACATATACATGTATTTGTGCATATCGATGTTATCTCGGCGTAACATGTTATCGTATTTAAAATCAGACCTTATCAATTACAACTTATCTGTTTATCATAAACCATTTACGGCCTAAACTTACTTTTAAGTCATGTCGAAATAATTAATATTTGTTTCTTTTTATTTATTTAAATTTAGACGTTAAGATTATCCCCAGTGTTTGTACATAATAATAATATCTAGATTTTAATTCATTAGCAAAGCAAACGTTTAAATAATTATTCCTATTTTTAAGAAAATATTAGGTAGGCAATTTTACTGAAAGTAAATCATCCTTTCTGGATATATTTTTTTTTCTATAAGAATCACCCAGCAACACCTTTAAAACGATAAACGATTTAACGCATAAACTGTCCCCTGTTCCCAGTGATTTTAGGAAGGTTGCATTAACGAAAGACGTTCCTGATACTGTATAACTAATAGCAGCACATTTAAGAAGACAAACAATTTAACGCATGAATTGTCTTCTATTCCCAAACATTTTAGGAAGCTACATTAGCGAAGAAGGTTCCTGAGACCTTATAATTACATACATAAAAAAATGTAATGTCTATAAATTAAACTACACAATTTTCTTAAAACTTAGATGCGATAGTGGGACATTTTTTTGTCCAAAATTGCGATTTTATAATTCATAATTGATCCTCTTAGTCATAGATTTTCTCTGAACAGCTCTGTTAACTATTATTTATTACTTTAAGGTTCCTTATAGTCATCGTTTTAAAGCGTAATCGATAGAACACAGATCAACCCTTGGGTGACTTGTGATGTATAGCAAGTTTTTTCTGTGTTACTTGCCAAGTTTTATATTTACACACCTTTTCTGGAAAAACGTGATAGACTTTTAGCTGATAAGGGAGCCTTCTTAATATAAAGTCTTTATCTATGGATTTTTTTATAATTGACGTCAGTAAAATTTGACTTCGCATAATGCAAAATGACAATAAAAAAGTAAGCCTCGTGATTTATCTTACCTGTCAAATTTGATTTTTTTTTCAAAAAATGCTATTTCCAATTTACACCTTTATATCAAATTTCAGCTGTAACTTAATTTTTTCGTAATGTTTTCTGACATTGTTAACCGAATGTAAGGAAAGATATTAATAGAATGAGCAATTAGCATAGTTGTTTATATAGGTAGCCTACTTTACAATTGAAACCGATCTTTCATAAAATAAAATTTATATTAATCTGCAATACGGGAATAATAATGACGTTGCTTTGTCGTTTATGATAACCGCATACACAGGCTTTTGACTGAGTAAATGTCAATATACAGAGTTTGTTAAAATAATTCTGCATATATAAGAAAATCAATTATCTTGTATTATTGTTAAAAATCAACAACAATAAAAAAAATAAAAATATATATAAAGTTTTGGTTCAAGTGAGGAGAAGAAATCACTGAAGAGAGCCCGTTGGGGCTTTTAGTGACAGAAGCTGGGTCCTAGTCTTGACGTCTCGGAACACTAGATTAAATGACAGATATTACAAGAAGTTCATATATACAGAGGTGACTCTGTATTAGTATAAGGCGGAATAATTTTTGGGAAGTAGAACATGTGCGATCGTGGCATGAATCGCCAAATTTATTCTACAGATATCATTGACGGGCTTGTGCAAGGAAACCGCTGGAATCTAGAATAAGGTATTAGATTTCTGGATGACTACGCTAATCCAGAGCGAGAATATTTATTAAACATCTAGAGAACGCTGACATGGACCCGTTGTATTTACCACCGTTTCTCCCTGACCAGAATTGCATTGAGCATGTTGTCTTCTGGCATTGTGGAACACTTTATATCAAAATAAAATTGACCGAAGTCGATAGTCCGAAGCATGCCTAGCCGAATACGGTATATAGTAGAAAACAAAGGGTGAATAATGCGATATTAGTTTTGTTTTATTATATCATTAGTAATAGTATTAATTATATATTAAATAAATACAGGGGCCTATATTTCTCTGTATAATAATAATAATATGCTATTTACACTTTTTATTTAAAGAAAAAAAAATATTTCACTTTTGATTTTTGCATTTATTATCATATACACTCTGTATAATAAATTAACAAAAATAACATTCAATCTGTTAAATATCAGTTCTAAAATTAAACTTGATTTCGAAAGTAGAGACATTTTCTCATACCCTGTACATCTGAAACCTTCGTAAACACCATTTTTATTCCCAAATTGCAGACTAAAATAAGTTTTTGCTTTAAAAAAGTACAAGATTTTGAATTTTTGGGATAGTTAAGAAAATATGCTTAGTTTCTGGAATTAATTTACATAAGCAAAATACAGATTTTGTATGGTCGAGAGACGAGAAAGCTCGAGAGAAACGAGAAATTCTCGGCGGGAGGAGGCCGCTCTCTCGACTTGTCTAGACTTGTTCATTCGTGAGGCGAGCGAAAATTGCTCCTTCATCTCGTTTTGACGGGAGGCGAGAATCTTTCGTCTCTACTACTTAGAGCGATATATTTGTGTCGATAATAAAAAAACATAATTTGGCGTATCCAAATGTCCAGATCGCATACAGGTTGTCTCGAAAAAACTAAATAAATTTAAAAAAGGGCCCCATAGGTTTTTTAAATTACGTGTTTATCAGATTCTCAAAAACTAATTTTCACGGTATTTTTCACAATTATCTTAAATTTTAGGGAATATGTCGGGCCATTTTTGTAAGATTTTTGTTTACCGTCTTGTAAGAAAACTGACATTAAAAGAAAACATAGCTGATTTTAGACAAAAATAATAAAGTGTGAATAATAAATTTGCTTAATGGTGATTTTTAAGAGCATTATTTTTTATAGGGAACCGTTTCACTTATACTAAATGTCGAGAAAAATGAGCTGGTATTTAAATATTTTAACAGTATAAATAGGCAGCATTTGCTGATTTCAGCTATGATTGTAATTAGTTTCTGAAACACCATTATGAACGTAATTTTTTAAATACAAACTTGGATTTCTTATATTTTTTAAAAATCATGTTTGTTTAGTTTATCCAGTTTTTGGAACAACCTGTATGCAACCTGGACACTCCAAATTATAGTTTTAATATAAACACAAATGTGTCACTCTAAGTTAAAAGGAGTATTTTATTCGGTACCTAATTGGCGTATTTTCGAAGAAGTCTCAAAAATTGTGTTTGTTTAAAAAAATAGAGTTTTTAAACCCAGAGGGCTTTTATTGAAAACCGCCAAAAAACAACTCGAGACATACCTGAGTCTTTTATTTTCGATAGTGAGTGACGCAAAAAAGATTAGGACGAATCTTCAGCCACCAATCTTCAGCCACCAGAAAGTTTTGGGTTTTTGCACCATCTTATATAACACCTTGTATAAGAATGAAATGGGTCGCTAACGTCAAAATAATCTGGAAGCAGAATTTTAGTGACACGATCTTTTAAAATCCGAAAAGCTCGTCAAAATCCGCGGACGCAAAAATTAGATTTGCCGATCTTTTTTTGACCATTAAATATATTCAAATAAATGCAATTTTAATACAATTCCTTTACCAATGGATTCTAAAAATAATTACCCAAAAAGCAAATTCTGGATTTTTTAAAATTTCACCCTTTCAACGTGGGAAAAGCTGTAAAATGAGTTTCTACTTTTTTTGCAATATCTTTTCCTACTTTTTTACAGTACCACTTCGACTAAATAAGATAAAATGATCCTTTATTTTTGGATTTGTCGAAATTCTACTATTCAGGGGATGAAAAGGGATGAAACGTATTTTTGTTAGAATACTTCTTTAATTATATGACATTTTAACAAAATTCTTCTATTAATAGCTTTCAAAAATAATGATCTAAAAATCAATTTCTGCATTTTTTTCGAAAATTTAACTCGACTTTTGTAATGTAAAACTTTTTAGAACTATTTGATTTGTTACTTGACAATTTTTATTTTCTTTTTTAACAAATACCTTAACGCCAAAATTTCGAAGCGGGCAAATACACAATGGGGTATGCTATTTATCATCTGCATTGCTTTATCCACAGTTAGCGAAATAGATAATTTATGTATTTTAGCACCAAAAATATAGTTTATAGAAAATTATTAATTTAAATACTTCTTTTTTCGTGCATGAACTCATCTAGTTCATTATAAATTTAATTTTTATGTTAATGCAGTATGTACAATCTGTTTTACTTCTGAATTAATAAATACAAACATGGTATTGCGAACTCATTCAATTGTCTTTTAAATTAAATTATTATATTTATTTACCGAAATATATAACACACGCACAATTATTGTTCCAACTGCTGCTAATAGATAATTAATGTTATATTTATAATTAAAGAACTCTGTGTTTAATTGCGGAAATAAAATAACAGGCAGAGTGGTATAAATTAAAAGCTTCGCCAGTGTACAATTTAAATAATTGTAATAGGGCTCATTTGAGTTATCAAGTGTAAATGTGGACGGTAGATTCAAATTTTTATTTAAGTAACTGCCAAAACTTAGATTAAATACATAGAAAAATACACAACCTAATAATATACTGCGACTAAGGGATCAGTTCCTCCCGGAACACTCCACACCCGAAAATAATTCTTCGTTTACTGGTTGCGTAAACGAAATGTTACTCATGAGTTTGAAAAGGTGATATCCTTGTCACTTATGTCAATGATATTGATTATTCTGATCAATTAACATTTTTCAATAATTTGTTTTTGCATTTTTAGTGTATTTTTTTAATAATGAATCAGTACTTACTGCCGAACCGTGACTAAACAGTTTACTATTTATAGTCAAACTTAAAAAGCTGGAGCTTGTTTATCTTTTCATAGTATAAAGTATAATTTTTTACATATTCGAAATTTTTCTGTGTATCAAAAAAAGTTTTCCAAAAGTTGAGTTTTCATACAGTTATCAATAAATTAATTACCGTTATTACGTTTGTTCATTTAGTAAATGAAAACTACCCGTTGTTGGGATCGAGTTTTAAAATTTAAGAGATAACCATTTAGAACGCTGCGGATCACGTGAACTAAAGAACTTTAGAATACATGTAAGCACATATGGCTTTGCAAATTTTTACTTAGATTTCTCTGTATTTTCAAATTTTTTGTTGTATAGAAATATAAACTGTCAGTAAAAATTTTGAAATAATTCAATTTAAAAGAATTTTTTAGACTATAATATTCACGACAAAATTATAAAACGACGACAAACATGCTAAAAAATATAAAAATATGATAATGTTATTTTTATCATAACCCTTAGATTAACCCTCGGCCCTTCCCCATATAAAAGAGGGAGGTTCAAGTGACACCTAGTTTGAAAAGTTTTTTAACATCCCTACATGTTATCATCAAACTATGTTAAAACTAAGAACCTTTCAAACGAAGTTTCACTTGAACCATATACTAATTTTAAGGGTTATACAGGAGTGTACCTAAGACGTCTTGTAAAATATGTCTCACGTTCTCCCCCTACATCACATTGCAGTACCTATCTTTGCAACATTTTTAGAATAAATTGGAGGTATCACATGAACACGCTGTATGTTTAATTCTACGATATAATCTATCCGTCGAGATCTGGAATTATATATAACATTAAAAACAATTGTTAACCGTTCAAACTAACAAAATGTTATGCCGCCAATATTTTTTGTCTTGCAATCAGCATTATGCAGCCAATCCCTGGAGGTGTTTGAGTCACAACACTCAGATCTTTACGATTCAGAGTCCCTAGATGACGAAAAACACGTTTTCTCGATTCCGTCGATCTATCTGTCTGTCTGTTCGCGGCATAACTAAAAAACTACTTACCCGATTGCCTCCAAATTTTGGTTAAAAATTAAGGGTCATAGGAGGATGAGCTGGTAACATTTTGATAAAAAGCCAATATGGCAAAACAAAATGGCGGCCTAGTGAAATGTTAAAAAAATTAATACTAACAAAAAAGTTCTTTTCCAATTTATCTGAAATTAAGATGAGTGTACAAAATGGCGGCCTAATAAAATATTTATAAATTCAGCCTGAAAAAAACACTACTTAATGCACTGATTTCAAATTGCATGCTACACCTAATTGTGGTATAGAGATGAACTAGTAAAACTATGGTATTAATTCAAAATGGCGGAATAAAGTGGCGGCCAAATAAATTTTTTGTAATCTGAAAAACTAACCTTCTCAGAGTTTACATATCTTCTCATTTTAGCCAAAAATATGTTTTATCAATTTTGTCAGTCGGTCTCTCGGTTTGTTTGTCTGTTTGTCAGTTCATGGCATAGCTTAAAAAGTACTCATCAGATTCAAATTTTAGTCAAACATTAATGGTCATATGGGAATGACCTGGTAATATTTTAGTAAAAATTCAATATGCCGGAGCAAGATGGCGGCTTAGTGAAATATGTGCTAAAAAACTAAGTATCCAATTTATCTCAAATTTTGCAATAAAATCAAGTGTTACATAAGAATGGGCTAGTAACATGATATGAATATAAGATAGCAAAATATAGCATTTAAAAAATTAGCCTGAAAAAACTGCTTATTAAATTAATTTCAAACTTTGTACGAGCGTTAAGTGTGATATAGAGATAAACTGGCAAAGTTGTGTTACGAATTCAAGATAGCGGAAAAAAATAGCGGCCAAATAAAATGTTTAAAAAATCTTTAAATTTAATTGTCTTTAAATTTTAGAGAAAAATTAAATATGATATAAGGATAAACAGGTACGAATTCAACATGACGTAAGAAAATCACGGTGTGTGTCGATGTAAAAACTACTTATTATATTTATTTTAAATTATGCCTAAAAATCAAATGTGGCATAGGTAGAAAATGGTAAAATATTGGTAGTAATCCAATATATTGGAACAAAATGGCGTCCAATAAAAATAAATGTATGCATGTATGTACTGAACTAAATTGGGCCACACTTCACTCTTCCAAATAAAAGGAAATATTCACAACGAGAGACATTTCGCGTAAAGGAAATTTACCGATTTCCTTTATTTATATTCTTTGTAAACTTAACTTAACTTTTTCATCTTTTTGAATTTTTATTTTTTGTATTTTTATTTCTAATTTTAGTTTAATTTACTTTCATTGGTAAATTAGACATTTTTAGCTTTTAAATGGAAGATTTGATTAAATTAGTTAAAACGAATAAGACCTAAAATTGTAAAATCTGATTTATTACATGTTAAATATCAAAAAATGACAAAAATACAAAAGGTTTAAATGAATTACACAAATATTAAATGCTAATCATTCAGTAAATTAAAAACTAAATTAGAATTAAATAACAATGCATTTAAGGAAAGTTACAAATATGCAAATTTTAAATATTATTAGGAAAAAGAGTCTTTTTACTAGAAAGCTTCGCAGTAAAATTATGCAATATAAAAAAACTTACTCCAGTCCTTGGATATTAAAATAATTAAGCACTTGAAGTTTTTGCAGAATCCGAAAGCTTTAAATGTTAAGCAGTTTAATAGTCTGACACCCCAAGGCTGGTACACTTTTATATTATTTTTACTTTAAACGATCGGAGTAAAAGTTGAATATTAACTTTCTATTAAAGACACAAAAAGGAATTAGAAACTTTGGAATAGGCTACCGGATGACACACAGATCATTAAAAATAGCAGTTAATCAATTTATCGCTATTAATTACAGACAATGCCACTTTTAGGGTAGAGCAAAATACCCATTAATTTTACGTTAAACTGATGTATTGCAATCAAATAGGCATACCCCTTTGGGTAACATAGAAACATTCACTTGAGTCACACTAGCATAAGGATTTCCTAAAAGATACCTGGCATATGCATTAAGCTATTGAATAGAACCTGACACAAACAACTGCCGACAGAAACAAAAAATATTTTTTCCAGTTATACTAATTATTCTATTTAATGAGGTTTAGTGCTAAGAAAATGGCCATCTTCCTTCCAATTATGTGCTGATTCTGAAGTATCTAAATGATAGATTTCCATATGGACTTATGTCTCTACAGGGGAGTATCTACAATTATTTTAGAATTATACTCAACCCCTAATATGACAAACAACATTAGAGTAGGTTTTTATAATAATGTCGAACTCAAAAAGGGGGTTTGAACTTCTGGAGGGAGTATATTTCAGTGTCAATGAAGGTCACGTGGCTTCAGCGGTGTTCTGTGATTTTTCGAAGGCTTTCGATTGCTTTGATCATGGGACGCTGCTGTAAAAGCTTGGGGGTTATGATATACGGGGAATTATAGATGGTTTTCTACATATTTTTCCGGGAGAGTACAAATGGTAAGAGTTATTGGAAGTGTTTCTGGTACATCCGAGTAAAACTGTGGTGTTTCCCCGGGTTCTGTTCTTGGGCCTATATTTTTTTACTTTATCTTAACGATCTGGCCAATTTAGACATTCATCGCAGTTTTACATCTTTGGCAGATTACACCACTTTGCTTTGGCACTCTGAAAATCAACAAGATCTGAAGGATATTCTTCAGACGGATTTGAAAAAAAATAGAAAAGGGTGTGACTCAAATCATCTCTATTTTAACATTAATAACCAATATACTGACATTTGGTTTTACCTTTAACAACCTTTCTATTTAAAATGTAAATTTAAGAGCCTATTTAATTTTAATTTTTTTATTGTTTTGTTGTTTTGTTTATCTGTTATATTTTAAGTATCTTGTCGAATAGTTTTGTGTTGCATCTAATTCGTGTACACCTCGATTTCTAGTGTTGTTTAGTGACCAATATTCTCTCATTGATTTACTCTGTGACTAAATTGTTTATGTTATATACTAACATAGTTTTAGCAAGCTTTGTCAGTAGAATTTGACTTCTTGGACAATAAAGCATGTGTAAAGTAAAGTATTTGAGCAGTTGTAAAATGCTTTGAACATAGCCTACGTTTTCATACCTTCAGTTTTGTAAAAATATTTTTTAAGTGAAATTTTAACATAATTAACTTTGTTTCTAATATTCAATTTCAGAGAATATATAAGATCGTGCAATAAATAAATCATTTTGGATGATTGAAATAACAAACAACTCCACGTTGTGAGATAATTCTCCAAATAACCCATTCGCACTGAAAGTAGAAATTTGCCCCTCCCGCAAATTCCCCTCTGACCCATAAAATCTAATAACAAAATTAAATTATTTAAAAGCTGCCGTCTAAATTACTACATAGTTACAACTAACTTTAATGTACTGTATTTCTTTATTTATGGAACTACTAGAGATGGCAATTTTAAAAAATATATTGATATATCATATCATTTGATGTATCGAAAGTATCTATGGACATATATTGAATATATCGACGTATTTGTTATACATTCATTAACGCGCAAATGTCACTGCCTTTTGCGGGGTTCAATGCAGCGTTTTGGTCATAGACAAAAAAATCTTTGTTTCTCTAGGGTTTTACTAGGACTAGGCTCACAACAAGATTTGCAATACATTTATTGGGAAATATCATTAGCCGCGTCGAGATTCTCTCCCACTACTTCAACATCTTTACTCTTCTTGATGTCAAACACAGCCTATTTATAACAGAATGTTCTTCTTTTCTTTTCTCAGAGGCGCCATATTATTAATTTTAACGAAAATTAATGTACTACACTTTTTTCCATGCTCAACTAGACTGAAATGGATATAATAAGTAATATTTCGTCTCCGTAACAACAAACCAAAGAAATGTTTGCGACCGTGAGTTTCTGAGAAAGATAAAAGATGAGGAAAGGACATTGTGAGTTACCCTTTTCAGTACAGATGCAGATCTGAGGAAATGTTCAAATAGTTTCCGTGAAATTTCCATTTTTTTTAAGCCGGAAAGTGTTTGTATTTGCCTATTTTTGGCAGTTTTGACACTAAAATAACATTTCGAACTAATACTGACCTTAATTTTGAGCATAAAGGGGGCTGTTTTGTGATTTTTAGTTATAAAAACTATAAAGTATAATGTTCTCTACTAAATTTTTCTTATTCATTTAAATATGTTTTCTGTAAAAACTTATTAAAGTAATAGACATGTTTTATTTTTTCATTTTACTTATTTTTTTTAAACATTTTATATATATTATACAGACTTATATTGCTTCAAGCTAAACCAACATATCGATTTAGCAAATTGAAGGGGATTTATTTTAAGCAAATTTTAAGTTTAGGTTTTTGTTCTTAGTTTTAACTTAGAAATAAATGAAAGTGTCTGGAAATTTTACTTAAATTTTCAGTTTTAAAATTTCCGGAAAAGTCGGTTTTAAACATCACAAAATTTAATTATTATTTTGAAGTTTTGACAGATTTTCAATAAAATTTTATATTTTTCTGTGAATTTCAAGAAATTTCGTGGACATTCCAAAATTTCCCCCGATTTATTCCATTTGTTTTCGTTACGATATATTTGTAAATATGTCGATATAATAGTAGATATATCACATCAAAATATCGATATAAAAATATCGATATACCATTGTCATTCCTAATCTGGACTCCCCAAATACACACAATTACGTAATATTACGGACATGTGATGGTATTTTTTTGATTTTTCATTTCTCCGGGGTTGGACTACTCCTCCCCGCACATGGAAAAGTATAATATTACGAAATGAAACTATATACAGTTCTATTTAGAGAAAAGTGGTACACCTAATTTATGTTTGTGTAAGTAGGCTTTTCGATGCTACCAGAAAAAAACAATCTTTTTCCAGATATTTTTTTGCATGTGTGTATAAACATAGAAATGCCTGGTCAACTATCCGTAGTTAAAAAAGCCCAGATATTTACCAGAGTAGAAGAAGATTGGTATCTGGTACGATTTAAAACATCTCGATTTTTTACCTTTTTTTGGTTTTGTTAGGAAGCTTACCTTAAATTTACTATATTTAAGCAAAAAAAAAGTGTGAATGAAGCAATTTTATATTAAAAAAAATTACAAAACTTTAATCCTAACCTAACCTAATCCGCATTTTGATTAATTATAAGTTAAAAAATACTTAAATCACTAACGATAATAAAACCAAATAAATGCCCAATTTCCCTTCCCACAAATATGTGTAGAACTGGTATACTTAACGTGAAACTGACCCTAAATATTTTGGCTTTAGAGGTGGGGCTAATCCGGTATCAATCCACCTAATTTTTTTCCACTCTGACTTGTAACAATCCATCAATATGAAAAAAAAAAAACATTACTCGCACAAATAAGAATCTAACAAAATTTACTTTGGCAACAGCGCTTGCTGGCTGGCAGAATGGAGAAGTTAGCAGGGTTTAGATACAAAATAAACTTCGTATTGTAGGTATAGAGAATTATTCATAACATTCGTAATTTCAAAAAGAAAATCTAATTTAATGAAGATATACTAGAAATAAACAAATCTTTCAAAATACACATATTTTAACTTACAACGACACTCACATGTATAAAATGTAACAGATTTTCAAATAAAATGTGTTAAAAGTGTAGTGCGACTTAACAGTCAATTCTAATTTGTATAATTTTGTGAAAAATTGTAGTGCATCCACGCTTTTTTGGTTAAATGTAGTATATTTGAGGAAAACTTCCTAATTTAACCAAGAATAGAGATGTATTAAATCATACCAGAACTGAAGATTGGTCTATTCGTGCCCTAGCAGAGCGACACGGGCAAAGTAAATCGACCATTTTATAAATCAAAAGACGATGGGAGTTAGAGGGAACATTAGATATTCAAGCAGGTTCAGGACATAACAGGGCTTTCAACGCAGAACAGGATGCCGCCCTCATGGGTCACCTGAGAGAAAATCCTTTTGCAGTCGCTAGGGATGCTGTGATAGCCACAGGATTTTTTGGATCGTAGCCCACGGCCAGTAGGAGAATTAGCAATTCAGAATTAAAAACCCGAGTGGCTGTAAAAAAAAATGTTGCTGACGGGAGAGCGAAAACAGGGAAGGCTAATCTTTACCTTGAACTATGTATACTTTCCGCCACAATTTTGAAACAGGATATTGTGGTAAATATAATTAACTCAATGCCCAACAAAATCAAGTAATCATGAAAGAAAGCGCTATGATATTATTTTTTTATATTCTTCCTTATTTTAGTATTTTTGTTATTCATGTTAAATTTTGTTCTTATTTATATTAAAATATATCGGACACTTGCTTTAAATCTCGCTATGTATTTATTTCTTCATCACCAACCAAGGCCGTTCTTATAAGTGTGCGAATTGGGCGTACACAAAGGCGAACGATTCTTGTAGCTGCCAAAATAGGAGAAAATTGTGAGTCATAATATTTGTGAATTAAATATTTTTGTCGTTTGGTAAATTAACTATATAATTTAAAAGCGTTTTGTTTTTAAAAAGTAAGTTTATTTATTAGACAACAGATATTTTCTTGATTGATTCTTTTTAAAATTTCTTTGTAACAAATGAGTTTTTTAAACGTTTCTTTCGTCCACGGTTTTCAAAATAATTTATTTAAAAATTTGTTCCTGAATTTTTTGAAATTTTGTCGTTAACTGGGTCAAATGTATTTTTACCTTCTAACATAAATTTTAAAGAATAACTTATGATTCTTTCGCCATTGACTTAATAATCTACCATAAGGCGTAAAATAGTAATTTACTTTTTCTACAATATCTCATCAACGAGAAATTAAAATTTCGAACATCCGTGCATTCGGTTAATATATGACATAAGCATCTCCTCACTATACGTCAGCACAAGACGACTACATATCGCGGATCTTTTTCATTCGATGCTCCAAAGAAATATAATAATTTACCTGATCATCTAAAAATGCTATCTATTCCATCCTTTAAAAGGCAAGTTAAAAAACTGCTCTTAAACTCTTAAATTCGTAAATGAAAAAACTTTTTATTTCTTAAATTGTTTTCTATGCTACTAAACTTTAGATATAGGATATATTATGAATCCATAAATATGTCAATTTAATTTTTTTTTATTGCTACTGGTAATTCTAATGCTGCTTTATTTATATTTTATTTTATCGTCTTCTTTTTGCTGAACTTTATTTAGTTTTAGGTTGAGTTGAAAAGCGCTGCTCGCTGCTCGCTGCTACGCCAGTGATTGCGAACTCTGCCCTTTGTCAGATCTGTTTTCTCATAATTGGTTAGAATTGTTACTTATTTTTTTATATGTTTCTGACAATAAAAGCATAAATTATTATTATTATTAATTTTTTCGAAACTCTAGACTGAATAAGTCCATTTAAATTAAACTGATGAATTTGCAGGGTTAGGAAAATATTTCTTTAATATTTTATGTTGTCAATACATTACATTTTTATGAACTATTGTTTGAAGAGATACACTTGTGTTTGTGTTTTATTTATATATAACTTAAAATTGAATAAAATATAGTACACATAGTACAAAATATGTATTTTTGTATTTTCTTAAATCTTGGCGTAAAAGCGACCGGACCCCTCGGAACGGCCCTGGCACCAACGTTTTGAATGTTTGGCATATTATATATAAAATCTAGCAAGTGACAACGTGTAAAAATATCAGATGTAAAATCCTGTTGAATAGAACTGCCCATAGAACTCTGTAAAGTATTAATAAGACAATTTTAAATCTGTAGAATTAGTTTAAATATGTTCATTTGTTTTGAAGCTTTAAAATTTTGAATATTATGCCAACAATTAAGTAAGACTAACTATTCCAAACAAAAGAAGGATTATTTACTATATATAACGGCCATCGCAGAAGCACAATAGCGTTGTCTTGACGTCACGAGTCTCAATCTGTAGTTACATAGGTTTTCATGGTTTCTTCGGATATATGGAAATGTTGAACATACTTCTGAATCAGTTATGTGTCTAGTATAAAAGACATAATATTAGCTTTTTTGCTTCAAAAAGTTTACAAAAATTTTCTTTACCCATCAATTTATACATTTTTAAAATCTAACAATAGTACTGAAATACAGAAACCAGTTAATAATTTGTCGTGCTGATTTGGCTAAAAAATGCCATTCAATTTTGACAGTTCTAGAAAGAAAAGATATATTTATAATCCAAATTGCACTGCCTCTTTTACACAGACTCCTCAGTACTAGGAAACAATTTTTTTAATTCATTTTTGAAAAAATTAAAATGTCAAAAAATGTTATTTTTTATGTATACGCTACTACCCAAGGTATTTAGTTATTTGCAGTTTTCTTTTATTTTTTCACAGTACTTATTATATATCAAAACTTCAAATAATCTCGTTTGGTCCAAGTAAAGTGGAAATAGTATTATCTTGAATACCTTGCAATTAAATAATATATTTTTTATACCACCTGAGGGCCTAACATTCTTCCTAACTTATTTAGAATTTTATTTTTACGTACCAAACGTAATTGTTATAGTTTGTTCTCTCTGAGGTATTCAACACATATTTACAATAAAGTCGATAAAATCACCTTGCTCGTAGTTCTACAAACACATACATTCTAACTTTCCCATTTTCTGAATAAAAAAATATCCTGTCACGGGTCCCTTGAGTGCTCGTAATGCGGTTCGAAAAGGGAATTTGGGGATAAGAAGTTGAATTTGTGTTCCTTTTAAATATCGTCCGTTGAACATTCGCGTTTAGAACGTATGTGAGTCGTCAGATACAAATATATATTTAATGTGAGGGTAAAACGAAGGCGATTAAATATTTGTTTTATAGTTTTATATAAGTGTGTCTAGGAAGTCCTGGACTGGAGAATTATTGCGTGGACGAGGCAAAATGTCGGAGTCCATGAATTACGTGAGGTATTTTTTTAAATTTAGATCCCTCCCCCCCTCTTTGTGAGATTTGGTAAGCTGTAGTTTAAATTTGAATCCCCCCTCCCCCTCAAGTGAGCTTTACCACATAATTTTTAAATAATTAAATTTATTTGGTATTTGTATGTATTTTGCTTCATGCCACTAAATACCTAATCGTTAATACTAATGTCTTCTATGTACAGCGTTTTTTACATTTTCTATATTATAGTGGAATTATTGCATTTTCAGGTAAAGCAATGATTCCAACCGGCGCGGCGCGGCAGAGAACTCTCCAAATAAAATCTTACACTTATGCGGCATTTGTGTCGGGGAATCGCCGGCATATACAATATTTATTAATGTCTATGTCCGGGATTGATTTTGTAATACATAATGTTATCTGTTATATTAGTGTAAACTCTCTGAATTAAAGAATTGATGTGAGACTTTTATTGACCTCCCTCACCCTATAAATGAGATTTTGAACCCTCGCCCCCTATTTATTCACATAATTAATGGACGGTCCTAGAGTTTTTTAGGCTTGCTGAGACCTTGCCTGGCAGTGTTTTAAGAAATATAATTTCTCTATGACTATCTCCCATCCTGCTTGCCTTATATTCCCTTTCTAACAGAAACCAAAATAAGCCGTCAACGTGCACCTTTTCATTCCTGGCTATTAACTTGTTCCGTCATTCGCCTGAACGGTGGCGTTTGCGGTTACGTTCGTAGTAATCTATCCTGTACGAGACTTCAGAATCTTGAATCGACCAGAACCGATATCCTGTAGCTCAAATTAGTCCTCGGATCTTCCACTAAATGTATTTGTTGTATCTATCGCTGTTCCTCAGATAATTCCTTCAACGAGCTTTTCGATTTTCTTTCTGCTAAAGTGGATTTCATAATCTCTGAATTCCCTTCCTCTGAAATCATTATTCTTGGCGAATTTAACGTCCATAATAAAGAATGGTTAGTGCCTACTAAAATCCATCCCTAAGGTAGAGCAGCAAGAGCCTATGTAATCAGCCAATCTCTTACCAACTTCATCACAGAGACTTATTACTTCCCACGCATAGTCACACATCGCCAATATCCACTCCTCTTTCTCACCACTCACCCAGAGCCTTATCAGTCTTCCATTTCTACTCCTCTGGGTTTCTCTGACTACGGTCTAATTACTGTTTCCTGTCACATACGACATGAAGTTGTAGAATTCGTGCCACCTCGTACTATTTGGCACTATAATTCCGCTTTTTGGGATGGGTTGCGGGATTTCTACTCTTCCTTTCCTTTGAATGATGTTTGTTTCTCTACCAACGATCCTTCCAAAATGTATTCACAATTCTCGAATGTAATCCAAATAGGTATAAAATTCAAAATTCAAATTCAAAAATTCAAAAATATCTATTTGGTCAATACACAATGTGTGTTTACCTTCGTCAATATAGTTGTACTCTAATTTCCACTTATTTATTAACATATTTTAAGTACTTAAAACTTTTGATAAAAAAAATTAACAGTATATGTACATTTAAAACAAATTTGACATAAAGATGAATTTTTTTATGGCATCACTATTTAAAACATTCACAAGACTTTAGAGGTTATATTATTCGCAATTATCACAGCTCTTAAATAATTCATATTATCATATATATATATATATATATATATATATATATATATATATATATATATACACACACATATACATACATACACACACATCCAATCAACTACACGGACACAACCCGTGCTACCCAGACTTATTTTATGTTATATTGTAGAATTCAGAAATTTTTAGTGGAATAAAATGCCTTTTTTTTATCAGAATTTTTTTAACTGTATTTTAAGTCTGAGAAAGACAATTCTTAGGGCGCTGCTTCCTCTAGTATTATAATTATGTGTACCATTTTGTTGACTATATTTAGATTGATTTTTAAAGGCGAGAATAAGGGTATGATATATGTATAATGACGGAACTGTTAATACGTTGTATTCAGTATATTTTTGTTTAATGTCCTCTCTGTATTTACGTTTAAAAATAATACGCAGAACACGTCTTTATAATTTGAAGATTTTATTTGTGTGAGGGGAATGTCCCCAACTAGTTATAGCATATGTTATATGAGAGATAATAAGTGAATGGTAGGCAGCTATAAAGCCTTTGGTATCCATAATGTTTAATAAATTTCTAATAACAAATGTATTCTTTGAAATATTTTTTGATAGTTGTTCAATATGTTGTAACCAGTTTAATCCGCTGTCTATTGTGATACCCAAAAACCGTGTGCACCCAGCATCTACATCTTCAGGGAGTTCTCTGTTAGTAAATATGTTAATAATTGACTTTTGTGGATTAAGACATAAGCCATTTGATGAAAACCAGTTTTCAGCGTTCAACTGTGTTTCCTTCACTTCCCCTTTTAACTCTTCGAAATCTTTATTTGTTTTTATTAGAGTGGTGACATCTGCAATGAGCACTAGTTCAGCCTCAGGGCCCTAGTACCGAGCCCTGGGGCACCCCACAGACCACTTTTTCTTAGCTTGATTTTTTGTTATTAATTTCAACATATTGTTTGCGGTTTTCTAGAAAACTCTGCAAAATCTGAGTGCTTTGATCATCAAAATTGTAGTATTATAATTTCTTAATCAGAGTAATGAAGGGAACACAGTCGAATGCTTTTGTTAAGTCACAGAAGAGGGCACTCATGAACTCTCCCTGTTCATAAGCACTAGTTACATAGTCAATAAAACCGTTTTCCCCCTCCCTCTACTGTAAGCAACCTATTTTGACTTTGCTTTGGCAGACGTAAGTGAAAGTTACTCAACAAGGTATTGGTTGCCCTTAACGACAGGATGTAAGTCAAGTTACATCCCTATGGAAATAATAATCTAAAAGTATTATAAGTAGCTTTAATTTTTGATTTCATCAATATATAACAAAAATCCGGTAATATTAATTGAAATAAATATTAATGGTACAATTATTACAATTATTCACATTATTAACAAAATTTGGACACGTTTTCTCGTTTCTTCTCGATGTGTATTAAATTTTCTGACTCCACAGATCCTTTATTTCTAACCAATGTTTCTGTCACTGTTAAAGCACTACAAGAGACTTCTGGCTGGGTCTTATTGTATAAAATTTTATTCGCTACTTCCTTTTTATTATTGAGGCTCTCAGCTGCGTAACTTTCCGCAATAGTAGCGGATTTCCATCCACCATGTCGCTTGATAGCTAATACATCAACTCCAGTATTTGCTAATAAAGTTGCCGACGTTTTTGTAAAAGAGTGTCCAGTATATATTTTGAAGTTCTCAAACTTTAGATATTTCGCAATTTTACTTGGAATTGACCAAAACTTATTTTTCCCGACAGGCTGGTTTAAGCACTTTCCATTTTGATATCGCATAAAGAAGTGCGGATTAATAGTCGTCATGTGGGATCTTGTATCAATGTACTTTTGAGTTATTTTGAAATGACAAACCTGAGTGTCGTTACTTTTTGTTACTGTAAATGTACGTAACATTCCATTTTTTGGAGTCAGGAATGGTCACCATTATGACTTCTTGACTTATTTTAATATTGTCCATTTTTATTTCACAGAATTCGTTAGAACGGCACGCTCCAACAACTCCCATTACCATTACGACCTTTATCAATGAGTATATATCATCGGGGGCTTCACGCATGAGCTTATTCACATCTTCTCTGTTAAACACATTCGATTTTTTGGGTATATAACCATCATTTTGTCTTTTCAAAAATGCTCGAAGTTTTGGATACTTAGAAATATTTATATTTTCCTCTATAAAAAGGTGGACTTCAACATCGAATACTCACACCATAAGCTTGATGGGGACTTCAATATAGCACTTTTTTTCGTGGAAATACGCCAAAAACAAGGTTTCTGAGACTGCGGTAGCCGTCTTGCTTTGGCACCAATTCTTAAAGGATTTATATGCTGCTTCATACCTTTTTTTCGACTTTTCGGGTAGTAGAGATAAACAGGCAATATTCATTTTGTCCACACAGAATCAAACAATTCGACTTCTTCAAACGTTTCGCTATGAATTGTCAACTTGACGTTGTTGATAAAATAAAAACTGCTTATGTTGCTCTGCCAACGGATCACGGCCTCCTTTATAATTTGATGAGAATGCTATCGAATGTAATGATAATGAAAATCCAAAAATATATCCAGCATTTTCTTGTAAACATACAATACAGGGAGGGAGAAAAATGTTATATACTGTATGGGATGTAAGTACATTAACCAGCCTCGAACTTTTTTGCCAGCCCTCGCTATCTGTCGGGCGCAAACTCGTCCTCGACTGGTAAATGTTACATCTCTTATAGTATAAATAACTATTTCTGCGTCAGCTGTAGATAGATTGGAACGAAAACCATATTGACTTTTATAAAAAATATTATTTCTTTCAAAATGAGTGACAATTTGACTTTTTAAAGCGGTTTCAATTTTTTTTGAAAAAGTAGGTAAAATAGAAATGGGCCTGTAGTTACTCAAATCCTCCATGTTCCCCTTTTTAAAAACATCACCCGTGCAATTTTAAAAACTAAAGGAAACACTTTGACTGTCTAACTTCATTGATCAAGTTTGTTATTGGGACAAGCAAAACGTTTCTAAATATTTTTAACAGGTGTATACTGAAATCATAAACATGTTTTACTGTTTTATTTTTTATTTTGTCAATAATTTCCCTGACTTCATTGTATTTTACGTGTCTGAAAGAAAATATTGGAAACTGACGAGAAAAATCTAAGAAATCCTCAAAACTACAAGCTATTTGTGGCGTCTAGTTTTAAGAGGAAAAAATGGATTCATGCCATCAGTTATTTTTGATCTAGAAACCTTTATACCACATTCTATTAAGACTTTAAAACCTCCTAAAAATAAACCTTGGTTTTCAAAATGTTGCGATAATGCCAGAGACTAGAGAAAATCCGGTACTCATAACAATTTTCTTAAGAACGCTACTTCGGAAAACCTATAGGTAAAAAACAAAGCACAAAAATCATTACAATCCAATAAGTCACAAAGCCAAAAATAACTTCAAGACATGCATAAAAAACAAAGTTCTTTCTTGCCAAAATGGAAACCATCCTTTTGGTCGCTTGCTAAAAATGTTCATCAAAACAAAAGCTCCCTTCCACCCCTAACTTCTGGTGATGAAATCGTCTCCAAGTCTAAAGCAAAAGCTGAGGTTTTTGCAAAACAATTCGCCGCAAATTCTACTTTAGTCCCTTCTCTTCACTTCCCTCTTCTGTCAGAACCAGCTTTGCCATAAAATATGCACGAAATACTTTCAGGGTTAAAATATATTCTCAAAGAATTTAGGACTTCTATATTTTCCTCCACAAATCTGAGAGTTTTTAATAGCAAAAATAGTGTGATTCGTTAGTATAGTATGGGGGGTCAATATATACTTTGGGACCTATTTATTAAACAACATTTTTTGTGAAATTGTGAAAACTAAAGAAATATTAAAGTTTCCATTTTCATCCCTGGGTTGGCGTCTGACTTCCAAAAAATCTATTATTCTTCTTTCTAGGAGTACCAAAACTCAAGTCTTACAAAGAACTTTGGAAACGTGGGGAGGTTGGCATTTGTTCCTGACAGGAGTCCTGAATATTATCGACGATAAGTTATCCCACGACTAAGATAAATGGTTCGCAGAGGTCTGGATCTGTTCTATACCCAAATTAATTTAACTTTTTGATGAGTCTTCGCACTGCATAAGGGATCTTGGACCATGTACAGAAGGAAATGTCCCAGGCGATATGGTCTCGTCCTGAGATCCCGAAAATCTTAGCTCACGGCTTATGTATGATAAGCCATCATACCACACTAATCAGCACGTCACTGAGAATATAAACCTACATATATCTAGAAGACGGCAAAATCTTTTTTTACTCTTTGGATTTGTTGCCGGGAACATAATCCCGAATATCTTTTCTTTCTGATAGAAGGTTCCGTGAAGTAAAAGACGAAGGTTTTTTACACCAAAAGGAAAGGTCTAGCTGAAGGTTAGTATAATCTATATCCACTAGAACTATAAAAATACGATGAGCATGATTTCTGTTTTTTAGTAGGGTCATTTTTTAGCATTTTTTTTATCATTTCGATCTTGCATTTCTGAAGCAGAAATAGTGGATTCTAAGAACCACATCCAAAACATATTTAATATATTAAAATAAATAATTGCAAAATGGTATATAAGCAATATAGAAATATGTATAATAGCAGAAATATATATTTTCTGCAGGTGCAAAACGGCCTACAAAAGGAATTGCTTTCGATTATGTCACAGGGTACCCTCCTGCGATCATGATTTCTGGGCCTCTACCCTCATCAGGCAGGCTTGTACCCAGGAAGATCTGAAATAACAGATTGCTCGATATGACAAAATCGAAAACGAAACGTCTATCATACTGAAATAGTACTACAAGCTAAATGTAACATTTAGCACCACCTATTGGGGCTTCGGTGATTTCCGGCTGCAAACCCATAGGTAATTTAAAAAGTATACACTAGCACCATCATGCGGAGAGTAGATACTAAAAAGTCATATCGAGCAATCTGTTATTTTAGATCTCCCTGGGTACAAGCCGGCCTGATGAGGGTAGAGGCCCCATAATCGAAAGCAATTCCTCTTGTAGGCCGTTTTGCACCTGCAGAAAATATATATTTTTGCTATTATACATATATCTTTTCCGGCCAAGAACTTTTGATAAAGATGTGTGAGAGCGCATTTTTATCGATTTTTAATATAGAAAAGGAAAGAAACTTTTTCGCAAAATTCTTTCTGAACACATTAAATATAAGAATGATCGAAAAATGGCATCTTCTTCAAATAATACTCAGGTTGTATGAAGACTACTTAACAGCGCTACAAACCAATTGAACTGTCCAATGTCAATATCAAGAACTGGAATTAATAACAACACAACAACAAATCCTAAAAAGATAGTTTCAAGTTTAGCCAACATTTCAGATTGCAGGATGGTGAGGTTCCTATGTCTTCCGAGAAAGATTGTGTAGGCTCAGTTCGTGCCTTCCTGTTTTTTCATTCAGCGAATTCAGCTGAAATAAACAGCATAATACTGGATCTCCGTAATAAGCATTCATCTGGAATAGACGAAATATACGGTGTTATATAATCAATCAATGCGTTTGTGATGGATGTTTTCCTGATGAATTTAAAATAGCGAAGTTTACTCCTATATATAAAAAGGGGTCTATATGTAAGGTTAAAAATTATAGATCAGTGTCACTCCTGCCGTCCTTTTCGAAGGTTTTTGAGAGAGTCATTCACAGGCGTATGTTGGACTTTTTAAACGTTAGCAATGTTCTCAGAGAATGCCAATTTGGATTTCGGAAGGGCATGTCATGAACTGGCCATCGTTAGGGCTATTTCGGTAATTGTTGAAGCACTGGATTAGAGGAAACTGGCTTGTGGTTTGTATTTTGATTTCTCAAGAGCCTTTGATATGATTAATCGTGACATATTGCTAAAAAACTTTATAGTTATGGCATAAGTGGAAGATGTAATGACTTTGTCGGGAACATTGTCAAACGTTGTTCCGTTCACAAGGCCCAATTCTTGGTCCCTTGATATTTTTGATTTAGGTAAATGATGTGTCAAGAACTTTGGGGGCAAATAAAGTATTCTATTTTACAGATGACACTTCACTAATTATGGTAGATTCAGGAATTTCCCAAATATCAACAGTTGTATCGAAACTGGCGGAAGGAATATCGAATTGGTGTGCTCACAACAAAACAGCTTGACACTGAATGCATCAAAGATTGGTTTTATATTATTCTCCATGAGAGGAATAAATAACTCCCCTTACATCAAGTTCACTCCTGTAATACATTACACCAAATTTCTCGAAGTTTTTATAGATTCCAGTTTACCTTGTAACACTTATATCGAGACACTCTTAAAAAAACTGAGTAGGGTTTGTGATGTAAGAAGTTTTAAGGGACCAGCTGTCGCTTAAATGTGGAATAATTTTCTGGGGTTCATCATGTCGGGAACATAGGGTTTTTGTTCTGCAAAAAAGGATAATCTGCTGTCTGCTGGATATAGGATACCATACATCTTATAAAAATCATTTTAAGGCTCTTTCCCTTCTCACGGTCCCATCTTTATACGTTTTGTGACAGGTGGTGTTTGTAAAAAGATAGTAATTTATTTCTTAGCAATTCAGAGCTCTACGCTGATTCCATGGTCATGTCATGGTACCAGTTTTTTTCAGAAAGGATCTTATCAGGTCATAAAAGCATTTAATTCATTGCCCTTAGAGCTTCGAGCAATTCATAAGGGGTTTGTGAAGGCAGTCAAAAAGTATCTCTTAAAAAAGTCATTTTATTTAATTCTTGGTAATGTTATATATGTAATTAATTCACACTGCTCAATTATATCTGGAATGTATTGCGGTTTCCTGTCGTGAATTGGACAAGAGGGCATGGTTTGTTCTTTGTTGAGACATATATCATAGTGGATGCAAAGGATCTACTTCTCGCTTCTCTTGAATCAAATGTGTGTATTTTTTCCCTTCGGATACCTTAAGGCCAATGCTTTTTACATACATTTAATTTAAAATACTAAGAAACTGCCGCAATACCACAGGAAAGCACTTAAAAATATGTTTCAAAAATAATTTTCAAAGCATAGCAGGGCTCAAATTCATTCTTTGTTCTGTTAAATAAATAAATAAAATATTTTTAATTACATTAACCAGGTGTTTTTAATAAAGTTTAAAGTGTAGGAGATTTTTCTGCAGCATCCTGTATCTTTGAATTTGTGCTTAATTGGCAGATCTTCGGTTTTGGAATGCTATCTCATCTGTATTTTAAATATGATAAAAGTGAATTTAGGCTTTTTCTGTAATTAACGATTGAGTTGTTCTGCACAACAGTTGACAGATTTTGTTTCGTTTATTGTATTCTTTAGAAGACTTGGCACCAGATGTTTTGCTGTTTAAGTCCCAAAGCATTTGCAATTGCTAGAACAATTTACCTTTCTTGTATGTTCTAATATAGTATCGGTTATTCTCTTGGTAACAACAAATATCGGCTGCTTGCTTCTGTGGATAACTCTGGTTTAATTATGTGTGCTAAGTTCACCGCTAGCTGTAATCGTGTCTGTGCTAATTGGCTGTATCAATGATGGTTTATTATTATCCTATATCTTATATAGGTTCTATTTGTACACATTTTTTCCAGATATTAAATATGATGTTCGAGCATCCAATGAGGACTACCGTCAGTCTAATATCGGTAGTTATATTAGTTAATCGTTTTATAAAGCATAAACTAGCCCCGTTGAAAAATACAATAGGTGGAAGTCTTAATAATTTCCTGATAGTTCTTTTACTACAGATCTACGACCGTAGCTGCTTTTCCAAAAATATGAATGAATTTTAAACAAAATGCAGTAAAATTTGTAGGCATAGCTAGTTTTATACATTCCAGACAGTAAATCAATGTCATGAGCAAAGGACTGCAAGGTGTCACTATCTGAGAATTTAGTGGCATAAGACCCTGATACGAAACTCAAGTTGCAGGGTCCTTTACAATAGGCTTACCGAAGTTTTATAAAACTAATGTTGCCCTGAGCAAAAAGTGCGTAGCAAAATTATGCTGTCCAATTACTAACAGAAGAACTAGAAGTTGATTTCATTGTGCAGCTGGTACTGGTGAGTATAGCAAAGTTTGATTTACCATTGTGTAAAAATTTGAATGAAAATAATACAAATACTGCACCCTTAAACAGCATATTTGCTTTTAATTTTAAAACTAATTAGATACATTTTTCTGAGGGTTCAAGAAAATTTTAAATACAATTTTGTAAAAATAGAAAAATGTAAAATTTAATACAATTTTAAATTCTTACTATATTTTTTTAATTCGTTCTAAAAAAGCTATACAATGTAGAAACCATGATAAGTACTGCTGCAAAGTATTCTATAACATCGAATTCATGTATTATATCTCTATTCCATCATAAACCTGCATAGATGTGTTTAATAAAAAATATATACACGATCTTTTGAATATTCTTATTATTTATTGGTTGACGACCGCTGATATTTTTTAGGAGGATGCAAACATGTGCTAGCTCTTTTGATGTGGGTTTAGAGAAGAAGTAAGGATCCATCCCCAACGGACGTATAGTGTATTTGCAGAAACCAAAATTGTCATCTGTTGATACTTCCTTTAAATTTATGGAAGTAAAGAAATTATGCACGGGCTCAACGGCAAGTATCTCTGAAGCAAGTTCTTCTATGTAAGATCATTTTATCTTTCACGAGAGTTAATTGACTTTACAAAAAACCTAACTATCGTCATTTGACTAGGTATATGTCAAGTGTTAATAAAAATTATAAAATTTGGAGAAAGAGAATGCTGAAAAACAACTGGGCATGGAACCAAAACGTAGCTTATTCCTGAGGTCATCAAATGATTGGGGCATCCAGATGCTATAGCTGAAGATTTCATTGTTGAAGTGATGTGCTCAGTATGCGAAAAAACCTTTAAAAACTATATAAATAACGAACTAATTTAGGAAAAATTTAAAGCACAAGTGCATTTGCAAAATGTCAGCAACCAAACCAAAAGCAAAAAGGTTCTGTTTAGCTTATCCGGGCTTTAAACAAACAAAAAATGTAAACATGTTATGTATAGATTATGAGGAAGACTATATAAATAATCTCATTCTAAAAAGTGAAGAGTTTTATAAAAACAATATTTTAAAATAGTTAAAATCTTTGTAGTTTTATTTTTAATGTCACTTTTGTTTTTGGATTCTCAGAAAATGGAGAGTGGTTGTTGGCCTTCTGTCAACTTAAGTATATTATTTTATTATTATTAATTTTAACGTCATGGAAAATTTACTAATTTTTGACACGGTTCTCCACTTTCCGCAATTTGCATCACAGTTAATGTCTACATGATTGTAAAAGGGGAAAAAATATGTTTTAACAAACATATATTACATTAATAATAATTCTCTCTATATGTATGTAAGTCATTGGTTTTCTTAAGTTGCGGTTTATAATAAGGCTAAGGAAATAAATAAACGACTACTCACACACCAGTTTCAGGGAAATTGATTGATTTTTTTATATGGTTTGCTTCTTGACCTCCCGATCAAAAGATATCATAGGTATAATCTAAACCGATGACTAGTTTTTAAAATAAAGCGACCTGAACTTCGCTAAAATCCGATTAAAAGATACATAGGAGAAACAGGATGGCACCAAATTAATTGTTTACGTATAGTAGCGTTACTTCCGAGAAAAAGAAAGGCCTCAGCTCTTGTCTACGTGCCTATTAAAAGTAGGCGGACGATTCCACTGCGGTTAATGGAATAAACGCAACATTATAAGAGTTGTTAACTTATTTGGACAAAAAACTTATAACAAACGTTATAATGCAAAGTATTCGGAAACAATACGATCATTTATTAATAGTTTTATAGCAAATATAGGCCGATATCGTGTACATAATAATAAATAAGGTTTAAATGGTTATAAAACAAAATGTTTTATTAATACGGTTTTTGAGGATACTAAGGAATATAAGAAAACTACTTGTTTAACTGTTTAACGATGCAAATCACAAGAGAGAAAATAGGGGAAAAGCGAGAGGAAATTACGAACTTAGTAAATTTTAATACAATAATATATACTCTGGACCTCTGATAGGTAAGTTTTCAATAAAAACATTTTAAGAAAAATTATGTTTTAAGTGTGTCCAGTTTTCTTTTGTTACTTTTTCCAAGGGTGTTATTTTTTAACCGCAATAACATTGTTTTATTGATACTAACAAAAGTGATTAACAAACCGACCTTAAAGTTTTAGACTGGGGTAATGTTAAAGCCCTTTTATGTCTTATAAGCATGTGAACAGATAATAATATGAAGTGAATATCGATATATTTCTTTAGAGATTTTAATTGTTCACATAAAAAAGCTACTGTTTTACCATTATCTTCGTTAATTTTAAGCCTTCCAATATGTCATAAACATGTATTAAAATGTCTGTAAAATTTATTATTTTCTGGATAATTACAAAGTGATTAACAAACCGACCTTAAAGTCTCAGACTGGGGTAATGTTAAAGCCCTCTTGTGTCTTATAAGCAGGTGAACAGAGGGTACCTATTAAGAATAGATAATAATATTATAATATGATGTGAATATCGGTATATTTCTTTAGAGATTTTAAGTGTTCACATAAAAAAGCTACTGTTTTACCATTATTTTCGTTACTTTTTAGACCTTCCAATATGTCATAAACATGTATTAAAATGTCTGTAAAATTTTTTATTTTCTGGATAATTATGTCGCGATTCGTTAGCTAAGGTAGTTAAATTGTCAATTTTTGTTAATAAGTCTAACAAACTGTTAATAATTTTTAATAAACCTGGGGTTTTAAATGTAACTGTTTTTAAAGAAAGTTGTTGGCCGTAGAAATATGACTGTAAATATAAATCTGAAGAAATAAGGAAAAATAAGTTATCGTAGGCGCAGGTGAATATTCTATTTTAAATAAAATGATCCGCCTTTCAGATAGGTGCACAACTTTTTGTCAGTTATATGTGGTATTGTGTGAAAAATGTTTAGAAAATGACTAAAACTGACAAAAGTGGTAGATTGTTTATATGCCTATGTCCAAGTATACTTTCTGAAAGAGCTTTTAAAATATTTTGGGTTCTTTACTGAAATATATGCAGGACAATTATTAGAACAATAGTAGGAAATGTACCGAATTTTAGTCTTGGATATTTTAGAAGTAGGTGTACCGTTTCCCTGCTATTCTTGTCGAAATACTAATTCTGTAAAATAATACTTTTCTTTCCAAAGTGATCTGCACAAACCTTACTATTTTTTGTCGGCACAAAATCCTCTTTATGTATTGCCCGAATATATTTTTTCCTTAAGTCTTCGCCTATCGTGAAGGAAAACACATTCACTTTGTTATCGCTACTACAATTGCCTTAACAACCGGGTACAGAACATTTATGAGGCATTTTTAAAATCCATACACAAACCACTAATCAAAATATCACTTTATTTATGTAAAAACCCCGTTTTTCAATATAAAAAATCAATTAAAATCGAAGGAATCGCTTAACGAAATTGAAGTTATTGAACCGTTCGCCGACAAAACCGACCACTGAAATGTGAAATGATGGAATTGCGCCGGTCGTCACCTTACGTTGTTACCAGTTCTTGCTTCTTTGGGACAGATTTTTTTATAAGGAAATGCAAAAAATGAAGCAAATTATCTAACAAGATAATTAAGCTAGGTTCCACAAAAAAAAACTCGAATTATCCAGAATAGCTCCGTTAACGAACTGCATCATCACAGTTTTCAAGTTTTATACATCTCTTGATAACCATAATATAATTAATGTTTCTAAAAATGTGTCAGATCAAAAACTGATTTTTTTTTTGTGTAATTTAAAGTGTGCATATTTCAGTGCCGTAAGTTCGCAGTTTTGAAGTAAATATTTGCATCTTCACTTAAAAATTGTTTTAGTTTCATTTACAACGAAATTTGAGACAAATGTCGACATTTTGGAAGAAATGTTTTTAAATTTTTTTTACGGCAATTTTTACTTTGTTTCAAGTTTCTAAAAAGTGTATTAAATATTAACTTGTTTATATTAAATATTTCTTAGATTTACTTGTGTAGTCGCTTATGATGTTTATGCTGAAAGTTGTTTTTCATTTAATGTTTGCTATTTCTTCAAAGATTAGTATTATTTGTATGTGCCACTATGTGCCCATTTATTTTATTCTGAAACAAAACCTACTTTAGTACGCATAAAAGTTTTTAATCATTATTAGACGAAAATAAAGAAAAAATAATTTTTTTAAATTGTGTTTGTAGACTTAATGTTCTTTATTTTAAATAATAAATAATATGTTTAATTGTTTAATAATTTAGATACGTACTATAACTAACTATAACTAAAGTGTTGATTAAATGAATTGTTTTTTTCTGTTTTATTTTAAATATATTATTTTAATATAGAAATTTGTATTGTTTTTAACTTAACTTAATTATTAATAAAAAAGGTGAAGTTTTAAACGTTAATAAAGACATGTGTTCAAGACTTTATAGTCGATATAGCAACACCGACCGTTAGGATCCCAAAGATGGCTGTTGTCGGTGTTCGGTCCCCGAAGCGTCCAGGGGCAAATTGCATGTAAAAAGTGATTGCCTACTATGTGTGACGTAGTAGCAGTGACGCAAGCAAGCGCTGAGACCTTCCTTTTTCTCGGTGGTAAGATAGTAGGTGCTTCTCAAAATAAGAAAACAGTTTTGTATTGACTTAGGCCCGCAAATTATTTTATTCTCCATATACAGGATGTTATATTGTTAGCAACATTCGGTCTATATCTCAAAACTAAAAGGTTTCGGACCAATATGCACATAACATTTTTTTGGGAGGTAATATAAGCTAAATATGTTGAAAAATCTTATTTGGTGTCATCCTGTTTTCCATGTATTTTATTAGAGTTCTAGGCAACACTCTTTATGTTAAAAACTAGTAACAAGAATAGATTTAGCCTATGTTATCTTTTGCTGAAGAGGTCAAGAACTACAACAAATAAAATTTAGCCAATTTTATTTACCCAACCGGTAACTTCAAATTGAAGTTAACATTTGACGTTGCGACATAATTTCAAATTTTGGGAAAATGCCGATCTGATTTTCTCCGCTGCCAAAGCATTATTACTTCTGACGTCACACGTACTACGTTTCCGGATTTTTAAGGATCCAAGAACATACTGAATTATTGAAAAATCTGCTTATTAAGAAAAAAGCAAATTCTCGTTTGTGGGCTTTCATTTGGCATTTATTTTTATTTTACAAAGTAAAAAATATGGTTGATAACCGGATTCGATAGATGCATCATTTTAACAAAAGTCAAGTAGCCAGATACGACAACTTATTACAACGACAAGTTTCGTTGTAATAACTAATATTCTTTTTTAACTTTGTTAACAATGTGATTTCATGTTATGACCTTACCGCTTTATTTTTTCATAAATATTAGAGGAGGCTAGAAACAAAACACCACATGTCGCCAAATCCAAAGTGTTATATATTCATAAAAACTGTTTTCTGGTTTAATCTTCAAAACATCTAGCGGATTTTTTATTACTTATTTATTGTTGATCTAAAATATTAAATTGGCAAACCTTATTTAAATTATCTTGTCATGAAATGTATGTAAATCATTAAAAGTTTGGACACGTGATGTTTTGAATAAATTTTTTTTCGAGCTTGTGGGGTTTTGCTCAAACATATCGAAGACTTGTGGTATTTTGGTTGGATAACCATATAAAAAATAAAAAAACAGCGGATTATTTCAGTATAATTTAAATGTTAACATTATTTTAGTCTAGTAGTAACTGTTTCAACTTTTGAGTAGTTCACAGAAATGATTACTCGGCCTCCTTTTAAAGCGTTTTTTCAATAACAATTCTTCTTTTTTCACTGATTTTGTCCAGTTTTTTCAAGTAGATTTGAAGTTTATTCACATTTTTCAAAATCCAATGTTCTACGAGGTTGTTCCTACTTTTCTAATACTCACCTATCTGCAGCTAAGTAACTATGCCATTATATGGAGAACGTTAAAGAGATTTTCTTAAGGTCAGTATTTTAGATAGCCATAATGGTGTAAAGAACAAGATTGTTTTTCTATTTTATCCCGCACGCCCCTCTGCGAATAACTTTTGGTGTGTGACTGGCGACAGATATGTTTTGTAAATAACTGATAAGAGCTGATGCTATTTCTGTAGATCCACGCCTGCCTGTTCTTCAGTCCAGAAGAAGAAAACTGTATACCTGGTATTTACGTCCATTATACAAAGATTTTAAAGGCCAAGCTGTCTTTTGTAGAATGCTTTTTGGAATGGTATTTGTGAGATTGGTTTCACCAGTTACATCAAAACATAGGATTAATTCTCCTTCGTTCATTTCTTTTAAGAGCCCGTAAAATGCATAGGCCCTAACTTTGTGCACTTTTTTTTTCAGTATGTAGGTTGTTTCTTCGGGAGGGGAGGATATTTTAACCTTATTGTCCAACATGGTGCAGAAGTCTCAAAGGTCTGAAGCCGGTGATTTAAAGCCGATATTGAACTCGCCACAAAATATATTACGGAACATTGTAGCAGACACCTTCACAGAGAAATTCACAAAGCCATTGTATGCTTTATGAAGTTTTTGGATAGTACAATCACCATGCAAGTAAAGCCTTTTAGATTTTAAACGATTATAATGGCTTCCTTCTGCTTGCTTGTAACTCACGCGGTTGGCACCTCTTTTCCCAACAAAATGTAAATTACTGGTCAATATCTTCAGAATATGCCTGTATTGCTTCCATTGATGGTTGTCGTGGACGTTGACGTTTCACTGCGTTATTTTGAATACACCTGCTAACGAATTGATCGTGATGTTGTTTCTCATGTACTGCATAAAGCTGCATGCATCGATTGGTCGGACACACTAAAAGTTTTTTACTATCATGTTTGCAAGAAACAAACACGTTAAATCCGGACGGAGCGGAGTACCGGTTTTCATTAGCAATTGTACGAAAAATTGCTTTGCGTCTTTTCCTTGAATCCTGATTATTATCACATATTATACCAAAAAAAAACACTTTTATTTACGTAATGCAATATAAATTCGAAGACTGAATATAGGGTTTACAATGCTAAATGACAAATTGACTGCGGACATGTACCCACATTTGCTCGAATAAGGGTGGTGAACAAGTTTGATTTTGCTTAAACACAAAGTTTTTCAATACTATTTTACAAGGATTTGTGAGGCATTTCTTGAATTTTAGGGTATTACCCAATTCAAGTCATATATAGAATTAATTAAAAGATGCTAACTCCATTTAATTAATTTTGCGAGGTTTTGCTTGGACCCTCCTCATTTAACGATTTAACTTTATTGATTTATTAATATATTTTAATATTTTTGCTATTTTTGGTTTATATTGCGATTTTTGGGTTAGGTTCGTTTAATTTTATTTAGTAAATGATTTCGTCCATTTTACTGTTATTTTTATGTTTAACTCGTCTTTTCATATTAGGTAGGTCGTAAATGTTAAGTTAAATTATTATAATTTGAATAGCTGCACAAGTATAGTTTTATATATCGGAGTTAATATTTGACAATTTACACTATACTGTCTGAAAAATTAACTATCGTACTCGCCAAATTAACTGCTTCAATTCATCCTAATCGTCAAATTAACTTCCACCAAGTGGTCTCTCTCGCCAAAAAGTCACTTGTTAACTTTCCATGTGTCATTTTGATGTAACCTCAAATCTAAGGTGCACAGTACACGGAAAAACATATCGGTGGTCTGTGCTGAGGCGTCAGTTTTCGCGATACATAGTTTTTTTGCTTTGTTCAATGGCAAAAATTGGATTTTACATTTCTGTGTTAATTAGGATGCATAGATTCATACATATGGAAACCAAAAGTTGAAATACTAACAAATTATAACAATCTTTATCTAAATTTCCATACTGAGATTTAATACAGGTAATTTCCTAACTCTAATTTATACTGCAGCGAAACAAATATCATTTCAATCGCTATTATGCTAAATATTTTGATTACCATACTCAAAGCGCAAAGCGAAAACAAAAAAAGATAATCGACCAATTCCTCATTTTCCATGTTATTATCTATATAACCCTGGCTGGATATAAACCTAATACTGAATGGTGATATATATTTTTTGGCGGAACAAAAAATCATTATTTAAAAATATGGTAATGCTCAGCCTCTGGCAGCATCCAACGGATTCTATCTCCTTATTAAAAAGTCTGCCTATCCTCGGATAAAATCTCCCGAATAAATTTAAATCTCCCGAGTAAATTCTTTTAGGGAAATCGCTTTTAAACTGATAGCGAGGGGAGTTTTGTTTTATTTTAGTCGAAATCCTGGTGCAATAAACAACCAGAATCCTAAAATCTTTTAAGTGTGGTTTGTTCTTCGAGATAATAGTACAGCTTTTATTTTATTATATGGTTCAAAAAGCAGGAATGAATTTAAAACAAATTCATTTTATTTTTGTATTTATTATTACGTTAGACGTTTTGATCATTGAAAGTTGGTCTTCACCAGTAATTTGTTTGTTTTTTTTTTGCAAAAAATAGAGAATGGAGGTTAGGTATTAAATAAAGAAGATCCTATATTATTAAGAAATAATTTGAAATAAGTACCTATGGCTTTTTAATATTTTACTTCTGGAGGACTTACCATAAGAAAGAATTTTCCGCTTTTTTGTCTTTTAGGGTTTTATTGAGCACAAACGAGTTTTATTCGGTATAAAATATTTAAACGAGCATATTTTAAAATAAAAAATACTAGATAGATACTAGTCTCTTCTATAAAATTACAGGTTAATGTGTCGAATGAAACTGTTCTTGACTGGGAAGACGGAATGTGTATTTAGGTCGAGAATGCCATTGATTGAGCAAGGGAAACACTGATTTATTTTTTGGATTATTTTAAAGTTTATTTGGATTTACTTTATATTTTAAAGATGATACTTATTTATTTATTTGTAGAGTGAAGTAGAAGAGAATTTATTTTATTTTAATTAATAAATTTGTGTGTTATTTTTGTATGATTTGAGACTTAATTTTTTTACATTTGTTTGCATTATTTTTCCTTTTAATATATAACAATTCCAGAAATATTCTTTTTTTTTTGGTTAATTTCACTGTTTAAAATTGTAGTATTTTGAGATTCTTGAGATTGAGATCTTGAAAAGTATGTTTACATTCTGTTCCATGTTTTGTGACGTTTTATCTTTTCTATCATATATATGTTCTTTTAATCGCTTTTTAGGATACTGTGTCGTTTGTCCTATGTATACTTTTTGGTAGTCGTTGTATGGAATTTTATATATGGTATGTGTTGTCTGCAAATTAGGTGTTCTTGATTTTAAAGAGGAAAACTTTTTTTTGTACGGTACTGTGACTTTTATGACATATAGTTATATCCTGCTTTTTAAGTGACTTTTGCAAAGTTTCTGACTGACCCTGTACATAAGGTACTGAAATGTATTTATTTTTATTGTTTGGAGAGTTATGATTATTGTTGGATTCGAATCGATTTTACTTATGTTATCCCTCTTTAAATTTCGATTAAACCACATATATAAAACCAATTCGAACCCTAGCAATAATCATAACTCCAAACAATAAAAATAAATATATTTCAATACGTTCTGTTCAGTGCCTGTCAGACAGACAAAATTATCAAGAGAATCTGAAAGGAAAAGGGAGTATTCTAAAACTAAATAGTACTGTTTTTATATGTTTTGGTCTAGTTATAAAATGGTAAAATACGTTTTCAAATAATTAATTGTTACCTAAACCGATTACTTATATTATATTACAAACAACAGATAAAACTTGATCATTACATAATACAACAATTAATTATAAATTCATTAGTATATAGTTCGTCAGGACGTCAGTATTATTTGACATTATGGGCCTAAGAGATGTCGTCGATTATCGATATTACTTAAATAAATTTACGGTACATGCTGCCTCTCGGTAATGACTAAAAATTGGATCATTTAGAGATCTGATTGATGCGTCCTGAGCAATCTTTGTAATTTCGAAGGACTCCAAAGCATTTCGTTTCGTTTTGCAACATTTTAAAATTTTGTAAGGTGTTAAAATCATGTAAAGTTTCTCCAAAATGAAAGCCAAATGCCGATCTTGGATCATTTGGAGAGCGAACTGTGTTTAAATGTTCTTTGGTCCTGACTTTAAAAGACCGACCTATTTAACCAACATATTGTGCGGTGCATTCTCCGCAAGACAACAAATATACTCCATTCTTGTCAATAGTTGGAATTTTATCATTGTTTCTTGTGAAAAGTTTCCCTAAATGTGTAACTGACTTATATACAATTTTATTGTGAGTATTTACATGTTTGAAAATGTTACCCTACTTTAATGAAATAGGACCCTAGAAGGAAAATCTGAAGTATCTGGCTGGTTGCCATGGATCAGAGTACCTCTCTTGATCAATTTTCGACCTAAGAATATTCCTAAACTTTTTTTATACCATTCAGCTATAGACAAACTTAATGATATTCAATTACCAATATATATATATATATATATATATATATATATATATATATATATATATATATATATATATATATATATATATATATATATATATATATATATATATATATATATATATATATATATATATATATATATATATATATATATATATATATATATATATATATATATATATATATATATATATATATATATATATATATATATATATATATATACATATGATTAAAAATACAGTTAACAGAAATTAATATTTCAACATACGAGCCGTGTTAACAACGTGTTGTTTTCAAAACCGTTTGAGAAAGTTTAGCAGCAGTTTAGATTTGAATTCTCATGGTGTGTAACACTTTTTTCCTATTTAATTTGATTGCCATACAGTATTTGTGTTTATACTATTAATTGTACAGTGCTTTATTGAGAATTCTTATTTTATTTAGTTGTTAGATATTTTTATTTAGTTATTAAATTTGGCTTAGGTTATTCATGTCTTTTTATCACTAATTGCGTGTTTCTCCTTTTTTGTATCATTGCTTCTATTCTAGGTATGCGAAAATTAATGTCCTGTCTTAAAGTTCGTATTTGTGGAGGGCCGTAAAAGCATTTTTATGTATTTGTGGCTGTCTAATCGACTGTCTTAATATAGTTTCATTATTCATATGTATAGGGTGCTAAGCTTGAAAAGTATTTTATATAAAAGATTTATGGTTTTCCCCAAACCGTCAGGATTTGCGTTGTTGGGAATTGGAAAGTAAAATAATGAGCATCGACTTAGTTATTTTAAATGGAAACCTTGTTTATAGGCATCTTGCTATAGCGGGCAATGTTTTAGAGGAAGAACATATACATAAGTAAAGTCTTTATGTTTCTTGTAGATGGATTCTTGTCATTTTTTTCCGATATCTTTAAAGATAAAGGTATCAAACCTGAAAATAAAAATATAACCAGACACAGCGTGATTTTTTGGGACATGGGCACTAAGTCTGAGTTCTCCTTCTCATTTTGCTTTTCAAGAGAGTCAGAAGGTTAATTTAATAAGTTATGTGCACTGCGATATATTTGTTAGTAAACTTTGTTCTTTCTTTATGTTACGATAAAATAAGTAAGTTCGTTGTTTAAAAATTCGTAATATTTTTGTACAACAATGGTCATCTATTAAAGTTTTCTTATATCTCTTTAAATCAGAACGATATTCTGAAGAAGCAAGTAGGATGACACCATCAGTTAGACCTGTTATAAGGCTTTTTTTTATTCTTTGGATAATTGGACTTTAAGTGCGAGCACTGCCCTTATCATTTTTTTTTTCGTATATCACTTGGTTTTTATGTTTTTGGACATTTTTGTTTCTTATAAAGAAAAATTTTATTCACAGGAAACATCACTCAACGTTAGCAAGCCATATTATCAGGGGAATTATAAGTTTAACGACGATTTTAAGATCCCAAATTTACTTGGAAAGTTTAGAAATAAACCGATACAAATTTATTACTTAACGACCAAATAGATCTTAATACTTTTCTTTTACTCAACATTTTCTGGCTTTCCAAATAGTGTCACAAGAGTTATGGTGGTTAAAAAACCCAGCGTTTATACCTTAGGATAATTAGGTTATAAAATTTAAATAAGGGACCGTAGGCTAGACAGACTTTGTTGATATCAAATGTCAAATTGTTTTTAAAATTGGGATCTAGTATGCACCAGACGAAGCTACAGTGTTAGCGAAAGGAGTCGTGTAAAATTTTATTATATAAATTAAGTCATACACAAAACTTTGATATTCCTCGTAAATTTCGAAATGGTCCAAGACATTAAAAATTCAGAGAAATCAAAAGTTACAGAGCAGAATAAGAGATTAATTTTAAATGTTTTTCGGAATGTACAGGCGAATAGAAAAGATGAAAAAAATACTAGCATTTCAACACCCTTTTATGCTCCAGTTCTTGGGCAATGAACGAAAACCGACTATATATTCTGCGTAATTAACAAAACCGCTTTATTTGCAGAGAGATTGAAAGCGGGTAAAATCAGTTTTAGTGCACATATTTGTACATTTGGAATGTGATCATGCTTATGTGTTTTTGAGTCAAACATCGAGGTTATTATTAAAAAATAACAATAATAATAAATTTTCTTCTTTTTATAAAAAATTATGCAATTAATTTTTGAAATATCTTGTAGAAAGTAGTTAAAAATTTTTTTCGATACGCCTCCTATATTTCGAGAGACACTTGAATTAAATTTCCTATTCTGTTCTGTAATTTTTTGGTTATCTATTTTAAATTTTGTGACAGTATTTTACTAATTATCGAAAAATCTACGAGACAAGAAATTTATAGGGCAGAATGAGGAAACTTAACTTTGTTCTAAAAATGTAAAAAAATAAGGTCCTTATTCAGTTTTGTACATTTTTGGTTTTTTCTTAAATTTTTTGAAGACTTGCACCATTTGAAAGTTTTATAGCAAAATGTCATTTTCAAAAAATATTCATTCAATTCTAGTAAAAAAAATCTGGAAGCCTTAAAAAAGTCGCAACCCAAAAAAATAACACCGTGTAGATTTTTCTAAAACCTATTTAGTGGTTTCATTAATATTAGTCATAATATAACGTATACTAAATTTGGTTTAAAAATCTCTAGAAATGTACGAGGTATATGAAAGAACTATAAAAATATGAACATTTTAACACCTGTATCTCGAACACAAAACGTTTGCAGACGGTTTTTTATCAAAAATGAGTTCTTATTTTTTAGAGTTTTAGGCATGAATTAATTTACTCCCCTGCTTTGGTTTTCTGCGATCCATTTCAATAATCATATTTTGGTCTTTGGAGATTTTATATTAAAAATATTATACAAAATATACACTGTGCCTGTGAACTATTTTGTTTAAATTAACCAGTTTATTTTTAACTTTTAAGGTTGTTAATATTTATAGATTATTAGAGGTTTCTTCCTCCGGCTGTTTTGTGATGGTTGTCTTTCTTCTACATTTTTCGGCTATTAAAGAAATGCACCGTTAACGTAACCTGTAAATGATTTTTTTTACTGGGTCTCTATTCCTAAAAGGAATTTTTGGTCTTGTATTTCGGCTCATGTAGCTACCTGGTATGAGCTAATTCTCTACAGTTCCTCAAGGTTACTGCCGTTTAAAGAACTAAAACCAATTTAATCTTTTTTTATATCTATATAGATTTCATTTATTTTTTTGAGAAACTATAAAATCGAAGTCACAGAAAAGAGGCCCAAGCAGTTGGCTAATATTTTTGACATATTCCAGTCCTTTTTGTTGTACAAGTATCCGATTGATATTTTTGTGTGAAACTATATAATTAATACCCATGTTTCTCCTAATTTTAATCATTTATTTGACATCAAAGTCAAATTTAATTTGTCCTTGAGTATACAACAATAACGTTGTGAAATTTCCGCAATTACCAAAAAGACTTTTCTTTTTTTTGCTGGATCCTAATCTCAAATAATATACCACTTTAACATATCAACAAAAGGATCGTTAACGAAAACCATTAAATAAACTAATTCTTTCAGTTTTTCTTTTTACTTTTCTCGTAGTATTGAAATTATAAGAAAATCACCCTCCGAAATTTCTGCAGATATTTGCGTTTTGGGGTCCCTGGACCCAGAAAACATGTTTTCTTATTTCCGCCAGTCAGTGAGTCTGTCGGTCTATCTACGCGGCATATCGCATTCATTTTAAAAATTTTGGACAAAAATCAAGGATCATATGGGCAAGGAATGGTAACATTTTGGTAAAAATCTGATATAGTGGAATAGCATGGCGGCCTCACAAAATGTAAAACAAATCATTATTAAACAACTATTTATCACATGGACTTATAATGCCATTATGACGGAACAAAATAAAAATTCAATACCGAGAAAGTACTTATTCAATTGACTATCTTTTTTGTAAATATCTGTAGATATTCAAAGAAGGGAGACCCAAGCAGGGTATTTTTAATATCTTCCAGTCGTTTTTGTGGTATGGGTTTTCTATTGACATTTTTGTGTAAAACTATATAATTAATACCTAAGTTTCTCCTAGTTTTAATAATTTATTTGACCAAAAGTCAAACTTAATTTGTCCTGAGGATGTAACAGTAAAGTTGTAAAATGTCGGCAAATTAAAAAAATATTGTATTTTCTTTACTGGATCCTAACCCCAAATAATAACTCGTAACATAACAACAAGAGTATCGTTATCAAAAACCATCTAGAAACTAATTCTTTCAGTTCTTCCTTTTACTTCTCTCGTAAAAGGGAAGAATTGTAATTGTGAGAAAATCATCGTTTTGAGGTCCCTTATTTTTCCATTTCGTTAGTCGCTATGTCTGTCGGCCTACCTATTCGCAGCATAGTTCAAAAACTCTTTATTGGATTGGCTTTAAATTTTGGTGACTATCCCACTCTATTGTTTTACAATGGCAAAATTACATAGCAACGACCTGTCTTCTACTGCCAAAACTCATACCTGGACAAAATTGTCCCTACCTGCACAAAATCAACAAGATGGTTTTTCAGCGACAAAATTTTGTTGGGTTACACGATTTTTTCTGAAACAACACAAGAAGGAGGAAAAGCCCAAGCGAGCAGTAAGTGGTTGATAAAAAATAACTTCAATTAAAATGTATGTCCTGTAAGATTGTTTCTTAAACTAATGGATCAAAGAGGATCTACCATAACCACAGACAGACTATTTTTAACGGTACACCCGAATTGGCAAAAAGGCCATATGTACAAAAATGTGCTTTTGGGCGGAAACACCTTGGTAAAATGAACAAAACTCTCAGCATAAAGAACTGGTCTGGAAACCAAGAAGTTTAAAGTAACCAACCATTCACATTGATCTGCCGTAATACTCGCACTTAAAAAAAAAGGTATTGGTGAACATCAAATAATAAAAATGACGGGTCATTGTTCTACCTACAACTTGACTTCAGAGCACCACAAGAACTTGATACAAAATTTAAGAGAAAATGACGTCAACGCTACACCACCTTCGTCGCCACAAACTCAGTTACCAAGAGATGCGTTCAACGTTGCACTTGTAAATAATAAATAAAATTATTTTCATAGATATTAAAAAATAAAGTCGTTATATTTTATTTCTTTTGATTTCACTGTTTTATTTGATATTATATATGGTAAGAGATTGTTGTCGTGAAATAGTCATGTCGAATAATACCACGGGAGAAAAAATTTTGATGGTAAAATTTTCCTCTTGTATATTCAAGTTTGTTGTTTTTTGGTAATTTTGCTTATGACATGTTACAAAAATGTCATTCGCGAAATTACCAAGCAACAAACTTTCATAAACAATCGGAAAATTTTTCCTTGTGGTATTATATATGAGTCATATGGGCATAAAATAGTAACATTTTGATAAAAATCCAATATGGCGGAACAAAATGCCGCCAAATGTAAAAAAATCATTATTAAAAAACTACTTATCGCACGGACGAAATTTGCACAAAAATAAAGTGTGATATAGAGATAAGCTGGTAAAATTTTTGTATAATGCCATTATGGCGGAACGAAATGACGCCCTAATAAACATTCAGTACTGCAGAAAGAATAATTCTTGGTATAAAATCTTCGATAAAAGTCTTCTTTTTCATGGAGGAAAATAATAAATTACATAATTTATTTTTTATAGACTATATAATAAAGTTGTGAAATATAAATAATAATAACAATAATAAATAAATTAAAAACTTGATATAAATTACAGCTTACAGGATTTGTGTAAAGTTATTACCAAATAATTAAATGCATATACAGACTGTGTTATAAGTATGTAATAATATTTTCTACTAGGGAAGTTGTGGGTAAAGGCAAATTTACCGATTTTATTTCCTTCAGAATAAGTTTTATCATTATGATATTATAAATAGCAACAAAATTCTCTTTCAGTTTTTGCCATATCCGCCTGATACTTTTTTTATATAGATATTTAACATGCCGTCTTTATTTTTTAACATTTTTAATTCTGAAGTCTCTCTTTGGAATGTTTATATTAATTTGTATATTTCCATGGCTTACCTAGTGCATTTTATTTTGTCATGGCCATACATATTTGCAATGGTATCATAAAATATTTTTTTTATATTGAGTTTTCGTGCTAGTTAAACAGCTCAAGATAATCAGTTTCACTCTTGTTTTAGTACGCACATACTTTTTAACTGCTATATTTATAAAAAATGTCTTCAATTGCTTTTATTTATAAAATATCGTATTTCGTAAGGAATAAATGAAATTTTATATATAATAATTGAAAACACATCAACATTGAATAGCTAAAAATTGTGCTTTTCCGTTGACAAACAGTAAATATTTTACTTATCTGCATACTAATAAATTGGTCTTTTATAATTTTGGACAGGTTGTAACAAAAAAGCGCTGCAACTTGTCGACTTAAATTTCAAAAAGTTGTATATCATTTTATACCTTATTTCAAAAAAATAACTCTCTCTACCAAATACTATATCGGTTATCTAAAAGAAAACAAAAATTATTGAAATCTTAAATAATTTTTTTTTTATATTGTAGAGTCCCTAAGTGCTGAAAAACATGTTTTCTGATTTTCGTCAGCTTATCGGGGCAAAGATAAAAAACTACTTACCCGATTAATTTGAAATTTTTGTCAAAAGTTAAAGGTCATATGGGGATGAAACCGTAACAATTTGATAAAAATCCGTCATGACCGAACAAAATTGCGGTCTAATAAAATGCAAATAAAATCAGTAATTGGATATTGGTTTTGTCTATACAGATCGTAACGTAAAAGAGAAAATAAAAATCTCATTTAGACTTTAAAAAAATTAAACTAAAAGACCAGGTAGTAAAATCTGTATGGAGTATTATTTGCGTAAATTTGATTGTTAAAAAATAGAAATAAGAACAATTTTTGAATCTATAGAGACCGTGACTTCTGATTACGAAGGAACTTCAACGGATATCACTTATTTTGGAGTAAAGTCTAGATTAGTTAATTGATTTGGACAAATACAAAGAGAGATCATTCTTGAGGAAGATGAAGGTACCTGTCTTGAATAATTAGAGTTTATCTGGTAGGATAAAATTGTTGAAAACCCCAAAGTTTAAAATATTTATTTAACTTCTGTTAATCCAACATCAGTAAATATACATCTTGTTGGTAACTACTCGGCAAGTAAACAAGCTATGTTAGTATGGTTAATACAGATTAGTGGAGACTCAGAAAGTATTTTTTATTATCTGGAAAGTTTATGATCTGCTGAGACTTTTGACTGTGTTTTTTTTTCCGCAGTATTTTTTTTTATTGGAGATGTGTTTATATTGCAACGTAGCATTAAGGCAGTAGTTTCTAATTGTCCTTTATTAGTTTGTAAATTTAGAATAGAATTGACCTTTTATAATCTTATGCAGATGATGATATCCGGAAACCAATAAAACAGAAAAGAAATGAATCGGTTAATACTTTAAAAACGTATTATTTTGCTTGTAAACTTCCTTAGTGGAGCTCATTAAAGTCAAGTATGCCCTTAAGAATCTAGTTGCTGAATGTTAGCCAATTAGCCTTGCCGAATATAGATACCCTAAATGATTTACCTGTTTGTTGTAAGCAATAGGAGATTTTCTCAAATCATTTCTAAGAAACCATCTCTATTATCATATTTGGATGGTTCTGAACAAAAAAGCTTGCCTTAAACAAGCCATGTAGTATAGCGTATCATACCCCTTGTTTTTTTTTACGCTCAGCTAACGACAGCTTTTCATCTGGAGAGCACTATGGGTTCGGGGGTAAAGGAAAAATAATTTTATTAAATTAACTTTGATGTTAGATATTAGAATTTAATTATTAAATTTTGGTGTGTTCTTTAAAATCAAAAGTAAATCTTAAAAAAAATACATTACATAATCCAAGTAGACTATTATTAATGTCATATTTCATTAATTATTAATGTCATATTTCATTTTGGGCAAATAGAAGGTTTCCTGTATTCGTGAAAGAGTTTTATAGAAACCAAAATGAGAACAAGAAGGTGGATCATGACAACTCTTAATAACGGAAACACGGGAATTTTTCGGTACTATAAGTTTCCATTCACAAATATTACTAATAATCGGCAAATTGTTAGGGATGTACTTATATAAAAAGTTATTTTCAACTCTCCACTGAGGATAACAAGAAGGATCCTGACTTATTTTATTCCGAAGATTAGAATACCAAATATCTGATTCGTCGAGTGGTAGATCAATGATAGCGGCTTCATTACAATCTGGAGAATGCTAAATAGTGCATCAGTGACCTTATGAGAAGCACCCTTTTTATGAACAAGTTCAAATGAATATTGTTGTAACTTAACCGACCACCTGGTTAACCTGCCTGACGAATCTTTAAGATTATTAAGCCAGAGGAGACTATAGTGATCTGTAATAACCTTAAACTTTATGCCTTCAACATACATCCTAAATTTCTCTAGAGAAAATAGTAACGCCAAAAGTTCTCGCTCAGTAACCGTATAATTGCGTTCAGCTTTCGACAAAGTTCTGGAACAATACGCAATAACCCTTTCACCACCGTCGATTTCTTGCGATAAAACACCACCTAGGTTTATAACTAGCGTCACATTGAATAGTAAAAGTCTTCGTAAAATCAGGCGAACATAAAACTGGAGCGGCGATAAGAGCATTTTTAATATTTATAAAAGATTCTTCTGCCTCTGATGACCAAACGATCGCTTGCTTTTTTTCTTGCCTTGTAGTAAATCGTTTATTGGAGACACCAAAGATGAAAAGTTATGAATAAACCTCCTATACCAACTACACATGCCGATAAAAATTCTCATTTTTCCAAGTTTATTGTTAAATTTGCCTACGACAAAATATCCCTAACCTCACCAAGAAGACAAATGTGATCCTCAAAGCTCTCCGAAGTTATAATTATATCGGCCAAATAGGTAAAGATGTTAGGCTCATATTTAGGACCAAACAAAGCATCTACAAGTCTTTGTTGAGTCTGAGCACTATTACAAAGTCCAAAGGGAACAACTCTAAAATGAAAAAGACCCCTTGATGGGACGGTAAAAGCAGTTTTCTCACGAGAAGCGGGATCCAATGGAATCTGCCAAAAAGCTTTTAGCAAATCTATGCTAGAAATAGCACCACGCAATGAACTGAGAATTCTATCAATCCTTTGAAGTGGGTAATGGTCATAAAGAGTGAACTGGTTCAATTTTCTTCCATCATAACAAAGCCTGTATTCACCAGTTGATTTTTTCACTAACAGTACCGGACTATGGGATGGTTCAACTACATCTAACTTAAGCATTTCATTAAGTTCATCATATAGGATTTTTAACATAAAAGGACTCATTAAATATTGTCTTAATTTGAAAGGTTTAGCGTCACCTGTATCAATACTCATTGATATCTTATTTGTAAGACCTAACCTATTTTTACTACCCAATATTTGAAAAGAATCAATAATATTCCTAGCTTTATCTCCCGATAAAGCGTCTAGAGAACCCAACCTTGGAAAAGTAGAATCTTTTTCTGAACATAAAGTGTCAACACTACTTCCGGATAGATCACTCTGAGTGTACCACTCCTTATTTTTAAAGTCTATCTTAACTTGAAATTTTTTACAAAAATCACTACCAAAAATAAAAGAATGTGAAAGCGAAGGTACTACATAGCAAGGCAAAAGTTGCATTGATTCCCCCATAATAATAGGTAGATTAACAACTCCCCTTATTTTTTGTTTAGCACCGTCTGCTGTTACAACATGTTCCAGAGACGAACTGTGAATTTTTAAATTTAAAGTATTTAATATGGTTAACCCGAATTTCCCTACCATAGAAATATTTCCTCCACTATCTAACAAAGCAGTAATTTTTTGGTCAAACAATTTAACCGACAAAATAAAGCCTGTTATTATTATTCTTCATCAAGAAAACGGGAGCTAATAGCTTACAGAAATTATTTTTTTCAGACGTATTTCCAGACTGTTTACTACTCTTTAAATTACTATCTCTTTGGTTGACTTCTGAAGGTAAGGCAAGACGCGAGTCAACTACATGTTTTCCCTTCGAACGTTTCCCGAACATTTAGAACAGCTTTTCGAAGTGACCACATTTAAAACAAAACTTTTTATCTAGGTTAGATCGGCAGTATCTAAACGTATGGTTCGGTATATCGCACTTCCAGCAAACACTACTATCTGTGCTACTAGGTTTACTATTACTATCAGTGTTGTTATGATTTTGCGGTTTATGGAATTTATTTTTACCGTTATAATTATTGTTGTTATTTTTTCTATTAAATTTCCTATTAGTTAATTTTACTTTCTGTTCTTTATTTCTTTCCGCATCATTATTAAATTCTAACACCTGACGTGTAGATGAAGTAGAAGAAAGACCTAAAATATCAGCTTGCTCTAAGCGTTTAGATAACCTACTTAATTAATCGACCGTGAATATTTCCTGTAACGCTAACCGTTGACGATATTCTTTTTGTAAACCCCGTATAATATATTTGACCTTCGTTACTTCGGCTGGAGTATTAGATAATCGACTAAAGAGACCTTCCATGGAAGCTATATACAAAACAACTGGTTCACAAATAGATTGTTTTTTCTCCCTAATTTGTTTCCATGTATCATCATCTACATCAGAATCCAAAAAGTCGGACTTTAATTTCGCAATCAAAGAATCCCAATCACCAACAGATACAGCCGTAGCCAAAAGATAGCCTGCGAGAAAATAAATCACTAGCTGATTCGAACAAATTTATTTTAGAAATATCTCTAGAGTGAGCCATTTCTTCGACTCTTTCTCATCACATTTTTTGGATTACCACCAAACGTAATTCCTAACTTATGAACTGGAGTGCCCTTAAAATAATTGTTACTTAAAGAACTTGAACTTGGAAGACTTTGTGTTTGCATAACATTTGAACTAGAAGGTTGTAATACAGGATCATTTACAATTAAATCTGGTTCCCTAACTTTATCGTGTAAGTCAGCATCTAAGTACATTGCTGAAGCATAAGCTTCATTTTTGAATTTTAATTTTTGACTTACATTAACCTAAATCTCATCAAAAGACATTCTTAAAATTCGCTGAGTGAGATGTAAAATACGCGTTCGGGCTCTAAGATAAACCGAATCAGAAGATGGACCTTCAAAATCTGATAAGTGCTTAATAGAATCTGTTATATATTCTATTTCATTTTTTTCTTTATCAAAATCAAAAAAATGGTCAACTAATTTCAGAACATCTGAATTAGATTGACGTTCTTTGTCTAAAAGCCGCGCAAGCATCTTCCTTTTATCATTAACATTTCTATCCGTAACTATCACGCAAATTCTAAGTTCATAATCTAGCTCGTCTTTCAATAAAAGGTTAGGTTTAAAATATTTTTCCATTTTTAATAATTTATGCTTATATTATTTTCTAAAAAAAATAAAATTCTAAGCGAACCTAAATTTAAATCAATGTACTTAAAAAAAATTGAAACTTAGGACACTCTGTATAAGTGTTGCACGCAAAAAGAAGCAATATTAAAAAAATATTCTTCAATCACTAATATTTTGCCAGATTAAAATTACAACTTATCTACTAATATCTAAATAAAAATTAATACTCTGGTAGTATCCTATGCAAAATAAAAATTTTATCAAGTTCAAATGTTACTTGCGATACTTTTACAAAAACAAAACCAAAATTTATGACGATTATTCAATAAGTTCTTCACCAATTCAATAGCTAAGGAAGTAAAAAAATATAGCTAAGCCCAATATTAGAGTATACTTTTTAAACTTGAATCTTAATAAACAAACAAAAAAATCGCAGTACTATATTACGTAGTAACTTTAAAACCAAAACAATAAAATCATAACCCCAGGATCTGTTATATCCACCGATATACAAATAAATAATTTTTAATAAATATCGTACTGCAAAGCTATTCAAGGAAAATTTGTCGAAAATGGCAACATCTAAAAACGTTAGTCCAAGTCCATATTTAAAAAACATATCTCTCTCTGAACATACGATAAAATGTCTAAAAAGTACAGGTATCCGAAATTCTAGCAAAAAAAAATATAACACTTTATCAATAAGAAACTTCCTTGCATCAGAATATGTAAATGGCATTAAATCGAGTGTGATTTCAACAATAAATAATTATCAGCTGATTTTAAATATATAGTTCTATATTCTATATCCACATAAGAAATGTATTATCAAATAATATTCCGAAAATATATATTTTGACGTTGATAATAAAACCTGAAAAATTTTAAATACTGATACACCTATACTGGTGTTCAAAACCTAATAAAAAATATATATATATATATATATATATATATATATATATATATATATATATATATATGTGCCTAGAGAATAATATAGTTCTGTCCACTCACCAATAAACTAAAACAAATATTTTGCAAATAGACTTGAATTTATTTAGGAAAATGAATGAATTAAAAATTTTAATAAAGGTTAATTATTTTTTCGAGCATATTCATAAACTAATTTTTTCTTCCAGCCCCAGACGTTGGGCGCAATTCGTATAGCGTATCATACCCCTTGTTTTTTTTTACGCTCAGCTAACGGCAGCTTTTCATCTGGAGAGCACTGTGGGTTCGGGGGTAAAGGAAAAATAATTTTATTAAATTAACTTTGATGTTAGATATTAGAATTTAATTATTAAATTTTGGTGTGTTCTTTAAAATCAAAAGTAAATCTTAAAAAAAATACATTACATGATCCAAGTAGACTTCTAAAAGGGCGCCACGCTGTTTTTTTTTATATATTTAATAAAGGAAAACTGCGAAACCAAAATAAATAAACGTTAGCCTAAGCTAGTTCCTATAGCAAAAAAAAACTGAAATAAAAATTAGGTGAGTGTAGGCAGGATAAATGAAAATATGAGGTAAATTTTCTATACTTACGACACCACATATTATATAGCAAATGTACAATTTAAATAAGATAATTCAAAATAGGTAAAAAAAGAGGAATTTAATATTCCAATATTTTCATAAATAAAATTAAATAAGCCCCACAGTCGACTATAGCTCACATAACTCATTAATAATTTTAACACCTTTAATTATTGTTACATTAATGAAAGTTAGAAAGAAATATTTAATTAACTAACAATTTTAAATAGTATAAATCGTTTAAACTGTAAAACAAATGTAAAAATGTATAATATTAAATAATGCTTGTAGTAAAAAAAAATGAATAAAAATGGATAATTAATCAAAAAAATATTATCTAGCCTTTATAATTCCTCCAGGGATGTCAGGACTTCAAGGGCTGCATCAAAACATCAAAAGAGGATCACTTCAAAATCCCAGGAACAGTTACAGTGTCTGGAACTAACAGCATTCGAACAGAATTGGATCAAATAAAGAAGTCTAGGCGGGGCAACAGATTACGTTTCTTTTAAGACCATACTTCATAACTCATTGTACGGTACGGTATGCCAAAACTTAGGAGTCGACTCCCATGTGGATTCTAAAAGGAGAGGGAAAACCATGGATGAGTACTCCAAAAAAAAACGAAAACTGGGAAATACATAACATTTTTCAAAACGAAGAAAAAGGTATGTGAAATTATTATAAGCGGCTTACCTTAACTAAATCCCAAAGTTACTATACAAAAAAAAAACTCCAAAACGTTTGATTCCGGCATGGCCAAAGATTGCTGGATAAAAATCCTGGTTTTCTCCAAAACACAGACTTTACTTTGGCTCTCAGATAAAGCAGATAGTTAATCCATGCGAAGAAACAAAAATTCAAATCATCACTACTGGGTATATTCGGGATGATTCCCGATTTTTATTCCGATCGAAACATGGAGGTGTTGTAAGTACCTCGACTACCAACCGGAATGATGATACCAAGGGATGAAGACCGTTGGCCAACCAAGAAGGTCGAGCACGGAAATAATCAGTAAAGTGACTCGTGAAAGGAAGCGGCAAATTCAAATTCACCATGAAACTTAAGAAAAATCATTAACTTGATTCGACAACACTGCAACTGAAAACCGAAAGTAGAAACGCAAGTCGACGTCGACGCTGTGAATCCATGACTTGAGAGTACCAAAAGGATATGTTCATATTAAATATAGAATTCCTTTACCTGCTTTGAATATTGAAATGATTGGCAAGTATTGTGATTTTATCTGGATGGCAACGTAAAAATAAATATGAAGTAAATTACTTGTTTTGATTTATGTACAAATTATAAAAAAACGACATTTCCACCCTAAAATTAAATATTACGTTATAAATCCCACTTATGGACAACCCAAGTTACTTCTAATATATATCGGCGTGAATTAAACTGTTCACCAAATGAAAAAATTTAGCTCATGAAAAATATAATGCTACAATAGTAAGCATCAATAATCAAACTCCTATATTGAAGGTTTTGCCCCTTTTCCCCCTGGTTTGTCTTGTGATTGCCGTTTTTCCCCATATTTTTTTGGCCTTATCTCTTAGATGGTCCCGGTATGGCTTCCATAATATCATTCGCGCTGGTATGCAGAACGGGGGAAACCGGATGGTCCCATAGTAGTATGGTAGCAGATTCACACTCCTTGCCATCACGTATTATTTTAGGTGGAGGGGATGGCCAAAGTTCGGCCTCCTCGTTAAACTATAGCTCTCTCAAAACGGCACTCACCTTGCACACAAGTAGCATATTTGGTCATAACAAAAGAATAGTTATTAAGTTTTCAGTTGATAACGGTTGGAGGCACTAACTAACCGAAACGGTGTGAATTAAGGAAAAAACGGACAATGGAAGTACAAGTGTCTATTAATCATAATTGTACATTTTAAACTGGTAACAAAAGTACGTAAAACTATTAATTATTGATATTTATTGCAACTGAAAGATCAAAAAGACATGCAACCAAAGCATTTGTTACAATTTTTTAATTTAATAATAAGTATTTTGAGGTCTGTTTTTCATATATCCTTTTTGTTTGCAGTTTGCTAATATTAAGTACCAGCACAAAACAAACTGACACCAATTAGCCCATCACCAAGATTCCATATATCGGGTGCAATAATCTTTACGATCAGCCGAACCAAATAAATCTAGTAGAGAAACGAGCTACAGTTTACATTACGCGCTTCGAATCCAATCCAGTTTGTCAAAGCAAAAGGTATTAAGAGCTTGCTTAGATCTTTTCGACTTCATTCATTGAGTAGTATGAATAAAATTGGAGCATTTTCTCGCAATATGAAGCAAAAGTATTTGCTAGTAGTTAAATAAAGTAGAACAATAAAATAATGTTTTTACCAGTATTCATCATTTGCATCTAGCATGCTATCCAATAACTTATAGCACATAGCGTGCACAAAAATTTTACCAAGAATGGAATAAATAAGCACTTTATCAAAAAATATAACGAGTGCAAAAATTTTTCCGGAAGAAACTGAAAAAATCGTTAAGTATCTTTAAAAAAAAAAGTGAGAAAGTACTTATCGCCAAGACCTATAAAAATCTCGATTCCAAAGGAGGATGATTGTTTGAGCTCTTGGCGATATTCTTTTATTTAAAAAAATATTTATTTTTGTATGTTGAATATTTTCCGAGTAAATAAAATACCTAAACCTAAAAAGTGGATAATATATGCATTTTTCACGAAAAAATTGTTCTTAATTTTTTTTGTAGCTGAAAACAAACGGTTGCTACAGAAATTTTTCAATATAAAATTGACCACAGAAATTGTCATAAGAAATATAACAAGCTATATGCCAGATCGTGATGTTTTGTCTACTTTTTATGTTATGTTTTTTTAAATATTTTTTGTAGAGTATAGCCGTACGGCTATGATTTGAATAACACTGGACATTATCCACCTTCAGAGGGTTTTTACATATTGTATTAATGTACTGTTAAAAAAAGCGATAAAAAATATTTGCTGTAGCGGCAAGTTTATTTGGTAGGGTATAGTGTATCTAAAGTCAATTAAGACAGCGGAAAATTTGGGGTACGCTCAATTTACTACACCACTTATATCAAATAAATTTATTTTTATTTAGTTTACAGGTCCCCATACAAACAGCGGACCTTCGCGACACAGTCAACGTGGTCTCATTATAAAATTTGTGGGCGGAGTATTAGAATTAAGCACTTTGATTGGTTATATTCGTAATTCAATTGGTTAGATTTTTTGAGACGTTGGTGTAACAAAAAATGCACAAAAAAGATATATTTTTAAATGTTTGCATTGCCTGCACTTGTTCGGAGATCTCGGGTCTGTGCCAATGCCGTAGAATAAAAATTTCTTTTTATTCTAGTCAATGGTTTTACCTACCTTGTAAAAGAGAAGTATTGTTATAATGAAAAAATGACCCACCGAGAATTTTTTAGATCTTTACGTTTCAGGGTCCCTAGATACCGAAAAACACTTTTTCTCAACGGCGTCGGTCTGTCTGTCGGACTGTCTGTTCCAGGCATAGCTAAAAAACTACTTAATTGACTATTTTGGTAAAAATTGAATATGGCAAAGCAAAATGGTGGCCTAGTGAAATGTTAAAAAAAATATTATTAAAAATATACTTACCCAATTTGCCCAAAATTTTGCACAAAAATCAGGCATTATGTAGAAAAGAAAGAACTGATAAAATTTTGGTACGAATCCTAGATGGCGGAACAAAATGGCGGCTTAATAAAATATTTGAAAATTCACCATGAAAGAAATTCTTAATTTCATTTTCAAATTGTGTGCCATAACTAATTGTGGTATAGAAGTACAGAAGTAGTAAAAATGTAGTATTAATTCAAAATGGCCGAAAAAAATGAAAGCCGTATAAAGCATTTGTAGTCGTGAAAAAAATCGATCTCTCAAGTTTTATATATTTTCAGGTTTTAGCTCCCCTAGACGCCAAAAAATATGTTTTATCAATTCCGTCGGTCCGTCAGACTGACAGTTCGCAACATTGCTTAGACACTACTCATCAGATTGTCTTGACATTTTAGTCCAAAATTAAGGGTCATATGGGGTTCACCTGGTAATATTTTGGCAAAAATCCAATATGGCTAAACAAAATGAAAAAGTGTAATGTTAAAAAAATTATTACTAAAAAACCACTTATCCAACCCTTTTCAAATTTTGTACAAAAATCAAGTGTTATGTAGAAATCAACTGGTAAAGTTTTGGTATGAATCCAGGGTGGCGGAACAAATTGGTGGCTTAATAAATTATTTAAAAATTCAGCCTGAAAAACAACTTAACGGACTAATTTCAAATTGTGTGCCATAACTAATTGTGGTATAAAGATGAACTAGTAAAACTGTGGTTCTAATTCAAGATGGCGGAACAAAATGACAGCCGAATAAAATATTTGTAATCGTGAAAAAAACCAATCTCTCAGGTTTTACATATTTTCAGATTTTAGGGCTCCAAGAAGCCAAAAAATATGTTTTATCAATTCGGTCGGTTTGTCTGTCTGTCTATCTGTCTGTCAGTTCGCGGCATAGCTTAAAAACTACTCATCAGATCGACCTCAAATTTTAGTTAAAAATTAAGAGTCATATAGGGATGACCTGGTAATATTTTGGTAAAAATCCAATATGGCTAAACCAAATGGCATCCTAGTAAAATGTTAAAAAAATTATTTAAAAACCACTTATTAAACGTATTTCAAATTTTGTACAAAAATCAAGTGTTATTTGGAAATCAATTGGTAAATTTCTTGCACGCATCCAAGATCGCGGAACAAAATGGCGGCTTAATAAAATATTTAAAAATCCAGCCTGAAAAAACTACTTAATTTTAAATTTTGTGCCATAACTAAATGTGGTAGAGAGATAAGTTAATAAAACTGTGGTTCGAATTAAAGATGGCGAGCGGAACAAAATAGCGGCCAAATAAAATATTTGTAGCCGTGAAAAAATCAGTCTGTCAAGTTTTACATATTTTAAGGCTTTAGCTTTCCTAGATGCCAAAAAAATATGTTTTATCAATTCCGTCGATCCGTCTGTCTGTCCCTCAGTTCGCGGCATAGCTTAAAAAATACTCATCAGATTGATTTGAAATTTTAAGCATTATTTTTGTTTTCTAACTTCATGGGGTGGTTGTATGAGCAGAGTCGCTGAATACCGCCAACCGAAATCTACAACTCTCTGTAATGTTTGTTTCATTAATAATAAAAGCCATATTTATTTATTATCAAAATGATCGTATTCTAAATCGGGTAGTTTTAAAAATTTTAAGCAAAACACAACATTCACACTTTAAGGCTTTTTAGCGATATATCTTCAGTCAGTGTGAGAATCTTTTTTTAAGGGAACTGAATTAACGTTCAATGATAACTCTTTTTCTGGTAAATAATGCTTTGAATCCGTGTTCTTGATATACTAACGAAAAGAAGTGTAAGTATTTTTTACTTCTAGCAATAATTTTGACTCCTAGTATAAAATGGAGTACAAGGTAGCAAATACAAATACTACATTAAAGTCCTTGCCTTCTCTTTAGTCATATCATGCCTCATGCAACTAAAGACAAAAGATCGTAAAGTAATACCATTTTGACCCAGGCTTACTTCAAGAACCATGATGTCTTATTATTTAAGTTAAGCTTTTGTGGTTGTCAATAGATAAAAAAAATAAAATGATAAAAATCTAAAGACATTATTCTTTCCCCAATATGTTCCCCCATGCACTACATCGGATATTCTTTTTGAAAGCGAAAATTCATTCGGGCAAATATAAATCGAGAAAAGGAAAATAAAATCAATCTTGTCCTCGAGAGTGCCTGACAAATCTCTAAAATCTTTGGAAGCATACCGAATATTTCGAATGGATAATATGATGCGACCGGGGGTTCAGCTTTAAAATACGATGTTGGGTCGATTTCATAATGCAGGAGGTAGAGATTATTTAGTACTTTTAATAAAAGCCTTTTCTGAAAAAAATATTAGCACTTTATTTGGTTTATTCGTTAGTGATTTATGTGTTCTATAATGGAGGTAGGGTGGATAGGAACCAACCAGTTTTTGTCGCCTAGGGCAGTGGATTTCTTTTAAATTGGCAACGATAGGCCCACGCTCTTTTGGAATTGATCCTCTGACTATTGACATAATAAGAAAATTAAAAAATGCTGGTAACCTGTCATATTGTCCGCCAATATTTTGTAGCAAGAACTATAATTTGGATCGAGCAGAACCGATTATAGTATAACAGGCGATGCAAATCTTGAAAATCATAGTAATAGTAATAAGAATAATAAACGTCTTTTTATTTAAAGAAAAAAATATTAGTGAATATCCTCTTGGGAATGTGGAAAAGGATTATGCTATCATGTCTCTTAGTAGTATATTAACTCCAGTTGGGTTTAGATCGTAAATGTGTGTTATTGAGCAGTTGATTGTTAAATAAGTCTATTTTGTTATAGCAATTCGTAATTAGTTTATTTCTGATTTCTCTCAGCGTCTCTTTCTGTAAGTCTGTATATCTTACTATATTTCTAAAGTATTGTGGTACATCCACAATAAGTCTAAGTACTCCCTGTTATAGCACGTAGACCATGTGGGTAACATAAGTAGAAACATATCTTACTAGAGCTCTATACAGGGTGAGTTTCACCCTGACATTAAGTTTGCGTTCCATGTTTAATAGAGGGTCAAGTGCCTGTATGTAATTATTTATCAAGTAGTCTATGGAAACATATCTGGAAGTAAATTTTGTTTATGATAATTATATGAATTATAATGAAATCAAATTAGGATTTATTTAGGAAGAAAGTTTTATCTTGTTTTCGATTATTTATTTACCTAATTATTAAATTATTAAATAATTGTTTTATATTTTTATTGGCTTCTTAGAACTAAACGAAGTTAGGAAAAGTTATAAAGAAAGTAATATTGAATATTATTTATCATTGAAGAACACTGTAGGCATTCAGGAAAAGGTAAATTAGTTTCTAATCGACATGTTGAAAATATACAGGGAGTCTCATTAAAAAAACCCAACTTTTAGTCATATCTTAAAAATTATATAAGATAAATAAAACGTTTTAACGCTACTGAATTCTACGTAAAAATTTGTACAATTTATTAATTAGAACTTTTTTTCTATCTCGATCCTTAACCGAGATATACAATGTATTTGAAAACGACAACAATTTCAAAAAATGTTCTCTATATCAAAGCAAAATCAAGGTAGCCTTGATGCCCTTGATCTACTTTTATTCAAAATCGAGTTCGGGTGTGTGTCGATCTTTATCTATCTCCTCTTTGCCTTAATCAACATGCCGTTTCGATTTGTCGTATAAACTGGGTCCATGACTACGAATGGGTAATAATAGAATTTACGGTTATAAATAGGTGAAAATTAGTCGATAAAATTAAGTTATCGATAGGTATTATCATCTGTCGATAGTCCATTGCTACTTATCAATAGTTGATTGCTATTAATCGATATTTACGCAAAGGCAGTTTATTCGAAGAGCAAAAAAAGGTCTTCATTCTGATAAACATATGACACATAACTTCTTCACAAACAAATGACAGGGCAAAAAAATATCCTTACGTTAGTATAACTATCGTCGTTATAGGCTACATATCGACATTATCGCCTACATATCGATATTATCGGATACATACCGGCATTATTGCACTTTTATCGATACCTATCATTATATCGAAATTTTTATTTGCTTATTGTTTTTCGATATGTCGCTGACCTATCGAGAACTATCGATATATCGATAAATCGATTGATCACTATTGAATCTATAATTAATTGTTTCTTGCATTCTTGAGATTGTTTTTACAGCCTTTTTTCTGTTTGGCGAAGAGTTTTTTTGTTTTTACAGGTTTTTTGTTTTTCGACGAAAGTTTATATTGCTCACAGTTATAGAACGGTAAAACTGCAACTAAAATTATGTGTTGATTTTGTGAATATTTTTTTAAATGCCGGTCTTTTATTATCTTTAAAATCGGACTAAGAATATTTTTAAAATAAGAAATTCTACCATTAGGAATTATTATATACCCGTCGCCCCCGACTAACGAAATTTTTAAGCCTGCATATTATAAATTCTAGGAAGGTCTAGAAAATCAGCACTATATATCATCCAAAATTAAAATGATTAGTAAAATTGAATCTCGAAAACAACATAAAATATGATATTGTTATACAGCTCCCTTGTTTCCTTAGCGCTCACCTCCCTCCCCTCCCTTTACTTCTCTTACTGACTGTGTGCCAAGAATAAAGGCTTTCGATATATTTTAAACAATCTTTACAATAACCGAAATAATCTGACGAAAAAATAAATTACTCCCTACGGGAAAAAGGTAAGTTACGCTTTTTACACGAAATTTCATGGCAATATATTAAAGAATTTCAGAATTATTGCGTAACCTCTTAAGTTTGAAAATATTTAAAGTGAAATGCTATGGGACTACTCCGGCACTACCTGAATACTTCCTGAAAATTTTACATAAATTCATCAAGCCAATTTCTCCTGCAGTGTTTTCTATATGTTCAGGTAAGAATGTGTTGTGGTCAGATTTGAGCTTCATTTTATTGTTTGTGATAATAGTTTCTTGTTTAAAACTGTTTTGCTAATTATAATAGGGAATATTAGTTATATAGGTAAATATACCGAAAATAGAAACAACATAATGGCAAATGCTCTTTTAAACCTTTCCATTAGGTTTGGAGTCAACAATTTACTAAACATTTTTAGAGTCTGTAAATACCTATATGGAGTGTGATTCCGTCCACTCGACAATAGAACCGAAATTACAAAATCGGAAAATTTACCTTCCATGCGATTTTTTGTCTGTTACAAGGGAGGCACGGCGTACTTCTAGACCATACAAAGCTGTCGAGTTGGATTTCAATTTTTTTAGAAACTATTCGCATGCTACTTGAGGTACTCATCGTTACGCCCAGGCAAATCTATCGATGATCATAAAGTAATTGACCTTAAGTGCATAAAGTACGATCATATAATTCAGATTAAAACAGACTTAGATGGAGAATGCTAGAGAGACCCAAGAACTTGGAGGTAATAATGAAATATTTAAAAATGTACACTCAAAAATGTAAACTTTCTGCAAGTAAATTCAAACACTTGCAGGAATTGAAAAGTATTTTGTCACGAGATACTCTTTTATGATAGTCTACCTGATTTATAAGTCTATTTATTTTTGTTTTTGAAAACGCTGAATGTTATCTTTATTTTTTTTTTGTTCGACATAGTTGTGTTTGAAACAAAGCTTTTGTACTTTTGAATAGTAGTTTTATTTTACCCCCTTCATAACTTTGTTTCAATTTGTCCTATCTCTCTGTTTTTTCATGTCAATATATCCTATCTTAAAAAACAAACTTACAAAAAATGTTTAAACTAAATTTAGATAAATTTCCAAAAGAACCCTTTTTTAAACACTGTTAGCAAAACATATGTGTAGGGTTTTAGAGAACTAAAAAATATCCGTTTTTTGCTCTCCTGTAAAACTTAGGAGAAATTGCCGGCTCACGTACGATATATAGGATCGAATTGATAATATCTTCCTTTGTTGAAGTCTGTGCCTGGTTTAATAAAGTTACATTAATCAAACCATTAACTAAAGTATTTTAAAACTAATGTACTCTGCTCATTTTACTTGTACTATTTGTGAAATTTGCAAAACAGTTACATCGCCATTTTCACAGATCCTATTTTGGAAGATACCTATGCAATATTAAGGATTTTGTTTTTCTGTTCTTTGAGCTTTTTTCTCACTTGTTACAGAGTCTCACCTGCCTCATAATAGTCACGATTTCTCAAACTCTTTAAGTTGCAGTTCGAATAATGCATAGAGAAATTACGCACCTGGTGAAAGTAATATTGCTGAGACCTTATTGTCAGATGAGCATGAAATTCAGAAATAAAAGTTCTGGAGGAAATTGAAGGAGGTAATGAAGGTAAGGCAAAATAAAATTTAATAATTTTATTTACGTTTAGAATTTTTCACTTTTAGAGGTCCAGGCAAACATCGATTTGGAATAGGATAGCCAGAACTTACGACATGGTACCGAACCTAAGAATATTGAGGCATAGGAACCCGTCGATCCACCAGAAGAAAGAAAAAGAAGAATAACGGCTGATCAAAGTCAATGGCTAAGAGGAAAAAACCAAACTCTACGTATGCGAGGTAAAAAATACGTGGGATTTTCAAAACAAAATGGAAAATATCAGCAAAATACAGACAGAGCAGAAAGACAATTAAAAGATAGATATAATTGAAACTTCTGTAGGAAGTCAAAAGTTAAAAAATGCTTCCAGATAACGGAAGCTCAGAGAGAAGTGATTTTTAAATACTTTTGGAGCGAAATGTCGTGGGATCAGAAAAAGGTCTGTGTTGCTTCAACTGTTGAAAAAATCCGCGTAAAACTAAAAACGCAAGAAAACTCAACAGGGGATTTTTTTGTATTATCTAAATATTGATAATGCTTTAGATATCTCGCACAATATTTCTAAGCATTCTCGCTCTTGGATATAAAACAGTCCAAGGATGGGTGAACAATAGTGAATCAGGAATGTATCAGGATAAAGAGCGTAAAATTACTGAAAAGCGAGAACTTAATTTATGCAACAGTTCAAGTATTGAGCACGTGGATAAATTTATGAATTCTTTACCTACACTACCCTTGCATTATAATCAAGAAAAAATTAAAAAAGCTGCTTTTGGAGCCAATATTTAAAACAAAATTTGAACTTTTTAATGTCTATTGCCCTTTACTATAAAACAAAATTATGTTACTATGTTGCTATTGGTTTTGAAGACCAAAACAGCGACCTGAAAGCGTCTATTTTTGTTTCATGTTGGTTGAACTATTTAAAAGATAATTGTGTCCCAACAAACGTTCCCATCGTTATCTATTCGAATGGATGTACATACTAAAATAGAAACAACATAATGGCAAATGCTCTTTTAAACTGTTCCACTAAGTTTGAAGTACTAAACATTTTTAGAATCTGTACATACCTCTATAGAGTGTGATTCCGTGCACTCGACAATAGAACGGAAATTAGAAAATCGGGACATTCACCTTCTATGCAATTACTTGTCTGTTACAAGGGAGGCATGAAATAATCCTAGGCCATACGAAGAGGATCGAGTTGGATTTCAATTTTATAGAAACTATTTGTTAGCGAGCTACTTAAGGTACTCATCCTTACGCCCAGGGAAATCTATCGATGGTTCCAAAGTAACTGACCTTAAGTGCATAAAGTACGATCATATAATTCAGATTAAAACAGACTTAGATGGAGAATGCCAGAGAGACCCAAGAACTTGGAGATAACAGTGGAATATCCAAAGTTGTACACTCAAAAATGTAAAATTTCTGCTAGTAAACTGCAGGAATTGAAAAGTGTTTTGTCCCGAGATACTCTTTTATAATAGTCTACCTCATTTAAAAGTCTGTTTTTTTTTGTTTTTAGAAACGCAGAACTTTGTCTTTATTTTTTTTTAATCGACTTAGTGGTATTTGAAATAAAGCTTTTGTACTTTTGAATAGTAGTTTTATGTTACCCCCTTTATTCCTTTGTTTCAATTTGTCATATCTGTCTGTTTTTTCATGTCAATATCTCCTATCTTAAAAAACAAAGTTAGAAAAAAAATGTTTGAACTAAATTTATATAAGTTTCTTAAAGAACCGTTTTTGTAAACAATGTTAGCAAAAATATGTGTAGGGTTTTAATGAACTAAAAATATCCATTTTTTGCTCAACTGTAAAATTGAGTAAAATTTAGTTAAGCTCACGGATGATATATAGGATCGAATTGATAATATCCTGCTTTGTTGAAGCCTGGTAGAAGTATTAAAAAAAATATATTCTACATTATATTAAACCTTTTTATGGTTTAATATAATGTAAAACGTCCAAACATTGGTTATAGCACAAGGAATTTGCCTGGTTTAATAAAGTTACATTAATCAAACCATTAACTAAAGTATTTTAAAGCTAATGTACTCTGCTCATTTTACTTGTACTATTTGAGAAAACTGTTGAACTTTCATTGTAAATTACCTGCAATTGCATTGTTGATTTTCTATCCATAAGTCTATAGACAGAAACGCTGAACCGTTTATTATTCGATGCACGATACGCAATTTGTAAAATTCTATTATAATGACTATAAAGGAATTATTGAAGCGGAAGTAATGGTAAACTCTCGATCATAGCTAATTTACCTATTATTATTAAATATCTACCTTCCATTGCTTTCGTTTTTTTGCTAATGTCCACTATTTTGAATTATTATTATTTGGGTTAAAATCGAGGCAAAATATTTATAAACGGGCTCTTCTTATGGGCATTCAGTTTTGGTGTCAATCATATATTTGAAAGATAATATATGTTGCGATGGAATCTGTTTCAATGTAAATATATCTATTCCCTGTGATCCGATCCTGAGCCTCAAACGTAAGTTGTGTTGTGTTGTTTATTTTAATTTGTTAGGTAGTTTTGAGTTTCCTATTTACTGAAGTCAATCTACCGATTTTCTTTGTGAAAAAAGGAATTGTTCTTTTCCTGGGGTTTTTCTATATCAACATGTTGGCGGATCACAAGAAAGGGAATTCTGAGTTTTTGCATTGCACAACGATCAGAAGCCACATTATATTTTTGCTTTTAGAAAAATGTCGTTTTTGGAATTTTTTTTTAAAAAGTTTAGTTTTTTTTGGTAAACATGTATATGTCCAAAAATTTATAAAGCAAAACATCAAAAACCTCAGGACAGAATTTCAATTTTTTTTATAATTTTACTTGTGTTAAATGAATGTTGATATAGACTTGTAAAAAGATGGTCACAAATAAGCATGCTAAATTTTAAGTTTTTTCTATCTACTAGAATGGTTAAAAACTGTAATTAAATTCAATGAATCGTTTGTTGTTTTGTGTAGGCCAACCGAATTAATAGTTTATTTTTACAAATGCAGTTTTTTACCTATTTTAAATAACACCAAAGATATGTTTTAAATGATCACACTGACAAAACAAACCATTTGATTAAGACAAAAATGGAGTTTACTAGAAAAAATATTTATTTTTTATAAGCGAAAAAAATATTTATTTAAAAAATCTCAAAAATCTATTTGAACTTATTTCGTTTATTTAAATTAATTGATGTTAATCAAATGAATGTGTTACAAAACCAAAATAAAGTTTTTTTCAAAATCAGTATGTAACAATTTGCAATAAATATTTGTATTTACTAATACAGCGGCTCATTCATAGCAAATATCATCAATCAGAATAATAAAACAATGGAAATCAATAAGCTATATAACTATAATGAACTTTCGAGCTTGGACAAATTTATTTTTAATTTTTCTAAAAGTTCTTTTACACAATTTAAGATGTGCATGTAAAAATGGTTCTACAAACGACATACACAAACCATTTTTTTGTTTGTTTAAAACAAATATAATTACTTCCTAACAAAAACATATTTGCATTAAATAATCACTAACATTTCCTTAATAACGGTTTGTTTAAGAAAAACAAACAATTATTGTATATTTATTCGTCGCTTATGAAAGTCGGTGTGGCGTCATTTTACATGCATGTTTTAAATATTGAGAGGGAACAATTTAAATAAAGCGGTTGAGGCCGTAAAGGACATGAAAGTTTTTTATAGACATGTTATTTTCACTTTTTCGATAATGGTTTGTGTCTGAGGTTTCTATCATAAAACCTAAAATAAATGAGCAGCTATATATTAGTTAAAAAGTTTCTTACTGCAATCTATTATATATTAAGGTCGATTCAAATCTTTCCTATCTTCAGGTGTATGCCATAAATGGTCGAAGATATATTTATCCAGCAATTTTTGACGATTCATAACTCACTCTTCAAAACTAGACTATCAACAATCTGCGCAGTACGCGAGTCAAAATGAAACTGCAAGCTTAATCACAAAACCTTGGCGTCTTCGGGCTGAAGAATACGAGTGGAGGTCTATAACCAACATTTAAATAAATAATGGACTTCTTTTAATAAATATAAATATATTATTTGTAAATACAAACATTTATTTCAGATTAAATTTTTTATTTGATTCAGAGGGTCAGTAAACAAAACAAATATATAAAAAAAATCTCGAATAATCAAGTTGATTTAATACAAACACTATTTGTATAAACCAAACAAACATCACTTGAGTGAAATAAAAATCAGAAAGACAAATATTTATTACAACTTTTTTTCCAGTACAATTCTATTTAATTGGTTAGATATTAGAAATCCATTTTAATTAATAATGTTTTTACTTTGAAATAAAATAATATTTATTTGATATTTAAATAATATTTTTCCAATAAAAGAAATAAGTGAAATTATGAAGAAAAACCAAAAATTCTTATGTCATATGATTTGTGTGGTTTTGTAGGTTATGTATTGCGTCTGAAACTAGCGCAGTTTAGTTAGAGTTTTAAAAACGAAGAAACTGTTTTTTTTTTGTTCAAATAACATCCACTATACTTAAGTTTTTGTTAAAAAACGCATTTTTCCAAAAAAAGTTCAAATATATATCTTTCGCTCGTTGGATTCCCTTTCTTCGTGGTCCCACCAACATGATTACCCAAAAAATCCCTTTTCACCAAAATTTCTGGTAGATTGACTCTTCCAGTTACTATGCACTAAAAAAATTGACCCGTAGTAAAAAATCCCAAAAAAGGCAATCGAAATAGTTTTTTCTAAACGAAAAAACATAAAAAAGATTCTAGATAACCTTACCAGTACTTAACACAACTTCTGGTTTCTCAATAACGTCACACTCTTTCTTTAAATCTCATTTAAATGAACAAAATACTGAGAATTTAGAAGATCAAGAGCACAGTCCAAGCTTACTTTTTTACTGCTGGTCATAGAAATGCGGTTGTAGTAGAAGAAAAAGATCTTTTTTATAAACTAGGACACTAACAACGACCTAAACTTTGCTACTTCACGAATAATAGTAAATGTTACCAAAATGTAAACACTTTGATTTTGTAAGGTTATGAAAAAAAAAACAGATGACAAAAGAGATACTTAACCACTTCGCAACCAGCTACACCTGAGCTGAACAGGTCCCCTGTACCAGATCTGAGAAATTGAGATTTTTCCAAAATAATGTTACTAGTCATCATTAGATTACAAAAGAGTCATACATTTTTGAAAAATCTTTGTGTATATTTTTAAAAAAATATTTTAATTTTATGGGTATACCATCATATCCACATTTGGATATATGTATATATATATATATATATATATATATGTTATATATATATATATATATATATATATATATATATATATATATATATATATATAACATTTGGAAGCCCTCTAGCCAAAAAACCAACAAAATAACAAAAAAAAGCAAAGGTATTGCAAAACATAAACGACAAATTTCTATAAAAAAATAACACTGGAAAATCTCAAAGTATAAAATCAACTATCTAGTCTTTCGGATGATATTGCACAAAATGTTCGGCACAACACAAGCCTGGTTTGTTTTCACACCCAAAACAAGTTTTACGGGTCACCTTTCTAATGCCATTTCGTTTGCAAATCACACAAACTTTTCTAAGTGCTCTTTGGCCAGATGCTTTTGAAAATTCGGTCATTGAATGAAAGTCATTTTGGATTCTGGACTGAAGATTGAAGTTTTCTATGTCCCTTATTATATTTCATCAAAACTTCATGGCAGCATATCTTCATATAGTCGTACAATGAAATTTTCTTGCTATGCGCATTGGTATAGATAACTTAATAATCCGACTTTATTCGAACAAGTATAACTTTTACGTAGGCAATTGTGAGGTTCTAAATCTTAGTCGATAGTGTCTACAGCTCCCATATTCTGGCAGTAAAATTCAATATGTTGGGGCTTGAAAAACATTACTTGTTTTTCCCCACACATATATCTTGACTTTTCAGACATTCTTGTCGTATGTTTGGTGGTAAGGACATAAACGTCTTTCTTATGCTTGAATTTAACTAGCAGCATCATACCTTTTCTAGCAAAACAAGACTGATATCTGTCCAGACTTACTTCAGCGAGCTGTTCCGGAACACCTCGATTAGTCTTTATCGTTCCCGTTAGATATGTTTTTTGTGTAAGTAAAAACTCCGCGCCAAACGCGTAGACACGTACCAATTATCAAGAATTTTTTTTCGGCCCTTATTGAGCAGGTAGCTTGCCAAATGAACAACGATTCACTCAGAGACAGTAAAGCTCTCTGTGCCAGGTATATGAGACACATCAAAAAGATCTTTGCCAATATATACACAAAAACTCTACGTATAATCCTTCAGTGCAGGGTGCACTAGGACATAAGGTGAATATTTTTATGCCAGATTGATTCCTTTTAGCTTTTATATATTGTCTGAAATGTAGCCGGCCTTTTCGCCAGGGTCAACTAGTGTTTGACAGTCCTTCAGCATATTTACAAATATTCCCAATCTCGTAAGTGGTGCTCCCTTTTTAAGAAGAAGGGGAAGAAGGAGAAAATCTAATAAATTTTAAAATTGATGTAAATCGATTCCGGCTCATAACATTTTTGTCAAATACTTTAGGACCTGAACACAGCAAATTGCTGCTCCAGTAATCCATGGCTTTAGAGCACTTAGTAAAACCAGTAAGGAAATGCAGGGTAAGGAATGTATACATATCTAAAACCACCACAGGCTTCCAAAACAATCCACAGTTCCGCTTTTCGCCATTTTTCTTAGAGAAATATAGTTCGGTTCTTTCATTTGTCCATTCGCATAGTTTTTTACAATTTGCGACGAAATAAATGCTTCAAAGCAGGTTACAGCACTTTTACACTCTTCCATGCTATTTGTTCGGGAAGTTTATCAGCAAATGGGTCCGAAATAAAATTCCAGCCATCAAATATAACAGGCTCTATCTCGCCCTCGTCGGTCGTGGAATATTTGGAATCACTCTCACTAGTATTCGACTCATTTTCGAATGTATAAGAATAGTCACTTTCACTTTCCGATAATTCGTCGTCTACCTCCATTTTGTACAAAATACACTTGCGAACGATTTAACGATGTTCTCGCGAAAGCGCCTGTAAACAAACTGAACCACATGAACTTTGATGCACATAGCCTAACTTTTTCTTCTTCTATAAAGGTTGATATACCAAAGTAACCACGTATGGATATATTTTTCAATACAGGTTCATATACCATCTATCCACTCAGTGATATATACGTTTCACCAAGATTTTGACTGCATTACCATATCAAATAAATTATATCGCACGCTATATACACAAATATCCACCCGTGGATGTCGTGGTACATGGACCTATACGTAAAAATATCCATATGTGGATAATTTGGTTGCGAAGGGGTTAATATGCAAGTTATTTTCTCAGTAAACATTATAGTGCCAATATAAGATGAAGTCATACCCCAGTCTAAAAAGTTCATATCTCTCTTGCATACTGTAGCCTTCAAGGTTTTCATTATTTCATTATATTTCTTTTTTATTATAAAGTGGTTTACAGTATTTTGTCTAAAGAGTTTATAGTTATATATAGTATAAAGTTATCTTAATAGCTGATTTTTTAAGTATTATCTTTCACAAATTGTTTCTTTTTCATTTAGTCAATTCATAATATCACCTTTTCAAGAGGAACCATTAAGAGGAGCTTTTTTGCTAATTTAAAATGCTAGCTAATGTTACCCATAACAAAGACGAAATTTTTAGATATTCCCTCTAAAAACCTTTTTTAACTGCCAATATGAGTTATTATTAAACAGCAGCCCCGTAACCAGACTTTTAAACCTGTGCATAATTTGTGTATAATGAATGGTTTTTTCTCTCATATACTTTTTAATATATCTTAAACAATTTCTTTTTAACCTATTTCTTAATTTATAATTAAAACTGACTTTTGATTTGCTTTCCACAACAAACGTTATTTAGTATTCTGAATTTTCCCTCGTAAAATGGAAATATAGGAAACGTGAAAAAATCATCCTACGAGATTTTTTCAGATCTTTACTTCAGGGTCCCTAGATGCCTAAAAACATATTTTCTCAGTTCCGTTGATCTGTCGGTCCGTCGCAACATAGCTAAAAAACTACTTTCCTGATTGGCTGCAAATTTGCAAAAAACTGCTTATCCAATTTATCTCTAATTTTGCACAAAAATCAAGTATTATGTAGGAATCAACTGGTATGAATCCAAGTCGGTGGGAAAAATGGCGGCTTAGTAAAATATTTAAACATTCAGCCTGAAAAACTACTTAATGGAATGATTTCAAATTGTCTTCCATAATGATTGAGCTAGTAAAACTGTGTCACTAATTCAAGATGCCGGGATAAAATGACGACTAAAAGAATTATTTGAAATCGTGAAAAAATTACCCTCTCCTGTTTTACATATCTTTAAGGTTTAGCGTCCCTAGATCCAAAAAAATATGTTTTTTCAATTCTGTAGGTTTGTGTGTTCACGTCATAACTTAAAAACTACTTACACGATTGATTTCAAATTTTGATAAAATATTAAGGGTCACGTGGGGATGATGAAAAACAAAATGGCTGTCTAGTGAAATCTCAAAAAATTATCACTAAAAAACTACTTACCCATTTTTATTATCTCATTTATCTCAACTGGTAAAATTTTGGTATAAATCCAGGATGGCGGAAGAAAATGGCGGCTTACTAAAATATTTCCGTCTGGCGGTTTGTTTGTTTGTCTGTCAGTTCACGGTATACCTAAAAACTACTTATCAGACTGACTTAAAAGTTTAGTCAAAAATGAAGGGTCATATATGGGGATAATTTGGTAATATTCTGGTAAAAATCCAATATTCCGGAATAAGATGACGTTGAAAAATAATTGCTAAAATAAATGTTAAAAAATTACTAAAAATACTAACTATGCAATTTTGCATAAGAGCTACATAGGAGTGAATTGGCAACGTTTTGGTATGAATATAAGATGGCAAAACAAAATAGTGGCCTAATAAAATATTTAAAACATCAGCCTGAAAAAACTACTAATTAGATTAAGTTCAAATTTTATTGGATCACTAAGTGTGATATAGAGATAAACTGGTAAAGTTGTGGTACGAATTCAAGATAGCGTAACAAAATGGCGGCCAAATAAAATTTTAAAAAAATCTTATTCAATTGACTTCAAATTTTGCAGAAAAATTAAATGTTATATAGGGATAAACTGGTACGAATTCAATAAGACGTAACAAAATGACAGTCTTAAAATCTATTTTAAATTGTGTCCAAAAACCAAGTGTGTCATATGTAGAAAATGGTAAAATAATAGTACGAATCCAATATGATGGAACAAAATGGCACCGAATAAAAATGTTTGAAAGTGCAGTATATATGTATTATTAAATGATTATGTATTGAACTAAATTGGGTCACACTTCACTAATCCTAATATAGAGAAAGATTTATAATGAGAGAAGTTCTTGATAAAAGAAATTTACTGATTTTTTTTATTTGTGGCAGCGAAGTATAATTTCTATTCTATTAAACGTCTTATTTGTTTTCATCTTCTAAGGTTTTTTAACAGAAGTGTTCTAAGACAATTTTACATTATGTCTACCAGTATAGTAAATCTGTATGTTGTTGTCTATCTTGCTGAGTCATGTGGAGGCAATGTTACAGCTAAAGGAATCTGATGTACAATCGCATCATATGCATGTTATCCTACGCAGGGAGACGTTTTATACCTTATTCTATGTATAAGATATAGTAATCATGATGGATATAAAAACGACCCAGCTTGTATTCATTTTTTAAGTTATATTATGTTCATGAGTTTACAAGTAAATATACTTGTTCTGGCTATGTACTTGGCATTTTTAGGGGGTTTTATGGATCGATGTTCCTTTCTGACTTATTGATGTTCTTGTTTAGTAAGTGATTCGACCAAAAAGTGTGCATTATGTTTTTTTCAGGGCTCTATAAATAACATAATTTTTAGATAAATTAAATATATTTTTACAATTAACTGGTACTTACACTAATCACAAGGTATAGTCCATTTTGAAGGAATTCTTGGTTTAATTATTATTCAAGTATTTTAGTTAAATCATATTAAGTTAATAAACCTCTAATTCAGACAAACATTGTGTAATTTTAAAATACATAATAATGAACCAAGATATTGCCTTACCGCTAATTTTTAATTTCTTTTAAATAAGTTCATAATTAGTATACCTACTCTTTGTGTATTAATGTAGGTATAATATGTATTAATTTTACATGAATTTAACTTTTTGCTAATAACCGTTCTTGCTATATAAATTAGATCCTTTTACACCGAGCTTCACAAATAAGATCTTTTTTTAGCAAACTGAGATAATAGATTATGGTGAAAAGCTAAAACTTATTTTAACAACGATTTGTTAGGTAATAAATACAATAATTATTTAAATAAATTTCAAAATATTAGAGCATAGATATAAGAAAATGGTATACAGTCACAAGAGTAAAGTTAATTTGGAAACAGCACATTAAGTTCTGAAAATAAATTACTGTTGTTTATTTCAGTTTTATTGTATATACTATTGTTATTTAATATGTAATTTTATAATTCTATAAAATAAAAACTATTTACAGATATAGTTATAAATAACAGCACTACAACAATATACTAATGAGAGAATATAAGATACAATAAGTAAGCCAAACTACTGTTTATGGAATTAAAAAAATGGCAGTTCAATGAGACGAAAATCAGACAACATATCAGAAAAAACAACGAAATAAAGAACCAAAATGTCTGATTTTATGAAGAATAAAATGAGGGATACAATTTAAATGATGTATGTTTAGGAGAAATATGTAAAAATGGCTAGTTTACATATAAGAAGTTAAATGAATATCTCAGAGTTTATTTTAATACTTCGGATGATATATAGAAGCAGTTCAAAGAGGTCATTTTTACTATAATAACAACGCAATGTTGTATCAAAATAGAAAAATTGAAGTTTAGCACTGTAAGAATATTATTAAAACATAACGGAAAAGTGATTATTGTAAATTAAAAACAATTAACATCTCAATTTGAGATAAATAAACAATAATTTCTATAAATAATTATAAGCCATTTTCATTGTTAGGGGTATAAACATCATAATCCGTTTTAGAATCATCAGAAAAAAATAATCAGTAGCTGTGTGCCAACTGCATCTCAAGCTTTTATTATATCCAATGGTCTCTGGATATTCAGTACCAAGTAGCCAGTACTTCCTCAATTGTTCCTTTTAAGGGTAATATATAATGATCGTATTTCCTCTTACATTCCGACCAAACCATTTTAATAGCATTATACTGGCAATTGTATGGTGGTAGTGTTAAAATTTTGCGTTCCAACTGTAAAACATATTCGTCAAGATAATATTTTTTTGAGATTGCTTTAGAAAGGACTAACGCCTAAATTCCGTCTTTCATCGTCTTTTCTGAGTAATCGATGTTTCTGTTTTTCAGCCATTCAATTCATTTATATTTTAGCCAACCGTTATTGGGAATTTCCTCACAAAGACCAGATTGATAAATTGAATTATTCATAATAATTAAAAGATTTTGGAGGTAAATTTGGAGTTAATTTAGTTTTGAACCACGTTTCGAATGTTTTTCTATTCATGCTGTCGTGATAGTCTCCTTTTTTAATCCCGCTTCGAAATACCAAGCTTGCATTTTTAATATATCCATTATAGTTGTCAGCATGAAGGACGATATAATGGTGACCTGAAAAAAAAACTTCCATAAATTTCTTTCTAAAAATCTAAAATTATCCAATTATCACACTCGGCTGTCTGTGTAGAACTGGTAGGAGTATCATCCTGCCAACTACGTCTGAATATCCATGTTTCATATAATAACACTGGGGTATAGGATTCTTGCGATACGATATTTCTTGTAAATTCACGCTGCAGTTTTTATTCTCTTCATTTGACTCTCGGGTAATTTCATTAAATATTTTCGATAACTAATTTTTTCAAACTGAATCATATTCTTATACTAAGGTAATTTCGCAGATAAGAAAAGAAATAATTAAAAAAACCATTGAGATCTTCATTTAACTTCTTGTGTAAACTGGCCGTAGTAACGTATTCCTTTTTAACATACATCATCATCATATAAATTGTAACCTTAATTTTATTCTTCATAAAATCAGAAATATTGGTTTTGTATTTCATTATTTTTTCTGATATGTTGCTTAAATATATTTCGTCTGAACTCCATGTTTTTTTAATGCGAGACAAAGTAGCTTGACTTACTTTTAATGCCTCTGACGCCCTCATTAGTAAATTATTGTAGTCACTTGGTAACCCTTTTCTAAGCTGCTGCTTTTTCAACTTAAAAAATGCCAGCACATTTAAAATTAATAATTGAGCCTGTTGGTTACAAGTAAAACGAATTAAAGAACTGTACAAGTGACCGTCATTTTATAAATAAAATAAAGAGATAGCACTTTAGAAATTAAAACGTGCAAAGAATAATGATAATTTCGTTATCTATGCAAATAAAGATTTTACAGGTTCCACAGTTAGGAGAGAGAAAAAAAAATATTTTAGTACTATACGTCCTGGAAAAACTCCCGTAAAACTTGGTCCTCTTTAAAAACTTAAATTTGATTTCTAATAAAAATATGTGTTTACCTAAAAATATATCAGACCTTCACAACCTAAATAAATCCTTTTTTACAAAATATATCTAATTATGATGATCAATCACATTATTATAACCATAACAGACCAAAAATTTACTCGAATGTATCTTTACTTTTAATTTGGCAGATGTACTTAAGATAACAAATAATATCAAGACTAACGCAACAGGAATTGATAAAATATCGCTTTAAAGTTAAAATATTGTAGTACTTTTTTAATAAATATAGTACACATAAAATTAACTAGTCCATAGAATCAAATTACTTACCTGATTTATAGAAAATGTCAATGTAAAAACCGTTGCCAAAAGTTAGGGATCCAAGGAATTTTATTGACCTGAGAATAATAAGTATCTTACCTGTCCTTTCTAAAATTTATGAAAATGTATCCTATAGCCAAATTTACGAATTTTCTGTAATAAATAAAATAACTCCTGAGGGCCAGTATGGTTTTAATTTTAACCAACGTGATTGATGATGTCGTGCTTGTGATATAATACTTGACAGTATTTTAATATTATTGGATTTTTCGCTCGATACGACAAATCATAATCTTTTTGTTTTCTGGCTAAAATATCATGGCTTTCAGAAGAAGTCGTTATTGATTATTAGGTTTTATCTCTCTCTGGATTCCTTGACAGAAGATATTTTTGAAAACGTACTCAAACGAGATTCAAATTAAATTTTGCATTCCTTGAGGCTCAAGGCTTTTGACTTATACATCAGATATTTCTAAACCGCTATATCAGGTTTCCGTTTATTATTGTTTCGATTTCGATGACTGTTGTGTTGGAGGACAAGATTAATGAAGATTTACAAACATTAATCCAACGTGCTTATGAACATAACGTAAAAGTTAACCCTTCCGTTATTATTGATAGTGATCTATCTAAAATTTCGGCATCATTCAAAAAATGGATACAAAAGTCATATTTAACTTTAAAAATCTCATAAAGTAATAGACATATTTTAAGTTTTAATTAAAACATGCTTTTCGAGCCTTTAATTCTTTGAAATATTAGTTATTGTGATTTCAATGTATTTTTAATTAAAGTTACGCCAACGTCACAACAAGGAAAGCAAGATCCCTGTCTGGAGCATGTCCTGCAATGTCGCAGGCGCAACGATCCATTTCAGTCAAAAGACGAATACGATTTCGCTCTTTTTAGAGCTCAACAGGCCGCCATAGGCTATCAAGACCCGTGTAGGAAAAAAGTACAAATTGGAGTTACAGAAATAACTACTCTGCTGGCTAATTCCACGACCGGTATTGAATTATAGTGTTGATTTGTAACTTTCGTTTGGAGAAATAATGTTAATGTATCTCTGATCCTTATTTGACTGAAATTGATCATTGCACCTGCGGCATTGCGGGACATGTTCCAGAGAGGGATCGTGATATCCTTGTTGTGACGTTGGTGTAACGTGGATCGAAAATACATTAACATTATGTCTTCCAACGAAATTCAAGAATCCAGAGTGTAATTGTAAAATTGTAAGTAAATGTCAGTCGTGGTATTAACCAGCAAATTAGTTGTTTCTGTGATTCCATTTTGTTTAATTATTGTCATTTTTAACCGGACTTAAAAAAAGAGGGGGTATCAATTGGTCCCTATGTATTTCAGTAAACATAGTTCACAGATTACTCCGGGATGCTTTGACCAATTTGGATAATCTTTTTAGCAAGTGTTTTTTAAGGTAGAGCCATCGTGGTTCTATAGTAAGAATTTTGAAGAAATAACAAAAATGGCGAAATAGCCCTTTCTTAAATCTTTCTCTATCTACGAGTTGTCGCGAACATTTTGGAATGCTTTAATATATTGCCTTCAAATTTGATGTGTATAAAGTGTAATAAACAAACGCCGCACTCTTCCCTAGAGAGAGTCAGGGTATTTCGGTTATTATACATTTTAATGATTGTTAAAATATTATATATCTTTATTCTTGCCACAAAATATGTCTTGTGTCAGTGAGTAAAGTGTTTAGCGAGGATGAGGGGAGAACTGAGAAAGGAAATGGGGTTATTATAGAAATTTTGTGTTTCATACTGTTTTCGGAGATTTTTAGTAGGCTCGAAGTTCAATTTTACTTATCATTTTAAATTTGTGTATTGCTAATTTTCCATAATATTAGTACGGAGATCCTAGCAAAATTTTATATACAACAAGCTACTTGTTCATTTTATTACGGACATTCAAAATTTTAACTTAAGTTTAAACTTCTGTAGCTAGAACTAACAAAGATAAAATAGAAAAATTGTATAAAAATAGAACCTATTTCAAAAAAGCACTAAAAAGTAAAAAAAATAATATTTTATTTATTTATTTAATAAAATTTTATTTATGAAATCAGCCTCAAATGAATAAAGACAGTGGGTATTTACCGTGGTACATAGGCAGACACTAAATACATAAGCGCGTTTTTGAAATTAAGTAATTAAGAACTAGTTTAAAGCCGACTTCATTAACTCAAAATTTTTCAAGGATTTCAAGGAAAATAAAATATTATTTTTTAATTTTTACTCATTTTTTTCCAGTTGGTTCTATTTTTTGGACGGTAAATCTCGAATTCAAAGAGGTCCAAATGCCTCTGAGGACGGTTTGTCTTTGGTTCGACAATTTGATGATATAATATCCCGATTTCACTTATTGAATTGGCTAATATTTCACTCATATATACATTTTCTGTTTGTTATCTAGGCAACATGGTATTTCTTCTTTTCTAAACAATAATATCATTTAACAACACAAAACCTGTTTTATTTTGTATTGTAAATAAGAGACGCCGAAGTTCATAGCGACCGATGCATTTGTCAAAGATTATCAATATGAATCGCTTTGGTGAAATTCAAGAAGCCAAAATCGACGAAAATATAGTGAGAAGTGAACCAAAAAACACTGTAAAATTCAAGAACCGCATTTGGGGGCAGTTTATGTCATTTTGCGATGAAAAAACACATGTTTGGTGAAGCTACTCCAATATCATTTCTAAAAGCTGGGCATACAATATGCGGAAGAGAAACAGCGAAGAATATAATGTTACGGCAAAATTGCTGAGGGAGAAGTATTTCAATGATTGCAATATTAAAATACATCCCTTCGAACAAATTAAATTTAAATCAGCCCGAGAAGCAAGAAATATACAACCTATCGACGGCAATTAAAGAATCAGCGGTTTTTTTTGTCTATAATGAACTGAAAAAACTCATTGAAGCTTGCGACGAATTGCCTCCAAAAGGTATACAAAAAAATGTTTTTAATTTGTTATCCTATGAACTGGCTTGAAGATGAAAAGCAAGAGCAGAAACAACTTTTTTTCCAAGAAGAAACCGATAACCTCGAAGGAAAAATAGGTAGAATCGAATAAAACCCTACCTTTTTAAAAAAAACAAAGCAAGGGGGTGGCCGAAAATTCGCTGATTCAAAATGGTTGGTAAAAAACGAAATAAATCTCAGCTTTTGCCCTGTTAGATTGTATGTAAAACTCACCAACACCCGATTATTTCTGACTCCGAGTTTTCATTGGAAAACTTCCGGTAATTGGTTTAAAAACAGTCCTGTGGGATTATTTATTTTTTCTTTTATAATGGTAGCCTATAAAATTATATTAAATAAATAAATAAACGAATGGTCTATTCAATGTAATTTAAGTGTACGTCATTAATATTACTATAAATTATATTTTAAAGTAAAATAGTTCCTTGAATAATAATGACAAGGCAAAGAGCGAGCCGCAGCGCCCATGCCGCCTGCAACGCTGAAATTGTAAAAAAAACAATTTGAAACGTTTATCAATATTTTTTGAGATATTACTTGTTTTCGAAAAATTGGACTTTTCTTACATATTAAACTGTAACTTTTTATTAGTCGTTTGATGTAAAGTTTTGTTTGCTAGAGAGAGAGCCCGTATGTCTTAATTCGTTTACAACCTCTAGGGTCTGCACTACGCGGAAAATATACAGGGTATGCAAAAACATGTTAAGATTAGTTAAAAACCTAAAGAAACCATCCTAAAGCTCTTGAAGTAGCTAAACACGAATTTAAATTAAGTTTTAAGGAGTACCTACTGAACATTTTATCAGAACGGAGGAATCAAGATCACCAACAATAAATAATCGAACAAATAAGGGAATACGGAAAAAACCACCTCAACAGCACAGATGCCTTCAGCTCTTATGACAAGCAGCACCAACAGCGGTCCTATCACAACATCAACGTCATCGTAAAAAAATTGTGGTTAACATTTACCAAAATTGCAATTTTTATTATACAATCAATAATAATAATTAACATTTTTATAATTTTGGTTCTTAATATTGTTCTTAAATAATGTAATTATATTCAATTTTTGTAAGTTTGTTACATGTATTGCAACAATAAAAGTCAATTTGTATATATGATATTTTATAATTGATTTTTAGTTAATAAAGTTTATGTTTTTAATCCATGAAATATGCTCCCTAAATACCGCTCGTGCTTAAATATTAACTTCATAACTTTTTATAAATGCATGTTTTCTTATAATTTAAGCACTCGTGGTATTACCCCCGAGTATTTCCCTTGTGCATTTTACAATCGGAAATTTCCATGGTTACCGTTCATTTTTAAGTGGCAAAAAAACAAAAGCCTAGCTAGAAGTATTTTTTCTCGAAAAATTAATTTATACAATTTTCACTTCTGTTGATGTTGTTAAGGTCATATCAACCGATAAAGCTGTATTCACATTACCAAATACAATTCGCTTAACTCTGAATTTGTTAAGCAAGACACATATAGAATTTCTCATATTACCCATTTATAGTTCGATTCATTAATATTATTAATTGAAAATATTAAAAGTAGCGAACAAAAAATGTAAATGTAGCTTTTAATAGCCATTTTAAACGATGCATGTCACTCCAAGCGTTACCATGAGAATACCCACGCGCTCCATAAAACATCCATAATAAAATAATAGCAAACAGCGGAAGTTAATTTAATTAATTTTATTGTGAATATACTAGTTAAAATAAAATTTAGTTTCCAGTTACGTTTGCAATATCTACCCGGGATTAAAGGGAGGAGAGGCTACATGGGCTATAGCACAAAGCAAAAAGCTTTTTTTTAGTAAAATGTAATTTAATAGTTGCCAACCTCGCCTAGATAAAGGGCCCCTTAACACTTATTAGTCCCAGGCCTCGTAAGTAATTAATCAGGCCCTGGGAAAAAATATAGAAATCTAATATGACGAAACAATATGGCGACCAAGTGAAATGTTAAAAAATATTACTGAAAAGCTGCCTATACAATTTATCTGAAATTTTACACAAAAATCAGGTACTAGGTATGGCGGTCTAAGAAAATATTTTAAAATAAAGCCAAAAAACTACTTGGTAGATTAATTTCAAATTTTATGCAAGAAATAACTGTAGTATAATAAAATACAATTTTGCCACAAATTCAAACAAAATAACGCCAAACAAAATGACTGTAATCGCAAAAAAACAGAGTTTTACATATCTCCGCGTTTTAGCAATCATAGGTGCCAAAAAATAGTTAATAAAAAGAAAGATTTACAAAAATGGAAGTTAGGTAAAGAAAATTTACCGATTTTTTTTTTTCTAAATATATTTGAAATTTCAATAAAGTGTACACAGTATTACATAATTAAACATAATTTATTTCCTTTAAATAGAGGCGGTGGAACTTTGTCAACGTCGTACTCCGTCTCAGGAGATATTCTCCAACTTAACCTAGTCTTTGTGTTATTGTTTTGTGTCTGCCGGATTTTGGAGTTGATTTATGTAAAACTACATTTCATTTGTATTTTTTGTGGTTTTTATTTAAATAGTGATGTAAATAGACAGTGTTGCATTATGGCATATATGTGATGTGTGCCTTTTTGTAAAGGAAACTATTCCAAAGACACTAAAGCCAGAGTTTTCGGTTTCCTCGGAACGAATAATTACGCCGAAAATGGTTAAGTGCTATCCCCGTCACAATTTTATTCCAACTGATAATAACCGTTTGTGTGAGTGCCATTTCGAACCTGAGGATTTTATTCGGACAATTTCGCAACAGGATTCCAAAGATCGGTGAGATCGTTACAGTTAAATTAAGTTTGCCACGGATAAAGGAAACTAGCGTACTTACTAAATTTCCGAACTGTCCCAAATATTTATCAAAAAAGGTGTTATTCAGAAAAAGTAAAGACAATAAACTTAAAGAACTCTGGTCTTCAACAGGCAATTAAAGAAAGTAAACATGAATATATTCAGCATAAAAAACTAAGTGAATAAATAAAAAGTGAATGTTGAAAAATTTAAAATATTATTTCAATGTTTTCGAGTTATTGATAGATGTTTTTTTATTAATGACAGTCTTAAGATGACTATATTTAAAGTAGAGCATTCTCCGGGCCCAACACTGTCACTTGAGCTGTTGTAATAAATAACGGTTTGCAAACTATGACATATCTGTGTGAACAATCCATAAGCATAGAAGTAGATTAACTGAAGACACTATTTTTGACAAGTAATCTGGATCAAATAAGAAATTTACTTGATACAATTAATAATTCAATCACAAGTCACTCATTAAAGACCGATCATGACAGTGTAAATCCCGAATATGACAATATAAATCCCTAAGGTAACAGTAATAATAGCACGGATGCCTTAAGGCTTACCAAAGTACTGACTTTTATGTCAGATGTTTTTAAAAACCTAAAAAAATCTCTCGATAAAAAAGGGTTCAATTACATGTCTCGCAAACAATCCCGCAAGCTGATTGGTGAATTGTCTGGGATGTTCATGTATCGAAAGCAGAGTGCGTAATTTTAGATAATCGACGTTAGCACTTCTAGGTCTTCTAGATCTTCGTCGGTATTTTACACTTCCAGTCATTCTGTAACGCTCTACAGTTCGAAAAACTACATTTTTGTTTTAATTTTCCTGTTTGGGTGCAAATTGTTATAAATATCACATACCTCCTGATATGATCTCTATTTATCGCCATTCCCCCTTAAAATTAAAATGTCAATTCTCTCTGTTTCAGTAAGTAGAAACGCCATGCTATTTCCTTCTTTACTTAATTTTGACAGAACTTGACTTTCAGATGCCAAGTTATTATTTTCAAAGGCCATACCTAATTTGTTACTCAGGTAAATACGACTACGTCCGAATATCACATTATTATCCGTTATTCTTTGAAACGCCGATATCTCTGAAACTAATAAATTTGGGCATAACGTATGGTAAATAAAAAATGTTCTAAATTGTCTGGACCATTCCAGTCAATTTTCCGGTGTTCCATTTAAAAAAATTAAAACTTTAATTCTCCACAACTTTGTGGGCAAACCTGTATAATCCAATGTATTACAGATATGTAGATTTTTAAAAGCCTTACAACTTTTATATAACATATTTTTTTGATAATTCCTATCCCTTGAAATAATCAACCGTTCTGATAATTTCTCCTCACCCTGTATGTAGATCCGTGTCAACCATTAAAACTGTTAAACACGTGATATGTCTAATAAATATTTTATAGTATACACATATGGTTAGGAGTTCTTAAAAGCTTTATATTATTTATTTTAAATTGGTTTAACTTCTTATATACCCACATCTTCTTATCATCCATGTTATAGATTTCCACCTTCTATAATATAATAATAATATATATAATATTGTTTATTTATTTATATTTTGTACCCAACTTTTTGGTAAGAAGACAGTACGTCATTTTACCTGGGACATTCAGAATTAAGTCTGTTAAAACACATTTTTCAGTTTGTTTAGTTAAATAATATTTATTTAATTAAATTCGTCTGCACAAAAATACAGAAAATATAGACCTACCTGCTGAATTTCGCTTCCTGCTTTTTATCACGTTTAATTCGGCGGAGTGCCGAGGACGGAAAAAGTTATCCGGCTCCAGCTGAATGAAATATTACGTTATTAAACCCTCTTCTTTTTGTGAAAATCTCTTCGATAAATTTAAATTTATACGATCTATTTTAGGGGTAGATTTTATGCTGATAAGATTCAGGAAGTTACTTTATGACGACCAAAAAAAAGTATTTTTTTTCCTAGGGCATTAATAATTTTGACTATGTCTTATCTAATTTGAGAACGACCTCCCGGATGTCCAGAAAGTTTTAATATTGGATAACAATTCAGGTATAAATATTATGTTTACAGTTTATTTACAGCCTGCGGTTTCCCTCTCAACAGTCTAGGGTACCCGTGCAACTTTTGCTCTTTACTCTTTTACTCCCGCTGAGCTATCTGTGCGGTTGCCTAATAGTCTTATCTAGATATAACAAAGTTCCTTCTTTTCTGTATGAGGTTACCTAGCTCAGTAGTAGAGTTTCTCTCACAAACTTATAATTTTATATCTAATTGTGTTTTAAAAATCGGATTGCGTTTTGGTTGGTCCTAGTTAGGTTTTTTTTTGGGTTAACGTAAAATGGTGAATTTATACAAAAAATTGTACTGCGTTTGATGGGTCCTCTTTTTAGATTGACGTAAAAAAGTGAATTTATATAAGACATGTTATGAAATGACCTAGCAATTAACCTTTCGTTTATATATCTGCGAAAGCGAGAGATAAGAGCACGGCCTACGTAAATTCTTATCATACAAAGTATTTAGTTTTGTTCTAGTGCTAAGTCGATTTGGTCGATCGGGCAAAGATGCATTTTGTGTTTTTCTACTCATGTAATTAATTTATATGATAGGATAAAAAATCGGCAAATTTCTTTTACCCGGAACTTAATGAACCTTTCCCTTTACTAGGAATAGTGAAGTCTGGTTAATTTAGTTTATATCATATTGAATTCCTACCAAAATCTTACCAGTTTCTACCTATGTCATATTTGACTTTTGGGCTTAACTTAAAATCAATTCAAGTAGTTTTTACGTCAAAACACAAAATACGTTACTTACAATATTTAGCGTTAAAAATTTTTAATATTAGTTCAGGGGACGCTTTCAGCACACTTTCTGCACAATATTTCCGACCGAGTTTCTAGAGTCCTTTTTTATAAGAATATTTTTTTTAAATCATTGCAGCATATTAAGTTGGAAGCTTAAGCAGACGACACTCAACTGTAATTTTGTTTTAATTATCTGAATTATCTTAATCACTTAAGTTTAATAAATTAAGATTTAAATACACTAAAATAGCTTTCGTTTGAGCACAACTTGAAACTTAATCCTTCTAAATCATCTTATATGCCCTTTGGCACTAAAATTAGCTTGGCATTTTTACATGATAAAATCAATAGAGAGTTAGATGGTTCCAAGTTACCTGTGGTTAACGCTGCAAACATTTTGGATACGAAGTTAAAATTTAGGTAGTGTGTGAAGAAATTAATTAAGTCACATTTATCACATAAAATTTTGTACAGTAATCGTCACATCCTTAATTTTTCTCTGCGAATCCCTTGTCCTATCCGGTTTTAGTTATTGCGATTTTATAAAAATTACAAAACATTTGCGTACTACTTATTTTCAGCCTTAGAAAATTTGGTTAACTATGATCAAGTGCAGAACTTGGCATCTCGGTAATTTTCTCATAAAAATATTAAGTAACTCCGTTTAAACTTTAGCTTTTAAAAATAATTTTGTTATCCGGACTAATGTACATGCTTGTAATATTAGATTCGGTAATGCCACAACATTGCAGTGCTATGTTTCAACGAACATTCATTTTCAATGCTAGCAAGCTTTATAACACATTACCCCTCACGGTTCTTTCATGTACTGATATATTTTCTTTTAAAAAATATTTGCTTTCCCTCCAAACCTAATTATTATAAATATTATGTTTATATACCCATTTACTACCGTCGCTAAACCAGGAAATCTTTGAATATTTTTATAATTATTTTTGAACTGTTCAGTAGAGTAGCCTTTTGCTATCCGTTATACAAGATCTATTTAAATAACGCCAAAAAATAATATAAACCAAATCGGGAAAATTCGGTTTTTTACGAATTTTCCCGAAACTACCGTGAATCATATATAATTCGACTTGCGACCCAGCTGCCCCTTCCCGCCCCAAAATAAACCTCTATACTTGAACAAATCACGTCCTGGACAATAAATCATATCGTATCTGTGTTGCCTCTAAACTACACTCTAGAACCCTATTGGTTTAGTAAATCTAGTCAAATGGCGTTAGCTAAGGCGGATCTGACGTCATCCAGTTTTATGTATTGTAAAAAATGTTACTTTCAAAAACGTTTTTAAAATGGCGCCTAATGAACTGCTGGGATTTAATTTCCTATTGAACAAAAATAGCCCATACAGTAGGAGATTTCAATATGCTTTGCTTAATAAGGACTTTTGTTAAAAACCATTTTGCTTGATAGTTATTATTATTACAATGTTTATTTACGTCAAGCGAAAGAATTATCCCTTATAATAACCGTGGTGCCTTGGACGTTTACACCCGTATTCACTAAAGAGGTTTAAATTTAGACCAGGTCTGACAGTTATAGGTTTAAGATGGCATTTTTAACAATTGAACAATTAATTTTTCTAAATGTCACATTTACAAGATGACAGTGACATGCGACACATAACTGGTGAACTAAGAGTTTTAAGTACCATGGCAACTAGACCTAGTCTAACTTTTAACCCCTTCTGCTCCGTCATATCCACGTATGGATATTTTTAGGTATACCGAAATTTACCACAATATCCACAGGTGGATATTCATAAATGTGATAATAAAGCATTGTGTAAAAGTGGTGTAGAATTCGCTAGTACCATTTAGACCGAGGTAGGGCGTAGATATCCACACGTAGATATCATGGTAAATAGTAAACTATTTTTTTTTCAAATTATTGAAATAATGTAATTAACTGAAGTTAGTTAGTTTAGTCAATTACAATTAGATGGCGCGCGACGGGCGTTCGTTCTACAGTGACTTTATTCCTCGTAAAAAGCCACTGTTCTGCAGTGACTTCATACAGGACAGTGGCGACAATAGAGCCTAAGCTTTGCCCATCCGCCATTAATGGGCTAAATCTTTGTCGTTTACATGTGTGTAAACGGCGATTTCGCATATTTGTTTTGCGTTTTTAAATAGTTTGTGCCTGAATATCTTCAGTTTTAAAATACCAGTGATGTGCATTTATGTATGACGTTCGAGTCTCAATTAATTTTTGTACATTTAGGTGAGCAAGTTTAAAAAAAATACTGTTTTTATAAGCCCTGTTTGTGGAAGCTTTCCTTGTGAGAATATTTATTTAAAAGTAAATTATTAAATTAGAGTTACCAGATCTGCCTCGGCAAAAAAGAGGAAACTAAAATATACAATAGTCTTAAATTTATTTATAAAATATAGTGAAGTAAACTGCAAATACTATATAAATATTCTTCGCAATACTTAGGAAGAGCGATCTCTTCTCCTTTCAAGATTTTATGGATTCCATCGCCTGTTTTGAGGCATTTGTAAGTCCTAATAATATTAAAAAATAGATGAATAGACCAATAAAAGAGCAAGTAAATATTTTCATGATAATCCACATAACGCTATGAAGGTTTTCGGAACAAGATATAAATCTGTGGAAACAAGTTCATTAGATTTTCATCACCAGAACTTGCTAAATGTGATGCACCGAAAAAAATAGTCAACTGGTCGATCCAGGTCCAGTTTTTGCAATAGATGAACAATTTATGTTATATATAGTCCCACCACATTTCCGCCAGTACATAAAAACCAAACGAAGTCAATTTGGCATTTAAATATTTTCTCTGTGCCCTAGTGCTCCTGAACTTCGAAGATACATATGGAACTTTTGCATATATATCGGCAAAGACATACACAACATGTCGCATATACCAGGCACAGAACACCTTTCTTTTTCTGAGAAAATAGTAGTTCAATTTTGCCAGAATCTGCTGAACAGTAATCGTGAAGAGATTGTCGGCAATTGGGATACCTCAGTTGGTCTTTGCTAGTTCCTATTGATACAAAAAACTTTCTTTACCGGCACCATTCGATCAAATAGAGGTGTTTCAAAAGCGTTAACATAGGTTTCACTACAAAATCAACAATCAAATTTTGTTCGCAAGGATATGCATCTTCTGGTGAGATACAATGACAAGAAAGATGTTTACCTTTTAACTAGTAGACATACAGCTGAATTTTGCGAAAAACAACGATATGCAGCGGGAGGAAACGTGCTTTATTATAACGAACCACAACATGTTGAGTATTATAATCGAAATATGGGAGCAGTCGACGCAGTGGACCAAGATACTGAACCGTATAGCCCTCTGAGTAAATCCTACACTTGGTTTACCAAAGTGGGTCTCCATCTTTTACATCTGATGCTACTGAACTCCAAGGTACTTTACAGCCAATCTAACAAAAAGCAAATTTCGATGTATAAATACACAAAACTATGCTGCCGGGGTATACTTATGAAATATAGTAAAGGATACCAAGAAATGAATGACAAAAATACACCTTCATTTTCCAAAGTGTTGCATGCAATGGCTGATTTTCCAAAACAAGTTGGTAAAAAGAGCGCCCTACGAAAAGTATGTGTTATTTGCAAGAGACGTGGTGTGCGTAAACTAACAAAAAAATGTTGTATTGGGTGCCCGGAAAAGTCTGGACTCTGCTCAGCGGAACATTTTGAGATTTTCCATAAATAATGTTTTCTTTATCATTTTGGGTTGTTTCACTTTTTAAATTTAATACTGTTTTGTAGTGGTTTTTGAAACAAATAGTTTAATACCACTGTGTTTGCGTTTTAACCAATAAATATTGTTAATTTTTGATGATATCCGGATGTGGATATTTTGGTGCATATAGTGGTATCCATACGTAGATATTTTGGTACATCAGTATATCCACATATGGATATTCTGGTAAACCTATTAATATATTAAACAAATTTAAATTGTTTAAAATATTTATTTGGTCTACGTATGCAAATATTTCATTTACTCTAGATCATAGCTCCCTTAAAATCAACTTTTTATAAAAAAATATTTTTTTGTTAATCTGGTGTAGAGCCATATACCTGAAAAAACGAGGCTAGAGTGGAAGGGGTTAAACCTTTTTAGTGAATAGGGGGTTAATGTTCAAGTAATTAAAATTTTTTTTTCAGAAAAATCTGGTTTAATAATAATAAACCAAAGTATTATTTTTAATGCCCTAGGGCGTTATTTTTCTATAATAATGCCGCTATAATAATGGTCGTTATTTCTTTTTTAACTGACTTTGACAAAATATCATTATTTGTCAATGATAAATTGGACATTAAAAATATTAATGTATTTTTCTGACCACTTTCAGTACTAGTTGTAAATGAAGGAGTAAAAACGGGTAATCCGCTCCCTTGAGCTATCTTTTGCACATGCACCATATTAGCACATACTAAGAATTTCCGGACACCCTGTGTTTACAATTTCTTGTGAAAACGGTCTGTTTTAAAAATTTGCCTAAATAAAACAGCGGCAAAATGTATCAAGCAGAAACACGTATATTAACGAAAGATTTGCTTAAAAATAAATGTTTAACTAGAAAAAAATCTTTTTACGGGAAGTCTGCAAAAAGTTTTATCTCTTAATATTTTTCAAGCCGAAGTCAACAGGTTTAATTGTTTTTATAAAAAGTGTGAAGGTCTTAACATCTGCAGCGCTTTTCGTAATTTGGATTCACCTCGTTTATATGCGATACCCGAGGAATATCCAGTGAGGCTTAAAAGTTTTGTCTTTCCTGAGCTTTTTCGTGTATTTTTAGTTGAAGTTAAAAGCTCTATTTTATTCCACTAAAAATCGCGCCAACCGTTTTTTAAAATAATTCAGTTAATAGACATTTTGGTTTGACCTTTATGGCAGAACAATAGCACTTTTAAACAGCAATTATTTATAATAGAGAAACTAATTTATTATTGCCAGTTGGAAATGCAGCCACTAAATTAGTTATAAACTGCGTAGGGGTTACGAAATGGAAAAGTTTTAATGAACCTTTTGTTTTAATAAGTTAGCAAAAAAGAAGAAAGTCAGAATTTGATTTGATCTGAAATGACTTTATAAAACATATTTAAAAATACATAATTACACAGTTTATTTCATATTTGAGTATTTCCAACGTGGATGTAATTTTGGAGTCCTAGTAGCTATTTAGACTTTCTTTTTGTCATGAATTACTTATTTACAATCTTTAATGTAAAAAGTAGAATAATAGACACAACCTATATCTTTTGAATAGTGTAACAAACTTTTCCGTTCGTTACAATGTTTGGTTCAAAATTCAATTTAAACTAAATAATATTAACAATTTTCTAATTAATAGCATCAAATCACAATTTTACTGGACTAACAATTGCTTGGACTATTAAGTACCGCACGCATGGCACCCAAGTTATTATATCGATCCCGAATCAACAGATCGCAAATTCTCGCTTTGTAAAACACGTTCGAAGGAAATTTCTAGATTCAGATTTCGTCCGCCACATTTAAAATAAAATTTATACATATGCTTTTCAATTTCATGAATATTATTATAAAATGGTCCCTAATTGATTCTTTATTAGGTGTATCACATAGATAGTTGTATTGAGAAAATTTCCTGAGTTTTAGATTGATCAAATATTAACTATTAATTGGGTTTTTCATTATTAAAAATCTTAACTGCCAAAAATAGATTCTGAATTGGCGCCATGTTTGGGTGAGACATACGGATGTACTGTTTTTATGTAGTCCGATTCCATAAAACCGAGTGGGTCAGACGTTTCGAGCCTCTTTTGCAAAATTTCTATTGTTGAAAGCAAACATGAGATAAGTTAGTTGGAATTTAGTTAATATTTTAACTTAGTCAGCCTAGATGCTGGAATAAATCCAATAAAATCTCAATTCAGTAATGGATTACTGCTTTCTTAAGCCATAACATCTGGTAAGTTAATTTTGAGTGTTTTCTGGCAAGGAAAATTACATCTTGTGCATTGTGAACATGTTGACTCATTTCGCCATTTTGTTTCAGGTTTTTTTTTCTTTTAACATTTTTCCTCTTCTCTGCAATTTTTTCCCTACCACTTTCAATTGTTTTAATTATTAATTGGAAAAGGGATATTAAAAGTAAATAATCAATAAAATGAAGAATTTATTGCATAATTCAAATTAAAAGTGATTCCTGGGCGAGGAAAATTTAATGGTAACTGTTTTGTGGTAAATCTTCTCAATTCCTGGAGGAAGAAGTCCTTTTTTAGTACCGTGTGATCATTTTTCTGGACAAGTGCTGTGTGGCCAGTTCCAGGGTATCATTGTTCCTGTTTTGGACTTGGGTAGTCTACAAGGAATGACGCCATAGCAAGGATATACTCCCGGACATATGTTGAAAAGATAAGTGATTTATAATTTTCTTATTTTCGCTTCTTTGGATTGATGTAGTGGCGATGCATTAATTCATTAGGAATTACTTAATGCTTATTTGAAAACTACATACCGAAACCTCTCTTCAGTCTTCAATTCCTTCTTTTTATTTATTAATAATTATCTTCAAAAAATATATAAATGGTATAAATTATAAATTATTGTAAAAAAAATATATATTTTTATTTTTACGTAAAATTTAAACATATCTTCTTGATTTAAATATACCAAATTTAATGTAGGTATAAATTAATACTTACACTGTGTATAAATATTGTCTATGTGGCATTGGTATATTTACTTGTAAAAATTATCTGTACTAAAATATTAATTTCTTAAAGATTTTTGGACATTTACGTTTAACCTAATTAGGTAAAAAATTTTCTTTCTTATAAATTATGTGAGTGTATATTAAATCAAGGTATCATACTAGTGAGTAATACCATTGATATTTCACTAATTTAAATTTAAGATTGTGGCATTTTATTTCATGGTAAATTTATTGGGATTATGGAACTGAAATTTTGATTTTCTTTATTTGTCTGTTTATACGTGATACCCGAGGAATATCCGGTGAGGCTTAAAAGTTTTGTCTTTCCTGAGCTTTTTCATGTATTTTTAGTTGAAGTTAAAAGCTCTATTTGGTTCCACTAAAAATCGCGCCAACCTTTTTTAAAAATAATTCAGTTAATAGACATTTTGGTTTGACCTTTATGGCAGAACAATAGCACTTTTAAACAGCAATTATTTATAATAGAGAAACTTTAATTTTTTATTGCCAGTTGGAAATACAGCCAGTAAATTAGTTATAAACTGCGTAGGGGTTGCGAAATGGAAAAGTTTTAATTAAAATTTTGTTTTAATAAGTTAGCAAAAAAGAAGAAAGTCAGAATTTGATTTGATCTAAAATGACTTTAAAAAATACATTTAAAAATACATAATGGCACAGTTTATTTCATATTTGAGTATTTCCAATATGGATGTAATTTTGGAACCCTAGTAGCTATTTAGACTTTCTTTTTGTCATGAATTACTTATTTACAATCTTTAATGTAAAAAGTAGAATAATAGACACAACCTATATCTTTTGAATAGAAGACACACACCATTATTTTGTTAAACAGATCTCTTCTTGCTGCTTATAAATCAGGTTAAGAATACGCCATATTTATTACATTTATATTTAGAGACAAACAAGAATACTGGCAAGAATATATGTGGTAGTAAGTCTCTAATTGTGCACTAATCTATATTTGTCTAAAAAATACAAAAAAAAAGGCACTTATTTATTTATAAAGATGGAGGATGTTAAATCTGATAGATTCGTGGATTTTTAAGGATCATTCATTAATATTATCAGCGAAACAAGTGAGCATCGAATACAAAAAGATTTATTTTAAACGATATATTTTTTTCGCATCTTTTGTATAATATAGCCTATACGGTTAAACAGTCGCTATTCAGCTTTGAACTAAGATACCTGTTATTTCATTTTAACTTAAGGTATTTAGGTGAAGGGCAACTTCAAGAATTTATAGTTTTATTTTTATGCAAAATGCGATATTTCCAATATTAAAATTATTAAAGTTATTATTAAACAATATCTGATTTTTATTCCGTAGGTAGAAATGAAAGTCATTACAATCAATAACAAATGAATAAGAACATAAACAGATAAAATGCTGACATTGCCAAATAAATACAAAAAAAAATTTTCAACCTGCTTGCCGCGTAATTATTCCCTCTATTCTCTTCTCTGCCTCTGAAGCCTGTTTATATAACTTTTAGTAATATTTTCATTAATATTTATTATTTCCTTTCTCACTCAAGATAATGTAACATTCCATGTCTACCGGTCCATTAGTTATACTGATGGTTTAAGAAATTGCTATCTTCCTGTATTATAGGGAAGCGTTCAGTCCTGTTCGCATATAAAATGTCTAGGTTGTTCAAAAGGCCAGTTTTTGAGAATATCTTCGATTTTATTTTCTAAAAAATTTACATATCTGTCCATAATTAATGCTTCCCGAAACAAGAATGGTAACAGAATTTTATTTGTAACATTCCACGCCAAATGTTTATTAAATTGGGACCCTGAGAACTAATCTGAGATAAATATTTCGTCTATTAAACATATTCGCAGTACGACAAATTTTATTCGCCTGTTCAAACCATACCATGAAATAAATTTGGATCTTGCCGCATCCTTTCGTTGGTTATTCTTATAAAAGTAAATCTCCTTTCTTCTTGGCACTGAGTTTCTAAACTCGAATACTTTTATATGCTCTATATTAAAAATGGTTTAACGTTCTTATGTTAAATACTGCACGCAATTGAGAATTGAGCGTCTTGGGTTCGCTTGGAAGTTGAACGAAATCGCCCTGTCTTCATTTCTTTTCAGTAACAATCAAGATGAGACGAGCATTAAAGCAGAAAAATATGTCCAACATATCTACCTCTTTTCTCGCATAATTTACTGTATCTTCGTCCTTGCCTTTCATTGTGAGAAGCTAACATAGATGTAGCTGTAATCGCTCTCAGCACTATTGCGAAACTGTATTTTTTTTCTTTAAAGTTTATTTTTTATCACCGTCTTGCTCACTTATGTTTGTGAGACAGGAGAACTGTCATGTATTGAAAAAGATTAATTTGACAATACTGACGTCTATCACGCGTCGCTCCGTTTATCGTTTGGATATTTGAAAATGGCCGCCTTACGTCTTCTTTCGATTTTGTTGTCTTATGTTTCGTTATGTGTAATATTCAGTTTTCCCTGGACTATTTTATTTGACTTCGTGTAGTGTTAGTGTGTATATTAAAATATTTTGTGCTTACTTATAGATAATAAAAGGTACCTAATAGTAAAATAAGCAGTGAGCTGTAGATATTTACAATTTTGTAAATATGCTAAATATGTTATACAACCTAAAGTATGTGTTTTTTTTTAATCCCTGACATCCTGTTGAAATATTGACATTATTGATGCTGATAACATAATCACAAAATGAAATGATCTCCCATGGTATAATTATATTCCTGGAGGTAAATGTTTTCCCGACATGACGGAATTTGACTGAAGGATTTGTCATAAGGATCATTTTCTACTAAGATATATTTCGGTGAATTTTTACTTGGCGTATCTCTTCCATTTCAATTTCATCGTATACATCGAAAGTAGAAAAAAATAACGAGGCAAGAACTATTATATAGTAGAAAAAGGATTTTTTGGGGCGACCGATAGAGCAATGGTCAACTGTATACACGTGTTTCTGACTTAAGGTCTTCATGAGTACAGTCAAGTAGTTGAGAGACGAGTACGACTAGTGCCAAAAAATACACAAAACCACAACAGAGTCACCAACAAGGGCAAGACCGACATTGTGGTTACCAAGGGATATCCAAAATATTCGCTGGACTTGATACTCTATCACGACGGAGGAGCAAATAGCGACTAGTGGCGAAACTCAAAACCCAAGAGTAATTCAATAGAAAGTAGGAACATATTAAGGCAGCAACAAGTATTATATAGTAGAAAAAGGATTTTTTTTTGGGATGAGGTTGTTTTTGTAACCACAAATGTTGGTTTTGCTCCTGTGGTGACTCTAGTGTAGTTTTGTCTATTAATTTTGACACTAGTTGTATTCGTCTCTCAACTAGTTGACTGAACCCATGCAGATCTTATGTCAGAAATACGTGTTTATGTTTGGTCCAATTTCATTCTTAAGCGGTAATCCCAAAATAGTAATTATATAATACTGACTACTTTTCAGTATGACAATGTATATATATTTCTTCTTCAAGATACAGGGTTGCAATGTTTAATTTATTTTTTAGATGTAATATTCTATATTTTTTAAGATAATTGAATAAAAAGGTGTTTTACTTAGGGTAAATCGAGGAGAGATGGACCACTTGCTACTTCTCGCATACTGTGGCAACAACGCTCTTCTCGCCGGTATAGAATCATTCAATAGCATCAGTTGTTAATTGGTAGTACGGTTACTCGTGTGTTTGTGTTTGTGTCGTTTTCGAAGAATTTAGTTTCGAATGGTCATCGAAATTTGGATAGTGATTTTCTTTGAACAGTTATTTCACTTGAGGTAAGTTTTAGATACAATTTCAGGCGTGGTATAGACAGATATGTATTCCGGCATGCACATAACCTCGAGAACATAAAGGTCCCTGGTTACTGGGGTTTACTGGTCCATCTGTCCTCCACTTTGAGGAGAGACGGGCCAGCAAAGTATAGGAGAGACGAACCAATATCCTTTTGCTTTAAGATAATACAAGAGGGGTTCTTGGTCCGCAGAGGAGTTATCCTCTTCTGTTAATGCAGTAGTGTTTGGCTAAATGGGTATAAACGAAGCAGCGAACTCATTCGGCATTCCAAAAACCACGTTTAAACGTACAATTGCAGCTAGCAATTTGGATAAAACGGATTGTTTGGGCTCTAGCAGCGTCTTCGGTAGAGAAGTAGAAGCGAAGCTCGCTAATTACATCAAAAACTTACAGATGAGAGGCTTTGCACTGACTAGACAAGAAGTACGAACAATGGCCTATAATTTAGCGGAACGTCTTGGAGTTCAACATTCATTTAATCGGGAAAATGGTGAGTTGATATAGTCTCGATAGTTAAAGACTTTGTAATAAAATATTTTTAAATATTTTTAGGTAAAACTAGTAACGTATGGTTGCTCCAGTTTTTAAGACGAAATCAAGACATTACAGTTCGTAAAGCTGAAAATACTTCAATAGGACGAGCATTGGGAATGTCTAAAACCGTTGTAGATAACTATTTTAAACAACTTGATAGAATACTTTCTGAGAACAGTTTGTTTGGCAAGCTCGGAAACATTTACAATACAGATTAAACACGCGAGCTGGGCAGGTACTAGCTGAGAAAGGATCTAAAAGTGTAGCTTCAATTTGCCCAAGCGAAAAGTGTGAAACGATTACAGTAGTGGCCTGCTGCAATGCGGAAGGAGTACATTTACCTCCTAACTGCGTGGTTAAGGGAAAAAATGATAAAGCGGAGTGGTCTGATGGAATGCCACCCGGCTCACGTGTACGGATTTTAGAGAAGTCAGCGTACGTAACGTCAGACATTTTCCTGGACTGGCTACAGAATCACTTCTACCCCAGAAAAGCACCCGGAAAACCTTTCTAATAGTAGACGGACATGCTTCTCACACAACTAATCTTGACACGTTACAATTTGCTGAGAGCAACGACATTATTTTATTTTGTTTGCCGAATCACACTGCATATTATTTGCAAACGCTTGATCGGGCCTTTTTCAAGAGCCTTAAGGGCCACTATTACGATTCGTGTAGAAGGATGATCAAAAACAACCCTAATAGGAAGTTAAATCGGTTGCAATTTGGCAAACTTTTAGTGACCTGGGGCAAAACGGCTACAGTCAACAATGCTGTATCGGCCTTCCGAGCGACAGGAATTTGGCCTTATAACCCAAATGAAATACCTGATCACGCTTTTTTGTCACCAAATGAGGCTCCATTACATCCAGGGATTTATCAACAGAAACTGTTTTTCAAGACATTGGTTTTCAAACTCTTCCTCGTAAACCTAGCTCACCTCTACCACGCCCTTCGAGATTGCAACTAAAAAGTGAGGTACTAAAGCCCCTTGTCGCGAACCTGGCTCAACTCAACCAGGCCCTTCCGGAGCGCAAATGGAAATATGGAAGAATGTACCGAACAAGAAATAGCACCTGGGAAGCTACTTCAGGAACTTTCTCCTGTGTCCCAAATAACACCGGCGACGAAAAAGGCACGTGCTAACCTAATGGGTAACCTAACTTCTACTAGTTGCATGACTCTTGTTCGTAAGAAGAAGCAGAAGAAAGCGGAAAAGAAAGGAGAACTTTCAAAAAAGGAATCACTAAAATCGAATGAGAAAAAAGTGCAAAAAAAACGCAGGCACAAGTCTACTTCATCTTCAGATTCTAATGAAAACCTAGTCTTTGATGATTCATCTAGTGGGGAAGAAAATTTGGACGACCTCGAAAATCAGTGCGTCGGATGTCTCGGAGATTCTCGCCTTACAAAGAAAAAAGAGAAATGGTTGCACTGCATTCTCTGTTCTAGATGGCTGCACGAAGGTTGCATAGCTTACATCAACACGTGCCAAATTTGCGGTGCCGCCCTCGTTATTTAAAAAGGGAGAAAAAAACGAAATTAGTGTACGGTGTCGGTTTTTTAATTTTTATAATTAGTTGTTAAGTTGTATTAATGTTTGAAGTGTGCCAAATAGATCACCAAAGTCTATGTTTATGCTGTATTTTTTTAAGAATTTAATTCCTATAAGTAAATAACCTATCAGAAGTTTTTCAAAAGGTGGTCCATCTCTCCTCGACTTACCCTACTTATAATGTTGTGCAATTTTAACAGTTAATGTGACTACATTAATTGTTAAAATTAACAAACACATGACTATGTGTCTGAATAATTGTGTTTTTTGTCATAATGTGTTTATGTTTCTGTTTTTGGCCCTATATGCAATTTTGAAAAAAGATGAAGTAGCCAAAATGTCAATTGACTAAAATCTTTATGAAACCACTATAGTGTTGCTATATATACCGTAGAACCAAATATCCAAGAAGACTATACTTTTTTGGTTCAAGAACACTAAAAAAAAATCTTTCAAACACAACACAATAAAAATATCAGAATTTACAAGTAGCAAAATTAATAAAGGTTCAATAACCGTTTGGTAATAGCTCAGATGTGTTAAATTTATTAATTTTCATGCTTTCCAGAAAGTATTTGATTTTATTTCAGAATGGAGAATCTTAAATTTATCATCTAATGTGTGTGATTTGGTTAGTAGATGCGTTGCGTAAAGCGAAATATTTAAATTTTTTAGTTTTATATTCTATTTTCAAAACATCTGCCGGTTTGTATAATATACATTTTTAGACATGAACCACAATTAAGCATGTAAACTTCTAATTTCATCTTTTTGTTTCGAGTGAGTTTGTTATTTTTATTATTTTTTCCTAACTTATTGTTGATCTTGAAATTGATTTTTAACGCACTTCTAGAAAGGTGTTTAGAAATTTTGTTACACAATTTACCGATATGGGAATTAAAGGTACCGTGGTTGACATTGTTAATAGACGGAAAATCTGAATTGATTTACTTGAAAATTTTTTGGCGATTATTTTATCTACAATATCTGCTTTGTATCCGTTGTTAACTGCTATATGTTTAATTAAATTTAGCTCTGTATTGTAATTTTCATGTAATAAAGGTACATTTGGAGGTCTTTGAATAAAGGATTTAAAAGCTGACATTTTTTATGAAAAAGGATGACATGGACTATTATGAAAAACAATATCTGTATTTGACGGTTTATTATAGACAAAGAAATCAGGTTTTTCGTTTTTATGATTTAATTCTGTTCTGTAAAACAAGTAATAATAACATCAATGGACGTAATACATAAAAAACAGACTAAAAGAGCATCTAAAATATTCTGTTTATTACAGAATTTGCTTTATTTTTTACTAACAAATGTTCAACTAATTCTAGTACTCTGTTTGGCTGAATGCTAGAAAAAAGGTTTTGAACATCAAAATATATAAATTTTGCGTTTGATGGGAGATTGATATTTCTTATATTGTTTGTTAATTCGCAAGAGTTTTTAATACTCCATTTTGATTTGAAGCTGCAAAATTTTTCTGTATCTTTAATTAGTTTGTTAGATAATTTAGTGGATGGAGCTGTTACGAAAAATACTACAGGTCTTATAGGTAAATCATTTTTATGTAATTTAATTAAAGAATACAATTTTGGCGCTCGAAGGTTCATAGTTATTAATTTAGATTTTTCATAGTCATTAAAAAAAAATTACTTTTTAATGACTTTCTTGTTGTGCTTTTAATAATTTTCTGAGAAATGTTAGTTAAATTAAAATTAATTTTATCGTAGTTTTCATTTTTTAAGAAAGAAAGTACTTTATTTTCATATTGTTCTTTACTTACAGCTACTACATATTTGCCTCTGTTCCGTCGAATATACCATTTTACCACCAAAAATCAGTAAATAGCTGCATCGTTACTAAGTGATATACACAAAACGTCATAAGTCATTGTTTTTGATTTCCAAAGCCTACTTTTTTGTTAGGAATAAATTAATTAATAAACACATCGTTTTAGTTTTAAATGCATATATTTCAAAAACTGTTACAGATAAAGGTATTAAATGGGGTGTTTTTAAAATTCTATATTAATGACCTTTCCAACACGAATAAAAGATACAGGGTGTTCCATTTAAAAAGTACACTTTTGGCTCCACCCTCTATATTTTAATTTTTTTTAATCCGAGTGCGGATTCGAAATCTACGAGAAACTCTCTATAACTTGTCACCCGATACATTTACATTGCCTTATTTCTGTGTCCTTAGGGTTCTAGCAATCATGTGTTTTTCACACTCTACTCCTAAATATTTTCTTTGTTTCTGTCATAAAAATAACAAACTCACTCAAAACCAAAAGAAGAAATCGGGTGTTTAAATGCTGAAGTGGGGTTCGGGTCCTAAAATAATAAAATAGCGTGAAACTAGTTACATAAAAAAATTAAATAATTCACATTACACAACTCATCGACTAAACGAAACACACACATTTGATGACAATCTTAAAATTCATCAATCTGAAATAAAATAAAAAATCTCAGTTTTCCAGAAAGTATGGAAATTAATAAATTTACTAAAAGATCAGGTTATTTAGCATAAATCCCCATAATTGAACCTTTATTAGTTTTATTACTCAAGATATATTTATTTTCTTGTTTTTTAAAGATATATTTATAAATACCTCATTATAAGAGAAACTTAAACCGTAAATTATACCCGAAAAAGTCACTATGTGTCGAAATAACTGTCATGGTTTAATGTAATATAGTGCAAATTGAAGTTATAGACGTCAATTAGTATTAACATTAGATTTTTAATTGTTTAGAAAGGCTTAAACACAAATATAAACTTCTTGTTTGTATATTAATTATATCCATTTCATTTCTAATTCGGTCTAGTTATATCTCTTCTGTAAAATGACACTCCAAAAACGGCACAAATACGCTTAATTAACAAATTTAGCTTATAAATATATACATACAACTAACTAATCCGTTTTCAGCAGAACATTTTAAAATTAATTTCCGTGTAGGCCGAACTCGACTCCAATCGGATCTTGCTTCAAATCTGTTTTTGATAATCTGATTCAGGCAACTCGACAAGGTTATGTTTACGGTAAATAAATTGGTTAGTATAATTAGATTTACGTATGCTTGTATGTTTGAGAGGAAAAATTTAACTTTCCTGTTGGATGCGCTTGTGGTTTTCATGTTCTTTTTGTGCATGTGAAATATCATAAAACCTAATATTATCTAGAGTTTTAGGTGATTTGATTTTACATTTTACTTCTCTCGTAAAAGGGGCGTATTGTGTTCGTTAAAAAATCCCTCGCCAGATGCCAAAAACATTCTCAATTGCGTCGTATATACACCGAAAAAAAGAAAAAGAAATGGAAAGACGAAAAAAAATGGGAATAAAAAAAATACAGAGAAATAGTTAAGTTCGCACTTACAGTGTTAAATGAGAATAATATCTACTTTGAAAATTGAAATATCCTGAAATACACAAACAAAGAGAGAAGCTGGTCAGTCGGTTCTAACTAGTGTCATGTAACTTACTCGCACACACCTACACACACATTCACACACACACTCACTCAATTTTTCGGTCTGTCTGTCTGTTCTGTTAAAGCTACTCATCCGATTGATCGCATATTATAGCCAACAATTAAGGGTCATATGGGAATGAGAGGCCTAGTTAATTGTTAAAAAAAATATTACTAAAAACCTACTCATCATATTTACCTGAAAATTTGCATAAAAATTAAGTATTACACAAAAAACAACTGGTAAAATTTTGGTACGATTCCAAGATGGCAGCTTAATAAAATATTTGAAATACCAGCCTGAAAAAACATGTATTGGATTGATTTCAAATTTTATGTAAGAATTAAGCATGATATAGAGACGAAGTGGTAAAATTGTGATATGAAATCAAAATTCCGGAACAAAATGACGTTCAAATAAAATGTTGGAAATGGAAAAAAATCACCCTCCAATTTTATATATCTTAGGTTTTACCGGTCGTTAGGTCCAAGATGCCAAAAAACATGTTTTCTCCACTCTGTCGGCCTGTCTATTATTTCGCGTCATAGCTAAAAAATACATTGTTGGTTTCAAATTTTGATACAAAATTAAGGGTAATCTGGAGATAAATTAGTGATATTTTGGTAAAAATTCAATATGGCGGAACAAAATGATAGTCTGGTGAAACGTTAAAATAAGTATGAAAGGATAAGGGCTGTGTGCACGTAGAGGTAAATAAATTGTGAAAATCTTTTCTTTGTATTTCGTGCGAATTAATTTATTAAAAACGTAGCAAAGCGCTTTCGGCTTTCGCCATCATCAGTGCCACCTGAAAGAAAGGAAATCACTTTCTTTAGTTTTCGATAAGTATTTTATGAAGAGAGTTACTAATGTAGAAGTGAAATTGAATAAGGACAAAGAAACTATGTAAAAAAGAGTAATTATGAAGATAATTTGTATTAAGAAGCAATCTGTAATAATAATTTAATAAGTGATCTACTTACTTAGTCAAGTCAAGTCAAAGCTAAAACAAAAAGAGATGGTGTTTCCCCCGGTTTAAAAATTAATGGCCTGTCGCGAGTCATATTTATCAATGAACATCTCACTTCACAGAATAAAGTGCTGTTTAAGGACACACATGAGGCAGCCAGGAAAAAGTCCTATAAGTTTGTCTGGACAAAAAATGGAAACATTTTTGTTCGGAAAGACGAAAATTCACAGGTGAAGCTTATTCGCCATAAGGATAACCTCCTCTCATTGTGATTCTTTTACGTGTGTTAGCTTTTTTGCATATTTTTTGTTGGATTTTCCGAGCTTAATAATGTCATTTACAGTTTATTATCAAAACGTTCGCGGATTAAGATCAAAAACTCGCAATATAAAAGTGAATTTAAACAATATTGATGCCGATATTTGGTTTTTAACAGAAACTTTCCTTGACAGTGGTGTCTCCAATTGAGAAATTTTTGATCCTACCCGGTATAGTGTGTTTCGACGTGATCGTGAATCATCCGAAAATAAGAAGCGTTGTGGAGGTGGAGTGCTAATAGCCGTGCGCACTGATCTCTAGGCAACTCAGAGAATTGACTGGCAGAGCGGTGCAGAGGATCTTGGGGTCTCAGTTCAATCAAATGAAGGTAGTAAAAAGGTACATTTATGCTGTGTATATTTACCTCCGAACGACGATTTGGCGTGTGCGTTGTTCGTGAAAAAATTACAATTTTTATGGCGTAAACAATGTGATGACAATATCTTAATTTGCGGCGATTTTAACTTACCTGAAATCGTCTGGGTACCTAGAAATTTAGACAATAATTATGATCTTAAACCTACTAATCCGGGCGATAAAAGCTGTGATCTCTTAGATACATTCTCTTTTAACGAGCTTTTGCAATGTAATTCTATTGTTAACCATAATAATCGCATACTAGATCTAATTTGGTATAAAAATTGTAAACTTAAAAATCTAAGCATAGGCGATCTTCCTCTTGTCAATGTCGATCCACATCATCCTCCGCTTGAATTCTATCTCTACTGTGATGGAATCAAAAGAATCTCAAACAGGCACTCCGAAGTTTATAATTTTAGACGAGGAAATTATGATGAGTTAAATACATTCTATAGTAGTTTTAATTGGAATGATTTGTTCAGTGGTAGCAATCTTGTCGATGAAAATTTACAGAAATTTTATTCTGTTTTATTTCAAGGAATTAATAAATATGTCCCTAAATTTAAAATTAAAAAACGTAAATTTCCTGCATATTTTTGCACTGAAACTATTAATTGTATTAAAGATAAGAACAAATGTCACAACAAGTGGAAAAAATATGGCAACATTAACGACTTTAATGAATTTCGAATACTTAGGCGTCGTAGCAAGATTTTAGTGCATTCTGATTATAGAGGTCTCGTAACAACTACTGAACAAAGCATTAAAACAAACGTAAAAAAATTTTGGAGTTTTGTTTCTGATTCCAGGCGGGATGCTGGTATTCCCAGTGTTATGTCAAACGGAGTGATGACAGCTACACATAAGGACGATATATGTGAGCTATTTGCATCATATTTTAGCTCTGTTTATGAACCATATTCGCAGACCAAGTACGCGCCTGATAATGAGTCGCATAGCAGTGTTAATATACATTCCCTCATGTTCAGCGTGGAGGAGGTTTCGGAGAGGATGTCCAGTCTGGATGAGAATAAGGGTGCGGGGAGTGACGGAATACCATCTTATTTTGTGAAAAAATGTTCATCCAGTTTGAGTACTCCGCTGACCATTATTTTTAACACCTCACTTACGAGTGGCTGCTACCCTACACTCTGGAAAACCTCTCATTTAGTCCCAATCTATAAAAACAGTGGCGACAGGTCATCCGTCTCCAACTACAGGGGTATAAGTAAACTTTGTATATTCAGTAAAGTCATGGAAAGTATTATCCATCGCCAACTATTCTATATATTTAAAAACATAATAATACCTCAACAGCATGGATTCTTCTCAGGGCGATCTATTGACACAAACTTGCTAATATACCATCAGTATCTTTCCAGTGCCCTAGACAACCGTGTCCAGGTCGATTCTCTGTATACAGATTTTAGCAAAGCTTTTGACAAAGTTAATCACAATATTCTTATCGCTGTTTTGTCTGATCTCGGTGTACAGGGTAATCTTTTGCGCTGGTTTTCATCGTATCTTTTTGGCCGTAATCAGAAAGTTTCCATTTTTGATAGTTTTTCCAGATCAATTTTAGTCACTTCAGGTGTACCACAGGGCTCTCACCTGGGCTCCCTTCTTTTCTGTCTCTATATAAATAATATTTATAGCTGTTTTCGATATTCGAGTTTTCTCCTCTACGCTGACGATTTGAAGGTTTTTTCAGAGATTCGCTGTGTAGATGATTGCATGCGACTGTGGGAAGATCTCAATAGAGTTTCGGCTTTTTGTGATAAGTACAAACTCTCTTTAAATATAGGAAAATGCTCTTGTATTTCGTTCACTAAAAATAGACATATCTTTGAGTTTAATTACTTAATCAACGATGAACCTTTAAATCGAGTTACTCAGATTAAGGACTTGGGTGTTTTTTTCGACAGCAAGCTGTCATTTGCCTCACACATCGAATATGTAGTTAGTAAGTGTTCTCGGATGCTGGGGTTCGTGGTCAGAGTGTGTAGGGATTACAATTCTGAGAAGGCAATAAACCTAATTTATTTTGCTTATGTTTATAGCAGACTTAATTTTGCAAGCATTATTTGGAGTCCTTATTTCGAAAAATATAAAATAAGGCTAGAACGCCTACAAAACAAATTTGTACGTTTTTTAAATTGGAGAGTAAATGGTGTCTACAATGTGGCTAGTGTCACCGAAGCTAGACAACATTTTAATCTTCCAACTCTAGAGAATCGAAGGATTAAATCTCAGCTTATTTTTATTTATAAGTTATTCAATAACAGATATAATGCACCTGAACTTCTCTCTTTGATTTCTTTACACGTTCCCTCTAGAACCATCAGACATCAATACCGCCTTCATCTATTTCAGACACATACCAATCTAGGCAGAAATTCTCCTATTTTTAGAATAGGCTCATACTTTAACTCTTATTGTCAAAATATCGACCTGTTTTATATATCATTGTGTTCTTTCAAAAATTATCTTAATCGTATATCAGTCTAGGTATATTATATATTCATACATATTATTGTATTCAATATTTCAAGCATTTCTCAGTTTTTATACTTTGTTGCTATGTCTTATAGAATATAATAGACTTTAACTAAGTAAATATTTATATTAAAACGTACGTAGGGTAAACTTAATATGCTTAATTAATTAGTGGATACGTTTTTGGGTGGCTGCACCTGTTTGTGTCCTAAATGTAGTGAATGAATGAATAAGTGTGCACAGGAAATAAATCCATAAAGTACCACAAACAGTTAAAAACAGTAAACTTTTAAATTGTAAGTTACATGTCAAATATATAACAAATCACATTTAAAACTTTTATAAAACAAGGGATCACCCCCTTTTAGCGAACTAAATTATCATTTCGTTCCAGTTAAGGCTGAAATGTGGTGGTCTCAAATAACAGAGTTTGAAGGTTAAACCTGCAAGGAAAATTAGCCCTGTGAGGTTGGCAACCTATCAATATATTTAAAATTTAAACCTGTAGGAAAAGAAGTGTCAATGAGGAAGCAAATTTTAAAAATAATTAAAAAATTAAATTGCAAGAGATTCAAATCTAGTAAGGAACTATTAGGGGAAATTTTTTCTCAAGTATATTAAGTATATTGATGAAGCAGGGTTGGCTTCAGCGGTGTTGAAACCAACTTGTTTATAGAATTATGACTTAAACAATTTTTAAATTTAATTTTGATTTAATAAAAGTATTATTATTCCATTAAAATTGTTTAAATAAAGAAGAGAAATGTCAAACAGGAATTAGAACAATCAATGTTTTGTGGAGGTTCTGTACAAATTGGTGAACAAATTAAAACATATATACATATTTCAATCTTATTCACAACTAAAGATGTTTTCACATAAATGTGTGTTATATAAACAAAGTGGCGAGGAAAGAGAATTTGTATCTTGAATTGAAAATTAAATTTATTTATTTTCAAAATTATGAATTTTGAAACTGGTATAAGTGAGTAAAGGAGCTGTGGATCGGAAAGTTATATAAGTTTTTTTAAATGAATATTAATATAAAGAGAGGAAGAAGAATGGATCAATCAGACAGGGTAAATGACTTCAAGTCTGGGTTCATCATAGAGCGATGGAATTAGTCCAAAAGTCTGCGGTGTAGAGGGATGAAAGATCTATTGAGGGAGACTTGTGTATTAAGACATGAGTCATTATTCTTTAGTTCGTTGGAAATTTCGATATCCTCCATAAAGTCCAACCTGTTGAAGTTTTTAGACGTTATGTTATGAAGTAGTTTAGAATTTGACTTTGGGCTGAAACTATGATTGGAAGATCTCAGGTGCTCTACAAAGGCTGAGGTAGTTCTTTTTAGATGTTCATTAATCCTTGTGTGCAAGGGTTTACAAGTTCTGCCTATGTAAGTTTTGTCACAAGAACCACATAAAAGTTTGTAAACTCCACTTTTTGATAAAGAGTCTATTTTATCCTTTGTATTTACTAAAAGTGTGTCTAGATTGGATTTAATTTTATGAGAGATTTTTATGTTTCGGATATTATTTGAGAAAACTTTAGATACTTTATCATTGCTGCTATTCAAATAAGGTAAAGCTATATATTTGTTAAAATTGTTTGCCATGGAATAAATCTCTTTCTTTAGTTTTTTATGTTTGGTTTTGAGTATCAAGGAATCAATTAGATTAGGATCATAATGATTGTTAACTGCTATTTGTTTTAGTATTTTAACTTCATTGTTATAATTGTCGATAGAAAGAAGAATATTTAAAAGTCTGTTAACATAGCAATGGAAAGCTGCCATCTTATGCTGATTAGGATGATGTAGACCCTTACACACAAGGATTAATGAACATCTAAAAAGAACTACCTCAGCCTTTGGAGAGCACCTGAGATCTTCTAATCATAGTTTCAGCCCAAGGTCAAATTCTAAACTACTTCATAACATAACGTCTAAAAACTTCAACAGGTTGGACTTTATGGAGGATATCGAAATTTCCAACGAACTAAAGAATAATGACTCATGTCTTAATACACAAGACTCCCTCAATAGATCTTTCATCCCTCTACACCGCAGACTTTTGGACTAATTCCATCGCTCTATGATGAACCCAGACTTGAAGTCATTTACCCTGTCTGATTGATCCATTCTTCTTCCTCTCTTTATATTAATATTCATTTAAAAAAACTTATATAACTTTCCGATCCACATCTCCTTTACTCACTTATACCAGTTACAAAATTCTTAATTTTAAAAATAAATAAATTTAATTTTCAATTCAAGATGCAAATTCTCTTTCCTCGCCACTTTGTTTACATAACACACATTTATCTGAAAACATCTTTAGTTGTGAATAAGATTGAAATATGTATATATGTTTTAATTTGTTCACCAATTTGTACAGAACCTCCACAAAACATTGATTGTTCTAATTCCTGTTTGACATTTCTCCTCTTTATTTAAACAATTTTAATGGAATAATAATACTTTTATTAAATCAAAATTAAATTTAAAAATTGTTTGTCATAATTCTATAAACAAGTTGGTTTCAACTCCGCTGAAGCCAACCCTGCTTCATCAATATGACCAACCTAAACTACTTGAGAAAAATTTTCCTCTAATAGTTCCTTACCAGATTTGAATCTCTTGCAATTTATTTACAATATATACAAATAATATAAAATATTTCCACGGCCTTCCACATTCAATTTGATTAATTTTCTAATTATTTTTAAAATTTGCTTCCTCATTGACACTTCTTTTCCTACAGATTTTAATTTTAAATATATTGATAGGTTGCCAACCTTACAGGGCTAATTTTCCTTGTAGGTTTAACCTTCAAACTCTGTTATTTGGCACCACCACATTTCAGGCTTAACTGGAACGAAATGATAATTTAGGTCGCTAAAAGTGGGTGATTCCTTGTTTTATAAAAGTTTTAAATATGATTTGTTATATATTTGACATGTAACTTACAATTTAAATGTTTACTGTTTTTAACTGTTTGTGGTACTTTATGGATTTATTTCCTGTGCACACTTGACTAAGTAAATAGATCAATTATTGAATTATTATTACAGATTGCTTCTTAATACAAATTATCTTCATAATTACTCTTTTTTACATAGTTTTTTGTCCTTATTCAATTTCACTTCTACATTAGTAACTCTCTTCATAAAATACTTATCGAAAACTAAAGAAAGTGGTTTCCTTCCTTTCAGGTGGCACTGATGATGGCGAAAGCCGAAAGCGCTTTGCTACGTTTTTAATAAATTGATTTGCACGAAATACAAAGAAAAGATTTTCACAATTTAGTTAAAATAAGTATTACTAAAAGCTAATTATCCAGTTTACCTCAAATTTTGCACAAAAATCAAGTGTCATATGAATGAACTGGTAACATATTGGTAGGAATCCAAGATGGCGGCTTAATAAAGTATATAAAAAATCAGCCTGTAAAAGCTACATATTAGATTAATTTCTAACTGTGCGCAAGCATTGGGTGTGATATAAACTAGTAAAAATGTACGAATTTCAGATGGTGGAACAAAATAACGGTAAAATAAATTGTTTAAAAAAATCAACATAAATAAATCTTTTTCTTCAATTGACGTCAAATTGTGCACAAGCATTAAATGTGATATAAGGATAAACTTATAGGAATTCAACATGGCGAAACAAAATGACAGTCTTAAAAAATTAGTGTGAAAACTACTGATTCAATTTATTTTAAATTATGCCTAAAACTAAGTGTGGCATATGTAGAACTGATAAAATATTAGTACGAATCCAATATGGCGAAAAAAAGTGGCGCCCAATAAAAATATTTATAAAGATAGTATGATGTATGTGTTACTAATTGATTATGTGCGGAACTAAATTGGGTCACTCTTCACTATTCCTCATAAAAGGAAAGATACATTACGAGGGAAGTTCCGGATAAAGGAAAGTTACACATTTTTTTAATTGAAAGAAGAAATTACTTAATTGACCAAAGCCGTGAAAGCTTCCGTTCTAGGTTATAGTTGTTCCACAGCTCCTTGTGAGGCGATGAATTGCATTTTTGAAGAGCTGGATAATAATCGGGTCAAAGTTTTAATGCTGTTAGACTATAATGAGGCATTTGATATGTTAAATCATACAACTCTCGCGTCTTTCTTGCAATATTATGGTTATTCAGAAGTTGCCATCACAATTTTAACCTCGTTTTTAACAGATAGTTTCCAGCAAGTGGAGCATGGTAGTAATAATTCCGACTTTTTGGGAGTGACTTCGGGTGTTCCCTAGAACAGTATTCTGGGACCACATTTGTACTCAATTTATACATCTGACTTTTTTAAAGAACTGCGATACTGCAAATATCGTCTTTATACTGACGATACTCACCTTTGTTTCTCATTTAGCCCTTCCAATTCTCAGTTTACAAATGACTGCCTGAATCATGATTTACAAGCCATATATGATATTTCAAACAGATTTCATCACAGATTAGTCCATAAAAGTCAGTTGCTTTGTTGTTTGGTAGCGAATCGTCCAGAGTGAGCATATTGTATTAAACAAACATACAAATTAACGGCAATAAAATTATGTTTTCAAGATTCTGCAAAAAATCTGGAACTATTAATGGATACCAAACTTAGGTTTAAGAAACATATTGCCACAGACATTTTTAAGCCAAGAAACTAAAAAATACTTTACGACTCTTTGATTCTTTTTTGTTAAATTTTTGCGATAACATATATGGCCCATGTTTGGATGAATTGGATGTAAGAAAAATTCAAATGCTACAAAATTCGTGCCTGCGTTTCATTTTTGGAATCCGCCATCAGCGTAGCATAACATACAAATTAAAACAAATACGTTGGCTTAATATGCATAACCGCCGAGTATTACCCTCTATTTGTTGTACTTACAAAATTATAAAATATAAATTCCCGCCATACTTATTTCGTAGGGTAATTTTTAGAACTGACGTCCACAATTTAAATATTCGGCGGAAATCCATACTTACGACCCCTCTTCATCGCAAACATTTTTAAAAGGTTGATCTCCTAATGTTCTGCTTCAGTTATCAATAAATATAAAGCTTATAATTATTTAGAAAGCGTGTTTACATTTAAAAAGAAAAGGTAAAGAATTTTTCTTAGTTGATTATCTCCAAGGGCTTTAACAGTTAACAATCACCATAAAATTATGCTTTTATAATTTTTTAATCTAATCTTAGACATTTCATTACTCGTTCTGCTGACCTTACATTTCTACTTCTTCTTTTCATTCTCTCTTTCTCCCTCCCCCTTTTTTTTCTTCCTTTCTTTGCCTTTTTTCTTTTCATTCATTTATATAAATACATTTAACTATTTTTATTTATAGTTTGTTTAAAAATAGTTTGTATAGTCAGTGTAGTTTATTTAGTTTTAAGTAAACAAGGCCTCAACGGCCTCTAAACTTTGGTTTAGAAAGCGAACGAAATGGCCTTTTAATCTCAAAACGATTGTGGTTTCAATTATTTATGTATTGATTTTTTTTTAGATTAATAAAGGTCCTAATATTATTATTATTATTGAAAAATAGGAAATTATTATTATTTTATTATATGACTCTTTATTGTTGTTGTTTTCTAGATATGTTGCGAATAGAGAGACCGACGGAAATGGCATAAACAGATTTTTCGGCATCTAAAACTTGAAGGTCTGTCAAAACCTGGTAATGTGTTCTTTTCACCTGGGGGAAGGTATTTTTCCACTATTACAATATCTACGAAAGATAACCTAAGAGCATAAAGTTGACCCATATGCCAAAAAGTCGGAGGCTGTGCGTCGCAGACTGGCTACTCTGGACATTGAGCTATCCGGAAATCTCTCGAATCTCAACTAACAATACAATACAAAGTTGGGATACATTTACCTTTTATTTTTCATTTGTTAGATCCTACATTCGGAGTATGCGCGGTTTTTGGTATAGGCCTCGAGACTTCATATGTTTAAATAAATGAAATGAGAAAGAGATTAACTTTATTTATAATGAAAAAATATAATACCTAATGGTAGAAATAAAACAAAAAAAATAATTTAGTTTATAAGCTTAATCGATAAGTTTAGTTGCATATTACATGCCACTAAACTGACCCACAACAGAAGAGTATATTTATAATTTATTGTACTATTTTTTTTATTTATCCATGATGGCGCACCAGCACACCTATATAGTCCACGATATTTGTTGAAGATCCATGGATTGTAGAGGTAATGACATAAAAAATGGTCTTCTTCGTCTCCGGATTCAAATCTATTAGATTTCTTTTGGTCATCGAAAAACCTTGATTTATATTTCTTCTATCCAATGTCAGGAAGATACTGAATAAAATACAATATTGGGATGACACAGAATACGTGACACTCTAAAAGTTTTTGTCCAAACACAGGATATTTTTATACAACTCATTTTTAAATATATTCTCATTTTGTTTTGATAGATTGATTTACTTTTAGGGACAATCGAGTTATTTAAAATAATTCGATTGTCCCTGCAAAAAATAAAATATAGTTTTTTAGTTGGGCATTTCGGTAAAATATGAAGAGAAGGAGAAAAGCGTTGGTCTATTTTATGAGAGCCCGCCAAATTTATAAAATGTACCATGAAATGTAATCTTGAATCTGAAAAAAAAAATCAAACAATGTTCCTCATAGATATATTGTTAAATTTAATGTAAGTATTTAAGAATCGCCCTAAACACAGCTTCTGTTTATTAAACTCAACCGTTTCGCCTAACAATAGGTAATGTATTGTCATCTAAAATAAAAAGTCAATAAATGCATCTTAAAATAAAAAAGGTCTTCATATATATATGAGGCTAATAATAACGGTAAAATAAAATTTCGGTTCTCCTTTCCTAAATTTATCACCCAAACGAAAACAATTGATCCTGTCCAATATACTTCTAAAAAATTCATCGAAAAGGGATCAAAAGAATGATTTATAAATGAAATTGTTCTATCAAGGGTTAGGATAGGGAGTCGAGATGTGAACTTTGGAGAACCTAATTCAGAATCTACAATAACCTTTAAATTCATGACGTGGAGAGAATTATTACGATCCGATAGGGATTTTTTGCGTTATAGGTCAGTTTGTGAAAATAAGAGAATGTTATTTAGAATATAAAATTAAAGGTTGTCTGTTTATAACTTAGTTACAAAAAGAAAGTTGAAATAAGAAATTTAGCCTACATTTAACGGTGTTCAGTTAAACTTATGAGAAATCTTTTTTTGTTGTAGAATTTTATATTAGAAGCCACTGTTCTAAAAGGTATTGCTTCGGATATTAATAACCAAGTGAGTTATATTACATTTCTTTTGAGTATTTGTGGGGCTATTTGATTATCGTCTCCAAATTGCTGAGATATCAAGTTGATAATAAAGTGGCTACCAATTTATTTATACAAAATCATTGATATATATATATATATATATATATATATATATATATATATATATATATATATATATATATATATATATATATATATATATATATATATATATATATATATATATATATATATATATATATATATATATATATATATATATATATATATATATATATATATATATATATATACATTTCGAATCAACTAACATGTTTTGCAGAGGGGCATAAAAATCGTTAAATATTTGACAATCAACTTAAAAAAAGATATACCTTGCATTAACGTGATACTACGAGTTGTAAAAAATATGTTTTGGCAAAAATGGTACTTCCCCATATAGGCGAAAACCAACCAAAACAAAAGCGTGGTTACTTTTAACTAAGACATACTAAAATAAGCGACACTACTACCAACATTATTTCTAAACCCAAAAACTAAAAATAGTAAAGAAAATTTGGCATAAAATGTATGTTGGAACCTACTACATTTAGACAGGCTTTCTAAAATTTATTATACTTTTCGATCTTTATCTATTTTTACCGGTCCCAGAATCATTTGAAGAGATATTTGCAAATTTCTGAAAATATGTCGGATAAAAGTCCGTCTTGTCAAAATGTATATCCTAACATCATGTCAACAAGGCACATTTTGAAAATATAGCAGTTTTCTATACAAATGAAAAATGTATGCATTTTTTTTAGTCCGATTTTAACCAATTTCTAAATCTGGGACATAAACAAGTAAATCTTTGTTTTGTAGCAAAAAGATGGAACTTTGGGCCTACCTAAACGTTTTTGTCCTACTAGGTACCGATAAAATTTATTGATTTTTAAGCTAAGTACACTCGCGTGACGAGACAAATCTTTTAATACTTGACTTAAAAAAGTTGGCCCAAGAGTTTAGCCTGTAGGTGTTAACAAACAATGGATACAGACTTACATATTTACATACATGATTGTTAAACACATTTTTTCTTTCGTATGCATAGTCGGCGACAAAATATACAAATTCGATGTACTGTGCCGTTTAGTATAGTTTCTGAAATAAAAAAAAGCACTTTCGCTTTTAAAAATCGGTTTTACTCCCCTAGGTTCACCTTAATTATCGAAAACATAATATATGTATATCATACCTTAAAGGTCTATGAAAATATTAGTTCAAAAATATATTTAAACTTACCTTCAGCGGCTTTTAACTTGGCACGTAATTTAATTTCTTAATTGCGCAAAACATTCTTTCTAAAAACTTCTATTACTGGAAATAAAGGAGCTTGAAACAGAAAATTGCTATTGTTTTTACTTGTCGAGATAAGTTCACCTACATCGCCCTAAATCTTTTACCAGCCTGGAAATAATCGATTTGTGCTTCCGACAGCTTTTGAATTCTTATCACTGAAAAAATTACTGTTTATCAGTTGGGAATTCGTGTCTAAATGTTTTCTACAAATGTAAAAAGGTTGAATTGATTTGATCAAAATTATTGTTTTCTGTTGTTAGATACATAAAACATATAACGTGTATAATTCATTTCACTAAATAACACATTTTCTCAAAATTAATAATAATTTACAACCCTACGAGAAAATTGAACATCCTTTCCTGGAATGCTTTAGATTTATCTTGAAAGTTAAAATCTTACTGATAGCCAGACAAATGTTCAAATTTTTCTTTTCTACATTTAAGTTTTTTCGCTCCGTCTGTCGTGGTTAGCAATCAAATAAACAAAACTACTTAGGCCAATATTATTAAGCTACATCTTAATATGTACAATGGCTTCGATAGTTATTGTGTTCTTGATAAAGTTACCAAGAGATAGATAATGCCTTCCTTAGTAAATTAGGACACGGCTATATGTCGCTGAAGCATATTTCTTCTAAACATGGTCAACAATATAAGGTTACTTCAAGAGTCTTCCCTTTAAAGGAAAAATTTAAAAGGGGTAAATACACTTGTGCTGCTACAATTTAAGTAACAAACAGCTCATAACCGACCAAATGCCGAAAAGAAAATGTAGTTGTTTCTTTGCATTATTTTCACTTTAAGAAATTTAAAAAGTTGAGGCTAATTGAATTGAAAAATTATTTAGAAAATCTTTTAACATTATAAACATGGCTGATGTGTACGAAATGTATATAATTATATCTTCAAAGACAATGAATCGGGTGATTCAAAACTAGTATTTGATCAAGCTTATGAAAATGTAATCGCAAAAAGGGCACTAATTCGAAATTTTCGTTAACATTTTATAGATAAAAATTTGGTTTTGTTCAAAGTTATGTAATAATTCGTATGGTATTAGACATAAAAAACGCTCTTTCTTGTCAATACATACATCAATTGTTTTTTGAAAATGGTACTTACGAACACATAAATACTGACTAGAAATAAAAAGTTAGGTATTCAGATGTAGATATTATCTATACAATTTGTTCGAAATAATTGTATCAGATGATACTTTCAGTATTTTTTAGCATAAAAATAATTCAAATACAAGTTGAGAAAGTTCAAACAACGTAATTCATTTTCTAGTTTTAATATTACGTATACATTAAAAACTATTGCTTGCAATTTGGATATTATATTATATTACAAAATATCATTATTTGCAATTTAAGACTTGCTTGTCATCTTACATACTTTAAATTCGCTTGCAGCTAACAGAAAATAGTATATAACATATTAGTTGTTTTTTATTATCTTTTGTAGCTAGATCAAAGTCCAGATATGTTCCTAAAATTACGGTTAACAGGGATTTATAAAAATTGAGTTATTTATAATTCGAATTAAATCTAAAACACTTTTACATTTCCTTGGTATGGTAATATTACATTTACTGTAATAGAACACAACTCACAGTTAATATATGTAGCTTATTAGTTGTTAAAAAGGACAAGTATAATGTGTATATATTTATACAAATACAAATTAATATATTTTTACCTATGTTTCAACCGCTATTTATGTGAATTATAAATAGTGATAGGTGCATTGCCTTTCTCTAATAGTATTAAAGTAATTGCTCAAATATTTCTGAAAACCGCAGTCCAAAATAGCATCCCTAAGCACTCTATTATTTTAACTGCACTATTCCTAGATCATTTAAATTCCTGTTTTTCCGAATTTATTACAATGACTAGAAATTTACTAAAACGATTTACAGGTGATGCCAAAACGACCTGGCTGCTTGCAAGAAGCAGACTGAAGATGAACTCCCCATTGGGTGCTTACAGGTCACCACTATTAAAGAGACATTTGGCCCTGTTAGACATAGAGGGAGTCTTGAGTTGATTTGTATGCAGTGAGGAGGAGAACATTTCGTTAAACCACATGTGCAAACACGAAGCTAGGGCTAAAGTGCTGCAAGATATTTTTCGCACAGTGGTTCTGCAAAGTGACGAGATTAAGGATCTCGTTTGGAAGGGACATCCAGATCTATTCGATTGAGACAGGTTTAAGGAAATGACATATGTTGGTCACATGGTATGGATGAGGTAGATCGCAATTTGGCCGGCTTTAGCCTCTTCTGAAACTACTACATTTACTACTACAACAACAACAACAACAAAAACAACAACAACAACAACAACAACTACTACTACTACTACTACTATTACTACTAGTGCTACTGCTACTACTATTACTTTAATTACTATTATGCTGCATTTTATAAAAAAAATAAGTTTTCACCAATTTTAGTTAGTCTGATTGCTTCGGTATTTTTATCCATTTTGAATTATTTTAAAGTCATACTTATACATCAAAATAATTTCCTCACTTTTTTGCACTAATAACTAAAGGATTTTGTTTTATATGCAAAGTGTTTTGACTTATATTAAATTTTGCTCTGTATTTATTATTAAATTCTAATGGCATTAATTTTGTGAAGCACTTAACTTATATATTAATCAAAGAAGCTAACAATTTTCATCTGTATTACCTATCAGGATTTCTTTGCCTCATTTTAAGCATTAAGAATGCTAAAAGGAAGATAAAATGAAAAAAAGTCATCCATGAGTGTCCTATTTGCTATATAACCTTAAAAATTAAGAAAAATGAATTCATATTATTCTTGTTATCGTAAGTGTTATTTTATTTGTTTATTCGAGTGAACAGTGGACAGTTTTTTAACTTGCCAATAGCGTAAAAAAGAGTATTGGTTTTTCATTACTGTAATCATTTCTTTGCATTATTGTCACCTTATGAAATTTAAAAAATTTATAAACATGGCTAATATGGATGAAAATTTACCGGATCACGTATTGGAAATTGTGAACATGTTGTGTAACTGTAAACGTTGCTGAAGGAGAACGTTGGGAGCTTCAAGATGTAAATAATTATATTTCCAATGACACTGAATCGGGTGATTCAAATTTGGAAATTGATCAATCTGATGAAGAATCAACCGCAAGAAAGGCACTAATACTAATTTTTCGTGAACATTTTGATAGCATATTTTATAATGTTTAAGGTTATATATTTTTTTTAGTTTTTAATTATTATTTACCATATTTACTTTTCTAACTAAACAAATACATAGAAACGTAACAAAATTGCGTTTCAGCAAATAACACATTTATTTTATAAACTCGTAATAGAAACTCGCATATTTCGTTGTCAGTTTTAACGCAAAGTATCCAGCTGCAGTAAGGCCCTGGGTAAAATGAGGGATATAATAACTGCGACATCTCATTTTCTCTTTTTCTATTTATTTGCTCGGGCAGGCCATTTATTAGACTGCACTAGCATGTAGCGACTTCCTTTATGTAGTGGTTCATATATACGGTGTTCACCTCAACGTCCAAACGGGAGTTAACAATGAAATCAAAATCTAGTAAAACGCGGTAATGTTATGAGGCAAAATTAATTATTTACGGTTAAAATAAAAACGGCGCCAGTACCACGATAGGTACCGCGACGACAGGAAAAAACAAAACAATTCCAAGAACTTCAGAATTCTCAAATTTCAACATATCTAGGTAATTTTTGTTATATGCTTCAACTTGATAATTTGACTGGTTATTAAGATATATAGCGTATTTCACTTAAATTCCTATGTCCTACTTCTCTCAAATTAACGGGGCCCTCAAAGTTTGGTAAAACTTATCTTGTTAATTAAGTAAATTATAATTATAAAGAGTAAAGATAAAATCGACTCTATATAAGAGCTGCGACGCCGATGCTAGAAAAAAAACAAAACGATCGAAGAAATTTGCTCCAAATTGATTGCTATATTGTTTTTTTTTTTCAATGTCAAATTGTTTTGGATCACATTTTTGATCTCTTGTCTTAAATCATATTCTAACATAAATTAAAAGTGTCTATTTTTTTTACTATCAAAAAAAGATCCCAAAACAATTAACCGAAAAAGATCATTATTCTACTAAAAGAATTTATCAAATTTTGATATCTTGTAATCAGTATACCAATCAATTTTATTATTAGACGAAATTTGACACTTTTGCAGATCTTGCAATTGTTTTATTTTTTCTGGGCCTAACGACGCCTATGTTGTGATGGTGTCGTTTCTATTCTATCCGTAAACAATTAAATTTCATCTCATCACCTTTACACTAAACTGTCATGTCCCCGTTAATTCCCGAGACGTTTGGAATTTTAAGTGAAACACAGTGTATATTTGAAAGACTAATTCACATAAATACCCATATTCGTGGAGCACCATGATACCCTGATTTCATTGCTTAATTTTTTTGCTGATGGGGCGAGTATTTGTTGATTAACAGCGCGAAAAATATTTGTCACAAAATTCGCATGAAAGACTAAGCCACTTTGCAAAGAATTATGAATCGTATCATAAAATTCAGTCATATTTAAAAAACAGTATTTTTTTATCTCTCAAACACATTAAATGTGTAATAGTGCAGTTAATCTACCGGAAAGTTTCGTGGCAAAGGAACTGCTTTTCCTCTCTAATTTTTTTTATATATATATATATATATATATATATATATATATATATATATATATAGATATATAAAAAGTAGAAAAAATAGAACAGTATACAACACATAACGAAGTAACAGCTATGACGATCACATGTAACATTTTCTTATTTGAGAAAATAAAATTTTAATACATGTGATCGTCATAGCTGTTACTTCGTTATGTGTTGTATACTGTTATCATTACGTTCTAGGGTAAGATGATTGTTTTTTGACGTATTTTTATTATTGTCGTACCAACAATTTTTCATATAATTTTAGATTTGAAAAAAACCAAAACTGGTTGAAACGTCATCAGACTATAATATATGTATGTTTTAAAAAAAGAAGTAATATTCTAATTATTTTCAAGTAAACCACTGACCGTAAACCAAGAAAAATAAAACTATATATATATATATACTATATATATATATATATATATATATATATATATATATATATATATATATATATATATATATATATATATATAGCGGGTTTTATTAGTCCGATCGAACATCAAAAATTATTTTCTCAAATAAGAAAATGTTACATGTGATCGTCATAGCTGTTACTTCGTTATGTGTTGTATATATACTTTTTATATATATATATATATATATATATATATATATATATATATATATATATATATATATATATATATATATATATATATATATATATATATATATATATATATATATATATATATATATATATATATATATATATATATATATATATATATATATATATATATATATATATATATATATATATATATATATATATATATATATATATATATATATATATATATATATATATATATATATATATATATATATATATATATATATATATATATATATATATATATATATATATATATATATATATATATATAGCGGGTTTTATTAGTCCGATCGAACATCAAAAATTACATGACGAAGAATTTCTTGTGGTCTTTAATGAGCATACCATATTTTTAATCTTAACAAAATTAAAAACAGAAATGCAATTTGTATATAAATCGATTTTAGTTTTTATGCAAATCAGTCAAATTAAATATTCTCTTTTTATAAACGTAGATATTTTTATTTTCTTCAAAACGGTACTAAAAATTATTTTTTTTCATATTAAAATTGTTTGGTTTCAAAATAAGCGTTTGTGATTATGTGGGTTTTTTAAGTATAATATATATATTTAAAACATAAAAAATACATTTTTGTATTTTTTAAATTAACATTTCATATTTAAAAAATAATAAAAAAGGCTATTCTGAAGAGAATATGAAAACCTATATTTAGTATGCTTATTTATGACCAGAGGAGTATCCTTTCAAAAATTTCTATCAAAATTCATTAAACACAAATAATATTATTAAAAAAATCCAAAATGTTTGATGTAATGTTTTTTTTGTTTTGTACGTTATGTGTTAGATATAGACATTTGAAACCAGTGGAGTTTTGTCGGAAATTGAAAACGATGAAACTATTTTGCTCCGATCGGACGAACGATTACCTGAGATTTCCTCGAGGTTAAGAACAACTTCTTTTTCTCAAAAACCTCAGATTTACGCCACTAGAGTATAATGCAAAAAAATACAAATAATTAAAATAAGCGTTATTTCTTTTACAAAATTGCATTTATCCTCAGCATTGCCTGATAGGTCCTTACTGGTTTGGTTTCTTTCACATCTTGATAAAACTATTTTGAATGTCTTCTTCATTGATTTGTACTATTGCTGTAACTTAAAATAGGCATGGGGGTAGGCCAAAAATATTGAAGTTGATCGTTCTCTTGATCAGTGCACCAGTTTCACATGGTGTTATTTAACTTGCTTTCTTCGCATGTGTATACTTTCGGTTCAAAATATGTAATCCATTTTTCAGGCACTTGCTGATACCCTATTGAGCCAAAATTGGGCATACCTATGGAACGTCCGTGACAATGCAATAATATACTACTATGGAGCTGGCCTGATGATGGAACAGGAATGTAGCTATAGGATCTCCTCAAATACACAACGTTGACAAGTACTATAGACTTAGGTAGTGTCTAGGGTCTGATGATGCAGTCTGAAGTTGGCCATACTAAACAAGTTGACCCCGTCGTGTTTGTGCTCGTCGGATTTGTCTTGACAAGTACTATAAATCTAGATGGTATCCAGGGTGTGATGATGGAGCTGGAAGGTGGGTATAGAAACTAGTTTTTATTTATAAATTATTACACTTAATAATAAAAATAATATTTAGCATATGAAGTTAAATAATAAAGCAATAGAAGAACCATACGCTCACCGATTAAAGGGGGGAGTAATACATACATAATAAAACTTCCCTAAATACAGAACATTTTAAAATTTTCTTAAAAGCTTTGAGGCGTGAGACGTCGTCAGTTGAAATAAAGCCTCAAGCTTTTAAGAAAATATATATATTTTTAAAAGTTCTATGTTTATGTAGGTTTTATTAAATATGTAATGCTTGCGCCTTTGATCAGTGAGGATAGGTTTCTTCTGTAGCTTTACTATTTAACTACATACGTTAAATATTATTTTTTACTGTTTAGTGCAAGTTTATATGAAAGCCTGTTTTAAAAAAATCGTTTATTTTATTTAATCTATATATATTTAAAACACTAAGTCAGATTTTTCAGCAAGTTCGAGAAAAGAGTTGTACTGCACCAACTTACATGATTTTTTTTTAAATGATCGTCTGGTTATCAAGACTTTTCAAACTATTTTTTGTATTCTTTGTATAAAACCAATGTTTTTGTTCAATAACATTTCTGGACGATGTGGTGAATGCGCCCTCATATTCTGATAATTCCGCTGGAAACTCACCGCGCTATTTAACGGAAAAAGCAGAACAAAGTCTGCATGACCAGCTAGTATTAATAATAATAGTATATTAATGGAATCAATTACTATATATGTTTTATGAATAATCCCAATAAAGTAGAAATTGAGATACTAGGACCACTTTAATATTATCAAATAGTCCTTTTCCATCCTAAAGAATCTAGCAGTAACACATTGGTAAAATGTGTTAAATCTTATACTTGATAAAATCATTTTAAATACATACATGCAATTCAGTGCCATAACTGATTAAAAAAAAATATGTTTTTATTTCCATAACGTTTAGCCTTTTTAAAAAATCAGTAAATTTCCTTTACCCGGAAGTTCCCTCGTTGTCTTTAATTTTATCAGGAATACTGGAGTGTGACCTAATTTAGTTCCTCACAAAGTCATTTAGTATTACATATACGTATACTGTTTTTCAAAAATAGGGCGATATTTTCTAGCAGTTTCTAACTATGCTGCACTTAATTTTTGGGAATAATTTTAATAAAATTGGATAAGTAAGTTTTACACTGATTTTTTAAGACCGCTATTGTTCCATCATGTTAAATTCATGTATTCAATTTTTGTGCAAAATTATAAGAATTTTTTTACGTTGCTTTTTTAAACATGTTGTTTGGCCGCCATTTGGATTTCGTACCACAGTTTTACTAGATTATGTCTATATCACACTTAATGTCTGCACAAAATTTTAAATTAATCTAATAAATTAATTTTTCAGGCTGACTTTTTAAATATTTTATTCGACCGCCTTCTGGGATTCGTACCAAAATATTAACGGCTAATTTCTATTTAACACTTGATTTTTAATTAAAAATTTGAGATAAATTGAATAATTACTTTTTTAATAATGCCGTCATTTTGTTCCACCATAATGGATATTTACCAAAATATTTTCGGGTCATTCCCATGAAACCCTTAATTTTGACCAAAATTTGAAGTCAGTCGAGTAAGTAGCTATGCCGCGAAGTGACACACAGACAGACCGATAAACAGACAGACGGAATTAAGAAAACGCGTTTTTTGGCACCTAGAAACGCTAAAACGTGTAGATATGTAAAACTTTGGAGTACTTCCGTTTTACGAGGGAAGTAAAAAACGGTAAAAGAGGGCCAATTGAATTTTTTCATAAAAATGTAGCCAATTGAAGTTTTTTTTTCTGAAAACTGTGCATCTATTACATATTTTATCACTCTGGTCAAACATAGGACATAATTTATGATTTAACTGTATAAAATCTAAACAGTTTAAAAATATAATAATATAAAAACAGTCCAATTTTAAAAAATTCTGTCTAGCAACACCTATCAAAAGAACGTGAGTACTTATTAGAACCATTGAAACCCGCCTATGACGAAAATTTCTACTTGTTTCAGGCCGAGTTTAAGATCCAGACTACTAATGATTTTCGAGACAGAGACCGAGAAGAGTCGTCTTGGCTCGGTCTCGTGAGCCCTTAGTAATGATTCTTATTTTTAGCCATTGGAGTTCTCTTTTTTTGAAAACTGTGTATGTTCTATTACATATTTTATTATTTTGATCAAATATAGGTCATAATTTATGTTTTAAATATTTTATTTAGGTTTTCTGCAGTTTTTGAAATCTTAGCGTTGACAATTTAAGAAAAAATACTTATTTTTAATTAGATTCACACAATTTGTCTGCTTTACTATCATCGATAAAAGACGTACATTAATATCTCTTTTAAATAACATATTCATGAACAGAACGGCATCTGGGGATATAAAAAGCGGCGAAAAATGACTTTTATATTTATTTTTGACCGCTGGTCATTTTATAACTCGCATCCACATATCTCGCTTCCAGTTATGCAGCGCCATATATAAACTTTGCGTTAAAATATTCATTTTAATAAAATGAATTTTAAAAAAGATTGTTAAAAACTACACACAAATGTATACATGGTAGCATCTTCTCGATATATAAAATAACACTTTTTTTTGCAGAAATGTTTATAGTTTAGGGAAATAAAATTATTTTATTAGGTAAACAGATTAAAAACATATAGCTGCTTTTTGGCAATTACACATTAACGAAAAATTTTTAAGGGAGCTTATATGACTTTGGTCAGTTAAGAAATCATGATTATTTGAATTAAATCGTATCAAAATAGAATTACTAATTTGATTGCAAAAGGCTTCTTCAGAGAACTTTACTTCATGAGGTCCGGATACTAAATGAGCTCGGTGGGCTGTTATACTCAACTTAGGCTCAGCGAATCGTGAACCGGTTACCGGTGTTAAGATAGGTTTCCATGTGTTCCAAAAGATGGTGTTGAAATTGCCAGCCTTCAGCTCATCTTATTATTCAGCGTCAATCTCACTCGTTATGTCGTTTGTATCATGCACAATGTCATACTGTGTTGCATGTTCAAAGGTCTGCAAATCATTCCAATTTGCAGCCAAATATAAAGTCCCAGGATTTTTCTCCACAGTTGCGAAATGGTACTTCTCAATCTTTGAACATTGTGAATTTACCTTAGAATGTGTCTAATTTTCAGTCCACTGTTTTTTACTATCATATTAATAATTCTGGCGGTCCTACCATAGCTTTACATCTACTGGTCTTATAGAAATACTCGATTGTCAAGGTCGTTTCCTCTGTGTCTTTTCTGCTCTACGGTTGGCAGTTAAAACATTGGCTCAGTTAGCACAAGATGACAAAGTTCATTTTCGTTTTGCCCCAAAAATCATCTTTAAAGATATCTTTGTGGTTTCGGGTTGTTAAATTTCGAACTATTTGGAACGTACACTTCTTTCTGAGCTTGCTCCAATTTTTTATTCCCCTGGGTTTCTATCTCTCCTGACTTATGCAAAATATTTGATTCATAATCTTTGGAGTTTAGGACTACACTAGAAAAGAGGGTTCAATAAAAATTAAAACTTCCATATATTTCTCAAATTCAAATTCCGCGTTGGGTTGAACTTTTGGATTCTAAGGTTGTTGAGCTCCATAGTTTTGCTGATAGTTTTAAAACAATCGTGATTAGCTGCTTTTGTTTATTTGAGAAGTCTCACTTAAGATAGTATAAAAGTGTCTGTACTATGTGGTAAGTCGAAAGTTGCACCCTTGAAAACGATTTCGTCACTACGAATGGAGTTATCAGCTGCTCTACTTTTATCTAAATTGATAAATTACGGTCTTTCCATATTCCAAGACAAACTGTCTGTACATAAAGTTTTTCCATTGTCTGAATAATAGTATCTTTGTACTAGCTTAAGTCACAGTCACGTAGATGGAAAACTTGTTAGTAATCGAGTCAGTCTAACTCAAGACATAATTCCTCCATCGATCTTCGGTTTCACGTTTGCTCGCTCGATAGTTCTGCAAACTGTGCTAATCGGTGTTGCTTGCCTTTTCAGTTGTCTCAGTTTTTGTTATGGTGGGCGGGACCTGCTTCAGTTTCCTGGAGACTAATGCTCAAATTCTGCATTTTCTTTTAATGGTCCTATTAACTCTTGTGAAGAGGAACGAAAGGAAACCTCATTAGCAACATTTATCTCTAATGTCTCCATTGACATACAAAATGTTTTTAAACTTATCTTAAATTAAAAGGATAGTGGCTTGGTCTGCCATTTGACACTGCTTGGAAAGCTTTGAAACTCTTTTTAATATCGCTCTTTAAAACAAGAGGGGCTACATCTTAAAAGACACATCTTTGTATTATCGTTTGTGCAGCAACGACAGCCTTCCTTCTAGAGTTAGCTTTGGATCTGACTACAGACTATTTTTTAGCAGACTTAAAGCTTAATGTCTCGATTTCTGGGTCGTCGATGTGGCAGGGCAGCGATCAGGGCATTGACTTCATAGGTGCTGTTAAAGAGCTAAATTGATTAATGGGTCATGCCGCTTCTCAAACAATTTAGTGATCTTTTAAAATTTGGTGCCGCAAATCTAACATCTGATTTTAGATGTTTTTAATGTGCTGATTCCAAAAATGCCACCAGATTTTTTCTATCAGGTCTAGTTTTTGAGATACAGGTTACAGGTTAATTGATATTTTTCTGATAAAGGACAACAAATAAAGACATAAATATGTACTTAATCGTCAAAATAGAAATTTTCCAGAATCTAATTAACCAAATGGATACCTGAAATTGTCCCTGACCCAATGTTCCTATACTAGGAACTACTCAATACACTGCTCTTAATTACTTTTATACCTGTAATTGCCTAAGACCCGATCCTTCTATACCTGCTTGGCTGTACTCGATTTAGTATATTACTGAGTTTTCACAAGTAAAGTTGTGCTATCATTTTGTGTAACTTTTGATCGTTTTGTAGTATCAAGACACTAAATTGAAACAATGGCATCTACAAGCAGACGTACCTGTGTAAATCATCCCGATGTTTTTTGTTATATGTGTGGTGAATACAGTTTGAAAGAGAGCAGAAAAACGATTTCTAACTTTGTGAAAACAGCTTATCTTATCTATTTTGGCGTTCATTTAGGAGATTAAGATAAATCTTGTGCCCCACATTTCATATATAAAACGTGTGTTGAACAATTCCGACAGTGGACAACTGGAAAGAGGAAGTGCCTAAAGTTTGGTGTACCAATGGTTCCGAGAGAACCGCGAAACCATCATGACGACTGCTATTTTTGTCTCGTCAATATTAAAGGCATACATAGAAACAATTGACATAAATGGACATATCCTGATCTAGATTCTGCAAGAAGGCCTGTAGCGCATTCCGAAGAAATACCCGTTCCATCATTCAGCAGTCTACCCGAACTGACAGAAGGTGATACAGAAACATCAACGTCTGACATAGTTCAAAGAATTCAATCAGAAAACGACAGCGAATTTGAAGCAGATTTTGCAACTCCGCAGTGTTTCAATCGAGAAGAACTAAACGATCTTATAAGAGACCTGAATCTCTCAAAGGAATCCGCTTAATTACTTGCATCCAGATTAAAAGAAAAAAATCTACTTTGTCCAGGTACTAATATTACATTTTATCGTAAAAGAGATAAGGATCTGCTGTCTTTTTTCGCTCAGGAAAATGACTTGGTATTCTGTAACAATATAAAAGGGCTCTTAGAAAAAAATGAGTTTCCCTGAATACACTCCAGATGATTGGCGCCTTTTTATTGACAGTTCAAAACGTAGTTTAAAATGTGTTCTTTTAATAACGGTAACAAAAATGGCTCAATTCTTATTGGTCATTCTACTACCATGAAGGAAGAATATGAAACAATTGCATTAGTTTTGAGAAAACTTAAATACGAAGAACATCAGTGGGCAATTTGTGTCGATTTAAAAATGGTTAACTTCCTCTTTGGACAGCAGAAAGGTTATACAAAATATCCTTGTTTTTTGTGCCTTTGGGACAGCAGAGCTAAAAATGAGCACTGGGTTAACAAAAATTGGCCTTCAAGAGACGTCATGTTTCAAGGAAAACAAAACGTGATCAACGAACCTTTGATTTCAAGAGAAAAAACCTTACTTCCACCCTTGCATATCAAGCTAGGCCTAATGAAGCAATTTGTGAAGGCTGAAATTGTTTTGGGTATTTGTCACGCAAATTTCCTGGCATTAGCACCAAAAAACTAAAAGCTGGTATATTTGATGGTCCTTAAATAAGGCAACTTGTTAAAGATCTCCAATTCACCACATCAATGAACGAGACTGAATCTAACGCTTGATGTTCATTTGTTCAAGTAGTACAAAATTTTCTTGGCAATCATAAAGCAAAGAATTACGTAGAATTAGTGGAAACGATGCTTTTAAATTTTAATATTCTCATGCAACATGAGTATAAAAGTTCACTACCTCCACAGTCACCTAGATCGTTTTCCAGAAAACTTAGGTGATTGTAGTGAAGAACAGGGGGAAAGATTCCATCAGGATATTAAAACTATGGAAGATCGTTATCAAGGACGATGGGACAGCCACATGATGGCGGACTACTGCTGGAGCCTTCAGCGAGACTGCCCTAGTAAACTCCATTCTAGAAAGTCATATAAAAGAAAATTTTTATGTGATTAGTGAACAATGTAATTATGTAAATTAAGTTTTTGCAATAAATACTTAAATCCATGTGTCTTTGTTTTTTTACTGGCAATAGTAATATTATATATTATAATAGTTATAACGTAAAATATATACAGATTTTTTTTTCTTTTTTTAAACAAATTAGATAGATGATCTTACCCAGGAACAGTTAAAAAATTGCAGACACCAAAATGTGTGTTATTGATGTGATCTGTTAATGTCTTATATTTCTGTTATTTTATAATTAATGGACTATATGATGCTATATATAATCGATATTTCACAAGTCAAATATTTTCTGCATTTTTTATTTGAAAAAGGTATGAACAAGATCAGTGTTTGACAATCGTTCTGACAGACGAGTCAAGGGTTGTTTCTGCATTCAATTTCGCTCGCATACGATTCAAGGCCGATATTGCACACATGCATCCTAAGTCTTAATTGTTCGATCGATGAGAGCTAATCTGGCCTACAGTTATACAGTTCAGGAAAGAAGTCAACTAGTGAAGTGGTGATTCAGGCAGGTTAGTGAAGAGTGTGGAAGAGAGTCATCTAAGATAGTTAATTGTTCTCTTATAAAATACCATTTCTATACATCCGTATTTTCGTGATCACTGTCCAATTTTAGACTCGTTGCACCTTTATTAAATTGTAGCATTTCACTAAGATAAAACAGTCGTCTTGCAAAAAGTCTGTTTGAGTGGGGTGACAAAACCTATTTTTTAATGCCCTAATTTTGTCAACCGTTTTAAGAACAAATTTTGTTTGATTTAAATTGAAAATAAAATCTGACAGATATTGGATGCTGGAGATGGGGTCAAAAGACCGGTTTTCTGCCAGACAAAAAATGGAAGAAAAGAGAAAATCCCAAAAACTTTTCTTATAAACCAGAAAAAATTCATCTAATTAACCAGTTTGCCGATATTTAATCATATTTTTTAAATAGACTTTGTAAATTACTTTAGTAAAATCCGAATAAAATACATATGCTATATCACTGATTACCTCCATGGTTTCATCGATACTTATAGAGTATCTTCGCAAAGTTTAATGTAAGTGTATTCATAAACAAGTAAAAAATCGGCGGCTCAAAAATACAAGCCAAATTTACTAGACTAAAGTAGTAGCCTTTTACCAGTGTTCATAAATATGTAGAATTTTATCAGGGCAGAAGCAAGGAATGGGCAGGCGGACAAAACACACGGCTTCACGCCTAGACCCACCCTGCATATTAACTCGTCATACTGATTGTTATCATACACAAAAGAAAGAACCAAGGAAAATACTTCACTCACGGCCCCGTAAATCTTCGTGCCTGCTCTGAAGTTTAAATTAATTGAGGTCCGGCTTTTTTAAAATTTAAAGCCCCACGTTGGGCGCCAATTCTATATAACGTAAACTCCGGTGTTATAAGTCACGTTATAAAGATTTGTTACGTAACTGCAATTTTAAGAGTTTGCAATTACGACCCGTAGGCTAGCTTGTACGGTGGTTTGGGTTTGGGGGAGCTCAAAACTTTCCAATCCGTTTCATTTAGTTTAAGAAGAAGAAAAGTCTAAAAATATATGTAAAATGGAAGGGCGCCAACACACGTAAAAAACGAGAATCTACATTATGTCCTTCATACACCCTTTAACCGTGTGTTAGTAAAAATGTTGAGACAAACAGTAAAACACAATATACAATTATTATTTCCCTTTATTTCAGAATATACTTGTGAATATTTACCAGTGTTTAAAGTTAAAAATCTCACCAAGTAGGTAGCAGGTAAGCAGGAGTTGATAACTCAAACTTGGGCCTGGTTGTTGGGCTGCATACTAGAGGCCAAAACCTCTTCGGTAAAAGTGGATCTTGTGTGTCCCAACGTTTGGTAAGTTGAATACTAATTCAGTTTTAAAAAAAAACCTTTTAAACGGGTCCTGTCAGAACTACAACCCTTGCGGTGGCAAAAAGGTTTTGTTTTTTATTTTGGCTTCACCCAAAAGTTCTTAATGTGAAAACTATTGCGTTCAAAACTACCACTAAAGTGAAATATAGGCTTTCACATTTCAATGAAAATGTAATAGTAATAAAATGCAATGTGGTAAAATGCAAGGTAGTAAAATGCAAAGTGGTAAAATGCAAGGTGGTAAAATGACCGCTGAGCTGTAAAAAAAATCCATTGTAGCCTAATTGTAAAATTTGTAAAAATTAAAATAAATAAATCTTGCCAAAATAAAATAAAATTGTTAATTACCTGGCTGTTATTCGATCACTGTTCAAGACAAATTTCAAAACAACCTTTGAACAGGATCAGCCGTTTAATTGAATTTTCACGGCCACAGTTAAAACTAAATAGAATGAACTCGTTCCAAAACGATTTTTGCCAAGAGGTTTATCAAAGAAAAAATGTTTAAAGAAGAGGTAGGAATTTGGCTAAAAAAACTAACATGTTGGAAGTGCTCGACGCAAAACTTGATCTTAATGATCCTATATTTTGTCTCTTTCCCCTTTATTGATTTGATAAAAATAAACGATTTTTTAAAGGATAGGCATCTCAGAATACAGTAAATATTTTAATAAATCTTTACATATATATATATATATATATATATATATATATATATATATATATATACTGAAGTGGTCGGGCGGAATTATTTGTGTTTTAGGCGTACATGAAAAAGAGATGTTGGACTCGCCGCAGTCAAACGTCAAACTTCATTAGTTGTCATTTGAGTTAACCCAAATTGTAAAACGAAAATAAACAATATGCTTTTTAAACCAAACATTAGAAGGATTACTTAAATAACACAAACCCTTGTTTAATGAATCTCTGACACGTTTTTACAGGAAATCAACAATATAGGTGACATTTTTTAAACTATATTTTATCAAAGTATCAAAGGGCAAGTAATTGCCCTTTGATAAAATATGAACGTGATTTTGAAAGGCAATAACGTATTATTAAACCAAATTGGTGGTATATAAAATGTTTCTAATTTATTTAGCGTTACCAGGCTACAATGGAGATATGTGGAAATATCTGGTTCAGTTTGTAATACAACAGCTCATGCCCTACCATGTTTTTTATAATGGACTTGTTTCTGAACAAAAATATATTAAGGTAAGATAATTAGACAATCATGTGTTAATGAACATCTAATATGAAATTCTTATAAAAATATGGTACTTTTATACGGTGAGTATTAAAGAAAGCTTCAACAACCAGACCCTCAGCATCTGTAAAATTAAAACATATGTATATGACATACCAAGTTGTCGGTTGCGTACAATATTAAGTACTTATTTTTAAGTAGTAATAAAAAATAGGAATCGTAAAATAATATTTCAAATCAAATAATCTAGGTAACTCCCAAAATTTAGTCCCTGACATCTTTGTAAATGACAAAATATAAATATAGCACCATAGCAATATCATAACTAGGCTTATAAATTTATCTTATTTTGTTACCGTAAAAGTGTAACGTTACAGCATATGGTTATACCTTACTATTTTCCTTCTTCGTTTCAGCCATATTAATACATCTTGATTATTTCACGTTACTCTATATAGGCATTTCAGTATACTTATCCCTATACATACATTTTGCAACATGTGCTGTGACGGGGTGGGCACAATAGTTGTATATATCCACTTTTGCTTTGGTATTTATAATTTTATTGCTCCTGATAGTACCCCTTAGGAGGTTTTGTGATATTATTTGATTGCTCTGCTACTTATTTTATTCTGTCCAAGATTAGAGTTAGTTAGATTAAAAATATTGGAAGGATTCAATCATAGATTCTAAATTTACAGCAAGGGAGATCTATTGAAAATACCAAAAATTTGATTTATTATACGGATGTTTTCAAATTGGTTTGTGCTGCTGCCAGAAAAAATATCAAGCATTCTTATCTTGCCCTCATTTCCTGCTGTTGTTATATATTGTCTTTTTTATGCTCAATATGAATCCTTTTTTTGATGTTAATTAAGAAGGGTTCAAAAAATTCCCCTGTGTTATTCCTATTGATATGGGCTTTTGTGAGGATGTTGTTAACTAGCACCTGAGTAATGGTTCTGATATCTAATGCTGGTATCGTTTAGGGTACCCATAGTTTTGATATCTAATGCCGTTTAACTCGGTCGAAGGTTTTTGCTAAATCAACAAACACATGCAGGTTTGTTTGTAAATACGGAGCCATGGTTGACTGATGTTTTTAAAACCTTCCTTCATGGTGCTACTGGCTATTATTATTGGTTTATAATTGTTTTGTGATTTTCTGTAAATAATAACATAATAGGTAGATAGCTTAATGTCTGTATAAAAAGAAAGCATCGTAAACATTTCTGAAAAAAAAATGCCATCACTTTCTTTATAAATAAAGCAGACAAGCCGGCTATAAAACATTTATTTTTTATGTTGTGAAATAAAAGTAGCGTGCAAATAAAAACGTAACAACGTAAAATTTACAATTTTTATTCAGTTGATTTGCCCATATTTCCTGTACAAGTATTTTTGTACCATGTAAATCCGAAAACATACCTTGCGTGACATCAGAGAACGTCAAATTTTGGCTTTGGTGAGTTTCCCAAAAATTATGGCGAAAGCATCAACAACAACTTAACCTCAATTTAAATTTGCTAGTTAAGTTCATTTGCATTGTGTTTTACCCATTATCCAGCACTCATGGTTATGTTCGAAACTATGTAACCTCAAAATGACAAAAACACGTGTAATTAATACGGTTTTTGATATCACCCGTTTTCGAGTGAAATATTTCAAAATAAGACGCAAAGTATTTACAATAATAAAACAATATTATCTGACTAGCTTTTTCGTAAGATGTGATTATTATTCGGTTAATTCGAACGTAGAAGTAAAAAAAAAACTGAAATAACTTTTATAACCCTATTTTTCATAGGTATAAAGATACGTAGAAACATTGCAACAAAACTTACAGAAATGCTTTTTAGCCATATTTTTTTAGAAATACTAATAGGTCACTTTCTACAACTATCATTTATACAATAATTATTTATGAATTACATTGAAGGTTTTACATGGAACTCCATTGTTCAGTTACTGTAATTTCCCCAAAGGCTAAGTACCTGCAACTATATACTAATACATACTCTACATTCTCCACCCAATGTCGTTTTTTCTTTAACAAAAAAACGAAGACATTACAATGGCAAAACTTGAAAATTAAATGACCTGCTCCAAGACCAAGATAGTTCTCTTTCATATATTACAACTTTCGATTCAGAGGGCTTGGTTTTCTTGAAATATAAACTAATGCCACCATAATCGTCTTTCATTAAGTTTGTCAAAGTTTCGAAACCTAAATATCAAACTAAGAGGGATTGCGGACACTGAGAGTTGAAGTTGTCTTCGAAACTCTGTGTTATTAGACACAATTATATAAGGTTTAGTGGCCAGAGCGGTAACAAAGTAATTGACGTTGAAAATCAGGCTTATTTGCTTACGAATTTCGTGTTGCTTGAGCTCAAGCACTTTGAATAATAAAGTACTAAACCATGGTTAGAACTATGAATCAATTAAATTCCAATATTGGATTTCGGATGAACTAATGGTGTGTTTAATATACCAAAATGCTGATTTGTTAAACAAGAACAAAATATATTTACCAAATATTGTAAGTTTTTCAAAAATCCCGTACATTGACACAAAGAGTGCAAAAAAGAAAAGATTTAAAGTTTGTAAAGTAGGAACAAAATTAAAACAAAAGATTTTCAGTTGCGTTTTGGATGGTGTGGAGTTTATTAGTAGATTTGACCGGTAATGTTTATTACGTTTCTTTCTGTTTTCTATCACAGACCATCAGGACTGACAATAAAGGATGCATACACCTGAAAGTGAATAGGACAGAGTTAAAGGGTGTATATATAGAACAAGAAATTTAAGATAATAAATTTCCAAACATGAAAAGAAACCTTTAGGGTGATATCACCCTAAGGTGAGAGACTTAGCAGCGCAGAAAAATAAAGCGCATTTTAAATTTCGCAGCTCACTTAATTACAGAAATCTTTTAAGAAAAAAAAAGGAAAAAGGACTTATTCGAAGCACACAATAAAATATCAGCAATGCTGCAAAACAAAAAAAAAACGTCAGTGAAGATGTATAAATACCAAATAGTAAACTTAGAAACTAAGAGGAGTATTTTAGAAAGCTATATATTACACACCAACAGAGGAACAACCGATCAACCACCGTAATGTGACTAACATATACGAAAAAGGGATATAAGAAGCAACAGGTAAACTTAAAAATAGCAAAGCCCCTGAAGTACCATGTACTCCCCAAATACTCAATAGTATTCTCAATACGTTAACCATTTCGTCAGAAAGGCACAAAAGCATAGCTAGAACAATTTTCAAGAAATGAGATAAAACCATTTCTTGTAACTGCAGAAGTATCACTCTACAATACTCTGCTATAAAACTTATTACTAGCAATCAAAAAACCATACACTAGTTAGGTATTCCTAATACGAAATAATACAGGTCAAATACTAAGGCACTGTTTACCTTAAAACAAATTAAGAAACGGGCGATAGCATACGATAAAGCGGTTTAAAATTACATGTGTTTCATTTACTGAAATAAAGTATTCGATGAAGTAAAACTAGAAAAAAAATTCATGTCCCCTAAATAAAAGAAAATTTAAAAAACAACCGAAGAAATAAAAAAAAGTAATATTATATAAAATCATGAATTCAAATTCACGGCGCTTGTTAATTGGTTGCAATCCAAGAACAGGTCATCTCAAAAATCGGAGACCTAAGTAAGGGACCAGTGTCGGAAATGAGATTAAACTACATGCCCCCCGGCTACCATTATGACCATCCCTTTGAGGTGGTAATCTAGGATCGAAGAGTGTGGTCGGATGGCGGGGTGTCTTTCCTTCGTAAGGCGTTGATCTAGTTTACACACGAATGAAAGACTGACGAAGAAACTGGGGCTGGGGTTTATGGAAAGCGACCAAGGAGAAATTTGAACTTCTCACTTGGCTCTTTCCCCACTGTCTTTCAAGCAGAAATTTTCGTCATAATGCAATGTGTGCGTGAAAAAAGAGGAAAAGCTTATGTAGGTTAGCGCATCTACATCTGCTCAGACTGCCAGGCACTTCAGTGTCCAAAGGTAATAATTAGACTAGTGTTGGAATACCTAGACAAACTATGGCTGCTGGCTGAACGGAACACTGCCAAGTTGTTGTGGGTTCCAGGCCATATTGGCGTCGAACATAATGAAGAAGCTGATGAGCTCGCAAGAATAGGCTCATCAGAGGCCCTTGTCGGACCAGAGCTCGTCCTTAGAGTATCTGAGTATGCAGTACGACACTGGGTAAACAAATGGGTCAACAAAGGTTCACTGGCAAAGTAGGCAGGGACATACTCACAACAAAACCTTTATTAAGGAAACTGATGCTGTACTTGCTGGAGATTTGTTCCTTTGAGCAGAAATCAGTTAAAAGCAATTACAGCTATCCCTACAGGACACATGGCTGTCAAGGACCACATGAGTAAGTTAAAGGTACACGCTGGAGACCTAACATGCAGATTCTGCGGCACGGAAAATGAGACAGCTGTACATATTGTGTGCTGCTGTGAGGCACTGGATCGCAAAAGGCCATTTGTTCCTGGGGCTACCGAAGATCGACTCAGAGGAGGTTCTTCCTGTTCTAGATCTGAGCAAATTTGCCAAGCTTAAACTGGCAGTCAGACACTACCATCTGGCGCCGGGCTATCGGTGTCCGTAAAAGGATTTTTCACCTCCATCTTCTTGCTGATTTATAGTATTAAGTTTAATACATTTATCTTTAAAGAGATCCAAAGACCTTAAGAGAAACCTTACCATAATGGGCAATATATTAGAGAGAGATGAACAACGGCCCTCTGCAGTAGCAAGTATACTAAAAATGCCTCTACTGCCCTTCACAAGCATGAACAAATAACAAAATATGAGTTTAATTTCAGTGCAACCGAGATTTTAGCACAAGATATAATTATCGTAAATTGACATTTAAAGAAATAATAGAAATAAAAAAGGAGAATGAAGCAGTTAACGATAAAAAAGATATTTGTGGTTTAAGCCAAATATATTTCAACCTAATTAAATAATCAGAGAGCATTTAAAATTGAAAAATCTTATTTTCCCTGTATATATTTTAAAAAGAAAATAAACTTGCCTCTGTATATCTATAAAAATATTATTTGCTTCATAGCTAGCTAAACATCAGATAAATTCTAGCGTTTTTATTACTAAAAAAAAAATTGATAACCGAAACACTTCAAACACGATCAGTCTAATATCATTTACAACACAACATGTAAATTGCTTTTCCAAGGTGCGTACCATAAAATTAAGTATTAAATGTTTGTTTTAAATTTGCGTCCTTAAATATGTGTGTTTTGTCAAAACTAAACATTTTATTTTACCAAAAATTAGCATATGTAATATTATTAATGTAACAATTTTAAGTTTTTAAACCTTTTAATGTTTCTAGTATGTATATAGTGTTTGCGTCTATGTATATATTTTTCCTGTGTTTTTTGTTTTAATGAAAAAAATACTTTTTTAGAAATCAAGCAAACTAAAATAAAGTCTTGAGAAAGCTCAACACAATGAGCGAAACGTTCACTTGATATAAAAAATTGTGTTTTACTATTAAGCTAGCCCCAAGAAAATAAGGTTTCCATATATATATATATATATATATATATATATATATATATATATATATATATATATATATATATATATATATATATATATATATATATATATATATATATATATATATATATATATATATATATATATATATATATATATATATATATATATATATATATGTCCTCAGGTGTCTTTAAAGATAAAGGTAACAAGCATTAATAAATACTTAAAACCCACTTTTATATATTACGTCTTATTAACTCTCTTACTTTTAAAAATATTCGACAGTTTCCATATATACAATAATTTACACTTTTCACTTTTGACCAAAGCGAACTACAATTTGACGTTTACTTCTTTTGTGCTTTTCCAGCCATTAATTTACAGGAAATTTACGAAATCTGAAAATATAACTTTATCTAAAAATGCAGACAATTCCAGTGAGTTAAAGGTAAAATGCTTTATTTTGTATTCTGGAAGCATTCATACCGCTTGCTTTATTAATGTGGTTCCACCGAACAAAGTGAAGTTCTAAAAGATTTAGTAGCTAGAAAGTTTTATAGCTAAGAAAGAATAACGCTGTTTTCGAAAACAGAAACAATTCTTTAGATATATGGAAAAAATATAAATGTACTAACAGATTTTGTTTAAATAATTACTTTTTTTCTCAAAAGGAATGTTCTTATGACGAAGATATTCCGTTGTTCAATAAATTTTCGGTTTATAGAGCAGATTAATCTATATATTTGAAACCTAAATTACTTAACTTAATTAGTTGTGCTTACCTAACAGTGACTGCGTAAGGTTTCCACGTGTGACGAAGACAGTAACCCATATATCTATTGAAATTGTTAGTATGTTTATAAAAGTCAATAGATTCTCTAAATTTCGGTTTATGGAATCTTGAGACCGAGAGAAGATTTTTGTTTTATTTTGCCGTTGTGTCCAATAGAGTTTCAAACTAGAGCTACATCAGATTGTACAAGCTCTGTCAAATACATCGTTCATGTTTCTTAATCTTAGTGAATATGGGTCACTACCAGAACAAGGAATTTCATAGGATATTAGGAAAAGTACTAGATACTACACCTACTACATTTGATACTTGAACTTTATTTTATCTTAGCAGAGCCACACTTGCGCTGCGGAATATATTTTTTTTGCACATTTTTACACGTCTATGCAAACACAGAAAGCGGATAAGGGTCCTACTGACTACCGATATTCCCAACTCACTATCTTAATCGAATAAAAGTTACGCTAGAAAAAAATTAACAACTCTCAATCCTAAATTAAAATATAAGAAATTATTTTAACTTCAGCCCTGTATCATCTAAAGCTTTTTTTTGTGCGAAAGAAATAAATACAATAAAGAGAAAAAGAGCAAATTTTTCGTCTTTTATCTGTCATTTTTTATAGGTAGGCCTTGTCGACGTGGCATCTGGATAAATATTTTGATGCGACAGAATTATTAACTCGGCATGAGTATAGAAATTTGTAAATACCTCCTCAAATGCTTTTAGGGGGGGGGCAAAAATAGATACAAATTAAAAGTAGAACAAATTTCTCTAATCCTGCCTATATTTTGTAAAGTCATCACATATAATGTATGCTGAATTATGCTTATCAAATGAACGTAATAATAATAAACATGTGGGCTGTATTAAACATGTCACGGTCTTTTGGTATACCAAAGGTTCAGAAGTAGTTTTATTTTTATTTTTTTGGTTTATGCGTGATACCAGGTATACATATGAAGTGCAGCTTATTTTAACAACAATATATTTTGTGGTTATTTTTCCTATGATAATAGATAGGTTGGTTGAAATTTTAGTCACCGGGAAATCATTTAATTTTTAGCATTAATTACTACATATACCTATAAAGGTCGCGGACTTTGATATTTTTTAAAACTCTTGCGGGCTTATATGCTTATGAAACAAAGGAATCTGGTGTTATTATATTTAATAGAAATTTTTCTGTGAGCAGGTAAGAAATTAACAATTTTCATCCGCTTTTTCCTAAAATATTTTGTTGTCAGTAGTGTAAATGCCAAATTTATTAGTTAAATGTGTTTTACAACAAAGCGTCAAAAAAGTCTTGAAATTTTAAATTTCAATTTTCTAAATACTAAGCCGCGTGTGCATTTATTTTTTCACCGGGACTCTTCATATATAAAGCCTCTTATGGCTCTGTTAAAAAAAAACAAACTATATCAAAACAATAAAACATAACTTCTATTGTAAATATTCATTAGACAAAAATTATCGCCAATAAAAGGTGGAAAGTAAAGAACACATTTATTACCTCATCAAGATAAAAAACGAATGCTTAAATGACTAGCAAATAATCGTACAAATAAAATGCCTTTAATATAAAAAGAAAACGCAGTAAGAAGATTATAATGAGGATAATTATCCAGTTGCTTAGATAACTCACATCAAAGCAGCTTATTATTTTAGAAATAACAAGTATGTAGGTGTAAGGACATTTCAAAATTAATGTGCTGCATTTGCGACTCTCACTTATACAGGTAAGAAGGGGTTTAATATAAAATTAATATGATGTTATTATTAAAGTACATGTTTACGGAGTATTACATATTCTCTTTTATTAGTTTCACATTTCCATAACAACTCAATCACCGCCTCAAGTAATGTTCTGTGTTGAGGATGAAATCATTTAATATTATCAAGATTCGTTGAGTTTTTTTTTACCTACTAAATCACATTTCATGCCCATATACATATTAAAGCACTCCAAAATTATCGCGAACATTCCCTTAGAGAAATAAACTATTGGACATATCAAGTGGATCAGTTTTTCCCAAAATTTATTACATCTTGACTTTCAAACGAAGAAATCGGTGAATTCCTTTACCTGGAACTTCCCTCGTTATAAATTGTTACTTTTATTGGGAAAAGTGAGGTGTGATCCAAGTTAATTCAGTACATAGTCACAATATATATGTGTTACAAATACTGTCTCTTCATTTTTATTGGGCGTCATTTTGTTCCATCATATTGGATTCCTACCAATATTTTCACCATTTCCTTTCTACCTATACCACACTTGACTTTTGGGCATAATTTAAAATAAATTCAATAGGTATCCCATATTTACATTTAATTTCGATACAAAATTTAAAATCAATTGTACAAGATTTTTTTGCGTTGATTTTTTAAAATATTTTTTTGTTTCGCCATCTTAAATTGAAACCCATATTATCAGTCTTTACCTACTCTGTTGGTCCGAATATATCCCAGATATTAAGTTTCTGAATGGTTTTCGTATATATATATATATATATATATATATATATATATATATATATATATATATATATATATATATATATATATATATATATATATATATATATATAGCCACTGCGACATTGCGTCAGACCGGAATTTCTCACGAAATTGTCAGAAAGGCTATTAAATTGCATAATATCATACGAATAAGATTTAAATTTTGTGCGAACTTCAGATAGAAGAATAGAATTTTGCGAAATTATATCTACACTCTACGCCGATCCAAAAAATATACTGCCAAATATTTGCTTCAGTGATGAACGCATATTTTTATTAAATGGAAATGTCAATAGACAAAACTGTCGCTATTGAAGGCCATATACACTAACACACAGTATCCACAAAAAGTGAATGTTTGGGCGGGTATTCTGTGAAACGCCATAATTGACCCTTAATTTATGCAGGGAAATTTAACTGGCAACCTATACCTTAACATCCTTGAAGAGGTGATCGATCCTTTGATAGCTATAGAACCAAAGTGATGATTCGGGTAATTTTATTGTACAAGAAAATATGCTACGTTTTCTATAAGATGAGGCCCCACCCCATTAATACCTTCCCTTGCAACAATGGTTGAATGGCTAATTTCTCAACAAATGGACTGGCAGAAGGGGAGCAATCGAGTGTCCAGCAAAATTACCGGATTTAATTTCACTCGAGTTCTTTCTTTGGGCACATCTTGAATCTGTTGTGTATAACACAAAGTCTGATTCTAGTGAAGAAACTAAAAGGCGAAAAGCAGCGTGCAGATTATTCCAACAGAAGTATTTTGAAATGTTAGAGAAGAATTTAAAACCAAATTTTATCCTTGTATTGATCAAAACGGACGACACTTCCAACAATTCATTAAATAAGTTAAACCTACCACCAGTGCCTACAGAATAATGTCCCTAAAATGTGACTAAAAGTTAAGTGGGTAAATGCCTTATTGAGATTATTACTAACAACGTGCGGTACAATATTTTCTTACTACATCATTTTAATATTTTAGGGATTGACCTTGCCCTCGCTAGGGAGTTGAGCGGAAGGTGTGGAAATAGTTAATACATTTTTTGATCTTGAAAATATATCGATATTTATTGATTGCGCTTTTTTAATATTAGCTAGCATAATGGCATTTGCAATTGATACAGTATATGTTTATTTTATTAGGGACGTTAAAAATTTTAATCTAGGCTTAGGCCTGAAGATGTTTGAAGCTGACCTTATAATAAAATTTCGTCTTTACTATTTCCACACCTTCCGCTCAACTCCCTAGCGAGGGCAAGGTCAATCCCTAAAATATTAAAATGATGTAGTAAGAAAATATTGTACCGCACGTTGTTAGTAATAATCTCAATAAGGCATTTACCCACTTAACTTTTAGTCACATTTTAGGGACATTATTCTGTAGGCACTGGTGGTAGGTTTAACTTATTTAATGAATTGTTGGAAGTGTCGTCCATTTTGATCAACACAAGGATAAAATTTGGTTTTAAATTCTTCTCTAACATTTCAAAATACTTCTGTTGGAATAATCTGCACGCTGCTTTTCGCCTTTTAGTTTCTTCACTAGAATCAGACTTTGTGTTGTACACAACAGATTCAAGATGTGCCCAAACAAAGAACTCGAGTGAAATTAAATTCGGTAATTTTGCTGGACACTCGATTGCTCCCCTTCTGCCAGTCCATTTGTTGAGAAATTAGCCATTCAACCATTGTTGCAAGGGAAGGTATTATAGGGGTGGGGCCTCATCTTATAGAAAACGTAGCATATTTTCTTGTACAATAAAATTACCCGAATCATCACTTTGGTTCTATAGCTATCAAAGGATCGATCACCTCTTCAAGGATGTTAAGGTATAGGTTGCCAGTTAAATTTCCCTGCATAAATTAAGGGCCAGTTATGGCGTTTCACAGAATACCCGCCCAAAAATTCACTTTTTGTGGATACTGTGTATTAGTGTGTATGGCCTTCAATAGCGACAGTTTTGTCTATTGACATTTCCATTTAATAAAAATGTGCGTTCATCACTGAAGCAAATATTTGGCAGTATATTTTTTGGATCGGCGTAGAGTGTAGATATAATTTCGCAAAATTCTATTCTTCTATCGAACTCGTCTTCATGAAGTTCGCACAAAATTTAAATCTTATTCGGATGATATTTATGCAATTTAATAGCCTTTCTGACAATTTCGTGAGAAATTCCGGTCTGACGTAATGTCGCAGTGGCTACTGCTACAATGGTACCTCAAACCTCAATTTTGCATTTATTACTGAACCAGTTTCTAAAAAGTTCTCAACTAAATTCAGAACGAATCTATGACTTACTACACGATTCGAGTTCCTTTCATTAAAAATATTTTTTTTCTCATATTTATTTACTAGTGATGTTAAATCTTACCGTTAAGACTCTATTTACGATCAAAGTTTGTACGATTAAGTCTGGAATCATCATGTGTTAATAGCTTGTTAATTTTTTTGATATAAAATTTATAGTTTTAATTTAAGAGTCCAGAGAGGTACAGCGAGTTTATATACCAGGGTCAAGGGAATTGTAAATTAAATGCCGAAAAATTTTTAATAAATTTTTAGATTAAAACATTGTTTTAAACTGCAAGCTAACTTGTAGGTAAGCTACAAACAACGAAAAATAACCAGTGAAACTTCTATAATAAAGTAGTAAACTAAGCCAATGTCGCCATTTTAATTAAAATAAAATACTAATGTTTCCGTGCTTCTTAGTTTTATCTCCAACAGTAAACTGGCCATTATATTGTAGCGTAGCGCTGAAAATGACCGCAGCAAGGACATAAAATAGGGGAATGTGATGTCAAGGCAAATGACTATATATAAACTTACTTAATAATACGCAATAAAACGGAAATAAAAAGTTAACACAAAAACTACAAGTCGTGTTAAAATCGTGTTAGAATTATTGGTAATGCGAACTATTCTGATACTGGCATGACTAATCACACATAATTATGATATGATAGGTCGATAGGAGTTAGTAAACATGGAGCGTTACACTATAGAACAACCGTTCTGATGGTTAAACATTATTATCAAAATGGTGAATGTTTAATTGCCACGATTCGTAAAGTGCGTCCAATTTTCGGTCGAGATAATGTTCCTAACCCATCTGCTGTGAAAGGAAAATAATTGAAAAAATTTATAAGAACTGATTCGGTTAGTGATGTGAAAGTCACGACACGAGCTCCTAGAGGTCGTTCAGAACAAAATATCACGACAGTTCATGAAAATATGGCTGATAATCCAGGGACTTCGATTTGTCATCGTGCACAACAATTGTACATTACAACATATACTCATCATCGTATTCTCAGAAAAGATTTGCATCTCCATGCCTGCAAAGTCCAATTGACACACCAAGTTCTGCCAACAGACTATGCACAGCGAAGAGAAATCACAAATTGGATCCTTGAAAAACAAGAAGTACATGTGGATTTTGGACAGAAAATCTTTTTCAGTGATGAGGCCTATTTTCATCTCGATGGCTTCATTAACAGGCAACACTGCCGCATTTGGGGATCAGAAAATCCACGAATAATTCATTCAGAGAGCAATACATCCCCAAAGTGTCACTGTTTGGGCCGTTTTTCTTCGAAGACGAGCAAGGTAATGCAGTAACGGTGAATAGCGAACGTTATCGTGCTATGATAACTCAAGTTTTTGTGCCTCATTTGGAAGATATTGCCGTCGACGATAAGTGGTTTCAACAGGACGGCGCCACTTGCCATACCGCCCGTGTCTGGTGACCAGAATTTGCCACCACGCTCTTGCGATTTAACACCTTTGGACTTTTGGCTATGGGTTATTTGAAATCACAGGTTTATGCTAACAAGCACACCACCACTGAAGCACTGAAGGCCGAAATTAGACGCGGCATTGCCGAAATACCGCCCCATGTATGCGATACAGTTCTTGAAAATTTTGCCAATACGCTTGCTTTAACTTCATTTATAAGGAGGGGATAACTGACAAGCAATGCAGTATATAGATCACCTGAATTTATTTCATGCATGTGTAGAAAATATATATAAAATTATTGCCATATAACCATATGGAAAATAATTGGTTACGATTAAAGTTCCAGGTAAAGGCTAAAGGCCAATTAACCGAATTTTAATTTTCTTTTTATTTATGAGAAATTATTTTGCATATATTTTAAACTCAAACTAAAAAGCCATTGTTGTCAAAATATAAATATACCGTTTTTGCTAGATTTGTTGCTATGTTACCAAGCCGAAAATGACCGTTCTCTTAAATAGTCTTCCCGCACAAACGCTAATTACAATTTATAAAAATACCTACATTTTATCCGTTTATATATCTAACAAGTATGAGCATTAGGTGGCAAAGAAAGTTCCGTTCAGTGTTAATGAGATACAGGCCATAGCCTGTATCACTTTGACATGCAAAGTATTCTCTTCTATGTTTAGATTCAGGAATTTGGCATTATGCCCGTAGTGTTCAGAATGATTGCTTTCTGAAGAAGCATGAATATATTCTTAGATAATCCCACATCTTGTAGATTCTGGTACAGGCTTTTGGGTTAGTAGTGGACAAAACCATGTATATGTTTCAAGCCTCCACATTTTTTTAACTTCGTCTCGAAGCTCCTGATATTTTTGCTTCTTATATGTGTATATGATGAAGTGTTTCAGGCTTATTCCCGCACAACCGACATTTATCGTCTCGCACATTGGGCTCTTCGATGATATGTTTCGTACAATCTTTTGTATAGATCACTTGTTCCTGTATTGTAACCCCTCCCGTTTCAGGAAGCAGCTCCACATTTATCAACTATGCGTTCGACGCAACTTTGTCTACATACATCTGGTCGGTATTATGAGGATGTCTACAGCTGCTTGTAGTGGTGAAGATTCTTTTCTTCCATGAAAATGTTTACGCGTTATGCTAATTTGTCCACTTTGTAGATTCTGGATATCTATAAGGCCTCTTCCGCCATATTTTCTAGGTAACGTCATTCTGAGAGAGCTAGCTTTAGGGCGGTATTTCCTCAATATGGTCAGTTCAACTCTGAATTTCCTCATGATATTCTCCAGATCACTGCAAGACCATTTGATAATCCCTAAATATTATGCTGCAAAACACCATATAATGAATTTAGTCATTTTGTGCATATTTCTGGAGTTATATTTTATGAAAAATATAGTATTTAACAATTGGTAACTTATAGACGAAAAATGAGTGCTACCTACCGAAAAGTGGTTCACTCATATATTTGTGTGTATTGCGATTATTAAAAAATATAATATTTATAACGCATAATTCAAATTTGTCAAATTTAGTAAAAGTGTCAGTTAACAAGAGCCTAAATATAAACTTTTCTTCTAGTTTGTATCAACTAAATTCCTTTAATTGAAAACCCACATTTTTTTTCTACACGTAACAGCTACTTTAACAAAATATTACTTTACATTTAAAAGTGAAGTGACTATAAACATCACTGGGAAAATCTCTAGTTTTCCAACTTTGACCACAAGCAGTGCATGATGTCTGGTGAGGACTAGAACTGCCAATATATTTAAGGTTTTGAAAATGTTCTTGCTTTTTAGGTCTGTTACACATGCTGTCCTTATACTCGTCATGAATTCTCGAGTTAGGGCTGATTTTATTTTATTATGTTCAATATTTCTTCCTTGCTCACAACTCTAGTATTTGTAGTGGTCTTCCTCATGCATGGCTTCAATCATGGCATCATTTTCGAGACTTCCTTGTTCTCGTACTTTCGCCTATTTAAGTTTATGACCTTGCACTTGTCCAGCCCCATTCGGATGTTTCTTGAAAACTGTTCCACAAGTGGAATGACCTGACTGAGAGTCTCGGGTGACGGCGCATATAGTTAGAGATCGTCCATATAGAGTTGGTAAGACACAATATTGCTTTCACCATCTGTGTTCAGTTTGTATCCTTTCTTTATAGTGTATCTGCCCTACACAGAATTCGCTAGTCTATGGCAGCCTGATATGCTCTAAAAGGAACCAAAATCGCGATCGTTATTCAACTATAATGGATCATTGTATCTACGGCATTGCCGATATGTCAAAATAAAACTACCAAAAAGTTCTTTTTAAATTATAATATTCTAATATATTCTGGGATTACGTAATCTCAGACCTCATTAAATTTTAGAAGGAAAACGCAGAGAAATATTCTCTTAAAATTAAAATTAAATTGGAAACGTGAAATTGTGGGTGGAAATATAATTTAGCTTAGGTGCAGTTCTACAATATTTCAAACAGAATCGTGTCTGTTTTAAAATCTTAAAACATATAGAGTAAATATTAGACTTAGAAAAATGCATCCTTACCCGGATCGTTCTTGTAATTAATTCCACCGCACACAAATAACACAGTTTGTATTATGTGCCTATACTTATTTAGTCAGACATTAGTCAGGTTCTATGACATCATCTGTCCAAACCGATCAGAGTAGGACCGGGGGCAATCGCATATGTTCGTTTACGCAACGAATCAACGAAAAGGGATCTTCAAGCATACATATGTGTGCCAGAGTATAAGTTTATCCCCATGGTAAAAGTAAATCTGTGTAATGTGAAAATTGTTACGAGGAAAGTCTCTGGTAGAGTTCAATTTACCGGATTTATATATTATTTCTTGCCTTTTATTTTAAAATCTATATAACATTTTTATCTTACGTTCTTACGTGAATATGCAACTTATAATTTGTGACAAAACATCTAACAGAACAATCATTCAGATTAAAAGGAGAAGACATTTTTTATACTATTCCTTTGGAACACAGTTTTCATGATCACTGAGTCTTGATATACGCTAACAGATATTATTTACAAAATTCGGTATTAATTTTAAATAGGTGAAACCTCTAGGCCAATAGCCAAGTGAATGAAAGGACACCAAACTTACATTCCAAACAGAGAATTTCAACAAATCAAATATTTACTAGTTATTAAGCGTATTTATTCGATAACAACAACAAAAATGTATTGGAATACTTCTAGTATATTAGCAAAGGAACGATTGTGTAGCATCTTGTTTAATTAATTTTAATAACAAATGGTAGAATTTTTGCTAAATACTGATATAGAAGAAGAACAACTTAAAATTTAATAAGTCAAAACGAACGTACTGTAGTAGCACATCATTTTTTATCTTATTTAAACAATAAAAATAATTTCTTTAAATTAACATTGAAATTGACATTGTGTTAGAAATTTGCTGGGTTCGATGAAATTTCTGATTCCAGCACGCCGCGCCGCGGGTACCATTTTTAAACGAAGTCACACTATACTGTTTCTTTTAATTTCCTATTTGAACTGCACCCAGAAAAGTAATTCCATGCTTTTTTCTAGATTTTATAATAAAATTAGTAAGCCGTTTTGTTTTATTTTCCATTTTTGCAAATTACACGGATTGGTAAAAAGAGGTATGCAAAAATTGAAAAAGTGTTGACGTTTCTCATTTTCTCATTGATCTTCTTTTGCATCAGAAATATATATATTTTTTAAATATTTTAAGTTTTAAACTCTAATTAGCTACTGTCTTGCTTGACACGCGCACAATTAGAAGAAATCGCTTTATAGAAAATAATCGTGATTTATTTTAACTGCATTCACATAACTTCTATTGTAAATATTCATTAGACAAAAATTATCGCCCATAAAAGGTGGAAAGTAAAGAACACATTTATTACCTCATCAAGATAAAAACGAATGCTTAAATGACTAGCAAATAATCGTACAAATAAAATGCCTTTAATATAAAAAGAAAACGCAGTAAGAAGATTATAATGAGGATAATTATCCAGTTGCTTAGATAACTCACATCAAAGCAGCTTGTTATTTTAGAAATAACAAGTATGTAGGTGTAAGGACATTTCAAAATTAATGTGCTGCATTTGCGACTCTCACTTATACAGGTAAGAAGGGGTTTAATATAAAATTAATAGGATGTTATTATTAAAGTACATGTTTACGGAGTATTACATATTCTCTTTTATTAGTTTCACATTTCCATAACAACTCAATCACCGCCTTAAGTAATGTTCTGTATCGAGGATGAAATCATTTAATATTATCAAGATTCGTTGAGTTTTTTTTACCTACTAAATTACATTTCATGCCCATATACATATTAAAGCACTCCAAAATTATCGCGAATATTCCCTTAGAGAAATAAACTGTTGGACATATCAAGTGGATCAGTTTTTCCCAAAATTTATTACATCTTGACTTTCAAACGAAGAAATCGGTGAATTCCTTTACCTGGAACTTCCCTCGTTATAAATTGTTACTTTTATTGGGAAAAGTGAGGTGTGATCCAAGTCAGTTCATTACATAGTCACATTATATATGTGTTACAAATACTGTCTCTTTGTTTTTATTGAGCGTCATTTTTGGATTTGGATTCCTACCAATATTTTTACCATTTCCTTTCTACCTATGCCACACTTGACTCTTGGGCATAATTTAAAATAAATTCATTAGGTATCCCATATTAACATTTAATTTCTTTACAAAATTGAAAATCAATTGAACAAGATTTTTTTTGCGTTGATTTTTTAAAATATTTTTTTGTTTCGCTATCTTAAATTAAAACCCATATTATCAGTCTTTATCTACTCCGTTGGTCCGAATATATCCCAGATATTAAGTTTCTGAATGGTTTTCGTAATATATATATATATATATATATATATATATATATATATATATATATATTTATCTACGCACATATATATAGGAGGCAACAATAGAGTAGCGAAACATTTAAAAACTTAATATCTGGGAAATATCTGCTGTCCAACGTAGTAGGTAAAGACTGAACATATGTGTTTCATGCAGGATATAGAATCTATATATGTGTCTTGAGGATGCAACAATAAAATTTCGAAACGTCGACGATTTCAAAAAAATCTTTTATTTTTTCACTAGATCCTAACTCCAAATAATACACCACTCTAACGTAAGACCAAGAGGGTTGTTAACTATAACCATTTAGAAATGTAATATCTGGGAAATATCTGCGGACAAACGGAATATGTAAAGACTGGTAATATGGGTTTCATGCTGGATATAGGGTAATACAGGGTAAATTAAGAAACAATGAACTCGAAATTTCGATCGATCCGAGAATCTTTATGGGCGAATTCAAAGTTTTGTTTTATGGGTTTGTTTAATCCACTAGATAATTGGAAAAAAGAAATCAAATTTTTGATATTTCTCATATTTTAGAAGATACGTTTTTTTTCTAATTTATTTTTATTTATTGGCTAGTAATTTTTACACGACGAAACAATTACATTTTTATTAATGCCCATATTCACTATATTTATTAAACTTAACCTAACCTCATCTAACCTAACCTAAATTTGGGATATTACCGATATAGTCCAATAGCAAGCATATCAAAAAAAATGGCTATATGCCTGAAAACCGAACGACTAAAAAGAAAATCAGCACTTTAACTGAGATAGTAGTAGATTTAATTATAATTGGTCAGGTCTTGGCCGACACAAGGTTTCTAAAAGTATGATGTTTCATATGACACAATGAAATTAGATTTTACTAATAATTTTAATTTTTGACGTTCCGTATTGTTGAAATATATATCGATATTTATTGATTGCGCTTTTTTAATATTGGCTAGCATAATGGCATTTGCAATTGATACAGTATATGTTTATTTTATTAGGGACGTTAAAAATTTTAACCTAGGCTTAGGCCTGAAGACGTTTGAAGCTGACCTTATAATAAAATTTCGTCTTAATCGTACTAAAGATCAAAAAATGTATTAACTATTTCCACACCTTCTGCTCAACTCTCTAGCGAGGGCAAGGTCAATCCTTAAAATATTAAAATGTTGTAGTAAGAAAATATTGTACCGCACGTTGTTAGTAATAATCTCAATAAGGCATTTACCCACTTAACTTTTAGTCACATTTTAGGGACATTATTCTGTAGGCACTGGTGTTAGGTTTAACTTATTTAATGAATTGTTGGAAGTGTTGTCCGTTTTGATCAACACAAGGATAAAATTTGGTTTTAAATTCTTCTCTAACATTTCAAAATACTTCTATTGGAATAATCTGCACGCTGCTATTCGCCTTTTAGTTTCATCACTAGAATCAGACTTCGTGTTGTACTCTCGTAACTCGAGTGAAATTAAATCCTGTAATTTTGCTGGACACTCGATTGCTCCCCTTCTGCCAGTCCATTTGTTGAGAAATTAGCCATTCAACCATTGTTGCATTGGAAGGTATTAATGAGGTGGGGCCTCATCTTATAGAAAAGGTAGCATATTTTCTTGTACAATAAAATTACCCGAATCATCACTTTAGTTCTATAGCTATCAAAGGATCGATCACCTCTTCAAGCATGTTAAGGTATAGGTTACCAGTTAAATTTCCCTGCATAAATTAAGGGCCAATTATGGGGTTTCACAGAATACCCGCCCAAACATTCACTTTTTGTGGATACTGTATATTAGTGTGTATGGCCTTCAATAGCGACGGTTTTGTCTATTGACATTGCTATTTAATAAAAATGTGCGTTCATCACTGAAGCAAATATTTGGTAGTACATTTTTTGGATCGGCGTGTGTAGATATAATTTCGCAAAATTCTATTCTTCTATCGAAGTCGTCTTCATGAAGTTCGCATAAAATTTAAATCTTATTCGGATGATATTTATGCAATTTAATAGCCTTTCTGACAATTTCGTGAGAAATTCCGGTCTGACGTAATGTCGCAGTGGCTTTTCGCGTTCCTTTCATTAAAAATATTTTTTTACATATTTATTTACTAGTGATTTTAAATCTTACCGGTAAGACTCTATTTACGATCAAAGTTTGTACGATTAAGTCATGTGTAAATAGCTATTCTATAATAATGTATTAAATTTTTTTTATATAAAATTTATATTTTTAATTTAAAAGTCCAGAGAGGTACAGCGAGTTTATATATCAAGGTCAAGGGAATTGTAAATTAAACGCCGCAAAATTTTTAATACATTTTTACGATCATTACAGATTAAAACACTGTTTTAAACTGCTAGGTAACTTGTAGGTAAACTACAAACAACGGAAAATAACCAGTGAAACTTCTATAATAAAGTAGTAAACTAAGCCAATGTCGCCATTTTAATTAAAATAAAATACTAATGTTTCCGTGCTTCTTAGTTTTATCTCCAACAGTAAACTGGCCATTATATTGTAGCGCAGCGCTGAAAATGACCGCAGCAAGGACATAAAATAGGGGAATGTGATGTCAGGGCAAATGACTATATATAAACTTACTTAATAATAGGCAATAAAACGGAAATAAAAAATTAACACAAAAAGTACAAGTCATGTTAAAATCGTGTTAGAATTATTGGTAATGCGAACCATTTTGATACTGGCAGGGCTAATCACACATAATTATGATATGATAGGTCGATAGGAGTTAGTAAACATGGAGCGTTACACTATAGAACAACCGTTCTGATGGTTAAACATAATATCAAAATGGTGAAAGTTTAATTGTCACGATTCGTAAAGTGCGTCCAATTTTCGGTCGAGATAATGTTCCTAACCCATCTGCTGTGAAAGAAAAATAATTGAAAAAATTCAGAAGAACTGGTTCGGTTAGTGATGTGAAAGTCACGACACGAGCTCCTAGAGGTCGTTCAGAACAAAATATCACGACAGTTCATGAAAATATGGCTGATAATCCAGGGACTTCAATTTGTCATCGTGCACAACAATTGTACATTACAACATATACTCATCATCGTATTCTCAGAAAAGATTTGCATCTCCATGCCTGCAAAGTCCAATTGACACACCAAGTTCTGCCAACAGACTATGCACAGCGAAGAGAAATCACAAATTGGATCTTTGAAAAACAAGAAGTACATGTGGATTTTGGACAGAAAATCATTTTCAGTGATGAGGCCTATTTTCATCTCGATGGCTTCGTTAACAGGCAACACTGCCGCATTTGGGGATCAGAAAATCCACGAATAATTCATTCAGAGAGCAATACATCCCCAAAGTGTCACTGTTTGGGCCGTTTTTCTTCGAAGACGAGCAAGGTAATGCAGTAACGGTGAATAGCGAACGTTATCGTGCTATGATAACTCAAGTTTTTGTGCCTCATTTGGAAGATATTGCCGTCGATGATAAGTGGTTTCAACAGGACGGCGCCACTTGCCATACCGCCCGTGTCTGGTGACCAGAATTTGCCATCACGCTCTTGCGATTTAACACCTTTGGACTTTTGGCTGTGGGTTATTTGAAATCACAGGTTTATGCTAACAAGCACACCACCACTGAAGCACTGAAGGCCGAAATTAGACGCGGTATTGCCGAAATACCGCCCCATGTATGCGATACAGTTGTTGAAAATTTTGCCAATACGCTTGCTTTAACTTCATTTATAAGAAGGGGATAACTGACAAGCAATGGAGTATATAGATCACCTGAATTTATTTCATGCATGTGTAGAAAATATATATAAAATTATTGCCATATAACCATATGGAAAATAATTGGAGGATGTCTCCCATGCAGTGGCTTAATTCGCCACTCTGCATTCTTCTCAGCGTTATTTGTTATTTTTTCGTTTCTTTGGTGTGACTCAGGTTAAGTGGAGTGTAATCCTGGTCGGAAAAACAGACAGCTGCTTATAGTGGTGAAGATTCTTTTCTTCCATCGAAATATTTACGCGTTATGCTAATTTGTCCACTTTGTAAATTCTGGATATCTATAAGGCCTCTTCCGCCATATTTTCTAGGTAACGTCATTCTGAGAGAGCTAGCTTTAGGGCGGTATTTCCTCAGTATGGTCAGCTCAACTCTGAATTTCCTCATGATATTCTCTAGATCAGTGCAAGACCATTTGATAATCCCTAAATATTTTGCTGCAAAACACCATATAATGGATGTAGTCATTTTGTGTATATTTCTGAAAAATATAGTATTTAACAATTGGTAGCTTATACACGAACAATGAGTGCAACCTACCAAAAAGTGGTTCACCTCTATATTTGTGTGAGTTGCAATTATTAAAAAATATAATATTTATAACGCATAATTCAAATTTGTCAAATTTAGTAAAAGTATCAGTTATCAAGAGCCTAAATATACACTTTTCTTTTAGTTTATATCAATTAAATTCCTTTAATTGAAAACCCACATTTTTTTCTACACATAACAGTTACTTTAACAAAATATTACTTTACATTTAAAAGTGAAGTGATTATAAAGATTCCTGGGAAAATCTCTAGTTTTCGAACTCTGGCCACAAACAGTGCATGATGTCTGGTGAGGACTAGAACTGCCAATATATTTAAGGTTTTGAAAATGTTCTTGCTTTGTAGGTCTGTCACACATGCTGTCCTTAGACTCGTCATAAATTCTCGTGTTAGGGCTGATTTTATTTTATTATGTTCAATATTTCTTCCTGCTCATAACTGTGGTATTTGTAGTGGTCTTCCTCATGCATGGCTTCTATCATGGCATCATTTTCAAGACTCCTTTGTTGAAAACTCTTGAAAACTGCTCCACAAGTGAGATGAGCTGACTGAGAGCTTCGTGTGACGGCGCATATAGTTTGAGATTTTCCATATAGAGTTGGTGAGACACAACAAATAGTATACTTGCTTACTTGCTTACCCCATTTGCGTTCAGTTTGTACCCTTTCCTGGCTCTTTGTAGTTTTAGATAGAGAGTTGAGGGCGAGGCAGAACCGTAGCGGGCCCAATGGGTCACCCTGGAATATTCCTTCCTCTATCTATTTGTATAACCGGGTTGACTTCGGCTGCTTTATCAGATGTGCCTTGGGCAGATGTTCTTACGTTCTGCTGTGTCGTTATGGTTTCCTCATTGTTTACACATAGGATTGTTCTCCAGCTCTACATTGAGATTTGGAGGAGGTTTATTACTACTGGGTGTATTTTATACATTTTCAAAACATGGATTAACCACGTGTGTGGCACTAAATCTTATTCTTTCTGGTAATCATTGAAACAGCAAGACAGCTTTTTATCCTTTTTATGTGCGTGATTCAGTAAAACAGTCAATAGAATTTAATACCAATTCCGGTATTAGCCAGCGGATTATAAAGTTTCCGTGATCCCATTTTGAGATATTGCCCTACACGGGGCTCACTAGTCTACAGCGGCCTGATGAGCTCTAAAAAGAACTGACGGTGCCATTGGAAAACAAGCTCTAGATAGGGATCTATTACATTACTATGATGTTGGTAAAACATGAAATAAATTTTGAAAAGAAAGTCAGAAGTCAACAATGTATAACAATGACGGTCGTGGTATTAGCTAACAAAGTAATTGTTTCTGTGATTCCACTTTATGCGTCTGCCCTACACGGAATTCGCTGGTCTATGGAAGCCTGATGTGCTCTAAAAGGAGCCAAAATCGCGATCGTTATTCACCTATAATGGATCATTGTACCTACGGCATCGGCATGTCAAAATAAATCTACCAAAAAGTTCTTTTTAAATTATAATATTCTAATATATTCTGGGATTACGTAATCTCAGACCTCATTAAATTTTAGAAGGAAAACGGAGAGAAATATTCTCTTAAAATTAAAATTAAATTGGAAACGTGAAATTGTGGGTGGAAATATAATTTAGCTTAGGTGCAGTTCTACAATATTTCAAACAGAATCGTGTCTGTTTTAAAATCTTAAAACATATAGAGTAAATATTAGACTTAGAAAAATGTATCCTTACCCGGATCTTTCTTGTAATTAATTCCACCGCACACAAATAACACAGTTTGTATTATGTGCCTATACTTATTTAGTAATACCTTCATATAACATATTATATCTAGTTTTATCATTATGAGGAGAGTTCTCTTAAAATACTTTAATTATATTTTGCCAAAGTATACAAAACTTCTTACATATATAAGCTTAGATTAAATAGATACGAAGATGCATATCACCTATAGCAAATGTGTTGAGTGTTGTGACCCAAGGACAATCAGGAAAATCTTGAAGGGGACATAGCAGGTTTGTCTACAAAATTTATATTTAATACTACATAAACAGAGCAATTAATACATAACAGGTAAACATACAGGGTGATCATTTGAAAAATTCAATTTATCGGAATTCAAGATATTCTTCAAAAATCGCCAAAATAGGTCAGAAATGTTATGTAGAGGCAGAGGCATATTTTAAAGGAAGATTTCAGTAGACCCCTACAACCGCTGCCCCTCAGAACATCTCTATAAGATTTCCAACGAGAAGGCAAGTCTCATTTAAAAGGTATATAGATATTTTGATGCTAAAATCTAAAAGTGATACCTGCTTTGAAAACCTTTCAATTATTCAAAATTAATAGATTTATTGGCTTAAAGTGCTCTCTATTTTTGCAAAAAGTATATTTTTATGCACTATACTTAAACCTAACTTAAAAATTGTACACAACAGAATAATAATAATATGTTTTACTGTGTTAGTTTGACAGGCAAGATGTATCTAAAACTGTCTACATCTAAACATTAACAAACTGAATCAGAGATGTACTAGTCATACGCTTTGTCGATTTAAAATTATGCTGCAAAACACCATATAATGAATGTAGTCATTTTGTGCATATTTCTGGAGTTATATTTTATGAAAAATATAGTATTTAACAATTGGTAGCTTATACACGAAAAATGAGTGCTACCTACCAAAAAGTGGTTCACCCATATATTTCTGTGTATTGCAACTATTAAAAAATATAATATTTATAACGCATAATTCAAATTTGTCAAATTTAGTAAAAGTATCAGTTAACAATAGCCTAAATATACACTTTTCTTCTAGTTTATATCAATTAAATTATTTTAATTTAAAACTTACGTTTTTTTTTCTACACATAACAGTTACTTTAACAAAATATTACTTTACATTTAAAAGTGAAGTGACTGTAAACATCACTGGGAAAAACTCTAGTTTTCCAACTCTGACCACATGCAGTGCATGATTAAGCAGTAAATAGTATTTAATGGTTCACAAAAATTCTACACAGTAAAATCACACTAAAATACGACGCAAAGAAACTCGAGGAGAACAACGCTGACATTAGTCACATTCTATGACATCATCTGTCCAAACCGATCAGAGTAGAACCGGGGCAATCGCATATGTTCGTTTACATATATGTGCATACATATGTGTGCTAGAGTATAAGTTTATCCCCATGGTAAAAGTAAATCTGTGTAATGTAAAAATTGTTACGAGGAAAGTCTCTGGTAGAGTTCAATTTACCAGATTTATATATTATTTCTTGCCTTTTATTTAAAAATCTCTATAACATTTTTATCTTACGTTCTTACGTGAATATGCAACATATAATTTATGACAAAACATCTAACAGAACAATCATTCAGATTAAAAGGAGAAGACATTTTTTATACTATTCCTTTGGAACACAGTTATCATGATCACTGAGTCTTGACATACGCTAACAGATGTTATTTACAAAATTCGGTATCAATATAACACATTTTAAATAGATGAAACCTCTAGGCCAATAGCCAAGTGAATGAAAGAATACCAAACTTACAATACACAAATCAAATTTTTACTAGTTATCAAGCCTATCTATTCGATAACAACAACAAAAATGTATTGGAATACTTCTAGTATATTAGCAAATGAACGACTGTGTAGCATCATGATTAATTAAATTTAATAACAAATGGTAAAATTTTTGCTAAATACTGAGATAGAAGAAGAACAACTTAAAATTTAATAAGTCAAAACAAACGTACTGTAGTAACACATCATTTTTTATCTTATATATAATTTATATAATTATAAAAATAATTTCTTTAAATTAACGTTGAAATTGACATTGTGTTAGAAATTTGCTGGGTTCGATGAAATTTCTGATTCCGGCACGCCCCGGGTACCATTTTTAAACGAAGTCACACTATACTATTTCTTTTAATTGATTAAAATGTTTCTAGATTTCATTCTTAGGACTGAAAATGAGTAAACAATAAATAGTAATAATTTTATTAAGCAATTATTTTTTCGCTATGAAGCAGGATAGGCGAAACAAATTTCCTATTTGAACTGCTCCCAGAAGAGTAATTCAGTGCTTTTTTCTAGATTTTATAATAAAATTAGTAATCCGTTTTCTTTCCCATTTTTGCAAATTACACGGATTGGTAAAAAGAGGTGTGCAAAAATTAAAAAGTGTTGACGTTTCTCATTTTTTCATTTTACTTCTTTTGCATCAGAAATATATATATATTTTTTAAATACTTCTAGTTTTAAACTCTAATTAGCTACTGTCTTGCTTGACACGCACACAATTATAAGAAATCGCTTTATAGAAAATAATCGTGATTTATTTTAACTGGATTCACTTGATAACAATAACAAAAATTACTGATATGCTTCTACTATTTTAGCAAAGGAACCATTGTTAAGCATCTTGTTCAATTAATTTTAATAACACATGGTTGAATTTGCTAAATACTGAGGTAAGAAAAGACACCTCAAAATTTAATAAAATCAAAACGAACATACTCTAGGAACACACATTTTTTTCATCATATTTAAACAATAAAAAAAAACTCCTTTAAACTAACATTGAAATTGATATTCTGTCAGGTTTATGCAACAATTGAAAAAGTGTTGACGATTCTCAGTTCTTCATTATTTTTTTTGCATCAAATCGATATATATTTTCTTACAAATATTGCTAGGTTTAAACTCTATTTACCTGGTGTCTTGATTGACACGCACACAACTTTAAACTTTAATTTGAATTCGCTCTTTTGATTTTCAGTTATGAGATATCGTTGTTTAGAAAATAATCGTAAATTATTTTAGCTGTTTACAAAATAAATATGTTGGATTAAGTCTGTAACTAAAAGTGAATTATAAATCATTACAAAATTATTATTTTTTAATATTTCCCTTTTAGAGAGTACACTGATGAATTTTAAAGGTAAGGTCAATACAATGACACGTTTTTCCATGTTCTTTTTTATTAGAGTTTTTTTAAGAATTGTTTTTTTGCATTTCTCGTGACTTATCAGAATTTCATCCTATTGCACTACGTTCCGGTACAGTGGGCTATGAACGAGTGCAGTAGATATTAATGAATAAGATGAGAAAATTTCTCCAAAGCACGCAGTACGAAAACAAAAATCGTTGAAGAAATGAGGAACGGCAAAAAATTTTTACTTTTTCATTTTTTAACACAGCATTTATCATATAAACATGCCACATAAATCAAAATAGCTTTTCGATCTTAAATTCGTAGAAAACATTTATTTCGGTGTAACTTGTGTGTGTAATGTATGTAACCGCTCTAAGTGTCACCCGTATTAGCAACGTCACTGTACGTTGATTGGACGTTTATGCTTTTTTTTGCCAATGTGGACTGATGATACCCTGCATTTTTGGCACCAAATTTTTGAAATCCCAGATTATCTATTTATCTTTAAAAGACTTCCATTTTTAACAGAGTTCAAAAAAAAAGGACGCTCTCAATTCGACCCTATACGCTTTTCGTATGTACACTCCGTCATAGTTTGACTAATTTGAATAAAATCTCAGTAACAATCTAGATCCGTGCCGGGGTGGCCTTACAGTAAGCATATTAACAAAAATTAAATCTTTTTGTTAATATCCTTACTTATTTAATTTGGCGGGATGTGACATTTCGATTTTTTTTTCTCTTAAATTATTTTTGCCATATCTTTGAAATGATTTAACATATTGCCTTTAAAATTCGTGTCCGATCTATAATTAACCAAAAAAATTAAATTGGGCATTTTCTGAGGTACTTCCCCCGAACTAAGAGGGGTATCGATTTTCTAGTAAGGTTGTTCCGGTTATTATTAATTTTATTGAAACTTTATTCTTGACCAACAAATTCCTTGTGTTAATTATTTAGGTGAAAGGCTGGAGAAAAAGGGTGGAATAATTTAAAAAAAAAGAAAAAAGGGTAAAATAATCTAAAAATATCGAGTTTCGTATGGACTAATACTTTGATAATCTTAAATGACTATTTTATTCGAGACATACATCATTTCTTGTGTCAGTAACTGAGGTGTATGGTAGGGGAGGAGTGAAATTGAAAAGAAGGGACTACTCAAAATATCGTGCTTTATATGTTTTCAAAGTTTTACGGGACAGGAAAATCAAATCTACTAATAATTAAAGTTTTGACAATTTGTATTGTTCATTTTCTGTAAATTTAAATAAATATGCACATATGGCGCTTTTTTATAGTATTATTTACGGTAATTCTAGCAACAATTCAAGTGCAATGAATTCCAGTTTATTTCATTATGGAAATCCAACATTTAACCTAGGTTTAGGTCCCTAAAATTTGAGTTTGAACTTTGCAATAAGACTTCTTATAAATAAAACAAAAAAAGGTAAAATAATTTTTTTTTACAAAAATGTAAAACCGGCTTAAAAAAACTAAGAATTTAAAAATAATATTTTAATTTCATTTTGAAAGTAAGATATCGGCGTAAAACTTATAAAAACAGTAAATACAGTCAATATATACATGTTTGTGAAGTATTTAGTAATAAGGTCTTACTTATATACTTACTTTATATAGTATATAGTATATAGTTCGCATTGTGTAGCACGTTTATTTTGGCTCCGGTTAAATTCTAAATTAAGTTCAGCTAAAGTGCAAATATTTTCAAGATTTTTCGTACACATAATATATACTAGTATTGCGACAATATAGTGAAATAAAAAATTTTAATATTGAGTAAGGAAGCTGTAATACAAAGTGGTTTGTTCTGTTTTGCTGTTCAGTATGGTGTTCACCGAGAGACAAAAAACCGAATTGGTATCCATTAACACAAAAAATTATAAGTGATAAGAATTTCATCGATTCTCTTGCTACGAAGGTGGCAAATACCGTATTACAAAAAACAGATGAGCGGATTTGTCTTCTAGAAACCAAAATAAACACTTTAGAAACCAATCTAAAAATGGTTCAAAACGAAAAAGAAGAATTAGATTTAAGATTAGATGACCTAGAACAGCAATCTAAACGAAATCAACTGCGTTTCTACGGAATTCCCGAGGAAAACAGAGACTTAAAATCTAAAATTTCTGAAGTTTTGCAGACAAAACGTGGACTTTCGGATATCGAGTTGGAACATTGTTACCGAATTGGTAAGAAACAAAATAATGCAGCAAAACCTAGGGCAGTGTAGGTGAAGTTTTCATCTGTTAAGCAGCGCAATATGGCATTTTTGAACAAAACAAAGCTTAGAGGCACTAAGCTAGTTATTGTTGAAGAGCTTACACTACATCGTTACCAGTTGTTGATGTTGGCAAAAGATAAACTTGGTCGAGATAAAACATGGTCAATGGACGGGAAGATATTTGCTAAGATGAATGGAAAGAAGTTTACAAGATGAGTTTTTGACAAAAATTGAGCAGTCCGACCGGTCGCCTGAAGCCTAAGCTATTTTTTCTAATTTTTATTTTTTTTTCCATAAAATTTAATTTTCAAAAATTTATTTTTTCTCCTACATTTTTTTTGACTGTATCTATCTATCTATTTATAAGTTGCGAATAATTATTGTTTCTATTTTTTGCTTTTTAGAGGCATTTCAAATTTTGTTTTCTTTTGTGTTATTTCTTGCAGTTCTGCGGCGGAACAGAGAGAATGAAAAGTTTGCATTTTGGTTACTTGAATGTGCGTTCTTTAGTTCATCATTTCACTGAAATTAAAAATGTTTTATTACAAAATAACTACGATATTTTAGGTGTTTCGGAGACATGGCTTAATAATAATGTTGAGGAAAATCATATACAAATACCTAATCATACTTTTGTTAGGGCTGACAGAACATCTAGAGGTGGTGGAGTTGGTATGTATTTTAAAAATAATTTTAAATACGAAGTTATCAATTCAATTCATACAGAACACTTAGAGCAGCTGTGGATTAAATTTAAATTTAATAATGTTTTATATATTTTTGGCTCAATATATAGACCACCTAGAGGTCAGTTTCTTGAATTTTTAACTAGCTTTGAAGACTCTTTATCACATGTTTCGATAGAATGTAATAAGGTTGTTTGTGGTGGCGATTTTAATTTGAACTTCTTAGATTTAAATAATAAGTGTTCAAGATTTAATGTCTTGTATTGAAACTTTTAATTTACAACAAATTGTAAACCCACCTACGAGAATAACAGATAGAACCAGTAGTTTGATTGATTTGATTTTCATACCAAAGGAAGAAGAAGATTATAATTATTCTGCTAAAAATGTACCTCAAATTTCTGATCATATGCTAATAGATTTCTGCTTGTATACTAAAGGTACCACAGAAGATAAAAAATATTCCACAGTTAGAAACTTAAAACGTCTTGATAAAGATCTGCTAACCATCTTTCTACAAGGCGCGCCGTTCGAAAACATAATAAATATTATCAATATTAATGAAAAAGTGTCATATTTTAATTCTTTACTATTAAATATATTTGATGTTTTGGCTCCTTTAAAATCAGTAGTTATAAAAAGACAGAAGCCTCTTTGGCTGAGGGACACTGTACTCACTATGATGATGACATGATTAAATTAAGAGATAAGGCTTTCAAAAAATCAGAATCATTGGGATTATTATAAACAGTTGCGCAATCAAACAAACATAGCTATAAGAACTGAAAAAAGGAAATATTTAGAGTATTGCGCTAATAACAGTAATAGTAAAATTTCGTGGCAAAGGCTAAAAAATTTAGATATTGTAAATAAAGCTAAAGTTGTACCTCTTCCTGATTTTTTAGTTAATCCTTCAGAAATAATTAAACATTTTCTACAATTTTCAAATAATATATAGTCTGTTGACGTTAATCTACTAGATTATTATCTTAATAATAGGAAATTAATTTTAGGTGAAAAATTTGAGTTTGTTACTGTTAATACAGATGAAGTGAAAACACATTTATATAGTATTAAATCGTTGGCGTCGGGATCCGACTTAATAAATTTAGAAATGTTATGCTTATGTTGTCCTAAAGTTTTGCCTTTTCTTACTAATATAATTAACTCCTGTATTTTAGAGGGAATTTTTCCCGATGATTGGAAGATCGCTCGTGTAACACCTTTACAAAAAAAATCTAATATAACTTGCCTTAACGAACTTCGGCCAATCAGTATTTTGCCCTGTCTGTTAATATTAGAAAAAATAATGGATCAACAAATGACACGATTTTTAGACAAAAATTCTATTTTACCTGTTAACCAATCGGGATTCAGGAAAGGGTATAGTTGTGCAACAACTTTACTGGGTCTGACGGATGACGTCATCAGGGCTACCGATGTGTGAAACACATCAGTCTTGGTACTTTTGGACTACTCGAAGGCTTTTGATATGATAAGTCATGATCTGTTATTGTCAATTTTAAATTACGTTGGATTTGCAAATAACGCAAAAGAATTTATTAAAAATTATCTCGAGAATAGACTACAGTATGTCGAAACTTCCACGGGTCACTCGTCAAGAGAATTGGTAAGTTGTGGAGTACCACAAGGCTCTATATTGGGGCCTTTACTGTTTACAATATATACAAATAACTTTAACTCTTGTATGGATCAAGTCACGGCATATTTTTACGCAGACGATACGCAGTTGCTTCTTTCCTTTTCATCCGATGATTGGCAGGTGGCGGAGAGAACCATAAACAATAATTTGAATAACTTAATGATTTTTTCCCAACGTCATGGCTTGCATGTTAACCCTGAGAAGTCATGTGTTATGGCTTTCGGTAAGCATAAGAATCGCGCTGAGGTTGATCTCAACATACATATTTCAGGCAGGGGTTTGAAATTTAGCAAATGTGAAAGGAACTTGGGAATTAGAATCGACACAGATTTGCGTTTTAAACAGCAAGTCGGGACTAGCCTACAAAGGGCATACATGTCTTTGAAAATGTTATATCCACATCGTCACATTTTGAGCGAATCTCTTAAATTGCATTTAGCTCTTTTTTTCAAATAGTCAAATAATGTTTTTTCTTAAATGTACTATTTATTGTTATATTGTTATATTTGGAAAATAAATATTATTATTATTATTATTATTATTATTATAATTATAAAATAAAATTTTCAAAATTAAATAAAATAATATTTTTTATCTTTTAGTGTTTTTTTAAGTTGTTGAACATTTTTCTCTGAACAAAGGAACTGGCACGGATTCAGCTATCTCAGTCTAATAGCGAATACACTGAGAAGTTTCCTAAATAGGTAATCTAAGATTTTGTTAATCAGAAGTGAATACATTATTATACCAAATTTTATAATATATTTAATAAAGTAAATCTATAAAAATTGTATAGAATAGTAAAAAACTATTCTACGAATAGAAAAAACTACTATTGGTAGAAAAAAACTTAAATTTTTATGCATGAAGTGGAGTAGCTACTTAAAGATCTGGGAGTAAAAGCATTTACTTGATTTTAAGTGTGCAAAATTTGTTTTGAAAATTCTATTTTTTAAACGTGAATCTGTTACAGTTCTTATATTAACTTGACATAATTTCCAACGTACAAATAACGTCGGTATCAGCGAACCAAGGTTCGCTATAAATTCTCTTTAATTCAACCATTAGTTATTCTCAGTCTAGACGTGAGAATGTTTGATCGGCAGAGTTACTCGAGTATAAGCCTATGCAAATGTTAGACTTGAGTTGGCTTCATTACGTGATAAATAAGACGAATGATAAATAAGATGTAAAATAACGAGGGGTGGTCCAGTTTTTAATATCGTGAAATAATACGAAATTGGAAAGTGTTTAAAATTTTAACGAGCACAAATTTTATTGTCATAAAAAATACATAGAATCAAATATTGTTTGAAAATATAAAGTAAATGCAGTTGTGGTCATGAACAAGAACAACTAAATAGAGAAAATAGAGAGATTCTTCAGGATGGCTTAGAATGATAGCTTCCACGGCTTTGGAACGACGAAAGGGAGAAGCTTGTCAAAAGTATGCCGTTTTTATGGATATACAGAGTTGTACCCAATTAGCAATTAGTAATGCACCGTTTCCATACATACTTGCATTCTTCTCTCAGATTCGTGCGCCAAACTTTATGTAGAAAACAACAACACTACCTAACAATAGCCCCTAATCATTCTCCTTTGGCGGAGTTGAATTACAAGGTTTTTTAATTGAACGCATAATATAGTGCAATAGAATTAAGAGCTTTTGATGTTTTCGATGTTAGAGAATCTAGTTCAGGAATCTGAATGGCTCTGAACACTAGCGAGTTAATAACCGATTTCTTTTGTGCTGGATCGTGATGGGAATTCGCATTTAAGTATCTACTGTTTTCTATACATAAAATGTCTTAATATACCATTTTCCTTCATTTGGACACACACATCTGGAAAGAGAATCGTTCCATTAGAATCAATTTCCATTGTGAATTTCATATTACGATGTTGTTAATTAGGGTGGTCCGAAAATATGAGGATATTATCCTGTACATGAGGTCAAACAACAAAAGTATCATCTACATATCTGAACAAGGTTTTGATTTTAGTGGAGCGTATGTAAGAGCACTATCCTCAAAGACTTCCATAAAGATATTCACAACCACAGGTGATAGAGGAGATCCCATAGCTGCTCCTGAAGTTTGTTTTTAAAAAGTTCCTTGAAAAATTGAATAAGTAGACGTAAGACCACTAGGTCTAAAGTTAACATCGACATTGAAAATATTTTCGGGATCCAATTGGTTTGCCTTAAGTTTTTTCACGAAATGTGGAGAGTTTCTTATAATAGAATCTGTTTTTCCAGTAAATAGATTAAGAAAATTTGAAAGATATTTATAGTTTGTATGTGGGCGAGTCTATTGAACTGGCGTTCGGTCGAAGTGATACATTATTTTTCTGTATCTTGGGAAGACCGTAGTACCTGGGAATCTTGAAGCTGCTTGGTTTTAATGATTTCTTCTGCGTTGGTGGTAGACTGGATACATCAATCAGATTGGTGATGCGTGTTACTATTCTACTTGTAGGGTCTGCCTGCATAATTTTAATAGGTGTCGTTATCCAAAAGTTGCCTTTTTTCTGCTGGAAGGACCATTCTATAAGGTTATAGAGGCAGGCTCTACAAGTAGATTAGAAAGACGCATCACCAATCTGATTAACGCATTCAGTCTACTACCAGCGGAGAAGAAAACTTTAAAACTTACAGCTCCAAGATTTATAAGAACAATATACAACTTCGACCGATCGTTAGTGCAATAAACTCGCACACATACAAACTAGGTAAATATCTTTCAAACTTTCTTAATCCGTTTATTAGAAAAACAGATTTTTTTTTAACAAAAACTCTGCACATTTCGTGGAAATACTTAAGGCAATCCAGTTGGATCCCGAAGTTATATATTTTGGCCAGTTTCGATGTAGAATCCCTATACACAAATGTTCCTGCCAACGACTCAATTTCCATTATATCAGACATATTAGATTATAATAATCTTGATAAGAACTTAATATACTTAGTGGAAGCTTGCCTTACATCTACTTATTTCATTTTTTAAAAAACTTGTTATGAAAAAACTTCAGGAGCAGCTATTGGATCTCCTCTATCACCTGCGGTAGCTAATATCTTTATGGAAGCCTTTGAGGATATTGCTCTAACATTAGCTCCACTAAAACCGCTAAAGTTCACAGTGGAAATTGAATCCAATGGGACGATTCCCTCTCTAGATGTATGTGTTCAAAGGGAGGAAAATAGTATATTAAATCTGTGTATACAAAACCGAGGGATACAAATGGATACTTAAATGTAAATTCCCAGCACCATCCAGCACTAAAGAAATCGGTTATTAACTCACTAGTATTCAGAGCTATTTCCATTTTTGATAAAGATTCTCTAACATAGGAAACATCGAAACTGACCGAAGCTGAACTCTTAAAGGGAATGGCTATTGCAATGAGGATATTACGTGTTCAATTTAAAGATATAGTAATCCAACTCCGCGAAAGGAGAATGATAGGGAGCCACCAATAGGTAGTGTTGATCTTCCCTACATATATGGCACTACAGTCAAAATTCGACGATTACTTCGGCGGTCCAATATGCGTACAATCTTCGCAACTATCGATATGTGGCAATAACTATCGATAACTTAAATTTATCGAATAGTTCTTACCTATCGCTGATCGATAGGTAAAATCCATTATCGCCTATCCCTAGTTAGTAAAAATTAAAAAAAAGTTTACATAGGTCATTCCGTTTACAGAAAACCGATAGATACAAATAGATAATGAAACGTTAGGTCTCACCATCACCTATGTCATAAATATTCGGTTAACAATGTATTATCTTTAGGGCTCGCAGTCTAAGCTGATGTACCATGATTTCTTTATCGACTTTAGCCGTCTGAAATAAATACAACTATTTTTACTTAGAACGGAAGTTTCCACGGATTTTGTCAATTAAGAATTCGTGGTTCTTGAGATTAGACCTTGTCAAATATGAAATACTAACCGACGCTTCGCCTTCAAATACACGAGGCATCTTCAGAGATCTTTCCTATGCAAGATTTTAGTTTGGCATGATCTAATTCTAAAGACGATGATTTCTTAATCCATTTTTTACATAAAAACAGTCAGCTTCACAAGTTGTAGTTTTATTAGCCGTTTGGTTTTTTTTATGTATTTTGCTTCTATAGAAATTAAAAAATACTTCATTTCCTTATAAGAATAGTACAAAGGACAGATGTTTCTAATTCAGTTTTGGAACCCAGGCCTGATTTAAAGTTTTAAAATGTTTGCAATTTTTTTTCACAAAAACTTAACACTAATAAGTTCATACAGTACAGAGGTATTTACATTTAAGCTAAACACAAAGATCTTATTACTTGTATTTTGTACTGTCAAATTGCCAAATAATTATATCTTGATAAAAAGCAGATCAGCCACTACTGTTTTATTACCTCAAATTGAATTTAAAGTTAATTTAAAATATTACGCATTAAATTCGAAACCTGTGACGTCAAAAACCGCAATTAATATGCGTGTTTTTGATATTTTGGGGTTACGTTGATTCGAATATACACAATTGATGGTAAAACTGATAAATGGATAAAGGGTTAAACAACACAAGTTCCGACAAATGCTATCTTTTTGCGTGTTTTTCGGTATTTGGTTGGTAAGTTGTTTTTTTGAAATATGCCTATATTTACTTCCAAAAGACAAAATTGTCACGTTTCGGTTTTGTTGCTAAGGGGGAACTGCACGCAGTATTATGGATCATTTGCAAGCCTTCCGCCGCTGCAATATTATGTTAAAACTATAAGAGATATGTGATATGTATTAGCTTCAATGTGATTTTAATAAGGAAATATGTATAGTTGGGCGTTAAATGCGAATTTTTATGAAAAAAATCAAATCTAGAATTATAAAATAGAAGTAGATTTGTCCATTTTTGACCATTTTTTGACCACTTTTTGACGCAAATGCCGTTGCATATAATTTTTTTCCACAAAATGGCTCTTTACTGCCTTGTATTGATCCTTTGTCTACGTAACTGCAAAATTTGAAATGGTAAATCATACTCACGTATTTCTGCAGCGCGTGAACCCTTTTGAACCCATTTTTAAACGAAATGTAGTTTAAATTGCCTATACATAGTACATTTTTTAGAGGTCAGACGTGCAGGAAGTTTTTTCTAATACGTAGGTATCTTTTCGTCTTACTTTGAACTTGACTAAACCTTGTCGCTGGTTTTTCACTTTTTGATTGCAGTTCTCCCTTAAGCTTTACGTTAAACTTTTCCAGAACTTACATTCCGTTCCAGGCGTGTACAGGGAACACAATGCAAATTACGCCAAACGTTTACGTCAGACGTTATTTTTCTTGGTGTGTGTTTTGGATTTCGTTAGATACTTTGTTAAAATATGCAAGGAATTTCAAACGATATTATAAGAACAAATTCTCCATTTAAAATAAAAATTACAGCTTTAAATGTCAAAAAGATAGATGGACGCAGTTTCGAAACTTTGTTTTATGGAAGGGGGTCGAATGATGCAATTTTTTAAAGTTCTTTTTATTCTTAATTCAACCCCCAATTTCGAAAACATTTGATTCAGCAGTTCTCGAATGATGACCAATAATAACGTTTCGTAATGGAATCATTATACGTTTGGGATATTTTTTTGAGTTTACCAATGTCAGTACTCTTTACTAAGTGAAACGCGAAAATGAAACGGTAAATATTTTAGTAACCAAAGTATAACAATTAATAAAAAAAACTGATAAAACGAATTTTAAAAAGCTAAAACAAGCAGATAAATAAAAACATCAAATTATTATTTTAAAAGACGTTGCAAATATCCTCTTTACACCTCTTGACAATTGAACATCATGTTAATGAATTCTTCCCTTCTTATGGAGAGTTTCAAGGTTTATACCGAGCGAGCTGGTCACTCTGTCGGACCTCAGCGACCAATCTATCTATCCGGATAGGTTGCATCCAAGTAATTTCTAGTGTATCTAAAATAATATAACGGTGCATTGTCCTGTTGAAACGTAATGCCAAAGTGGATCTCACGTGGGTTTTGAGCAACAACATCTTTAATAAATGGATGAATGATATCCTGCAGCATTCGATAATATGTGAGACCGTATAATTTTTTTTCCAAAAAAATACCCGCCCAAATATCCAAACAATAAACACATGGGGGTTTTCATCACTCCAATATCTACATTTTTCAGTGTTGTGTTTTCCATTCAGGAAAAAAGGTGATATCATCACTAAAACATATATGGCGCAGATAATTGGGATTTGCTGCGGTCCTCTCTGCCTTAATCGCTCAAAACTCATCTTCGGTTAATTCGTGGACAATTCTCATTTTATAAGGATAAAATTTATCGGATTTTAAAATGTTCTTAACGGACGAAGCGAAACATTGCCCGTCTTAGCTACTTGCTTAGTACATGATTTAGGAATTACGACCATTTCAGGCACGACCTGAGCTTTCATGTTTTCGCTAATCTTGGGCCTCCCAGATCTTGGGGCATCTGTTAACGTCCCTTACTTGAAATTTTGACAATATATTCTGAAAGTATTTTCTGCACGTTGGTCGTTGATTGAAGATGCAAACTACAGCGTGATAATTCCGGTTAGCTTCGCCAAAAATGATAACTGCTTCGATTTTATATTCTAACGAATGAGCTACTTCAGTTAAATGGTATTTTCGGAAACTTTAGTTCATTTGAAACGTACGTTTAAAAATTTCAAACATAAGAAAACTAAGGCAACGACAATTAATTGTTGCACTTGGTCGAAAAAAGTGCAGTCGGAACCACATATCAAAAAATCAAATTTAAAATTGTTATTGGTCATCAATTGAGAACTGCTGAATCAAATAATATCAAAATCGAGGGTTGAATTAAGAATAAAAAGACCTTAAAATCTATGTTCGAAACTGGGCTGTCTTCTTGACATTTAAAGCTGTTATTTTTTTCAAAATTTTAAGAATTTGCTCTTAATATATGTGGGGTCTAGAACCAAAAGCGGCAAACTCCATTTTTGCTAATTTTGGGAAATCGCGAAAAACCCTCAGTGAATCTTTAGAAAGGCTAAAGATTGTTTTATTTAGCTTATTACAATTATTAGTGTTAAAGAATTAAGTATTAGATGATGATAAAAATTGGGGATTGCCGCCTTTGCTACTCACATTGGGTGATTGCCATGTTTGATTTTTGATGTGTGAGATCAACTGAGACACAATATTAAAGGGTTGCTAGTGTTATTTATTGACAGGTAAACAGGTAATATAATACTCTTCAACTAATTTGCAGTTTGCTTCGTCGTTTTGAGGGGCTGTTATTGTTTTTCCATCAAGAACTTTGTTGTAGAACGCTAACTTCTCTAGCTCTCTCCAGTTCTCTCTAGAGTATTTTTCGAGTAGTTTCTGCAAGTGATTATTTTAAGGTGGCTTATAAGATAATCTCATCGATCTATTAATGCTGGATGAATAGTTTTAGACGTTTTTCCCTTTTTCAAAACATTTTTTTGCTGTTTTGAGATCATTGTTGTAATATGGTTCTCATCTTATTAAAACATTAACACTTCGAAAACGGGAAAACGGGTTAAGCAAAACCTTTTTGCTTGTCTAAATACAAAATTTCAAGTGGCAGTAGTTGTTAGATGGCCCGAAATCGCTTCTTTCCAGTCATGGGCATCACAGTCTTGGCGCAAATGAAACAAAGTTCAACATACTGAGTAGCTTTAATGAGTATTCCTATTTTCCTAATTTTTTTCTCAATTTGCGGAAACACATTATCAGCTGGCAGGAAGGAATGACCGGTTATAGGAAAAACCAACTCCAGGCATTCTAAGTTTTTAGGTGCATCTTCAGAAAGCCACTTGTAACACATCCCTATCATAACAGAGTTTTTGTCCTGGCCACCGCATCCGTCTGCAACTAATCGCAGAAGACCCTCGTTTGGACTTTTTTTTCAAACGGTCAGAGACTGCCGAGAAAGTTTCGTCAGAACCTTTTTTGTATTCATCTTCAGTCCATCCAGAAATATGAAAATACGCTGTTTTGGTTGAGTTTTGATTTTGAGCAACACTGTTCTACAGTAAAATTATACAAATAAAAATGCGTGGAATAGTACACTGATTGGTCAGGATACGACAATACTTTTTTTTTTTAAATCAAACGAAAGTCATCCCGGTTTTCTATGAATAGCGGGAAGAACGCTTTTGCCCTGGTTTCTTATTCGTCAGTGTAACAAGTAGAGCAGACATTGGTTCTTGGTGTCCGAAAACTTAAATTATATCTACTATTGAAAATATAACGAAAATATGATTCTTTTACTTTAAGTTCTGGTGAGACTGAGTATTGTACATCCTCAACATTTTTTTGTATTCAAGTCGGTGCTTAAATACCGGCGCGTTGTGACTGGCAATAGTGTGTCTTAACGTATTTAAACTTGCCTACAAAATCATGGATAGATTCTTTTTTTCAGTAAATTTTGATGAACTTTTGTCCCCGCCACGTTTCTCTATTGGTAGTGTGGCAGTTTTAGGGTAGTTGTTCATTATAAAAGCTATTATATGTTTTGTAATGCCTAATATAATTTTAAGAAAGTCTTTTGGACCACGGAAATTTCCTCACTATTTGATGTCTTCACATAAGATTTCACGTCAGTAGTCTTTTGTCGTCGTTTGCATGCTTGTACGGTACAATGTTTCAAAATAAAGGCATATTGACCTAATTTTGAGTTGAATAAAAGCACTGATTGAAATACCTAACCTCTACCCTCTTTAATGTTGAACACTTGAACGATTTTGTTCAACGCCCACAGCTTGGAAGACCTTTCGCAACAAATCCCTAAAAAAACATAATATGATTCAACATGTTCCTAAGACCCCATAGCAAATAAATTATTACAACAAAGGTAAATACCTTTGTTGTTTTAATATGTTTTTTTTTTTCATTTAGTTGGATCACGGCGTCGCTTTCTGGCTTTACAATCTGTTGCAACCGGTGTTTCAGGCAGTACCATATTATCCACACTAACTCGACAACTCAACGATATATGTTGTCAAAACAATAATAATTATTTATCATTAAAATTTAAACGTTCCAATTTATTTAGAATTACACATTTTTAAGTTTAATCGCTAGGGCGTGTCTAAAACTATATATTTATGTGCTTAACTCATTTTCGCAAAAAATGGAGATTGTCGCCTTTGATTCAAGACCCCCAATTACCGTTCCAAATTTGGTTGCAATATACCGAGCAGTTCAAAAGTTAGACGAAGGGCGACGTACTTTAAGTCCTCACTGTATGGTATATTTCCTTCAAGAGCGAAAATTATCACCCACTTTTGTTTGTTTTTTCTTGTTCCTTTTACGTAAATTACATAGTGTTTCAGGTTTTAACTAGTAGTTGTGGCACAGTTTCGTAATTCGGGAAAATTTCGTCTTTAATTTCTTGCGGTGTCAACATTTTCCAGCGTCTGACGCGTGACGTGCGTTATGTTGCAAGATTTCTGTAGTTCAAAATTACTTTTTGAGATATTAAAAAATCAGCTTAATAAAAAATCCACGTTTGTGGGTTTTCATATAGCACTACTCTCATTTTAAAACTTAAATCAGTTGGTTTATACACGGATTGCAATAGTTGCTGATCAAAATGTTATAACAAAACGCTAATAATTAGCAAGTTTAACAACATAGTTAAATTCAAAATAATTAACAGTTTGTCAATTTTAGTATCAAGTTGTGCCATTCTCGTTATTACAGTAGTAATAATAAGTTCAAATCAAAAGCCTCATCGATATTTGCCAATTTACACATTTAAAAGCAATATATGTCTCATTTCGTTTAAAATTCCGACCACGCGAAATAAACGATACTGCACGAAGGCATTACAGAATTCAATGAAAATATGAAATTGTTCAGAGAGCAGAATATTGACAATATTGGTGCATTTTTCACGATAAGAATGGATGGAATTTAATAATTCCAGTTTACCTATGGACTAAAATTTTGCACTTAAAAAAATTCAACAATACTGTGTTTGTTATGCACTTTGCTTCTACCAAAAGTAATTAAGAAGATATGGGGTTCTCCCTTGAATAGCTCACCTGGAAAAAAATTAAATAAGAAAAGCTCGGTATTGAAATACATGTTAGCAAAAATACATTTTTGGCCAGTGCAGCCACTATTTAGCTGTGACAGCAGGCAATTGGAAATTCCTGTTCTGAGCGACATCATTTAAATATCTTAGCAATGTTAATCTATTTGTATTCGCTATAGTAGTAAGAATCTTAGCTCTGTTTATCTTTTTTTTTGCTATCTTGTGGTTAACATCCCAAGTAGCACTTTTAGGCATGAATACGTCATTGTCACCACAAGTATTTTCGATAAAGTAAGGAACTTGGTGTCGCCACGTTCTGTTTAGCTGAGACTACGTAGTCATTACCAAAATGGTAAACAATTTTGGTGGATAACATGTAACAGTGACTGTGACTATTACGTAGATAGTACGGAATTGGATTCCATTTCAGTAGCCGAATAGTAATAATTCAGCCTATTTGTTTCTTCCTTAGTTCTGTCTTTATTTAATCCGTTTTAAAAATATGAACCTTATGTAAGGTTCGTTTTAATACAAACAAAACTCTTATGGCGACTACAAACACTCAAATTGGGAAAATGGTGTAGAGAGTATATAAGATACGTTATTAGTTCTTGAGGTAGGATACATGCGTTTCACTTCCCAGCTAGCACTAAAGTAGCTACAACTGTTTCCACTACTACTTTTTAAGAGTTTTTACGTATTTATTACTAATAATCCTACTATATATCAATAAACACTTTGGGTTGCACGTTTTTAAGTATTATGTATGTATTTATTATTGCGAATAACACTTTATAGTAATTTTTCATGTAAAGTAATTATATAATAACTACTGCCAAGCAACTACTTAAGGAATTGACTCCAAGGTCGTCATTTCTTTTCCGTGATATATAGTAATTATTCAAAGTTACTGTTTCTAATCTGTTTACTAAATTAGAACTTTTAAGTATCAGTACCTTCTTGAACCTTGCAGATACTACCCCATTACCTTTAAATGTACTGCTATAACGTATTACTATAAATTAAAACGAGTCGTTGCAGAGCAGAAAAAGTTATCGTCTAATGATACTTTAAATTGGCTATTACCAGTCGTTATTCTTCTGTTGCAACTTAGAAGTAAGGATTATAGTAATTATTTACTGCAAGTAAACTATTACCTCTTGTACTTGAGGTTCCGGAGATAGGGAGCGCTGGTACGAGATTAGGTCGGTGATTTTATAAGGACAGTGGCGACAATAGGGTAACCAATTTGTGGTTGGTTCGGTGGTGCTTCTAAAATCGTTTTGTTTACTTTTGCCTACGTGGGTTTTTTATGAGGTTTGTTGTTTTAGTGTATGATTTTATTAGTTTTTGTGATTCTTAAAATGAAAATTGATTCAAACAAGAAGTTCTCAGCCATTGGCCATATGGAGAAATGTATTTAAACCTGGCTCATATGTTTTTTTGCTTGTAATTATAAAGTGTTTGTGATGAATGTGTAAATGACAATGACCGTAAATGTCTTAAGTTTAAGTTTACTCCAAGAAAAGTTATTAAATATTGCACATTATTATATTTTGATTTTATCTTGCTGTAAAAGACAATATTGTTTCATGTCTTAGTGTACGATTTACTTTATTCAGCACCTGAATTTTAGGTAGAAGCTCTCTGAGATTGGTATAAAAGAAACATTATTTTGTAGGCCTTCTTCAGTACATATTACATTACTTGGCAGATAATTCTCATTAATCATTTGTACAAACATTGTTATTTGTTAAAAATCTAAATGAAAAAGTAAGTTTGTACTAGATAGTTCGAATATATTATTAATGTAAAACATTAACATAACCCTAGATTTACAATTGATGTTGACAGAGGCTGTCAATATAAAAGTAGATTAATTTAGTCAAATGTTGCGAAAAACTAACGATTATATGGGTGCCCCCATTTAAACCTTTAGAAATGTTGCATCAATTTGGCGGGTTAGCTTCTATTGTCGCCACTGTCCTTATAGTCATTGTAATTCGGTCTAGTCATTAATTAGTTGTGTATGTGTTGTGTTATAGTCTACGAGTAACAAGTTAAAATGGTTCACAATGGTGTCAGATACAATAAGAAAAAAAAGTAGCTTTCGTCACTCATCCACATTTTATAGAAAATTAAAAATATCACAATTTGGATATGTCATACCTGAACAAAACGAACTAAAGCGGTATTTTAAGGAAACAAAAAATAAAAACGAAACAAAAGGTTATGGTTATGATAGATGGCAGAATTATAGTAATGACTCAAGTACCGCAACTCTCTGCATGCTACGACACAACGCATTAAATTTTAAAGAGCCGGCGGAATGTTCGCAAATCGTAAACGCTTGGTAATAATATACAGCATAGGTTTAATAGGAACTTTGTAGATAACTTTATTCGTACTACTCTAGTGTTCAAGATTTCAGTGTAAATTGGTATAAATGACACTTGCGTATTTAAAGAATCCAAAACTATAAAAGCATATGGGAGCAGCTTCAGACACTCAATTTAAGTAATTTTCTCAGTAAAGAAATGCAGCTAACCTAAAAGTAAAAGTTCAACAGAACGCCATTGTTTATTTTCATTTCCCCTATAAATATTTAGCTGTGATGTTTATTTTTGTGAGTATAAAGATTAAAAATGCATACAAATTAAACATCTCGTTAAAAAAAGAATCACTCCTTATATGATTTGAGATTTAAATTGGTCAACATATTTGTCCAAAATGTACTGAAAACTTACCAATTTTAAGGACGCGTTAGTTTTTTACGACTATCATCAGCATATTCACCAGATAAATTGCCTGCGTTTTAATTGTAGGTCCTTAACGTAGCTAGAAAACTAAGTGAAACACATGTATCCTACCTCGAATAGCAATAACGTATTCTATACGCTCTACACCATATTCCCAATTTGAGTGTTTGTAGTCGCCATAACTGTTTTGCTTGTATTAAACCGAACCATACATATTTTTAAAATGGATTAAATAAAGACAGAAATAAGGAAGTGACGAATAGGGTGAATTATTACTATTCGACTACTTAAATTGAACTACACAATTCCGTACTATCTACGTAATAGTCAAAGTCACAGTTACATGTTATTCACCAAATAGTTACCCTAAAATTGTTTCCCATTATGGTAATGAATACGTAGTCTCAGCTTAAACAGAACATGGCTTCACCAAGTTCTGGTTACTTCAATGAAAATACTTGTGATAACAATGACGTATTCATGACTAAAAGTGCTACTTCGGTTAGTTTAGACCTAAATTTAAAACCCAGGCAATTTCTCTGGTGAATATGGTGATGATAGTCGTAAAAAATGACGCTCAATACATTTTGGTCAAATATATCGGCCAATTTAAATCTCAAAAATTTAATTTTGGACTTTGGTTTAAATAATAATTATCATTAAATATTTTATTATATACAGTGATTCTTTGTTTAACATTATGTTTAATTTGTATATTTATCTTTATACTCACAAAAATAAACACCATAGCTAAATGGTTACAGGGGAGACGAAAATAAAAAATGGCGTTCTGTTGGAATTTTACTTTGAAGTTAGTTGCATTTCTTTACTGAGGAAATTACTTAACATCAAGTGTCTACGACTGCCTCCATATGCTTTTATAGTTTTGGATTCTCTAAATACGCAACTTATATCCAATTACTGTGAAGACTTAAACACTAATGTGGTATGAGCAAATCTACCATAACCATTGGTTTCATTTTTTGTTTCGTTAAAATACCGCTTTATGTTGTTTTCTTCAGGTATGACATAACCAAGTTGATCATTGTAATTTACTATAAAATGTAAATGAATGACGAAAGCTACTTTTTTTCATATGGGAAGGGACGCCATGCCATTTTAACTCGTAGGTTATAGTCTACACATATACAACTAATTGACATTGACAAATTCGGACCGAATATAATGGAGCTTAACGGCTGTATACCAAATTACAGTAAGATTATGAGGACGGTAATAAGGTAATAAGTACTTTTTTATTGGTTCGGCCATATTGCACCTAAAATCGTTTTGTTTACTTTTTGCCTATGAGTGTTTCTTATCAGGTTTGTTGTTTTAGTGTATTATTTAATTAGTTTTTGTGATAATTAAAATTATTATTGATTCAAACAATAAGTTCTAACCCATTGGCCATATGGAAAAATGTGTTTAAGCCTAGTTCATCTGCTTTTTGCTTGTAATTATAAAGTGTTTGTGATTAATTTGTAAATGACTATGACCGTAAATATCTTAAGTTTAAGTTTACTCCAAGAAAAGTTATTAAATATTGCACATTTTAATATTTTGGTTTTATATTGCGGTAAAAAACAATATTGTTTCATGTCTTAGTGTATGTTTTACTTTATTCAACACCTAAATTTGAGGTAGAAGCTCCCAAAGATTAGCATAAAAGAAACTATTTTGTAGCTCTTTTTCAGTACATACTACATTACTAAATTCACTTAGGGAAACAACTGTCATTAATTACTTGCACAGTTGCCTTGTTATTTGTTAAAAATCTAAATGAAAAAGTTTGCACTAGATCGTTTGCATCGATTATAACAGTAAAGCAATAACATATGCTTACATTTACGACTGACGCTGACAGTCGTTATCAGGGTAAAGTAAATTTCGAATTTTTTCTGCTGCATATTATTCTTTGTATACAGAAATTAATAATAATTTTATTAATTAACCTTTTAAAAACTAACGATAATATGTGTGCACCCATTCAAACATTTGCATCAATAAGGCGGGTGGGCTTCTGTAGTCGCCACTGTCCTTATAAAGTCACTGTAGACCGAATCTCGTATCAGCGCTTCCTATCTCCGGAACCTCAAATACAAGATTATTACCAATTATACAAGATAATTACCAATTCTTATTTCTAAGCTGCAACAGAAGGAGGGAGGAGCACATTTGGACGTAATGGAGTAGTCGCTGCAAGGTTCAGGAAGTTCTGATACTTAAAAGTTTTAATTTAAACAGAATAGAAACAGTAACTTTGAAAAATTACTATTATGTCACTGAAAAGAAATGACGACTTTAGAGTCAATTTCGTAAGTAGATGTTTAGCAGTAGCAATTATATAATTACTTTACATAAGAAATTACTATATTAAGTATTATTCGCAGTAACAAATACATACATCATACTTAAAAAGTGTAACCCAAAGTGTTTATTAATATATAGTGAGATTATTAGTAATAAATTCGTAAAAATCTTTGAAGTAGTAGTGGAAACAGTTATAGCTACTTTAGTGCTGGCTGGGATGGGAGTGGTAACATAACGTAAAAACAGACAGTTTGTTAACTAGACTTTTCTTCAAATACCATTTCATATTTGATTACTGTCTGTGGTTAGTTTTAATCAAATTCACAACCGCAAAGCTTTTTTCAAATACCAATCCGATAAACTCGGTATTGTTTTTCACAAGTATTCAATTCTTCAAGTAAACAATAAATTTAATATTTATTATTATTATTATACTTTTTTCAATGAGTAGAAGAAGAAATTTGTATATTTGCGTTGATTTGCCATGTTTTATTTTAAAATAATACTTCATGTGCTTTTAAGACGTTGCTGTGAGAACAGACTAGATATAAACATTGCAAAAAGTACACAGTTGTTGATATATTTATTTAGTTTTCACAACAAATATAGGTATAGTGAAAATACCTAATTCTATAGACCAAGTCCATAGTAGGAATACGTATGTTTAGGAAAAATCGATATATTTCTTTACCTGAAACTTCCCACGTTATGAATTTTGTTAAAAATGTCATCTTAAACCTATAACTGTCAAGTTAGTCCTGGTCTAAATTTAAACCTCTTTAGTGAATACGGGTGTAAAGGTCCTCCATGATCTTGGAAGCTTCCTTTTTGGTATTTTCTTCTAGTACACTTTTGCACATCCCAAAATAGCAGCATTCAAGAAAGTTTCCTATTAGACCACCCAAAACTAAGCTCGAAATGTCTTAGATAAAACCAGATTTTGATGAGTGCGTTTCAACAGCACTGTTACCAGTTTCCGCAGTAATCATTTCTGCCTACTTTGCTTTCAATCCATTTATTGCATTATTTTGTCTTTTTTTTGTATCCAAACTCGTTCTGTCGGTTTTGTATTGTCGTAATTACTTTAGTTTCACAACGTTTCGAATAGCAACTATGTCCAACCATTTTCAAGTGAAACTAAAATAATAAAGATAACGCAAGTCCGACAGAATGTGTTTAGTGAACATTCTTTTCTTATAATAAGCTAAACTTTAAAAACAGTCGTTAAGTTGGATTGCAAAAATACATTTCTGGTCCGCTCGTAAAGGATACTTCTATAAAAGTTACGTTCAAATCGATTTTAATAATTTACTTTCAAATATTGGACTTATTAAAATATTTAGATAGCAGTCTAATATTTTACAAAATTAAAATTATTTAACAAAACCTTGCAACAAAAGAAATTGCAGATTTTTTAGGGCATAAATATACATATTATTCGAAAACAAATTTCCCATACTGTAGAATTCTTCAAGTCACACAATATCACTGACATTATTTAATTTAGAATCAACTTTTGATAAGACAGTGTCAACTGATAAACAGTATGCATGTTGTGGTTTACTAGCTAGTTCTAAAATTCCTGTATATCGATGATAATAATCTATAATTTACTAGAGCCTGAACGATATCGAAACGTCGAAAATTGCAACCTAATTTTCGAATTGACATTTTCAAATTTTTGTTTCTTTTAATAAACGAAGGTACTTTTGAAGTTCTCAGCAGCGGGACTTTTTTATAAAATTATCGTTGGTTTCAATAGTAATTCACAATTTAAAAAATGTCACATTTGAAATACGTGCTGAGAGGTTAAAGGGAATATTTATGAACACAAGTCTTTTCCTGTTGTCTCTAACAAGAGATAATAACACAATTTTTCGCTGTTTGGTTTTGGCATCTTAGAGTTGTGCCTCTCCTGTGAATATTATTGAACCTGTTTAATTCGCCTCCAGTTTTATTTAGAAAAAAAGATATTTATAAAGTATTTAAACTTAGAATGAAGAAAACCTTTAGTTGCTCACAGTTTTTATACTATAAAAGTCAGTCGAATTTTAAATGGAATACATTTCCAGTCTTCCTAATGACAATTATATTAAATGTATATTCAGATTATTTTCATTAACTTTTATGGTTTAACATTATTAATTTTCATGTATCTAATAATTTCTAAATTATTTTATTTTATAAGAGCACTACTTTGTCTAAAACTTGTTTGCTTAATGTATTACAGCACATTTTTGTATTTGACTACTTTTAGTAAGGATTACCATTATATCTCATTAAATTAAAAATATGGTTTTTCAGTTGACTTTCGTTAAAAAAAAATCATATTTTGTAAAATATATCGGAAATGCATACAATAAAAATATATAAAACGTTTGACATAAAAACTATGACAAACCTAGTAGAAAGTTGTCCAGTAACAAAATACAGTTAATAACCAAGAAAAATCAATGTTTTAAAAACTATGTATTTTAGCGGTTTTATGAAATAAAAGTTTGTTAAATAAGAAAGAGTTACGTTTTTTATTGTTTAATTGTTTCATATAGAACGTAAATTTTGTATTTGTTCAATTAAGAAACCATGGTTCTTGAGTTTATACCATGTCAAAATAAAATCACTTTCCTCTAACGTTTTGCCTATGATTGCATGAGGTTTCTTCAGGGATTTTTACTTCTCGAGATCCGAACCGCCAAGTGAAGATGTCTTGAAGTTTCTTCGTGCAATCGAAGGCCAAACTATCTCCAATCTCTACCCGAGACGAGTTGCAATTTGGACTATTTTTGTCTTAAAAATTCTAAAAACTTAAGTTAAGGTCTTTAGACTGACACAGTTTTTTGTTATTTGATCGTTCAGAATCATCTCTTGTTATTTGATCGTTAAGAATGACCTCTTGCCTTCAGGAAACGTAATAGATAATTTTTATTATTTGAAAAAATCTGCAAACTAAGCTTAAGTAAATGAGTTGATAATTCTAAAAATTACAAAAAAGCTAATTATGTACACTCAAACCCCAGCAACTCATAAAATATGTATGTATTTTAATTTGCGTGCACGTCAATGCGTATTAATTTTTAAATTTTAATTATGCGCGAGTAAGGCTAAAAAGCATAATAATTGCATATTAATTATGCGTGCATACATATAGCGGTTATTCTGTATCAGGGACAATCTAAAAATAATGGAAACCACCGCAAAAAACTTTCAAAATTTTTTTATAAAAAATAATATTAAAAAAACTTACCGCTCAACAGTACATGTTCACTCGGCGCGATTCCGCTTGCCCATTTTCAAAATAAAATCAAAACTGCGATTTAAGAGTTAAAGAGAAAAATTCGAACGTTACAAAAAACTTGGATGCGTATTTGATTTTTTTAATTTTCACGTCGAGGTTTAGAGGGTTGCGCCGAGAGTTGGATTTGAAACTGCCGAAAGAACGCCGGACCTCACACTACCTGTTGAGACGGCCGGGGTTTGTACCTGTGGGGCAACGCAGGCGCTTGTCGAGCCACCTGATACCCTGGATATCCACCGACGCTCAGTGGATCAAACGCCTTGTTTGCAGGACAAGTATGAGAAAGCGAGAACTGGAATCGCCTACACACCACTTCGGATTTATGAACCTATTTTTTTAATCTTTTATTTTAAGTTACCGTTTTTGTCAATTGTTAATTCCTTGAACCCAGGTAATTAGTTTATTTGCCACTTTTTTAGACAGATATCGCTAAAACTTTTAATATCTTGATCAAAAGTTTTCATGATAACAGTTTGATCTTACAGCTAAATCCTCTGTTAAAAGATCATGAGGTTAAAACATGTGTTTTAGAAAATATAGTTCTTCCCCATACATGTATATACCTGTATATTTTTTCCTTTATATAGGGTTACTTAGAAATATGAAGCACCCCTCAAAGAATGAAAATGTTTTTTTTAAAGCGTTTACTTAAAAAAACAAACGGTGAAACACGTCAAACTTTTTTATATTTCTGTATATAAAAAAAATCTTTTCCACTATACGTGTTTTAGTTTCATAATGTTTATCTTTTTACGAAACTGCTAAACAGGTAAATTAATTTTTCTTCATACTTTAGCAATTTTTCTTTTCTCCCTAAGAGCTTAATTCAAATTTCATGTTTATTAAATAATCAATTAATATAAAGAATAAACGGCAAGAAACAGTTAATTTATTGTATTTATTGCATATACGCGTAAATCTGGATAACCATACATGTATGGAGACTGGAGAAGTACTATGTTTGCGGAAACACATTTTTTACATATAAAAGCAAAGTCAAACCTTCCCAAAATTTTACATATAATAATAATTATAGCACGACCTTTAAGAACTTGAACTAAAAAAAAATGTAAAATGAGCTTTTTCTTATCGTTGTCCACTATTTATTCTTTGCATGTAACTAAGTGTTTAAAACGACAAAACGCAACACATTTTATGAACTGCTTCTAAAAAAGGCTGTTGAAAAAAGTATGTTACAAATTTAAAAATTAAAAACTTTTCAGAGATCCTTCGTGTTAATTTTTATTAATAATCTAATATTTGGACAAAAAAGGTCAGAATTGAAATAAAAAAGCTTATATAGGGAGTTAAAATTAATACCCTTAAATAAAATACTTTTAAGAACGTAGCCAAATGAAGAAAGAAAACATAAATTTTTAATTCATCCTTAAGGCTAATTCGTAGGATATTTGGATGAAAAATGGATAATTTTAAGGGGTAATAAACAAATTATTTTCATTTTCTATTAGCCGCTGAAAATTTCAAAAGTTTAAGAAGATTAGAGTAGTAGTCCCTCTTCCGCCAACCATTATAACTTTGTGAATAATTTAACAGAATCTACAAGTAACTAATTGAAATTCAAATCGTCTTCGTCACCCCAAACAGGATTTGACCTACTCTTCCTGTGTTTTAGCTACAGGCGGACCCTTCGCCGAAGTAGGACGCCCAGCGTCGCGCACTGCAAAATGGGTCATCGCAATCTATAAAATTCTCCGATCTCTTGTTGCTTGCCGGTGTCGCCAGCCGTACGGAAAATGGCATGGGAAGTAACAGGTTTTGACATTCCCTGAATGAGAACCTTCACTATTGTAGTATTTAGTAGGCTATGATATATTATTGCGTATATTGGATTGAGAAAGGAAGTTGTCTTTCCATTTCCGGGTGTTCTTTAATCTGTCAAAACGGTGATGGATAAGAGTTCAGAAATAACACTATATTTATCTAGATTTTGTTCTAAAACTAAATAATAAACAAAGAACCAAGCCACCCAGGCATTTATATTTAAAATACAATATAACATATACAGTAATTTGAATATGGCAATACAACGTTAAAAAAATTGCTTGCACTTAATTGTTCGTATTTGCTAACAAAAACCACATCTTAACCACAAACTTAATGATACTCAGGTAGATAAGAAATTACTACGAGCCTCTAAAAAATAAACGTACAGATCATTCTTTAAAGTTCCCCGGTCCCTTGTTGTTTGTCGCCTTCAGTATCTGTACGGAAAATGGCATCAGAAGCAACCGGTTGTAACATTCCCTAAATAAGTAACTTCACTTTTATAATATTCAGCAGACTATGATATATTATGTCGTTTACTGAGTTTGGAAAAAAAGTTTTGTTTCGACTTCCAGGTCGGGCACTTTCATATGTCCAAACCGATTAAATAAAATGCCAAGAAAATAATTTAAATATTGTCGTAATTGGGGAAATCTTTACCATAATATGGTGATCATGGAACAAAAACCTTGAATCAAAACAAATAGGTGGATTTATATTTGTTTGCTATCTTACATCAATAGAGCTTTAAACTCGCTTGGTTATATTATAGATGGTAGCCTTCACATTTCTTAGGTGGGTTATTTACGACTTAGCCCCTGTAAAATACTTTTAATAATTTACTAATTATTTAACTTTTGAATTTAAATAACTTTTGCTGTACATATATTATTTTACGATAACGTCACGGCTTGGTTAATTTAATAATTAATAAGATGGTTTAGTCATGTTTAGATTTTGAGTACCAGAGTTAGCCTCACATATTGTTAAATCTGCTGGTATTTATTAATTTGAGAGTTTAGTATCAGAGGACGCTTCATATATTGTTGGAGCTGCTGGTATTTGAATTGAGACCAAGTCGGATCTGGTTTTCTGTTGGAAAACGGGCGCTTATTTATATTAGAAAATATGCGAATGTTTGCACTTTTGATTTCAATTTCAAGTGTGATTAGTTTATGTTTTGATTAAAGGTAATAACAATTAAATTCATTTATTAGTCTGGGAGTAACTTAGCTTTAAAAATCCTGCGTAGATACCCGCGGGGTGTTCTGTCTTGAGTAAGAAAGTCAGGCGTTTCTGTGTTTAGTTGTCAGTATGATAGTTTGATCGCCGCTTTCTTAGAGTGCATTCGGTATGTGATACCAAATAGTATAGTTTTGTTTAACGTTAGTATTTTGTTGGAGTGTTGAGACAGTGGTGTGCTTAAAGTTTTATAATTTATATTTTTTTTGTTTTAAATATTATGCTTCTAAGAATTTTGTATAATTATTTTTTCATGCATAAGTATTAGCATGGTGTTTTTCTTCTGCTATTTGTGTATTATGTATGGTAATTGTGTACATACAATAATTGCAAATGCACAGCTTAAGAGGTGTTTTCGTTTCAGATATGGATTTACGTCCAAACGAGTCTGCTATTTTGACAAATATTATGAGGAACAAGTGTTACAATAAAATAAAGAATTATCTGATGATGAGCCTGAGGAGAACGATTCTGAATATGAAGAAGTAGAAGGAAATTAACGAAGACCATCATAGTTCCACATCTGTGCAAGAGTTCTCGGAGTATGATGTTGAAGATGAAGCTGATTCTTTGCATCCTGATCAACATATTTTCCCATTCCGTGACCTGAATAAGGAAACAGTATTCAAGGCAAAAAGTGGGTTTTTATGGAATTCTGATCCTGGAAATATTCCTGTTAGGGTTTCATGAAATTTGGGATCTTCTGTTCGATCAGGCAATTATAAATGAAATCGTATTGAGGACGAATGAGAAGTTGAGAAAAGTCCGGCTAACTCATCAAACATTTGACGCTGTAAACTAAAGATACGGTTATTTTTGAAAGGCTCTGATTGGTCTGCTAATATGCTGATTTTTCGCTCAAATCACGAAAACATGTTATCATTATTTTCATGTGGTGTCTCCGGTAGTCCTATATTTAGGGTGGTTAAGTCTTTTAAAAGATTTGAAACTTTGTCTTTATTTTGATAATGCAACCATAAGAGAACAACGTCAAAAAAGTTTCAATTTGGGTCCAACAATATGTACTGATGAAATGCTGATTAGCTTCCGTGTTCACAGTATGTTTTGCGCCTGGAAAAATCAATAGAGAAGATAACTGGTTCTCATCTATTAATTTAATCTGTCAGTTAAAAGAAAAAGGTATAACTTATACAGGAACTCTATAGAAAAATAAGAGGGAAATTCCTCTGGAGTTTTTACCATCAATTGGCAAATTGGCTTAACTTTATATATATTATAGACTCTCTTTAGTGAGAAGTTCACAATAATTTCTCATTTTCCAAAAAAAAACAAAGCTGTTTTATTGGTCTCCGCTTTAAACTATTGTTTTATAATGCAACCAGAGGTGTTGACACTCTCAATATAAGATGCGCAAACTATTCTTTAGGGCGGCGCACTCGTGGCAGGCCTTTAGCAATATTCTATATAGGATATATACGAAAGAATAATTGTTGTCTACTTCTACATTATAAAGATATTACACCGAAGCACAAACGCCTGTTTATTGAAGAACTTGCTAAGATTCTTGTGAAACGTCATATGCAAAGGAGACTCACAAATGTGAAACTGAATAAAGAAATTCAGACTCTAATAAGAAGAGCTCTTGAAAAAAATATTGGAAATGCACCAATTACATCGGCAGATGAACGACTGGATGTTAGGAAAACATATTCTTTGTGTACATATCAGAAAAAAAAGAAAAACCTTATAAATGCATTCACTGTCTTTTGTAGAAACTGTCTTACCAGTCAAGATGACCGGTAAAATAATTTTTACTATTTTCTACTACTAATATTTGTATTTATTTAATATATAGTCTTATTTTTTAAATACGACTTAGATAATAGAACAATCATCTTATTCGTTTGCGTTTATTTCATAAATTGTTATTACCGGTATCTGATACCGATAATTGCGGACAGCGTAAAATTTATGAACGTCTCGGGTTAAGAATTAATATTTACAAAGCAATATAAAAATATCATGTACGTTTACTTTAAAATGGCAATATAACTTTGAAAACAAATTGCTAGTACTTAAATATTGATACAGCGAGTATCAGAACCCCATATTTTAACAGCAAATCTCAACAATGCACAGGTAGAAAAGAAAATTGATACAAGAGATAAATATATAAGAATAAAAGGCCTGTACAGTGTGGGATTAATGTTCGCAACATATAGGAAACTTTTTTATTATTAATTTCTTAGAATTTTTGATAAAAGTTGGCGCTGGCAGAAAAAATACTTTTGACAGTATTAGACTTTGGGTCAGATATACAACGTGGTCAAAAAATACAAAAAAGTAGATATCAAAAACTTAAATTTCAAAAAATAAAATTTTTGTGTCGGCAGTTTAGAGGCCACACAAAATCGTAAATAAAAGCTAAGTAACTAACGAACTAGGTTGGCAACATTGGCGAGACGTCTCGTGCTTATCTCTTGCATAATACCTCAAATATTATTGTTATCGAAAATCAATATCAAACAGTAAGTGCATATGCAACTAGACAATCATACATCAATTTGCCGTAGAAATTAATGTTTGAAAATTGATTTTTATGATACAAAATGCTATATTGATAGATTCCAACCTGTGTATCAAATGGTTTTTTTCACCATGTCAGCGGTCAAAAGAAGGTAGTAATGAGTACTGTTAAGTTCGGAATTGTACTAAGCCGGTGGTGAATTGTACTAGGCGGTGTTGCCACTATGGCGTCGTCCTCTGGTGCAGCAGACGATGACTCTGGTAAATAAAATGTATCCCGCAAAAAGTGCAATCGAGCAGTTTTGGATAGTGAAACATCTATTTTCTGAACGGCAATCTGGGAGATTGCCGTTCCTGGTATCGTTCTGCGGGCGTCAATTTGTCAAAAAAAAAACAAATAGATCAAATAGAAGCTCTTAAAGACATTATAATGAGCATGTGTTAACACTGCTGCATAATACTCAGGGATATATAGAAGGTACGAAATAACACCAACGATCTGCATGAGAAACTAAGCAAGACAGAAGAAAAAATTGATTATCTTAGCCAAAACAACTCTGTTTGAAACACCGTTAACACATATGCAGATAGGCGCTCGCGAAATATTAAAAAAAATGAGACCCAGGAGCAGTATGCTTCCCACACAAATTCCCTAATTGTAAAACCAAAAAAACAGTCTAAGGATATAAGCCTAAAAGATGTAAAAAATCACATCAATCAGACCCAGGTTGGTATACCTATTAAATATTTTAGTGTAACAAATACGGGAACTGCAATAATAAAAACCGACAGTCCGAATAACATTGAAAAATTGATGGGTTATATTAAACCAGTTTTACAGTCAGATTATGACATGACTGTTAAGGAACGATATAGTCCACGCTTAAGACTTACTGGTCTTTCGAAAAATTATACAGATGGACAGAATCGCCTGGAGGGGCTTAAAGTTCATAAACTTAGGGTAATAAGTAATGATGACACTATGAAAATTGTTTACACAACCAAATCAAAAAAAAACTAAAAAATGGACCATTCATGTGGAGACATCGGGAAAAACATTTAACAAGCTTCTCAGTATGGATATGGAATGGAATCACTGTACTGTATCGGAGGATCTCAGATTATTAAAGTGTTTTAACTGTGGGGTTCTGGATCGTAAGCAGACTGAATGTAAAAAGTCCAAGCAATGCTCATACTGTGCGGGCTCCCACGATAGACTACAATGTGTTAAGCAGGTTAAAAATGTGTCAGTTGTTAACACATAAGTACTACATATAACTTGGACCATAAATATGGTCATGATAGTGAAATGGAGATGGAACGTCCTGTACTCGCAAAAAAATACCGCCTACCTAGAGAGGGGATTAGCTATAATGCTCCATCCCCTTCGGAGTAGGTAGAAACAAATAAGAGAAAATATAAAAAAAAACTAATGGATGTATCGTTAGATATTGTGTTTGATGATATTGTAAAAAACCAAAATGACGCCAGTTTACTTGAACCGATGGGTATTAAGCAGATGGATATAGAAAATAAAATTGTTAGTATATTGCACCTAAATTTAAAAAACATAAAACAAAATTTTGATGATCTATTTAGATTTTTAGATGATCTTAAATTCCGTGATATAATTAGTCCTGAAATATTGAGAGTCCAGATTTTTTTAATATACCTGACTGTTTTAATTATTACAATTTTGGGAATCTCAATAAAAATGATGCTAGTTTTGTATGTACTAACATGGACAATAATGCGAACATTAATGAAATAAAACTTGTACACTCTAGATTATCAATCAGCAAAATATCATTTACCATTAGCAATGTAAATTATTCAGTCAGTGCACTTTACAGACTCCCTCAACAGACATAAATCTGTTTTTTGATGATCTTAATGTATATTCTTTAAACAAATTAAACGCACATATAGATATATTTAATGGTGATATTAATGTAAATTTACAAGAGAATTCAAAGATATCAAGAGAGTATAATGCCCTCTTAAATCAGCTATATATAATATAAATAACTATTTCTTCTGGATTCTGGATATATTTTCTTCTTTTTATTTATATAGATTCACTATCTTATTCTGAGGTTTCAGTTTTGATTAGTTTTAGTTCAGTATTTATATATAATATATACGTTTTTGTGGATTGATTTTTGACTGTTACAAAGCTATAGATGCCTAGTTATTGAGTGCTATGTGGCCTAGTTATTAAGTAAATGAATTGTTACAGATATATATGTTTATTTTATTTTTCTAAATTGTTTTGGTTTTTTTTTTAGTATATACGGGTATTTACTACTTAGATGCTACTATTATAATTTATTCTGTATTATTGCTGTTAATACTTAGTATTAATATTGTAAATTTTTTGTTGATTTTCTGAAATAAATTAATAAAAATAAATAAATATTTTTCCATAGTGGTTGTAATCAAGAAGATATTTAGATTGAAAAATTGATAAAAATGTTTTTTTTTGTTTAAATAACTCTTTTACTATAATGCTTTTTTTGGATACCCGGTGTATCTAACATAAAGTTAAAATTATCGAAACTATTTTTCCTTTAAGCACCAATTTTTATCGATAATAAATTTTCCTGAGAAATCAATAATAAAAAAGTTTCTCATATGTTGTTAAAATTATCGCCCATGCTGTATATTAGGCAATCCAAAAAAAATCCGATTTTAAAATTTCCTAAATGAACAAAATTTTTTGTATTAAATAATATACAAAAAACTAATATACAAGGAAAAATTTTAAGTTGTGCATAGGTTATTTATTTTTTTGGTTATATTTACTACACCATAATATAATTGATATTACGATTATTTGAAAATGTCAATATAACATCGAAAACAAGTTGCTAATACTTACATGTTCGTGCATGCTAACAAAACCACATACTGTAACCACAAATCTTTTATCATTCAATCAATTTCAAGGATCAAGGATACTGGCAGCAAAGAAGATTTATTTAACAGGCAATCCATAAAATTCTCCGATCTCTTATTTTTTGTCGGCGTTGAAGTAACAGATTTGGATATCCCCTCAAGTGGAATCTTCCCTATTATAATATTTAGCAGATTATTATATATTGCTGCGAATATTGGGTTGGGAATGCCAGTTGTCTTTTAACTTTAAGGTTGTGTTCTCCTCTTCAAACCGATGATGGATAAGAGTTGAGTAACCATTATTATATTTTTAGATTTTGGTAGGCTAAGTATTATAACAAGAAAAATTAAATTAATTATAAAAATGATTTAAAATTTCGCGTAAATCATTTATTTTTTGATCTGGATTAACAATACAATATAATACCATGTACGATTATTTTAAATACTTCAACAGAAAATAACTTTCAAAGCAAATTTAACTTAAATACTCGTACATGCTATTAAAAACCATATACTTTAATTACAAAATTTATTAACATACAGGTAGAAATGAATACGAATCTTGTAAATGATAAATGACATGTCAGCAAAAAGTCTTACAGTACAAGCAGTCAATAACCCCGACCTCTTGTTGGTTGTCGGCTTCACCAGCCGTGCGTAAAATACCATGTAACACATTTCGACATTCCCTAAACGAGAAACTTCACTATTATAGTATTAAGCCGACTATGATGTATTATTGCCAGCGCATATTGAGTGGGGAAGGGAAGTTGACTCTCCACTTCCTGGGCGGGTTCATTTATCTGTCTAATCTAATTATGGTTAAGAATTGAGGAATAAGAAAGTATACTTCTAGGTTTTGTCTTTAGATTAAATAATATACCAAGGAAAAACAATTCAAAAATAAAAGCAATTACCTTAAATAGCGCATAAAATCTGTTTAATTTTACATTATAACCTCTCGACAACGGACAGTAATTACGCCACAAAAACTGTCCGTTGTATAGAGGTGTCCGTTGTGGGGAGTGAACAAATTAAATACCAATGTAATTTTATTTAAAATATTATTTTATTTTTAAGTAAAAAAATAATATTTTTAGTACAAATTATTAATACAATTGTTACTACGTATACACCAACATCTTTACATACATATGTGCATACAATAAAAATGTACTACCTACTATAAAATATTATCTACCTACATATACAGTTTGATATCTAGTTTATAAAAATGTACAAGCCATTTGGCACAATAGGCATTATATAACAGGCCATCTATAAGATTTTCCGTTGTCTTGTTGCTTGTCGACGAAAAGAATATTATCTTTGTATTTCTGGGTCAATTTTTTTCATTTGTCCAAACCCATGATGAATAAAAGTTAATAAATAAAGATAGACAGTTCTTGTTTCTGAATTAAATAATATAACTGTGCGTAGATTATTTTCTTTATTTATATTTACGATACTATAGAATAATATCATGTACGACTGTAAAATTGCCTATATAACATTGAGAATTCTCCTCATAAATAAAAATGGTAATATAAAACGTGATGTTTTCGCCGAACTGATAAGTGAAAATTGCTTAGTAGATGAAATAAAAAATTGAAAATAAATTAATTATTCGGTGAATTCTCCACCGATTACCATAGGTACATAAAAATTAACAATAAATTCTGAAAAAAAACGTATTGCCTAAAAACTGCTTGAGTTTATTTTCTTCATTGTTTCAAGAAATAGCCCTCTTTCCGCTCGCTCCAGGCTATTTGAACCTTAAAACAATCTGAGTTTTTTAACAATAATAAAAACAATCAAATGCAATTTTCAAGAAACACGAATTTTTTCACATTTTTAGGTTATTTTTTATGCACTTATGGTATTATAACTGAAAAAAAAATGTCAGCACATAAATGTTCGTGCATGCTAACAGAAACCACATACTCATTTATATACAGGTAGTAAAGAAAATTAGTACATATCTTTTAACAGACAAATATATAGGATATTTTGTAACAAAAGGTATTAGATAACAGGCAATCCATAAAATTCCAGGGTCTCTTGTTGCTTGTCGGTGTCGAAGTAACAGTTTTTGACATTTTCTGAAACACTAACTTTACTATTTAGCAGACTACGATATATTATTACTTATGTGGTTATGGTTGAGAAAGTAGGATGTTGGTTCCTAATCAGACCGATGATGGATAAGAGTTAAAAAACAAGAAATATTATTAGATTTGGGTTTCAAATTAAATAATATACCAAAAATAAACAAACTAAATATACAAATAATGCTAACGAAAACGGCGTGATCCAACCACACACTTATTTATATACCGGTAGAAAAGTTATATGAGCACAAAATCTTGTAAAACATAAATATCAGGTCATTTGGAGCAAAAAAATAGCAACAGACTATCTATAAAATTCCCTATTTCTTGTCTGCGTCACCAGGTGAGCTGACAATAACATGGGAGGCAACAGATTTTAATATTTTATGAATGAAAAACTTTACCATTACTGTGTTTAGCAGACTATGGTGTATTATTGTGTATACTGGGTAGGGCAAGGAAGTTATTTCACCTCTGGAAGATTCATCTGACCAAACGGATAATAATTAAATAAAAAATGAAGTTTAGGGATATGAATATATACTTTTGATTTTATATTTTAATTAAGTAATACACCACACAAAAAGTAATTTAAATATACAAGAAAATTATCTTCATGTATATTTAAATTACTTTTTTTTCCAGTTTAGCTGTGATATCCTTTTAAATTATTATTTTGTTTCTTACGTTCTGTTCTCTTAAAGTTCCTAAAAAGTTGGTGCAATTTGCTCTAAATGCAACATGTGCGCAATAACATTTATTGAAATAGGTAGATATGAAAAATTTAAATAACAAAATCTAACATTGTTTTTTTTTGTTAAAATAATCAGGTATAAAGTAACTTTAATTAGTTATTTTACTTAACATTGTCAAACTCGTTTTAACTATGTTTTTACACACAATTCCTGGACAATTGGTGTAAAAAATAGGAGCTAAACAAGGTCGGTTGGCTAAAAAAGTTCGGTATATTTATTTATATTACAAAAATAACGGCAAATACATTATTTTTCTGTACAAGACAAAGCTATTAAACAAAACAGCACTAGTTGTCCTATCAAAAACTATTTATGCATCTAATCTTAGCAAAAAAGAAAAGCAAGCTAATAATCCAATCTCTAACTGTTGTAAGAAGTAATTTATTATAATTAATCTTGTTACCCCTCCCACCCATCGGTTTCGCCCAGTCTTTCTATATTTGCTCCGAGACTCAAATAAGACATTATTGATATTGATACATTTGGTTGAGCAGCCCAAAGCCAATTTGCCAGTAATGCGAATCAGTATCGACTAATACTGTTGAACAATTCATTGTATGATTATGATAATAATAATATTAGGTTGACTAGCAATCGCCTCTGACATCTCCAGTCGAAAGCCAATTGGCCTGCGGTGAGAATTACTCTAACTACTACAGTCGAACAGTAAACGTACTTTTATTTTTCCGATGAGCAAAATTAACCTTAGTGACTCCCATGATATATCTACAAAAATAGTTTAACAAAGTCCATTTTGTCAGAGCGCAAAAAATGTCACTTCTTATTTCCGTCAAAGATTACAATAGTTAGTATTCTTCCCAACAAGATGTATATTATCGCCGAACCGCGCTCAAGTAATTTCCTTCTTTAATAAAATATACCTAAATAATAGGAAACCCTCTAAGCGGTCTCGCCATATCAACGTCTATTATAAAATATTTGTATTTAGATTTATTATCTATCCTTTCTTTTGTACCTACAAATTGCAAATACAGTTGTAAATAAGAAAAATATGTCAAATTGCCGTGACCAAATAAATAAAAAATTTAAAAAAATGTAATAATTAGTTTTCTTTTTGTAATAAAATAATTTTATACTGTTCTAATATATATAATAATACTAGTAATACTTCCGATTTCAATTTCTTTAGCCATTATTAACTGTTCTAACAAAAATATAATATTTTCTTTTTTTTTATAAATAATATCATATGAACTAGCAACATTTTAATATTGACCATTTTAAATCTCGCTACAGAATAGCTTGGATATTTTGGCTTGGACTTCATCTCTCTAAATCAAAATTAAAAAAAAAACGAGAAATAAAAGTTAAGAAGTGAAATTAGTATCCCCCAGGTAGACCGTCGGAGGCAAAAAAAGTTATTGCTGCCGGATATACCGCTACAGCTGATTCGGGTTCTGAATGTAGCAGTCCTTCCCGGTAATTTAACTTAATTAACCTTTCAAAACAATCTTTTAAAATTCATTATATTTCACGTTAAAATTATGAAATATTCAATATTATTTTAAATGAAAATTTTATTTAATATTTTGAATATACCTTCAATATAAAATTCAAAATTCAAGATAAAATAATATAGGATTTTTTAAAAATGGGAATATAACGGTAACAACAAATTGCTAACATTTAATTATCATTTTGAACGTTACTTAGATTCGATCCTCCTATTCAATTTAAAAATTACAATTTTATTTGTTGTGGTTTAATATAAAAACCAATACTTTTTTTGAATAAATATAAATTACTAACTAAATTAATTTTGTAATATTACACCACATACACTAAGTAATACGAAAGAAAACAACTTTAACGGAAGTTTTAAAAATGTATTTGGTAATTATTTTCAATTAAATATAAAATTCAATCAATATTTAATTTTAAAATTCGACAAATTTCACCAGAGTAATAGTTCTGGATATCAGGTCTGAAGATGGTCGGGGCCGGAGTTGGTCAATGCAGAGGCATTCACCAGACTAGGCCCAGTAGCATGACGGCATCGTCGTTAAAGCTATATCACTAAAATATTTATGATATAACTATAACGACTATAACACATTAAACCATTCACTCCGGAGCTGAACCTTGTACTAACCCGATACCGAACCAAGTAGAGCGTCGCTCTTCATCGCCCGAACTTCTCTTAACCTGGTACCAATCCTCCTTTATAATAAAATATCTGTAATAAACCTTTTTAAAACTGTTATTTTAATACAATTTGTTGCCAACATTAAATATATAAATAAGAGAAATTTCCCATTAGAAAACACAGTAGACCTATGTTTTTATTTAAGGGAGAACTGCACGCAAAAAGTGAAAAACCAGCAACAAGGTCTAGTCGAGTTGAAAGTAAGATGAAAAGATACCTACGCATTAAAAAAAACTTCCGACCTCAAAAAAATGTGTTAAGTATAGGTAATTTAAATTACATTTCGGTTAAAAATGGGTTCAAAAGGGTTCACGCGCTGCAGAAATACAAAGACATGAGTACGATTTACCATTTCAAATTTTGCAGTTACGTAGACAAAGGACCAATGTAAGGCGGTAAAGAGCCATTTTGTGGAAAAAAAAATTATATGCAAAGGTATGTGCGTCAAAAATTGGTCAAAAAATGGTCGAAAATGGACAAATCTACTTTTATTTTAAAACTCTAGATTTGATTTTTTTATAAAAATTCGCCTTTAGCGCCCAACTATACATATTTCCCTATTAAAATCACATTGTAGCTAATACATATCTCTTATAGTTTTAACATAATATTGCAGCGGCGGAAGGCTTGCAAATGATCCATATTACTGCGAGTTCCCCCTCAAATTTGTTTTTCAGTAAAATATCATTATAAATTTGAAAATAAGTTTTATTCTAAACTAATGATTTGTGACCAGAAACATTGAATTTATCTTATATTATATAAAGTCTTCAGTTATCTGCTGAAACTAAAAACTTTTGGTATATTCAAGTGGTGAATAATCCAGATCCGTTAATTTCCAGAGAAACAGGAATGGTGCTCATAGATTTCACTATTTGTAATGTTGAATAAAATACCCTCTAAAATGAGATTGGTTGATATTCAACTAGATTTTAACAAACTATCTTCAAGTTAAAAAGTTGCCCTACAAGACAACCATATTTGCAAATAAGATATTAACTTTTTAAATTTCCGTTATTTTGAAAATTAACAAAAGAAGGGTTCTTCGCCTCATTTGAACTGTGGTGTATTTCACTCATACTTCCTTAAATGATTAAATGATTGTCGATGATCCGGTTACCGGTCGTTAGTAATCTTCTACTGGTGCAACGGTATTTTTAAAAATTCTAATATAATATAAGGTTTTTCATTCATGTGACTCGTCCAAAAACCAAACACTTGCATTGTTACACAATACACTATTAACCGTTGAATTTGCCACAAAACTATATAATATTTATTTGCATCACCGTGCACCTAAGGTACATTGTTTTCTTTTGTATTGTTAGCAGCAAATACCTATACGTTTATTCGCAAAATATCCATTGACTACAGTGTGAAACTGTCAGTGACATAAAATGTCAAGTTTAAGTTTCTAAAAGTATTTAAAAAGTGTTAGTCCTCTTTTTGTCCACAATGCATAACTATTGGTGGTGTGCAATTTTATTTCGAATTGTTTTGCCGTCTGTAACAGTTGCCGGTAATGTATTTATTATGATATGAACATGCATTTCTGGTATAATTATTAAGAGAGTCCCCCAGTTTCATAAAACCTTTACAAATGTGGGATGAATGCAAACAATTTGTTAAGAGTTAGTGGCATTGCATAAACAAAAAATATTAATGTGACTACTTAAATATTTCGTAAACACTGTTGCTTTATGGAATAAATTTTAAAAAAATCGGTAAATTTCCTTTACCCGGAATAGTGAAATGTGACCCAATTTAGTTCAGTATTTTTCGTAACACATATGTACTATCTTTTGAAATATTTTTATTGGGCGCCATTTAGTTGAATTATTAAAAATCTTATTAAGCCGCCATTTTGTTCCACCATTCGGGATTCGTACCAAAATTTCACCAGTTAGCTTCTACATAATACTTGATTTTTGTGCAAAATTTGATAGAAATTAAATAAGCAGTTTTTAAGTAATAATTTTTGACAGACAGACCGTCGGAACTGAAAAAAAACATGTTTTTCGGCATCTAGGGACCCTGAAACGTAAATATGTGAAAAAAGTTCGGAGGGTGATTTTTTCACGACTACAATACGTCCCTTTTACGAGGGAAGTAAAAATTATTTTGCCACCATTTTGTTCGGCCATCTTGAATTCTTACCACAACTTACAATTTAACTCTATATCACGCTCAATGCCTATACAAAATTTAACATTAATCTAATAAGTAGTTTTTTTCGGGTCAATTTTTTAAATATTTTATTAGACCCCCATTTTGTTTTGCTATATATTATATATATATAATATTTTTTAACGTTTCACTAGGCGGCGATCTGGTTCCGGCGTATTAGATATTTACCAAAAACAACCGACAAACCGACAGACGGACCAACGGAATTGATAAAACATAAGTAGGTTGTTAGTAATAATGTTTTTTAACATTTTACTAGGCCGCCATTTTGTCTTACCATATTGGATTTTTACCAATAGCTGACTGGGTCATCCCCAAATAACCTTTTGTTTTTGACCAACATTTGAAGTCAATCCGGTAAGTAGTTTTTTTAGCTATGCCGCGAACAGAGAGAGACAGACAGACCGATTGAGAAAACATGTTTTTATCATCTAGATCTGAAAAAACAATAATAATAAAGGTCTTTTATTAAATAATAATAATAATAATTTAATCCCTTTTACGAGGGAAGTAATAGTAAAATATTCGGCTGTCCGTGATATGTATTTTTTAAAATATATTTTAGTTAAAAATAAACAGGGCCTCCTTGGTTATGGTTAGCTATAAGACAAATGAATTCAATTTCAAGTTTTCCAAGAAAAAGTTTCAAAAAATTAATTTCTGTTCAGTTTCGTCGGTTAAACTCACTTTATTTGTCAATTTATAAAAAAATGACACATATTATTACAAATACAGATCCATTTAGAATCCATTAATCCTTGTTTATATCGTTCATATTCCTGATGGAAGAACACTGTAAATAGAAAATAAACATGGTTACCAAAAGTGCATTTAACAAAAACAGCCCATCGAAATATACTTTAGCGATCTTCAAAAATAGTTAAAAGAACGTAATTCCTATCAACTTTTGCTGGTATATGAGCTTAAAATTAATGTTTAATTAATTTTTTGAATTTCGTGTCTCTAAAAAAGAACCCATCAAAAGGCTATGTTCACAAAACGGCTTGAATTATTTTTTGTGTATGTGTGTGTTGGCGTTTGCTGCCCAGAGCACAAAAACTACAATATATAAATTCACAAAATTTCACTAAAGTCGGTTTTTCATAGGATTTATGCGTGGACTTTTAAATTAATTTTTCTCTTTGAAGTGACTATGCAGAATTTTAACTTTTCGTTAATATGATTTTGCATTAACTAAAAAATGACTGGATTTAGACTAAGCTTTTAAAATATTTTTATAACCGTTTGTTACGACTTCTACATGTCTTATATATACTATACTTTATATGTTTTCTTAAAGATATGTTGGTGTTATAAGCAACTTTTACATAAAAAGAAAAAAACGTGTATTGGATTTTTATATTACAAGAAATACATTTAAAATCAACAAAAAAGTATTTTCATTGGGGTTGGGTAAATAGAAGCTTTTTATATATTTCTCATTTAAAGTTATATTTTTAAGTTCATTTAAAAAATAAATTTTATACAGTGGTAATATATAGGTCATGCTATAAAAGGCTATCTAATTAGTTTACGAAAAATCAAATGTATCTTACGATCGTATCAGGAGAGTTAATGCAGTTGTTTATTTATCTTACTATAATAAAATTTATATTGCAATGCTATATATTCATACATATATAACATTTGAGCTTAATTAAAAACACCATGCATGATGGTTTTATTTAATATAATTAACGTTGTTTCATATACAGTCTTCCGCTCTACCAACACAGCTATCAGCTCTCTACTAAAATATCTTTATAGCTGGATTATATCTCATAGCACTTTAATTAAATTTCGCAATAATTCCGTTTAAAAAAACGGTATTTATTATTTGGTTTTTAATTATTTGCAGTTTTAATTGCAATTACCAATTTATTACAATGTTTAAAATTTATATATAAAAAGCCTTTTATAATTTGTTAACAAAATATGACAATTATATACTAATACGCAAAATATGCCTCTTTATATACATTTTAAAAAAATATGGATACTATCGATTTTTTTCAAAATTTGAAAGGTTAAATATCATTGCAGCAATCATCTGTTTAGAATAACCACACCTATTTAGATACACAGAAATGCATGTTAACTCTCCAAATAATTTCAAACTAATTAACAAATTCTCGTGCAATTCCATATTAGTATATCTGGCCTGCATTAACATTATCAAATCTGTATGTAATATCTGTATTGAGCTAACATCACTAGGTTATGGATTTAATTATAACATATTTGTCTAAGAGAAGGATAAGGGACTTATTTTATGGAGTATTTAATTGGTTTAAACTAACAACGCACTAACATAATTCTATTGCCGAATGAAATAGTCCAAACATGCGACATCACCGAGATGATTTACGTCTTTTATTCATATATAGTTCAGTATTTGAAGGGTCAAACCTGAGGAAATATAGAAAGCATTCCATTTTTTGTTGTAGTTATTTTTAAGAGCTCTTTTAAATTAAACTAAACCGCTAGACTTTACACAAGTTCAAAAAAAAATGAAGAATATTCATTTTTTTCCAGCTCTGCTGAAATATAAGTCTAAATTAAATGGGAACCTTTCTTAGATCTTAATAATTTTCTTATTTTTTGGGTCAATTTTGATGATTTTTGGATATGTTGTAGCTGCATTTTTTATACAGGTTGCGCAAAATATTCGTATTTTTTAAAAAATATTTGATTTGAGAGTCGTTGCAAAAATCAAGTTCACGGAAAGAAAAATATTGCAAAAATAATACCTTTAACTATAAATTTTAGTTCTATATAGGACAACTAAAATATTTTAAAAAGACGTGTAAAATAATATAGTAAACTTAAGTCACAATGCTTCGTTTAAAAATAAAAAAACACATTGTTAAATATAAAATATATTTTATTATTTTTTCTAAATAATATTGTATAACTTATCCGAACTCCTATTATACTGTTTTGTAATTGTTTACTAATAAACTATAACTGTTAAAACTATTTTTATAAATCTCTACTATTAATTTTGGGTTTGCCTCAAAAATTAAATGTAGACACCCCTACTATCCTACATTTTAAAACTATATACATTATTGTATTAGAAAAAATATATGCTGTTAGAGAGTGAGATGACAAGACAATTTCTATAATAGCTCTCTCTTTTAATCTGCTCTTCTCTGCTGCACGTTCCAAGACAATCTCCATATCAAAAACAGAAAATATAATTTTCACACACATGAAAACATATTTGTTTTCTTTGTTATAGTTATATTTAAATACAACTGCGACATTAACGCCACTCAGGTATACACCATATACTTATAACTACATTGTTACTTTCCCTCCCTAGGAAAGAAAAGTATGGGTCGTTTGGGAAGAGCAACTTCTGCTCTGCTACTTCGTGGTCGAAAAGTGAACTTTCTGGGCAAATGTGACGAATAATATATCCATCCGCCTTTTCAGTGGTGATTTTGTCCCCCATTAAGTCAAAACTGTTGACTTTGAATAACTGTATAAAATCTGAAGTTATCGGGCAACAGAACACACTTTCTTTTTCCACCTTCTAGAACTTTTTAAACCTTTAGTGACAAAATAATTCTAGTGGTTTTTTTGGCTAAACAAAATTAGATTAGGTTAGGTTAGTGAACTTGGTGAAAAGTACTTTCATTACACAAAAAGTAGAGATAAAATATAGCATATTCTGTCTTTTTTAAGCACAGTTATTATCCCCAGACTATTTCTCTGTATTTACAAGTAAATAATTTTATAAATAACTCGAAAAATAACGAATCCTGACTAAACACCCAGAAAATAAAAATTTAAAATATAATTTAAATTAATAACATCATTAATATGTTACCTTAATTTCCATCTTTCGCATAATTATATTTTTAGATAACTATCCAAAATTAACCAAAACCTTATTCATAAACATAATATATAGACAAAGAATAGTTTTAAATCACATCACACAAAACACGAAGCAAACAACGAAACACATCATCAAAGAAAAATGTCGTTCCTGGTCTTCATAAATAACAAGGAAATCAACAAAAAAACTGTTTAATACTTTGTTTCAGCAAACATTTTTTAAAATTTACTGGAATGTATCATGTATTTATTGAAATCTAATATTTAATTTAGGAAAACTTTCAAATATTCTACTAAATCATATAATAAAAGTCATTTTCTAAATCATTTTTTAACCGTTAACATATATTTTTGTAAGACGCTAGTTTCACGAATTTATATAGTTATGTTAATTATAATTTGTCATAAGATGCTGTTAGTAAAAATAATCGGCCATATTTTATTAAAAAAAAACATATTAAAATATTAGTAAATTATTTCGAATACAATATACTTTATAATTTTTTCCGTGTTGAGAGAATATTTCTAGGATTTTTTGTATAAGTAATTGTTAATTGGTATTCGGAAAATATACAAAGTTTGGTGTATTTTTAAATTTCTTTTACTTTAACTGAGACTTAAATGAGAGAGAAATGTTTAATCGCCTAAAAAAAACTCTAACTTTGTGTTTCGTTAAAAAATCTTATACTAGATAAAATCAAGATTGGCATGTTCCAAAAGTTCAAAAATCTTCCGAAAACCCAGCAGAAATCGATTTCCTGTAAGAATTGAGACAGAATAATTTCTATTTGATAACCTTCAGAAATTAACTTCTAAGCTAAAAAATTATGCTTGTTTTTGCCTTTATTGAACTTTCCATGAAAACCATCTTGTTTTCAACAATCAACCGGTTTAAACGAATATCTCCGTTTCTCCAATCAACGGAAAATATATATGGTTATTCTAGGAGTTTTTTGTTTGTCATAGAGTGAATATTTAACTTAACCATATTTTTTCGATATCTCGCCGGTATCTGAATCTTTATGAATTCTTGTTGTTTTAGATATTTTTCGACAACTTACCGATACGTAAATTGGAGCATCTTGAATAATATTTCACCTTCGCTCAATGTTGGCAAGGCATCAGGTTGAATTTTTCTGCAACGCCCATGCTTTATTTGCAGAGAACCATTAATTAAGCGCAAATGCTTTAAAATGTATCTAATACTTCTACTAAGGTTCAAAGTTTGTTCGTGAGAATTTATCCATCCACTTTTTAACGTTCAATTAAATGTTTCTTTAAGACAATTTATCAACCCTTTGTATTCTAAACTAAGAATGAGCATTTTTACAGTTTATAAAGATCGCAAGACCAAATATTTTATAACTTTAGAGAAAATGTCAACATTTACTGTCAATATGTTTTCTTTTGTTTGAAACCTAATCAAGGCTCCTTCGATTTTCAGTTGAAATTCTGTACCACACGTCATTTAAAAAAATACAAGCTAAAACTTATAACAGATGATAACTTTCTAAAATTGCAAATCATTTTCCGAAAAAGAGGGATACTTCTATAAGCCTTCCTTGGTGAAGGGATACAATTTGTAAAAATTTTATTTAGACGCTGTATAAAATTTTACTTAGCGAATTTTCGTGAATTCCGAAATGATACAGCTACAATATAACTATAAATCGTTACAATCGGCCAAAAAAATAAGAAAATTATTTAGATCAAAAAGAAGTTCCAATTTAATTTGGACAACAGTGTTAGATAGTAATGTAACAAATAAAATTAAGGATATTCTGAAAAAACGATCCTTATGATTTTTTCCTAAATATAATAGTTCCTGTGATTAATCAATTGGAAACTGTATACAGGGTGTTACAAATTCAATGGGATAGCATTGAGATTTTAAAAACCTTAAGAAATACGAGGTTGGTTAAATTAGATTAAAGCAGCGCAATTTAATGCTAGTTTCGAAGATATCCGTGAAAAAAAATCCTCATTTTCCTTTTTATTTCTTCAGGCTGCATTTGAAGAAATATTACAAAATGCATTTTATATATATATAGTTACTTTTGTCCGTCTATAAGATGCACAACAAGATTTAAAATCCGACTTTTCATCTTCGATGTCTTATCACGAACTTCATTTTTTTAAATACGGACCTGGATTTAGAGTATTTAAAATTATCGTTTGTGAATTTGGCTTGGAAGATTTTTTTTCCATTTCTCTCTAATACATTGTATTTTATTAGAAAATCTTAATTCTTCTCTTCAAAGATTTATTGTGATACATCGTAAGTTTTTAATTTAACGAACCTCGGATCTCTTAGAGTTTTTGAGATGCCTATACTATCGAATTTGTAACACTTTTTATAGTTAATTCTCTACCACTAAGGTTTCATGTCAAGAGAAAATTTTGAAATTTGTGAACACGTCAAGATGCTAAGTGTAGAATGATACCACCAAAAAAATAATAATTTTTTGATGAATTTCTGTACAATCTTTGAAATTTTTTTTAAAGAACAACCATTGGCCCGCTTTTAAGTTTTCTAAGGTCTAAAATATGGCCCTACTTTCTGTACCAATATGCAATAAATAACTCTAGGTCACATAAGCGGGCGGTCGTGGGTGCAAGTAGGGATAGAGTTAAAGGTGGGCACGTATATCACCCTCCCACTAGTGTTTAAGCAACCGTTATAATATTTTATTTTGCCCCTCTTCTACTTCTCTCCTTGACTTGTAGAATCCTGAAAGTTAATTAAAATCAGGTCGAAGCATCGAACTATAATTTTTGTTTGGTACTTTCCAAAAAGACAGGGCTTTCTCAATTGACTATAAAAGCTTCAGTTTGATTGTTCTCTATTCTCCTGGAAAAAAAGAACGGTAGCAATAAAGCGCACAAAATACAAAATGTTTTCTACAAAAATCGTATTTTTGTATTTTTTCCAGAGACACTAAATTTAAACTAAATAACATTCTGTGTCAAAAAAAAACAGAAAACTTAGATTCGCCGTAAAAACTTAAAGAGAATTAGAAGTGGACATTCAATAATTAGAGCTAAATTTAATAGGGCATAATTATTTCATTATTTCAAGAAAAAAAAAAGCAATTTCGCAAGGAATAGGTGGTTAGTTTGTCTACTAATTGTTGGAATGGGAATTTGATAAAGTATCAAATATTCAATACACTACGGGTTTTTAAAACTCGTGTAAAAAGTGAATTTAGAACTGCCTATGGTTTACCTACAATAATTTAGATGTGTGTAACATTTACTGCATAACGTTTCGATCAATTTGAATTAACTTCTCGGAAAGTAATCAGGCTAGGGCCGGGAATGGTAGCAATTTCGCGATAACTTTAAAATACTGTAACACATTGCCTTAATATTTGGCTGCAAAGTATAATTACCTAAAAAGGTAATTGGAGAATATCAATCTAGCGGGAAATCTATTTTTTTAAAGGTTATTTCGGTTATTATAAATTCTAATGAATAATTAAAAAACTAAATAACTTTATTCTTGACACAAAGAAAATTCCTTCTGTCTATAATTCGAATGTATTGCGGGGTGAAAGTGTAAAAAAGGAGTTTCATTTGGTTTTCTTATTGATTATTTGGCAATTTTTAATGCTGATTATACATTTAAATGTATAAATGGTTCTTAGATAAATTATTCGTTTCTTTCAATCTATGTACACCAATTACTTTGGGAAGATTTGATATTGTTAGATTATGTGAAGTATTTAGTGTATTAAGGGGGCATCCTGAAGCAAGCATATTAAAAAAAAATTGTTAAATTCGCCTTTTACACTATCTACATAAAATACATTCTATATATGCATATAATAATTTGGTAACAAATTTATACTATAGCTATTTTAAGTTTTTAATTAATTTATTACGACTTGTCTCACAGTATTCCTGTGGTTGTATTTTATACTGACGGGATTATACCAAGTCAGTACAAAAAATAAAAATAAAAAAAAAGGAAATGGAAAAAAAACTATTGTGTATTAAGAAATGATCTAACAATGCTACATGTTTTCAAAATGACCGATTTTTGGATGTTCCTGTGAATGTCTGTATTAGTCCTAATTGAGCCAAATGCGGTGTAAACGTTGTTGGGGTGAGACCTGTTACAGATATGACGACAGGAACGATGATGATGACTCTTTCCTGTTTCCACAGCCTTTTTACTTCCATTGCCAAGTCAGTGTATTTGGCGATCTTCTCACTGTATTTCGCTTGGATGTTCTCGTCGTTGGGGACAGCCATGTCAATTAAATAAGTGATTTTCTCTTTTTTGGATTGAAAGGTGATATTTGCGGGGATTGTTTTATCCGTGTGGATGTCAATGTCCCAGTAGAGCTTGTAGTTTCGTTCTCAAGTATAGATGTTGGTGTATAATGGTAGTAAGGGTCTGTGTTCTCCGTTAGTTTGTATGTTGTGGCTTGATGAACGACCTTCGCTGCTGAGTTATGTCTCGCGGTGTATTCAGTTCCGGCCATTATTCTACATCCACTCGATCGATCGTTTCTCTCTGCTGGTGACATCTCCTACACCTCTCGTCTTCAATGGTTGTGTCCTTGATGATGTGCTTTCGGTAGTTTCTGGTTGCTATGACTTTATCCTGGATGGCAAGCAGGAAGCCTTCTGTTTCGGGGAACAGCTGCCCTTCTTGTAAACACGTATATGAAAGCTTTTTATGTATATGGTCTTGCTTTATGTGGCATCTGTGTCTTCCGTGAAGAGTTTTTTCAGATCAGGTGTTTATCTTTTCTAGTCGTGATTGGATGTGACTGTGTGCGTCTGCTGCGTGGCTCGTTTGAGACAGGTCGAGCGGTGTATAATTCTTCTCTGCCTTCACTATTGCCTTGTGGAGGTTAGTTTGTTTGTTTCTCTTCTTCTTTTCTCTCGATGGTGAGTCTTTCCTTGCATGCGTTAGGATGTAACTTCTTGTGTTTTATGAATTCAGAGCGTATGAGAATATGAATGTTTTCTATGTCTGTGTGTGACCATTTAATGATACCAAACGAATACGTAAGAATAGGTATGATGAAGGTGTTAATAGCTTTCGTTAGATTTCTGGAATTCAGTTTTGTTTTTAGTAGCTTTGTGAGTCTGGTTTTAAATTGCGTCTTGAGCTCTGATTTGATATGAGTGTGGTTAATTTTGGTGCTTTGATGGAAGCCTAGGTATTTGTATGTTTCTTCTTTGAGCATATTATCTATAGTTTCATTGTTGATTGTTTCCCTTGTAGGGTGGTCTTTCCACTGTCCCCTTGTTGATATGAAGTAGCTGGCATTTACTTATACCAAATTTCACGTCGATATCCAGGGTAAACGTTTCTGTGATTTTAAGGAGTTCCTTTAGCTGTGCCTTTGTGCTTGCATATAATTTTATGTCATCCATGTACAAGAGATGGTTTATTTTGTGTACGTTTCTTTTTTGTGTTTAATTCGAAATCCGAAGTTTGTGTTATTCAGGGTGTTTGAGAGTGTATTGAAACAAAGGCAGAACCACAAAACCCTGAGTGAATCTCCTGGAATATACCTCGTCTGATGTAGATCTTTTTTGTTTCGATATGTTCTTTTTATGTTCTCAGGTTGATTTTAGTTTTCCATGCACTCATGATTTGCGTAAGAAATTGCCTGATGTTTTTATTGACTTTATATAATTTTAGCACTCTGGTTAGCCGACTGTGGGGTATCGAATCAAAGGCTTTCTTATATTCTCTGTAACCAGTATAAAGGTTTCTATAATTTTTCCTGGTTTGTTCCATGGTAACGCTGTCTATAATTAGCTGCTCCTTGCATCCTCGGCTGTTTTTCCTGCACTCTTTTTGCTCTTCCGTTAGAATACTTTTGTGTGCTAGATGTTGATAGAACTCCTGGTAATTGTGGCTGTGATGATCTTATATAGGGTTGAAAGGCACGTAATAGGTCGGTAATTTGACGGGTCCTTATTGTCTGAATTTTTTGATTTAAGGTATGTTATTCCTTGGATGAGAAAACTGGGGAGTATGCTAGGTTTTAAAATAATTTCATAAATTTGACGAGTGAGAGCTTCACGTGTGGAGGTAAACTCTTTGTACCAGAAGTTATGAATGTTATCTATTCCAGGACATCTCCAGTTATGCGCGTATTTGATTGTTTCTGCAACTTCTTGTATTGTCATTGCAAAGTCCTCTTATTCCTCCAAGCACTTCTCTTTAGTTTGTCTGTCTTCTTCCGCTCTGACCAAATACTTTTCCAGTATTCTGTGATCTCTTGTTTGGTCGGTGGTTCTATTACTCGTGCCTCCTCATGATTTTTTGGTAGAACTGTTTTTCGCTTCTTCAAAACAGGTTGTTAGCGTCCTTTCTTTCATTTGATTATTTGTATCTTCGGAGTCGTGAGGCATACACGGATAATTTTTGCTTCAGAGTGTCAAGGATTTCTGTAAGCGTGTGATCAGGAGATGCAGATCTGATTCCCTCTACACTTTGTGTGATACGTTTTGACTTGTTGCCGTTCCTGGATTGGGTAAGATGTCCTTTCTTTCATCTGATTATTTGGATCTTCGGAGTCGTGAGGCAAAAACGGATAATAATATAATTCCTCTACACTTTGTGTGATACGTTTTGACTTATTGCCGTTCATGGATTTGGTAAGATGTCCCAATTCTTTTCTAATTTTGTTTGCAAAGCATTATGGTTCATTTGATACAAGCTTTATTTTAAGATAAGAAATATGTAAATTATTTCCTATTACAAGTTGTATTGATGAGGCTACTCAGCGCTGTTCAGTACGAGACCCACGAGCTGCATGCAGTCCATCTACTATTTTCTGCGACCCGTCGGGTATTTTTGTTTCCATAAATATAAAAATGAGCATCCACAGCGATAACATATAAAGCGTTGTTTTGCAGAATCCGAAGCGGATATCACCCGTCATTTTTAAAAAGGGAATGACTTAGTAAATCTAAATTGCAATAAAATACACAACGTTGTCATTTTATTTCATGTAAATTGCCAGACAAACTTAAAGCTTCTAATTTGAAAAAAACTAGTACACAAATAACTTAGCCCTTAAATAATACTTCTTCATTATCCATTTATAGTGTTGCCCTAAGCATTGTATTTTTGTTTAGAGTGACTTGGTAGTTGTCTAATGTCGCACAGGGCACAGCCCTGGGGTAATCAAATGTTGTGAAACAAAAGAAGCTCTAGTAAAAGAAGAAAATCAGTACTGTAAAAAAGTACTTATTTTGGGCTACTTGAATACAGAGCTTATTTTATGTGGCATATAAAGCAATATAATTAATTATATTTTCTTTTAGCTGTTTTCCTTCGACCTACAATTTCATCATATATTTACATGATAGCGGGATGTTATATGCCATTTTTCTCAGTACCCACCCCTGAAACGCTGGCTAAGAGTACCGGAAGCTACCTGAAAGTTCTGATGATAACATGCATTTTGACTTCTTCAGTGGTAGTTAGTTTTTATTTTGCACTTTTCTTCCCTAAGGACCACGAGTATCATATGAAGGTGGGTTGTTGACATTACTACAAATAGTGAGCTTAATTTTTTTTTTAATATCCAGCTAACCGAAAACAGTTATTTTTCAAAGCTGTCAAGAATTTTTTTTTAATTTAGCTCAGTATTTTCAGTTTCTAATTTTAAACTGTATAAAATGTAGAAATACTTTATTATAAACATACTTTTATGTTCAGTAATTCCAACAAGTTTTAACAAAGTAGCTAAAACTGTTTTAAATATTGTGATTTCTTAATACACTGTGTTTTCAAAACGTTGGACCTCTTCATTAGAAACAACGGAAATATGTTCTGCTTTAAGATCACATATTTGACGTAATTGTGAACATTCTGTAGATCGTGCCGATATATATATATATATATATATATATATATATATATATATATATATATATATATATATATATATATATATATATATATATATATATATATATATATATATATATATATATATATATATATATATATATATATATAATATATATATATATATATATATATATATATATATATATATATATATATATATATAATACATATATATATATATATATATATATATATATATATATATATATAGTATATATAAAAAAATATGAAATCCTCTTTTGGAAATTTTAATTCATGTTTTAGACTTTTTTTAGGAAAAATAGAATATACCTACACTTAGCTACATTCATTTTTTTTAATTTCTAAAAACACTTAAGATATATTTTTTGCAAAAATATAGTACTTTTCTTGTATTTATTTATTTATTACAGGTAACCAATATCTAACCCTAAGTAACCCAAATATTTGTGCTTTCATGAGCGATTTTTAGTGTAGTATATTTTTTAAGACTAACTCAAAATTAATTTAAATCAATAGAAAAAAACTAACCTAATCTAACCTTACATTTAAGATAAGATTTAAGATATCCCAAAAATACTAATAAAAATTTTGATTCTATAAGCGTAAACTAACTTGCCCAGTCGGCAAAATTGCCAAAAAATGTACTGAAAACCGGTAACAAGGTGTTGTCATGTTGACAGGTCATCGTTTTGAATCGTCGGACCTTCCCGGTCACGTCAAGGTCACGGCTAGGCTCTTTCCTGTTATCTATTTATTGAAAGCCAACAATTTAAAATTGACAGTGACATAAAATAACTAGTGAACTAAGAGTTTTATTTGTCATGGTAGTTAGGTCTGGACTAACTCTTTTTAGTGAATACGGGGGTTAATTTTTAACGTCACTTTTCTCGAGTAAGTCAAAATGTAGTTTTTCTTTATTAATTGACGTGCGCGCTTATTCTTTCTAATATTATATTAATCAGTAAATACGGTTAATTATTTCAAGGGTTAATATAACTCTAACTGCTATTTTATCGTTCTTTAGAAAGCAAAATTACATATTAGACGTAGTAGAGTAGACGTGGTAGTAGTAGTAAAAGAGGGGTGCCAAAGCTCGATGGATAGGCCTAAAATTAGTATTGTACTTTCAATTATAATAATGTTTCACATGTATAAGGTCTACAATGTAAAAAAATTGGTAAATTTCATTTATCCGGAATATCCCTGGGTACGAATATTTCCTTTTATTAGGAATAGTGAAGTGTGACTCAAATTATTTCAGTACATAGTAACATAGTATTTAGTAACACACACACATATATATATCTTTTTAGTTTTGTTACTATTCCATTGATAAAAGCTGAAATTCGGCCGAAACGTCTGGAAATTTTAATAATAACAAATTTTTAAAAGAAATGAAATAGTTTTCTTTACCTTGTTCCACTCGAACTATATCCCAATAAAAAAAAAATAATCTAAAAAATATATTATAGAGGTTCAAGAATCATCGTCTAATATACACTGCTGTAATTTTCTAAGGCAATTTCCAAGACTTTTATTTGCAAAACAAATGGAGATATTGAGATGCGGTTTTCAATTTATTTTAGACAATATGATTTTAACTAACATGTTTTTGTGTCAATATTATACGAGGCTCAAAATATTATATACAGGGAGTTAAATATTACCCTTACAAAAATTGGAAATTTCATTTCTGCCTAGAATATAAAAAACATAAAATCGATTAAAATTTTTATACCAGGATGAATACAAAAAAACACAATTTTGGGCGATTTTTGACAGTTCCTATATTTTTAAATATGGTGATTTTCCCTATAAAAAAATGTTTTAACTGAAATTGTTATATTTTTAATACGATTACACAAGCAACAGTGTTTCTTTCCTCTGCCATATTTTTACACATGCCTTTAACTAGGTAAATGCCGGAACGGTTATTTTAGATGATACAGGTTGTCTAAAAAATTTTTGTTTTTCGGTAATACAATGAACATATGTTTTTCTTTTATGTTTAGTAACTTCCCGTATATCTGCAAACTATCACAAATTAAAGCGTTTTGACTTCACTGGACTATACCCTATATCAATGCCTCTAAACGGTTTTTCATTTTTGTTTGTCGCCTCACTATTGCTTCAGTTACAGCCTGACACAATTTAAGCGTGTTTCACAATAATTTTTTGCTTTTTTTTTAGTTTTTCTAGAATTTTAGGCTTATTGAAATAACAGATGAAAATAATTTTCACTTCCTCATTGTCATTTTTTCTCCTCTACAAATTGGTGAAATTAGTTTTTCAATCTGACGTTTCGGATCCCGGCGACCATTATCAACTTTTTTAATTTAAATACGGACCTGGATTTAATATTTCGCTATTCGATAGCTTGTAGAACCCTAAATTAAATAAAGACAAAAAAGTCATATCATGCCATTTCATTTTTCGAGAAAATCGGTAATATTTGTAGAATTACCAAAAGACGCCATCTACAACACCACAAGTAGAATTAATCCCCTACAGTCAATAGGTCTACATGAAGAGCAAAAAACAGCGCTTTTTCTGACACCAAGCTCAATGTCATCGGTTGGTCCAAAGCAGAGATATAAAGGTTTGAAAGGCAAAAAAATGACCTTCCCACACAATTTTATTACTGAAAATAGAAAAAAATATAGAAAAGAAAAATTTGCGTAATTACTTAAAGAATACAATGGCGATATTTTCGAGAAACCTTAATTGGGAAAATTTAAGAGAAATTCAGCATTTTCTATTTTTGAGTTGCTGTTACGCCCCCTACCGGCCGGTTTTCGGTTCGAACTTGAAAATTATTTTCAGCGATTTCCCTTGGCCGATTTGCCTATATTATAATATATATATAATATTTTTCCCTTAAGCTCTATCATTGACGGTTCCCCAGCTACAGCAGCCTACCCCGCTTATTTGCCCACCCTGTACAATACCCAATGCATGGCTTTCTGCTCGGTTTCTGTTCTTAATCAAGTCATCGCTGGAAAAAAATGCCTAATGCATCTATTGACATGAAGCTGAAATGCATTTCCTCTGTCAAAATTGTAAAATTATTATTTTTGTGGTGATATAATACCAGTTAATAATGCCTAAATTAAATTTAAATGAAAGAAGAAACTGTATTCGTCTCTTAAATGGCGGAATGAGTGAACATGAGGTCGCCAATATTTATAGTGTTAGCCAAAAAATAGTAAGTAGAATAAAAAGTCAATATAATGTCGACGGGAACGTAAACTTCCACTACCATGGTGGACGTCGAAAGAAAATTGGACAGCGATAGGAACGAATTTTGATAAGAGACATTCGTAGGAACAGTACTCAAAGTGGAAAAATATTAAATGCTACTTTTAGGCACAAACCAGAGTTGCAGTATTTAATCAAACAATTACGAGAACGCTTAATCGTAATGATGATTTAAGGTGGGTATTCTCTACTAATCTGCATAATTATTATTTTCTTCGATTCGTTGTTGTTAATCATTACAATAAACATTTTGTGGGAATTTTTAGCACAATGTTTGTTTTTTATTTTAGGGCCAGACGTCGTGCAAAATGTCCAAGATTACTCCCTCGGCATCGAACAGCTCGACTGGAATGGGCACAAAATCGTATTGGCTGGAGGGAACAGTGGAAAAACTGCCTTTTTGTAGATGAAACCAGGATAAATTTAATTTCTTCAGATGACAGAGTTTTAGTTTGGAAGAAACCTAACCCGAGATATGCAGAACAAAATATGGCAGCAAAGGAAGCATTTGTTTGAGGAGGCGTTACTGTTTGGGCTAGCGTAATGTGGCATGGGAAGACAGACCTGTTTATTACTGAAGAGACTATTACAGCTAGATTCTATAGAAATAATAATCTTATTCCCATAGTACTTCCATATGCACGAAACTACGGAGAAAACTTCGTTTTGGTAGATGATAATGCTAGGACGCTTCGAGCCCAGAGTGTAAAAAACCTGCTAGAATTTAATAATATTGAAAGGATGGATTGGCCAGCGAAGTCGCCCGATTTAAACATAATCGAGAACGTTTGGTTGTATCTAAAATTACTAATTACATCAAGGTCTAATTCACCTCTAAATTTACAAGAATTAACTCGAGCGATTGAAGAAGAGTGGGAAAATGTTCCCCAGGTGTATATTAACAATTTAGTGCCCAGGAGGTGTCAAGAGGTTTGCAATCGTAGAGGAGGACCCACAAAATATTAGAATAAATCCTAATAAAGTTTGAGGATTCATTAAAACTAAAACAGTACAAATTTAATATCAAAAGTAAAAAAAATAATTTTGACGAATCTTGTATATAATTAAAAACTCTTTTTTTGAATTTTTATTTTTACAATTTGATACTTCTCTGACACAGGTAATGAACTGGCACAGGATTGATGATTGTCTTTTATACTGAATATGTATGCAAAAACATCAATCATGTAACAATGGTAATACTGAGGCGACAAAGTGTTTTGATTTGTGACAGTTTTTAGTTAGTCGAGAAATTACTAAACGCGTTAAGGAAAATCACAAATCATAAGCTTTATAATATGAAATATATTTTTGGATGCTTCGTTGGTTTAAGGTATGTATAAAGTTACGTCATACGAAGAAAATACTGCTCCTTGTATGTTTTATTGTAAAAAGGGCAAAATTATTGACTATTTGTTTTTCGTTTTTTGATAAAATCGTCCTATTTCAAAAGATATCGGGGTGTGTAAATATCGCTCAAATTTGTTTTTTATATTTGTCCACTGATTATCATAGTATAGAAATTTTACACTTACTTTTTTTTGTTTTTTTTTAAGTTATCCGTAGAAATGAAATTTCGGACATCTCAATATCTTTATTTGGTCTTCAAACATAACTCTTGAAAATTGCCCTACAAAGTCGCATTGGACAAACCAAGACAATAGATGTATTAGGCATTTGTTTCCAGCGATGACTTGATTAATAACAGAAACCGAGCAGAAAACGATGCATTTCTTAGGTATTGTACAGGGTGGATAAATAATCGAGGTAAGCGGCTGTAGCACGGGAACCCTTAATGATAGAGCTTAAGAAAGAAAATATTTATGAGTAAATCAGCCAAAAGAAATCACTGGAAATTGTTTTCAAGTTCGAAAACCGGCCGGTAGGGGGCGTAACAGCACCTCAAAAATGGAAAATGTCGATTTTCTCTTGAATTTTTCCAATTAAGGTTTGTCGAAAATATAGCCATTGTATTCTTTAAGTAATTAGGTAGATTTTTTCCTTTCTATAATTTTTTCTATTTTCAGTAATAAAGTTGTGGGGCAAGGTCATTTTTTTGTCTTTCAAACCTTTATATACCTGCTTTGGACGAACCGATGACATTGAGCTTGGTGCGCTGTTCTTGCTCTTCAAGTAGACCGATTTTCTCGAAAAAAATGAAATGGCATGATATGACTTTTTTCTTATTATTTAATTTAGGGTTCTAAAAGCTATCGAATAGCCAAATAAAAAATCCAGGTCCGTATTTAAATTAAAAAAGTTGATGATGGTCGCCGGGATCCGAAACGTCAGTTGAAAAACTAACTTCACGAATTTTTAGAGGAGAAAAAATGACAGTGAGGAAGTGAAAATTATTTTTATTTGTTATTTCAACTAAGCCTAAAATTCTAGAAAAACTAAAAAAAAAAGCAAAACATTTTTGTGCAAACAAGGGTAAATTGTGTCAGGCTGTAACTGAAGCAATAGTGAGGCGACAAACAAAAATAAAAAACCGTTTAGAGGCACTAACATAGAGTATACTCCAGTGAAGTCAAAATGTTTTAATTTGTGACAGTTTGCAGATAAACGAGAAGTTACTAAACGTTAAAGAAAAACATATATTCATTGTATGACCGAGAAACAAACATTTTTTGGACAACCTGTGTCATCTAAAATAACCCTTTCGGCATATACTTAGTTAAAGGCATGTGTAAAAATACGGCAGAGGAAAGAAATACTGTTGCTTGTGTGATCGTATTAAAAATATAACAATTTAAGTTAAAAAAAAGTTTTTTCCAAAATGGTTTTTTTGTATTCATATCTATCCTGGTATAAAAATTTTAAACGATTCTATGTTTTTAAAATTTTCGGTAGAAATGAAATTTGGAATTTTTGCAAGAGTAATATTTAACACCATGTTTATAATATGTTGAGCCTCCTTTATTTATTATTGACACAAAAACATGTTACTCAAAATCATATTGTCTAAAATACGGCATCTCGATATGTCCACTTGTTTGTTTTGCAAATACAAGTCTTCGAAATTGCCTTAGAAAATTTCATTGGACAAACCTATTGTCCAGCATATATATATATATATATATATATATATATATATATATATATATATATATATATATATATTATATATAACACTTTTTTGAAATTCTACAGTGATATATGGTTACTTATGAGGAAGATTTTTGCTGTATAAACAATCGACTGTCGTTTCCAGTTTAACCGGAAGTGCTATCAACTTTAATATTTTAAATAGAACAGCCTGTATATTGATTTATTTTTGAATTGTACACTAAATTCTAAATATAAAACATGTATCATACCCTATGTCAATTCCTGATAGTTTTCGAGAAAATGGCGAATGAAACTTTAAAAATTTCAATGAATAATTCCGTTTTTTGGAAAAACAAATGAAGATAGTTCCAATTTAATACTGTAAATAGTGTTTGTTATTCAACTCATTCCATCTAATGTGACAATTAGGATACTTCCGGTTTACCCGGAAACGCAGTGAAAAATCACTTTCAAACGATATTTTCCCATTTTATTTACGACCTATATACCTACTCAACATCTAAATCTTGAAACAATTTTAAATACTTTTGTGTATCTTACCCTATACCTATATCAAGTACTTTTCGAGATATTTCCAATTGAACTGTGCAATTATCTTTTTAACGCTTAGGCTGATAAATGACAAATATTAAATTTCTGATCTAAGGCGGCTTTGAAACAATACATAAGTATTGTAATTAAGTAAGTAATTATAAGTATTACGTTGTTCGAGATTTTCTTCATAATTTTAATTATTGAAAATGTATTTTACTCGTGAAGAACAAATTGATATGATAATGATATACGGAGAAATTAGAAAAAATCGCAAGGAAGCCAGAGGTTTATACGTGCAGCGATTCCCGAATCGCCGATATCCATCAAAGTCATATTTTCCTTGGTTAGAAAAGTATTTAATATCGGAAAGGAATCACCGAGGCGAGAATTTCATAGTTAGTGAAGAGGCTGAAATTAATACACTGGCTTGTATACCCATCGATCCTCTATATCAATACGACAAATAAGCAGTGAAATTGGAATTGGCCGGGAAAGTGCACGAAAAATTTTACATGGCTTTAAATAATTCAAACAGCAAATCCATCAGCACTTATATAAAGCGGATTATCAGAAAAGACTGGAATTTTGCAACTGTTATTTTGATACAGCCCAATTTCCGGACAGTAATTCTTTTTTCAGATGAATCCCAATTTACCAATATGGGAATGTTTAACCGCAATAACACTAGGTACTGGGCTGCCAAAAATCCGCAGTTGGTAAGTGAAGGGGCATTCCAAGAAATATTTGGTGGTAACGTCTGGTTTGGAGTACTAGGAACTCGAAAAATAGGTCCCTTTTTTTATGAGCACCTGGATGCCTCCAAAATGCAATAAAATATTTTATTTACAATTTATTCATTGTTTATCACAATCAAGTATATTTTCAGCATAATTAGGCACCTGCACGCAATTCCCGAGTAGTGACTACCTGAGAAAAAAATTCGGTGACAATTGGATAGGTACAAATGGGCCAGTCAGATGGCCGGCGAGATCGCCTGACATTACCCTGTTAGATTTTTCATATTGGAGCTACATTAAACAAAAACTCTACAAAACACCATTTAACACCAACACGTTTTATAGACCTTCTCTATGGATGACCTTTTTTCTTGGTTTTTTATTACTCACGTAGCTTTAGTTCTATTTTGTGTTTTTCCTTGAGTTCAGAGGATTTTTTATGTTTGAATATTATTTAAATTAGCGTTTTTTTGCATAATGACAGTTGAAGCTACTCAGTAGTGTACTTAATAAATACCTATTTAAGTAGACTGGCAATATTTCTTATAGTAAATAATAAACAATGATTAGTTATACAGCGTGTGAAAACATCAAAAACAGTCATTTTGAAACAACTTTTTGTAGGTAAGTTTATTTATATTTATAAGGTTAACTAATTTTTCGTTTTTACTCAATTTACATTGCTGCCAAGTACAAAATATGCTTAGCCTTACAAATAATATATCATAGGTATTTTATTCTTTTTTAATATATTAAGCACACATTTAGTATCAAGTGAAATTCAAAAACCCAGTCTTTCCTTAGTACCTATATTTGATGACTTCTAATAGCTTAAACGAAACAATAACTCTGAACTAAAGTCGTGGTCTGGGAGGTAACTTGACTATAATTCACATCACCATATACTCAAAAAAAATCTATTTTAACTGGCCTCGCCGATGTGCTTAAAATAAACTCATATCCACCAAAACTAATAAGTTCTATTTTTAGGCAACGTAATGAAAAACATAATTCTAACATAAAAGATAACCTAAATCAAAAGGTAATAAAAAAGTCACACAAATTAACCCTTTTAAAAGATATTAAAGTAATTTGAAAAATGAAATACCTTAAAAACGCATACTGTATACCAGATACCACGTAAAAATTGTCCTTTTGTGTATATAGAGCAAACTAGTGAATATCTTCATAATAGGTTAAATATAGATATCTATTACGATAAAAAAATACCACGACACTTAAAAAACACAAGAGAAAACGCGTATATCATGAAATGATACAAATTTAAAAAAATCGTTACTCTATAAATGATAAATCAGAAATAATCAATCTTAATAAAATATATTTTAATATTCTTAATTAATCGCCCCCCCCCCTTTTTAGAGTTACAAAGAAAAATGCAGTTTTATAATATGTATATTTATTTAATAGTTTTTATAGTGATTATTTACGTAACGGAAACCTTGTTTGCATTAAGTTTATAAAGCAACAGTAGGTACCATATCGAAAACAAAATAAAAATATTTTGGGTGTTCGTTGAATAATATAAATAAATTCCAGGAGCAAAAACAAACTAAAACACAGTGCGAATAGCACCTACATATAGGTAAGTTCATATCCAATATAGTCAGACAGTTTATTCAGTTCGTATAAGACTTCGTCTATGTGGTTCGAAATTTTATATTGTTTTACGTTGTATCTGTTTCTCGATTTGTGTAATATGTAACATATTTAGTTTTTTATAAAATACGTCTATAGTAAGTAAGTAAGATGGTAAGTTTTTTAATTGTGACATATTTATAATGATTTTAGGACCAATTTTAGGCCTTAAGTGAAATGAAAAACCCTTTTTCTGTATAGTCAAGCTTTCGAATAAATTACTTTACTCTTCCTCAGGATAAACTGTGAGGAATATAAAAGGTATGTTAGTTAAATTAATAAATAAATATACTATGGTAAATAGACTCACCAAAGTTGGATTTATAATGAAAACAGGCTAAATGCTGCAAATTGTAAGATTGTCTGACGAAGCTACAGTATTAGAGAAACATATGTCACAAGTTGTGAGTAAAAGTAAAAATCTAAAACAGTTTAAAGTGTTTTATTTACATTGTTGATAATCGATTTTCATCATGTAACGATCCACTCAATCAACTATACTCGAAAGCTCGACTATACAAAAAAGGGGTTTTTTAGTTCATCGTAGGCCAATTTTTAAAAGGCCTCAACCCCATTATCTATTCAAGATATTTTTTATAACTAGTCAGGCATGACTCATAGCATAGAAACTTATTTTTCAGTAGCCTAAATTGATTTCCATAAATATATAAAAAAACATTTATATTTCCACAATTTTTTTGCAGCAGTTATCTACATTCTAGGATTTAGGGATCTTTAGCCCGCTCACTGAATAAGCTCGAAGACATCTAAGCTGGCTCTTACACCTGATATGTGTTAATTTAAATATAACGATCGGTTTCTACGTGCAATGAATCGAATATTTTACGATGCTTATCAATTTCCATAAAAGTTGTAATTTTCTATGTAAGAATTTACATTTATGACATTTTCAGGTATAATGCCGATTTAGATCTCCCCAAGTTTAAGTGTAGTAAAGATCTCTGAAGATGCTTGGTGCAATAGAAAGTTAATATCAAACACAGTTAGTGCTTATGAGCTGTATTTAGACAGGTTATAAAAATCAAGTAACAGTTAAGCTATAATGGTAGTACTAGCGTTTTGATTCGGAATTTCGGTCACGTGGAGGTAATTTAAGTCAGCTATTTTTTATCATATGTGGTGATGAGTGATTAAGGCTAACAATGCACAGCAGAAAAGAACCATGGTACTTTGATTTGTGGCCTTCGTGGTCTGTTTATCCATATATTAGAAAAAATATATATATTTTTATTAATTATTCATTGGCAAACATTGAGATCGAAATAAACGTAGGCACATATACGTTTTTCTGTGAAAGTTAAATATGTTAGCGGTTTTTTACCAGCCAGAGTATGGTACAACCCTTTCTTAGCTGAAACTAGTGTTAGTTTTAAGTTATTTAGTAGCCGAAAGTTACTTTTATGTGTAGGTCAAAAACTAAGTTTAGACAGTTTAGAGAAATTAAATTAAAAGGAGACAAGCGATTAATTATAGTTAATTAAAGAATCATTTATTTATTGTGTAATTATCGATACTGTATCATAATATAAATTTAAATGTTCTTTCATCGTTTATTTAAATTTCTTTTTTAAAAACACTCTTTTACTTTAAGCCATGTAGTACTCTTGAGACCGCTATACGCACAGTGGGAGTAGTTGATTTTCAGGATCTGAAACTTAGGGATGCCATTGCTTGGGGACTTCCAGGTGAGCGTTATGTATATACATTATTTAGAATAAGGTTGCTGCGTACGTACCACTTGTTAATTCTTAGAGTAGCCTCAAATATTTCCCCCCTTAATATATCTCTTATAATTTAATTGTAGAACCATTGATGCTAGTTACATCTGTGGTATTGTACTTGGTATTTAAAAAGATTTGCCAAGAAACAGATGTTATTCGAGCGACTACGGAGATGGAGGGGACTGAACTGATGCATGAAGCTAATCGTAGAAAACTCGTGTCCATTATGTTAAATTGTGGTAAGTGCCTATTTTATTTGTATTTTTCGTCGAAAATGACTCCAAAAAGACAAAAAACAACCAAAATCCTTTAAGTAAAAAACAATTAAGTTTAAAACAATAACAGGATATTATGGTAAGAATTGATGTTACTAAGTCCTGAATTTGTAGCAGAAATGGAAATTGCTGGCTAATATCAAATTCCTGTCTAATGGCGGAAGAGGTAAATGAACCACAGCAAAACCCAAGTTTAGCTAAATTCAAAGGATGCGTACTTGAATTCAACTAATCAACCCTACAACAACGCTTTGCCTATAGACGGGTTGTCTTTGACAGACCCAACAATATTCTAATAACTGACAAAAGTGATATCGCTGCAGGTAAAATAATAGATAGCATAACATTAGTTCCGATGGAGATTGTCCCTAGAAACACAACAGGCAAAGAATTTCTCACGTTTATATAAAAGGGTTTATATGATTTTTTCTAATTTTTTTATACAATACAGTTCTCGACAACTTGTTAAAAATGTGTCATGGCCACAAGTTGGTTCCATGACGAAATTTTGAGGTACCACTCCGCGGTAAGTTGATAAGAATCGCGTTTGTTCTTGTATTCAATCAGTTTGAGTCACCTGAATTGTACTTTGAATTGTCTCATACTTAACCTAACCTAACCATAGCAATTCAAAGTACCAGTCAAACGATTAAAATTGATTGGATACAAAAACAAACGAGATTTGTATCAATTTGCCTGTTTGCCTCGCCTGGCGAAACGTAGATTGCTCTGTATTGCACTGGCATTTGTTTGATCATTATAGGAATTGTCATAAATAAAGCCCAGAGTACTTCAGAGCACAGCTCTCTGCTTTGTATGCTCTGTACTGTTCAGAGGTTTTGCTTTAGGCGGCCCAGCCAAGCTTTTCCTAATATTTCTACCAAATAACAAGTTTTTGCAAATGCGTACAAGGTTTTACGCTATTATTTCGTATTTTGTATATAGGTATAAAGACACTTTTAAATGCTGAATTATTTATTTGAAACAAAGCTGAGTGTCTCTAAATTTAGGATATTTTGGAAATTATGGTCAGTTTGTAAAAAAAGTAGTCAGTAAAATAAATATAATATTGGATAATACTGGTCGTGTCGAATAATCCAGCAGAGCTGATTATCCTAGAAGAGTCGTAACTAGGTATAGTTAACTCGTTTTAAAAATGCATATTTGCGCCAGTGTGGATATTAACAAGTGAAATGAAGAATATTATTATTTATAAACATTGTCACTAGTGACCATTTGAGGAAGTATTTTAGATATTAATATTATTTAATACATATTAGGTAATTAATGAGTAAAATTTAAATTGTGATGTTTAGTTTGAAATCGGTACAATGTACAGAACCTTTACTTAAAACAAAATACGTTTATTTATAAAATAAAGCTTTTTAAGAGAATTTTTCAGCCTGAGCAACACCTTTTATTTTTTTTATTTATATTTGTTTATTTTTTGTTGATACAGTAAATAGAAGCTGAAAATATATGTTCTGTTCATTATATACTTACGGATAAAAATATTGCATAAATATAAAGATTCCATAAGATTTCATAAAAAGATGCTGCAACAAAAAATTGCATACTTCCTATAAAAAGAAGAAAAAAACGATGCACACATTTTTTATTAATCTAAAAACAAATTTGAACTTTAAAAGTAGATTTTTAGATTTTCGTAAAATGTTGAAAAAGTTACACAGGTTTGTGTTTTTTAAGTCTAAATTACATTTTAAACTAATACAGGATGCGTGAAATTTTGGCTTTTATACCGAGATTTCTAAACCCCTGTAGAAAGTATCTCTAACTACAGCAGTGTTTTACTGAAACCAGACTAAAACCTATTTACTTAATAATTAATAACTTTAAAATCAAAAACAATTAAATTAATAATGTGAAACGAAAACTACATGAAAGATAACTACTCACCTCCACTCCCACGGTCTCGATAATATTGGTTGGAATCACCCAGCTCGTGGTAACTTTGCTATCTCAAACCGAACTTCTCACTGACAAGGATATAATATGGTACTACATAAGTTTAACAATTTAAGTGAGTCAAATATTTTAGTTCTAAAGGATTATAAAATGCCAATAAAAAAATTTTAAACATTGGCATTTTAAAGCGTTTTTTGACTACAATAGTCACGCCTAAATTACCAAAAAAATGCTAAAAAATACGCTAGTGTAACAGGGTTGTAAAGAGGTTATTTATTATAAATAAAATTATTTATTTACTTTATTTATTTATTTGAGACATAGCGGGCAACCCTATCACAATACTGAAATTAACTAAGATGATAAGTAAAATCAAAGGTACTCTCTTCGTAATCTATAATTTACAGGGTTATCAAATATAATTGTTAGTACAAATTGAATTAAACATCTTATCTCACTAATTCTACGGCCATATAAGCTCGAACAACAGGAAACTGCAATAACGTTGGTATCTTCTTTTTGAATATATTTATTTTAACTAGCAGGTGGTTTATTTAAATAAAAGATTTGGTTTTTAAAAACAACTTAAAAATCTATTTAAATTAATAACAAAAAAATTATTTTAAATCTAGAAAATGACGGAATTTACTTAAAATCCACAAACTTAGTGCAAAAAAAAAAAAAAAGAAAAAGTCTTTAAATAAACCATAAATTTAACTCCTGAAAAATACATACATATACAAATTAATCCCCAATTAAATACTAGAATCAAAATAAGATATTTTTGATAAACCCTCAACTTTCACAACCCACTGTATACTTAACCTTTATATATAACCTGTATACTTAAACCACCATAAAAGAAGAATTTTAAATCAACTGTAAGAAAGTCTATACAGTCTAGAAGATAGCGTTTGAGGAAACAGGTTATTTATAGTATAGGGGATTTAAGTAACATTTACCAGGCGAGGACGAGTTTGCGCCCGAGCGATAGCGGGTTGGTAAAAAAGTTCGAGACAGGTTAATTTACTTACATCCCATATAGAATATAACATTTTTCTCCCTCCCTGTATTGTATGTTTAAAAGAAAATGCCGGATATATGTTTGGATTTTCATCATCATTACATTCGATAGCATTCTCATTAAATTATGAAGCCAGCCGTGATCCGTTGCCAGAGCAACATAAGCAGTTTTTATTGTGCTTACCAAGCACTTTCCATTTTAATATTGCAACCAGCCTGTCGGGAAAAATACGTTTTCGTCAATTCCAAGTCAAATTGCGAAATTTCTGAAGTTTGAGAACTTTAAAATGTATACTGGACACTCTTTTAGAAGAACGACGGCAACTTTATTAGCAAATACTGGAGTTGATGTATTAGCTATCAAGCGACATGGTGGATGGAAATCCGCTACTATTGCGGAAAGTTACGTAGCTGAGAGCCTCAATAATAAAAAGGAAGTAGCGAATAAAATTTTATACAATAAGACCCAGCCAGAAGTCTCTCGCAGTGCTTCAACAGTGACAGAAACATTGGTCAGAAATGAAGGATCTGTGGAGTCAGAAAATATAATACACATCGAGAGGAAACGAGAGAACGTGTTTCCAAATTTTGTTAATAATGTGAATAATTATAATAATTGTACCATTAATATTCATTTCAGTTAATATCACCGAATTTTTGTCCGGATTTTTGTTATATTTAATTAAATTAAAGCTACTTATAATAATTTTAGATTATTATTTCCCTAAGGATGTAAGTTGACTTACATCCGGTCGTTAAGGGCAACCAATACCTTCTTGAATAACTTCCACTTACGTCTGTCAAAGCAGTGTCGAAATAGGCTCTGTATTGCTTACAATACAGAGAGGGGGAAAATAATATTTATTATTTTGTTTAGATTTTAAAAATTCTCAAAACTAATATAAGATAGCTTTACTTTAACGACTTCTTTGAAATACTCATGTTTACCATTTGCCATGAGAAAAATATAAATTAAGAATTTTTGTACTATTGGTATAGTCTATTCCGTTACACTAAGGCATACTTTAACAAAAGCCTTAGATCAACACTCTGCCCCTTCTATTTAAAAATGTTAATTCAACAGCCCTACATGTTATCATCAAATTATAGAAAACTAGAAACTTTTCAAAGAAAGTATCACTCGACCCGCCTTCTCGTTTGACATATTTAGGGGATTTAGGGGACTGTATATAAAACTTCTGTAAAATATGCCTTCCGTTCACTTTTAGATAAAGTTGCCATGCCTATTTTGTCGATTTTTTAGAAGACTGCATTCCGATAAAATAATGCTCTCAAATGGATAATCTATAATTTAACTGTTTATCTAATATGGGAACCCTGGAGAACAATCTATTCTTGGTGATCTGGAATTACATATAATAATAAATAAAATTTTTATCCATTCAGACTATTAAAAGTTGACCCCTCTGAGGTTATGCTTGAGTCACAACAATCAATGCATTTGCAATAGGCGCAATAATATATTCCTCTGCATTTAATCTATGAACAAAACTAAGTAAAACTTCATTTAAGATTAATGTTGTTCATTTTCTGTTTTTAGGAAAGTACTTTTTACTGTTGATGTTCTGTCTGACCGCTGTCTTAATACCCACGGCCTTAGGAGCAATCTACTATTTTGTTTTTCTATCGGTGATGACCTACTGGGCCTGCAACCAGTCCCTTGGCAAGGTGTTTGGCAGGATTTTAGTAGTTCTGATACCTGTGATCTTCCTAAATTTGACAATAATGTTTTGGTACCAGTTTCAGTATTTTCAAGACAGTACAACATTCGATATAGAAAGCATATGGGGAAGGTAAGATTAAATGTATTCCTTTGTATTTTCAAATTATTAGTGTCAAGTCAAAAGTCAAAGTCAAAAATTGCTTTATTGTTTAAGATAAAATCTTGTTATAAAGCCAAAGGTAGAAATATATAAACCAACAAGCAGTTAAAAATATATAAGTAAAAGTTGAGAATATCCAGATAAGAATAAGAAATAAAAACAGCACAGAAAAAAACACAACAGAAGCACTAATATATTAAAAATATACATACATACTTAGTGGAATGGAACTTACTGGAACATTAAACAGAGACTTGTAATGAGGAAGTCTATCGAGTGTAACACTTCATTGTAAAATTCCAGAAGGCCATAATAAGCTTTTTTGAGTAATATGCATTTAAGAAAAGATTTAAATGTTTTATTATTATTCAAAATTCTCACACTCTCTGGTAGGTGGTTGAATATCTTCCTACCTGTATAGAATATTGAGCTTCTAACTCGTGAAGTGTGAGGTATAGGCAGTGGCAGAGCTCCACTTTGTCTTGTATTATAATGATTAGGATACTCTCGACTTTTAAATTTTTTAAACATCATACAAGCACGTCTCGAAAATAAAGATACAATATACAGTGGGGGAATCGAATGGAAAGCAGAAGTAGTTTACATTTAAATTTCAAACGTGTGTTCACTTTTACAGTGAAACTTGCTCACACATTATTGTTTCAAAAAAATATAAAAAAGTGTACATACATTTTTATTTCATTCCGTATACAAACAAGTACCAAACACAAAAATATAACTTTGGCATTAGTATCCAGTTGGACCTTCTGGAGATGTTAGTACTGCCGTAATCGTGTCTGCATGCTGTTTATCAACGTAGCTTTATACTTGTATTACTTGTCGACTTCAACTAAGCTGAAGTGGCGTGAGTGCATAACCGGAGCAAGCAAGTGTATTTTGCCATCATATTTGTTTCAATAACAATTCAAAATTGGCCGGATAGTGCGCATCGCCCTGCACTAGCTCCGTATTCATTTTACGTATGTTTATTTATTAATTATTTTTTACCAAGAAATTATTTTACAGAATATATATTATTTTGTTTATCCAAGAAGTTAAAACTATAATCGCGAAAAATGCTTTATTATAGGTTCGTCATGGTTCGCAATTAAAAGATAAAATTAAAACTCATGACTTAATCATCACAAAATCTGATAAAAGTTCATGTTTGGCTATTATGAAAAGACAGGATTATGTTGACAGAGTAATGGAATTCCTAGACTGCGATGATTTTGAGGCGATAAACAGGGATCCCACTAACACATTTTTTACCAAGGTTAAGGATGTTTTTGACCAAACTACTTTGGAGTTTTTTCATACTTCAAAGTATAAACTATACTCTATGAATGCTTGAACACTTTTGCTTTATGGTCTACCCAAGGTGCACAAACAGGGGATTTCTATAAGGCCAGTGGTGTCATTCGGGGAGTCACCATGTTATAAATTGTCATCGTGGTTGAATGGGGCTTTCAGGGAAGTAATGGGCTTCCACAATAATTTTCTACAAGGGGACTCCATAGAGTTTGTATATTACTTAAAGGGCATTGAATTTTCGCACAGTGCCACGTTGATTTCGCTCGATGTTAAGAATTTATTCCCAAGCATTCCCCTTAAACTAGTTAGGGGTTTATTAATGAGTAACTCTCTCCCGGGGATCCTGGTAGATAACCTCATGTCGCTTCTGCCCGTTATTTTAGATTAAAACTTCTTTAAATTTAATAGCCGATTCTTTAGACAGAGGGCAGGCAGATGTATAGAAAGCCGTCATCAACTGATAACGTTATTCAATTTTCTTCTAACTCTCCACAAACACAAAATTAATTTTTCTATAGAGTCTTTAAACTTTCTTTGTCTACGGATGCATTTAACAAGGAATTAAGAATAATAACACAAATAGCTTTTAACAATGGTTACCCTGACTATTTTCTTAATAAACTGTTTTATAATTTTTTTAATAGATACAAACTCTCTTTTCATATACTGCACCCTAAATCAAACATGTCTACCAACAAATATGGCTGCCTAACTTACTTCGGCAAAATATCTATATAGCTAGCCAAATTTTTAAAAAATCTTAACCTTTCTATAGCTTTTAAAACTACTAATATATAAAACACCACCTAATTAAACCTAAAGATAGCATTGAAAAACTTTCAAAATCCAGAGTATACTCGTTGAGTTGTGAATATTGCTCTGCTATTTATGTTGGCCAGTCGGGGAGAAAGATATCGACCAGAGTCCAGGAACACATGAGCCTTGTTAATAAATATAAGAACTCAGATGTGACTGAAACTAGATCAGCTTTTGCGAGTTACTTACTTTCAACAAACCCTAACTTTACTGTTTCTGAAAATGTCATGTCTTTTACATAAATGTCCGAAGGATCGAAAATTAGATTTACTAGAAAAGATGGAGATAATTAGAACCAAAAAGAGCCCAGTTCTTTTGTGCGTTAGTGACGTTTTAAATTTCCGAGCCGAACTTGATTTTTATATAAAATTAGTTACTAAACAAATACTCCGTACCTCGCATCGTTATTTAAGTAGGGCGGTAGCCGAGTTGTCTATGGTTCTGTGAGTTAAACTATCTGGGAACCGAAGTATAGAGTTCTATCCTTACCATGGGCAAAGTTTTTTAATTAGTTTTATAATATATTGATTATTTGTTGTTGAAGGACATAACATCGCTTAAGTGTTTGTCTAATCATGTAGTTGTATGTGCCAGTGTCATATATTTTACATGTTTTTGTTGTTTTAAGGTAGGCTTTTTAATGCTTAACTTATTAAATACATTACTATTAGGCTTGCATTTTAGATCTGATGATGCCTGTTTCTTTGGCGAAACATGTGTGATCATAGCATTTTTTTTTGCAATGTATTAAATCACTTGACTGAGACCGAGACATTGTTTTTCTTTCCTGCAATGGCTCGCAACTGCATTAGAAAAACCAATCGGAGCTGTTAGTACCAGAAAAAACTCGAAGAAGCTATCAACAAAATCAGAGGTGAAGGTAAAAAATATTTCATATCAATAAGCATATTATTAGACCATATTAAAGGAAGACGTGGGTTAAATCTAAATCACTGGGTAGAAGAATTTTCATTAAAAATGAAAAAAAGCTCGTTGAAAGTCTCTTAAAAATAAAGAAATATAGTTTTGATGTGTCCAGGGAGGAGGTACTTGACACTGTGGTACATTTCTTCGATCGAACAAAATGAAAATCTTTTTCAAAAAGGGGACCCCTGCTGAATAGTAGTTTCTTGGATACGTCAAAAGAATCCATTTGTCGTCAAGTAACGTTTCTCAGCCATTAAAGCTTTTATGGGACCTGGCGACAAAAATGCCAATAACCAGATTTCTAGAATTTTATGTGAGTTGTGGAGAGGCTTGAATAAAAAGGTAATAAAAAATTAATTTCAAAAAAGATGGTATATGTATCAATTTCCAAGAGCTGTCATTGCAGACTTATTTTACGACACAAGTCGTCGCCAACGATGGAAACAATTTCAAAGCCAGTAGTTGCACTTGAGGAGGCGTCTATAAATTTAAATATTTTTTTGGAAAATTCTTCAGACATTGCAGTAGACATATATGATGAGTCCGTGAGAAATAGTTTGCCTGTTAATAAAACCTTTGAGACCCTACTCATTCGAAAATTAGGGAAATTCAAACAAATCTTGGTATAAATCATTATACACCCCAAAGTAATAAACCAGACAGAAGCAACTAATTTTAAAGAACTTATTTTGGCGTCATTAAAAGCCACAAACTAGAAATTCAATGCTAAGGAAAGAAAAGCTGTAACAGGTGCAGACATAATCACGGTCGAAGAGATTGTGAATAGGATTAATGATAACAAAAGTAGCAAAAAAACAAAAAATTGAAAAATTTACCTCAGAAAGCAAAGTAAAATCTCATGTCAGGAATTATATTCTGATTATTCTTCATCGGAGAACGATATCTTTTAATTGAGTTAGCCGAGGAGTGATAACGAAAAACAAAAATGAATAACAAGTGTAACAATAAAATTTTTGATTCGAATGAATCAAGCTTAGACAGTGACGTGTTTAGCCGGCAAGAATTCGAGTGAAAATTTGTATTCTTTTTGTTGTTATGATTATCGTTATTATCATCACCAATACAAATGGGTTCGCTGCGTAAGCACTACGAGTGCCAGCGATGTAAAGGTGATTGGCATCAGTGCTTACTGGTCTTGTTTTCTGTAATTTTGTCAGGGAACTATTTATTTACACGTCAATGTACATTATGTAGTTTATTGTTATTCTGTGGATAGTCTTAAATAATCAAAGCTTTGGATATTTTTTTTCTTCAACCATGCTTACTTTTTTTAAAGAAAAAAATGAAAAATTAAGCAACATAATTCAATGCGACAAAACTATATTAAAATAGATGTTTTAAGATTTACCCTCTTATTCCAGGCAGATTACAATAAGTGCGTTATGCATTTTACACCTTAGGATGGGAAAGAGCAGGCCAATGACCAGCTAATATGTTTTGGGGCCCTACACACAGGTGCAAATAAAAAATCGAGCATAAGTGCTACAATTTTTCCAAGGTGCTCGCACTTACCCCACTTCACTTCAACAGCTTTTGCAAGATGCCCAAAATTTTAGGAAACCTTATTTTTGTCAAATAAGATTTTAAAGCATGATTCTGGATAAGTTTGCGACCAAGTGATCCTGGTGGCCACTCCATTTAATCTATAGTAATGTCCTGTGCAGACCGGATAGTCTCATTGACAAAAACGATAACATAGCTGGACTGTTCGAAAAAGGCTCAAGTAATTGCTTCGATAATAAGGTTTCTATACAGCTGGGCATCCCTAGTCAAATTAACCAAGACTACATGCTCTGTGCGGCTGTTGTAAGAGATCCCACCTCAAACAATTACTCAACAACCTTTAAATGATTCTTGTAGAGTCATATTTGTTTCTTGGTAACGAGTTAAAGGCCCTTTCCTGAGAAGAAAACGATCATCTAACTTAAACAGAAAAAACTATGAAAGTGTATTTTATGCAGCGTATCACAAAATGTGGACATCATCCGTAAACTTTATTTTACCTTCCATTTTTATTGCCCCTCAAAACATACAAGAATTTATTTGTAAAAGTAAATCTACGTCCAGTAACAAAAAGATAGAATTTTAATCTAGACAATCGGTTTTGTCCCAGGTGGTACCAATACGTCACTACGACGCCTCAAAATCAGGCAAAAAATTTTGTGCGTACTTCTTTTAAACAATTTCCTAAAATTCAACCTAGGCACAACTGGAACAGTATTTTGTATCGATCTTTAGAGAAAACATGACGTTTTATCGACAAGTTCATCTTCGCTTGACTGAAATGCCCAAAATTGCCGTTTTTCGTTGCATGAGATACTCTTTCGTCCGTTTCTTTCATACGCATCCGAGTCCTCGGTACCTTGTGCTCCCTAAGCGTAACAGTTCTTATTAACTTATATATTCTTAGAATTTTTGTATATTATTTGTGCAGTTTCAGTTTTTAATGTTAGTAATTAAAGCAACAGTGAATTAAAATTCAAAATATCTATCTGAGTTCCCAATATAGGTATCGCAATATATTTTTTTTTAAATTCGCGGAAAACTGTCAGCTATTTAAATAAAGTTATATATTTTTATATTTAAAAGTTCTTTTACCGTATAAACAAATTATAATGTCATTTAAAGACATTTTTTTTGTCATTTTATTTGCAAATTTACACTGAATATAATTGTATTGTAGTGCTAGTCATATCAAACAAAATAAAATCTCGTACATATCTCTATCTGCTATCGTTTGCAGCAGAATTACTGTTTAAACAATGCCTCCCGAGATAAACACAAATCTAAAATTCGTTAACAAATAAAGTTACTGTTTCAAATACTAATTTTCTCACCTATTAATATAAAATCATAAACCAGTTGAGGTTAAAGTACCTAATAGTTCCTATTTCAATTTCAGGTTATTTAACTTGGTAGATTTAAAAACGTATAAGGATTGTGAGGACCCAAGGATTTTTAAATTTCACGCACAATCAAATGTGAATTATGCTATGCCATTTTGTCTGTTTTTCTCGTATTATCTAACGGTGCTAATATCTAGAGAAATATTACAAGCGAAGGTAAGGAAAAAGGAGTATTATGTTTATCAGAATGCTTGAAACTTTGTGTTGCCTAAGGAATTGGATGTAGATCTAAAAAATAATGAAACAAAAAGTGCTGTATTACGTGTATAATATCCAAACTCCAAAATCATATCTCAATCTCATAAAAAGCCTTGCTAACTTCAAGCCTTCTAACTCGGTAAGTAACACTACAGATTTAATTAATAAACTTAAAAATATTTAATTGAATAACAATCACCTTATGATATCTCTTGATGTGAGTAATTTGTTTACATCAGTACCAAAGAAGGGAGCTATTCTATTGGTAGGTAACTTATTAAGATCTAACAACGCCAGGGAGTCTACAGTCGTTATACTTTTGAATTATGCTCTTTCTCAGGATTTTTCTGTTTTTCATAAGTTTATCAACAACCTGAAGTCCTTACTATGGGAAGTAGCTTATTTCCTTTTCTTGCAGATCTGTTTATGGACAATCTTGAGAGCCCTTATATTCTTAATAATACAGCAATAACTATAGATACGTTGACGATTGTTTTCTATTGATAGAGGGTAATTCTGACTCTGCTAATCTCTTATTAAGCAAGGTTAATCAAATGGATAGTAACATCAAATTTAACTAGAAATTAAACAGAATGACTCTCTTAATTGCTTAGATCTCACCATTTATAGATCAGGTGCTGATCTTAAAGTCAAAAGTTATAGAAAACCTACCCAAACTGATCATGTCATTCATAAAATGTCTAGTCATCCATATCAACATAAGATGGCTGCCTTTAATTCTTATATTTATAGACTTTTGAATGACCCTATATCAGAAGCTGACTATAGGGAAGAAATTAACATTTTAAAGCAAATTGCTTATATCAATGGATATGATCCAAAATTAGTAGGTACCAAGATCAACAAGGTTAAAGCTAAACTTTTTAAAAAATCTCTAATTCCATTACCTGAACTTGATGTTGATAAGTTTGTCTCAATTCTTTTTTTGAATAACAATTTAACACAAAAAATAAAAAAAAATTTCAAATCTTTTTGTAATAATGTTAAAACATCTCATAAAATTAAGAACAACCTTTCAACCAACAAGCCTTTCTCTGAATAACAGCAAAGACAAAATAAACAAACTCAACAAAAGTGGGGTTTATAAACTTAACTGCTCTGATTGGACTTATATAGGTAGAACTTGCAGACCTCTGTCAGTTCGCATTAATGAACCTGTTAACAACCCTAATAAGTCACCATTTGGCAGTCACATTCAATTTTATTCCAGACCACAATTTTAAGCTTTTGGTTAACGTTCATTCAAAAAACTTTATGAGACTTGATTTTCCTGAAGATCTTGAAATCAATAATGAACTTAAACAAAACCCAAGTTTTCTCAACACAAGTCAACCTCAATAGAACTTTCATTTCTATTCACAGAAGATTGTTTTCTACTTAGTATCGCTTGCTCTTGGAATTCTGAAATGTTCACACCGTCAGTCTTTGGCTAATGCTTGTCACCCACCTACCTTATTCCTTTTCCTACCTACAAGTCTCCCTCCCCCCTTTTCAAAATAGTATTTATCAATTTTTGTACTCAAAAAATAAAAACAATATCAGGTTTGTGATATTTATATTTTGTTTTGACAACGTATTGTTACAATAATATCAATCCTTTGTTTAACAGCTAATTAAAATATTTTTTACTACTCTTATATGTTGAAGTATCATTACTACCAAAAACAGTTGTTGATAAATAGTTCCTTTTTATAAAATATTACTGAACCCCTCCCTTCCTTTTTACTTAAAGATTTCTAATATTATATTTACTTATAGTTATTGACCACAGGTTGTCCTTGTATGGAAGGTCAGCTAACTTCGCACACCACCACAGTCAGTAATTTTCAAACCTTTTTTTTGATCACAATCTACTTGCCAACATTTTTTCAAAATATTTTATTGACCTTTATTAATTTATATAGGCATACAATAAATTAACACATTTTTGTTCAGCTATTTCCCATGTCTACCCTCGCTCAACGACTAGCTTTGGTTTCTCATAGTTTTGTTTGAACTTTATTTATGCTAGGGTTCGTAACAGTGTACTTGTTTTTGTCATTACTCGCCAATTGTTTGAAAGCTACTTTTTATTGTTAAATGTCTCTGCTCTCTCAATTTACTCACATATTCTTGTTTCTTATTTTGATCCAACAAATATTTATGTTGTTTCTTATAATTGATATAGTTTATCGACATTATGCAGGTTTTTGCACATTTTCACTCTATCATCTCCAATATGTTTACTTATTATTACTTAACAGGCCTCATCGGCCAAGGTTGCCAAGTCAGTCTTCGGCGGCTTGTCTTTGAACAGTTTCTTTCTTTCACTATGACGTCACACCGGGGTTTCCAATCAAATATGTTATCAATTCCAATAGGTTGTTTTCCTGTTTTCACCAGTTTACAATTTCTATATTTTAATTTCTGTTCTGGTTATACTCATTAAGAGACATAGGGATTTCAATATTATCATATTTTTTTCTTTACAGTTATAGTTGCTTTAATTCCATATAATTTTGCCAACCCCGTCGACTGTCAATTTTCTTTTTGCATTTTGTTAAAGAGATTCTCCCACTTCTCTGTTTCACCATGCCTACAAGAACGATGGCTGCTTTTTAAGCAATAAATTTAAATAAAAATTTTTAGAAATGTAATTTGGTGTTCGTAAATTTTTGTTTTGTCCTTGTTAAAAAGTTTTTGTTACATTGATTTGGTACCTACTATGTATCTTTCTACCTGTTCACTGACGAGTAAGTATATCGTTTGATTCAACTTTTTTCTTTTCTTTTTGGCTTTTTTGCCTTGTTCACCATCTTCATAATTCAAAGGGTTTTATTACTCGATGTATTAATTTGTAGGTAATATGATGATGACTAGTCAGTCGAAAGCGCTCTGCTATGATTTTGGAGTTTGGATATTATACACGTTATACAGACCTTTTTGCTTCATTACTTTTGCATGTGTACACAGCCCTTTAAGTTTTCAATTTTCTAAGAAATGTTAAGATTCTTTTTTCCTTCTCTCATTCTTTTCTTACTGCCATTTGTATTACAATTGTGACAGGTATTGATTTGGCTTAATTATTTACAAATATTCTGCGTTGGAAAGGAAATAAGCAACGGTTTGTAATTTAACGAAACGATATTGCCCGTAAACTTGGGGGGAAATGCTTTTCCTCTAGGAGAGGCATCTAACAACATCGTTTTATTCCACAAGGGTTAACGAGTTTCTCCACGCCTCATATTTTGCAGTAACTTCTGTACACAGAGGGATTTGAACCATACTTCTTTACTAAGATAATTTTTCCTACGTGTAAAACAGTATTTTAAGCATATGTAGCATTTTAGTAGATTTGCATTCTCTTTTCAAAAAAGTACAAAAGTCACCGTAATATTTGTAAATTTTTAAAGCGAAAAATCATAATACAAGAGTAAAATTAACGGAATAGGAATATTTATTATGCATTAAAAAAAGTAGATTTTTGCAGAGAGGACAACTCTTCTCAGCAGGGCAACATAGCTTCGATCTGAAATGTTTACACAGGTTATTTTGTTTAAGTTTGAATATTTAACTATTATGCATACATTTTCGCGGTTTCCCCTTCTATACTTTTTCACGGAACGATTCATTGTTAAGCATTTTTTTATAGAACTTAAGTTTTCTTAAGGGGTAATACAATTAATGTGTTCATGTTTTAGGATGGATTTAACAATCTTATAATTGCTTTTTGTCGACGGCAGAAAACAAATAAATGGCGATCGGCCCTTGTAAGGCTACAGGTAATGTTCAAACGCTATTTATATTATAAAGTAAACTACTGAGGGTGTGAATAACGTCTGGAATTATTTCTGAATTCAGACAGTTCTGAAAAAATCTCTCCAACTCGATGACGTATTTAGAACGCCTTTCTAGGGGGACGGCAAACAACTACTTAATTTGGCGAAAAAATGGTCCCTGAAAAAAAAAAAGGATTTTTACGTACAAAATTGTGGTTAGGTACTATAAAATAATTTCTAGTTTTAAACATTTTGCTGCGGTTAGTAGCTTTTGCCCTCCTATATATGTCTTTGCTCGAACCCGTCATTTTTTGTTTTCAGTTGTGCATGTCTTTACATAAAAAAGAAATGAATCATCTAGTAGTAGATGTCCACGATATTATGAACTTAAACTCCCAATATATTGTTACATTTTTTATATTCTACAGAAAAAAAAAACACGTATATTTAAGTTTACATTTCATATAACATCTAAGTTAAGTTATTTTAGAGACATATACATTTGGAATTCGTTGTTTTGTATACTTTGCGACTGTAAAATCGAAATAGTTGGAGTCAATATTCTTTCGGAAATTTAAAAAAACCTTAACTAAGTCTAATAAAGAGCAATACGCATTTAATAAAAATGTTTTCACCATAACTTTTAGCAAAACTTTCTTCGAGCCCAGCTTGATAATTCGAATTAGCTTTAGTATCCTAAATTACCTATAATATTAACTTTCGGCTAAACAAATACTTTGGAATGAAAATATTTAACTAATGGGGCCATAGGCGTTAATATAGAACATACTTCGCTTGGTCATTATTCAAGACAATATTATAAATAATAACACTATATTTATTCGTTTTATTGATATTATACAGAGTGTTTGGGGACAACGTCAGGAAACTTAAAGCCGTGACTCTACATGAAAAAATTCTGGTAGCAAGTTATTTAAGAGAATGTTAAAATCTCAGTGGTTTCCTAGTAACGGCTGATCAAAATTGCAATTTTAATTTTAAATTTTGGGAATATTTAATTTATCTCTTTACTGATCAACTTGAAATTTAACATATAAGTTTAAGGTAATGGACGCTCTTATCCAAAGGTAAAAATGTTTATTTAAGTTGCCACCAGAGGGCACTTTACCTGCAACTGAAAATTTATATTTCCGTGAAAACTTTTTTATTTTAGAAGAAATTGTTAAAATTGAGTTGCCATCTTTAAGCCGATGGAATGTGCTTCAAATAATGTACTCTTACTTCAAATCGATATCTCTTACCGTTTAGCCGCAAATCGATATTAAAGTTTTATTCAATTAAATTATAGCAATACAACAAATAACAGCGTAACACAACTAACACACTAATTAATCCTAAAAATGTCCACTATTAACTTCGATATATTTTCTAATGGGTGTGTTTCTAATATGTTCACAGCTATTTATTATTCGAACTCGTAGATCCTCAAGGTTATTGACTGCAGTTTTATACACCAACGTCTTTAAATAACCCCAGATAAAAAATCCATTGGGTTAAGATCTGAGGAACGGGGTGCCCAAGGAAGTGCTCCACCTGTGATGCGCCATCTTGCAAGAGCCGCATCTTTATTCGTGATCGAAACTTAAATAAAGATTTACATTTAACGTCATCAAAAAAGTGAGGTCCTACGAGACAATCGCCTATAATGCCGGCGCAAATATTAACATGAATCTTCGCTGTTGTCCCCTTTCTACATAAGCATGTGGATTTTCAATAACCCACTCGTGTGTGTTATGTGAATTTACTATTATATCGCGTATAAAACCAGCTTTATAAGTAAATAATGTGATATTAATGAAAGTATTATCATTTTCACATTTATGTAAAATAGTATTACACATTTTTAAGCGTAATTCCTCATCACCATCATAAAGAGGTGGCACCTTTTGCAAATGGAAAGGATAAAGAAGTTCGTCATGGATAACCTCCCAAGCTGTAGATTTCGTCGTTCCTTCTGCAATGGTAATTTGCTGAGTACTGACACCCGGGTTTTGTTCTATCGTTTGAATTATTCTTTCTTCTGCCTCAATCGTTTTAACGTACCTGGCTCTTCCTGTGTCACATTTGCAATGCGTAAATGAACCTTGTTCACCAAGTCTTCTATGAAAACTCACAAAGATTTGAACATGAGAAACATTTGGGTCAGGGTGTGCTTGTATGTAAGCCGACGTGCTTATTCTGCATTTCTATTTGCTCTCCCTTAGCAAAAATGCATGTCCCGATATTCTACATTCGAATATTGATAAGCCGTTTTTTAAATAGGAAATAAATTACTTATGTTGAGCATTTAGACAAGTTTTTCAAACTGAAAAGTAGACTAGATGTCAAATTTCATTTCTACTGGTATTAATAAAAGAACTTTGACTACGAAATTTAAATCATAATAATTTAATTGAATACAATTTTAATATCGATTTGCGGCTAAACGGATGATTAATGGATTTAAAGTAAGAGTACATTATTTGAAGCACATTCCATCGGCTTCAAGTTGCCAACTCAATTTTGACTATTTTATCCAAAATAAAAAAAGTTTTCACGGATATAAGTTTTCAGTTGTAGTACCCTCTGGTGGCAACTTAAAGAAACATTTTTACCTTTGGAGAACAGAGTCCATTACTTTAAATTTATGTGTCAAATATCAAGTTGATACGTAAAGAAATATATTAAATATACCCAAAATTTAAAATTAAAAATGACAATTTAATCAGTCGTTACTAGGAAACCATTGAGATTTTGACATTTTCTTAAAAGACTGGCTATCATTATTTTTTCATGTAGAATCACGGCCTTAGGTTTCCACACGTAGTTCCCGAACACCCTGTATATTTATTATATTTTTGACATAAAAAAACACAAATACGTGTTTTCTGGAACATTTTTAATTTTTTTTCATACAAAAAATAAATGAGTCTAGCTAAATCTCGGTAATTCGGCGTCTGTAGTCAGGATAAGCGCCTGGCATTGAAGGAATTACTTTTGAATATAAGATTGTCATATGCGGATATGCGCTCAAAAACAAAAAATATTCCACCTTTTTGTGACAATCTACTACTTGTTGCCTCATATCACAATTTGGAATTTAACCACATTAAAGCCACATAAATATTCCAAATTAATAGCATTTTTGAAACGAAAATCAGTTGGATATCATGCCAAAAATTCAAAATATTTACTAGAGAACAAATATGTAAGTTTCTAGAAGAAGCTTCCAATGTCGTAGTGACGAACTAGTGAAAATGATTACATACGATATTTAAAATTTCGAAAATGTTTTGATAGTTAAAATTCAATTTAACAGGTAGAGTTGTTTCGTCATGTCCAATGAGAAATCACAGAACATTTAAATATTTGTCAAAAATATGTGTGCCTTCGTCCAGTAGCTGTTCCTCATGATCGCTTTTTTGTTAACTATCTTAAAGTTAAATGTAGAAGCCAGGTTTTGGGAGTTAATACTTGTAGAGCGTATATATATAAAGAATCCACATGTATACACCTGCTACTATCCCGGAAGGTCATCCGCGAAGATCCTAGCTGACACTAGTGAAGATATTTTAGGTTTAAAGGGTCATAGTAGTTGGCGGTCATCCACGGTTACTAAAGGGTATGTAGACGATTTCATTCAAGACAAAACAAATGTTGCCCATCAAATTCTAGGACAAGAAAATGAAAGTGGTCTCCGGGGTATTGAGCAAAATGCAAACACATTAATTTGGAAGCATCTACATTCAGTACAGTCTCAGTGAAAATGAATGTTCAGATTTGTTCTAATTGCGAAGTTTATATTAACTTTCATAAAAAAATTATTGCTACCATTATCTTGTTTCTTTAAGTTGATTTCTTCATGATAATTAAATGATAAATGCAAATTACAAAATGCTTGTTTTTTATTACACGTTGTCAAATACGACATGTTTGACACGATCCTAGAAAATGCAAATATCAGTATGTTAAATATACAAGTACATTTAGTCATTAAGTAACTGAAAACTCATCGGTGTTTAGTTCTAGTTGTAAGAACTTAAGACAAACCCATAAACCATATAGAACAGTGTGGATCACGTAAATTAAGGAACTTTAGAATACGTGCAAGCAAATATTGCCTACAAATGTTACTTAGATTTCTCTGTATTTTCAGATAAAGGAAAGGGGTTGAGGGGGAGGGCAATAAACAAAGGAAAGGCCTTTTTAATTACAGTACTTTTCTCTTAATATGCCAACTAATAGCCAACTCAACCATAATTTGGTCAATCGCTAAAAATATTTGGAGGAGGGCGTCGCCCCCGGCCCCTTTTTAGTACCGACCCTGTGCATCCAATTATAAGAAGTATGTATCACCGTACAAATAATTTAAACCTTTGGCTAATTTTGTTTAAGTCATTTAAAGGTTTTATTTTTAAAACATTATGAAATGTTAGTAAAAGTTCTTAAATATTTGAATTGAAAACGTTTTTTTTTAACTATATTATTCACGCCAAAATCAGAAAACGGCAGACATGTTAAGAAATATAAAATACGCTAGGACATATTTCATCATAAAGTTCTTCTTCCAATTAAAAACTTTAATCGGGAAAGAGCTTAAAGTGAGCTGGTTTGAAAGGTTTTCAATAGCCCTATATGTTATCATCAAATTATGTAAAAACTAAAAACTTTTCAAACGATGTATTACTGGACCTGCCTTCCCGTTTGATATTAGTAAAGGGTTCAAAGGAGGCTATTTAGGACTTATTGTAAAATTTGCCCCCATAGTTAACATTGCTCTAACTATTTTGGCGATATATTTTGAAAGACTTGAATCCCGATAAATTGGAGTTTTAAAATGAACACTCTGTATGTTTAAGTGTTAAAATTGTACTGTTTATCTAATATTATATCAAAAAATCCAAGGAAATAATCTGTTCTTCAAGATCTGAAATTGTATATAATAATACATTCAATTTTTATCCGTTCTTGCTATTAAATATTTAGGCTGCCAATGTTCATGTAACAACCCGGTGAGATTATATTTGTTTCATTAGTATTTTTTTAACGATGCCAACTTTCCTTATTCAAAAAAATTATACAATACTGGAAAACCTAAAGTTTTGTAGCTCCTGAGACATATTCTGATGATGATATTAAGGTTATCTTATACCGCCACCAAAACATCAATTTTCGTGTGCTCGGGAATTTCAAGCCGCCCGGGCCCCCTGTTCTTGACTCATCTCTAATGTGAGCAATATTATTAAGTTTTCCTGTTATTTCACTGACAGTTGATTGAGTTATAGGTCCGCGATTATGGAATCTCTCGTTGAACATGTCGCCAACCTTAAATGGAATTCACTTTTGTAATTGTTTTGCTCCATCATTTTACCATATTGTTAGAATTTTAATTAATTCAGTTTAACTTAACATTTTTTTATTTGTAACAAATTAGAAAACAATATTTAATGAGAACTGAACGCATCTATGGAGAATGTTCATGAAGATGTAAACAACATTATAAGGAACTCAAAAATGCAGCAAAAAATATGATAATATCTAAAAGTGTTTAACTGAGAATATTTATAGCATCGAGGTGTCCGAACGTTTTTCAAAAAATCAACCCGATTGACGAATTTCGATGTATTTTTCTGAACTAGGATACGGTCGTCCTTGACAACGTGCAATAAACATAGAAAACACACGCATTTTTTAATTTGCTTTCATCATTTAATTATCAGGAAGAAATCATGTTGAAAAAATAAAATAATGGTAGATATTATTTTTCTTATGAAAGTTGGCCATTAGAATAATTCTGATCATTAATTGTCATTGGAATTGTACTGGATGAAGGTGTTTACAAATTGATGGACTAAGTGTGATTTTCCTTCACATTTTGCACAATTTCAGGGCTATCACTATCATTTTTTTGTCCTAGGATTTGATGGAATTTGGATGAAATGGAATCTTCTTCATAGTCTTCAGCAACCGTGGATGACCGCCAACCACCATGACGCTTCAGTTTAAACGGTGTCAGCCAGGAGCGTCGTGGATGACCTTCTGAAACAGTGGTCGGCACAATATTTTGGATTCTCCGAATGAAGATATTTTACTATTTCGGATGATATTTTTCCGAAAGTGTTAACTCACACAACCTGATTTGTACATTTTCCATCGCGATAGTTAACAAAGAAGCGATCCTGAGGAACAGCTACTAGACGAAGGCACACATATTTTTGGCAAATATTTAAATGTTTTTTGATTTCTCATTGAATATGACGTAACAACGCTCATTGTTATTTTTTGTATGCGGAATTTTAACTCCCAAAACATTTTCACTGTAAATAGTAGTAGTAGTACTTAAACATTTGTATTATTTACATATTATAGGAGAATCGTCACATACATAAATATGTTAAGCCCGTTCCCTTGCTACACTACCTACACAACGGGATCGACTCAGGTAGTTTTATTGTAGTCATTCAGCTAGATCCATTTTTCATGAAAAGCAGTTTAGTTTTATATTTCTATGTAATGTAAAATATTTGCAACAAACAACAAATATTGGCCGCCCTAAGGGTTTTCCAACAGTCGTCCGGTTTTAAATTATTTTTAATATTCCAGACTTTATCCATATGCCGTATATATTTTTTGCTATAACGTTGATATTTGGAGTGCCACAAAATAGAGAAATTTTTGTAGTTTAAATATGGCCAAATTTTACGTTTTTTATTGATTGTGGCGTTGCCGAATTTTGCTTAAAATAAATTTCTTGCTGCTAATTTTTGATTTTCAAAATTTGACACTTCCGATCAAACCAAAATATGATAGATTTTAAAAAAGTTTAGATAGGAAAATTCAAGCTGTTTCTTTTAACCGTTAGCCAATATAGAGTTCTAAAGGATCCAAAATATCAATTTTGAGACCCCCTATATTCACGAAAACAGTTGAATATATCTATCGATATATCTTTTTTTTATTTACCTTTTGTTTCGATAATTATCGAAATACCGATGAAACATATGATGAACATAAAAAAATGCAAAATGTTGCCATATTTAAACATCCCAGATTTAATTTAAATATTATCAAAACAAAAAGTAATAAGGTGATTCCACTATTACGTGGAAACTCTTATATTGCGATATCGTAAATAGTACGAATTAGGTATAGTCAAAGTTAAAGAGAATTTTACAATAAACGTACAGTGTAATCATATATATTTCGCCACTCACCTACCGCGTTTTTTTATTGTTATATTAAGTATTAAACTCAAAAGTTGTATATATTTAAGAGCACTTAAAAAAGTTGATATGTACAGGGTGAGTCAAAAACGAATGACGTACCAAATTTGATTTTTTTAAAGTAAACTATTCTTTATATTTTTAGGTTTTTGGATTCTACGAAAGATTTCGGTCATATTTGATATAGCATACTGGGGCGTAAATGACCATTTAATCTTACGACACGACATATAAAAGTGAAAACATTTGGAAGAATCTTATCTTTACTTTATTTAGATTAATAATTAAACAAAATAATCCGTAGGTTGGTATTACCAGGTGCTTTCTGTTTGCCTTTTTTTTGTGAAATCAATTAAATATTTATAATATCGATAAAAATAGCCGAGCTTGAACTCGTCCAACGACTCAAACAACACACACAAAAATTAAACAACTTGTGAATAGAAAAGAGTAACAAGGACATAATAAAGTTTCCTGCCTCCCTGTATTGTAACTTATTTTGACACTGCTTTGCCAGACGTAAGTGAAAGTTACTCAACAAGGTACTGGTTGCCCTTAACGACAGGATGTAAATCAACTTACATCCCTAGGGAAATAATAATCTAAAATTATTATAAATAGCTTTAATTTTTGATTTCATCAACATATTACAAAAATCCGGACAAAAATCCGGTGATATTAATTGAAATAATTATTAATGGTACAATTATTACAATTATTTACAAAATTTGGAAACACGTTTTCTCGCTTCTTCTCGATGTGTATTACATTTCTAACCAATGTTTCTGTCACTGCAAGAGACTACTGGCTGGGTCTTATTGTATAAAATTTTATTCTCTACTTCCTTATTATTATTGAGACTCTCAGCTACGTAACTTTCCACCATATCGCTTGATAGCTAATACATCAACTCCAGTATTTGCTAATAAAGTTGCCGACGTTCTTCTAAAAGAGTGTCCAGTATACAATTTGAAGTTCTCAAACTTTAGAAATTTCGCAATTTAACTTGGAATTGACGAAAACGTATTTTTCCCGACAGACTGGTTTAAGCACTTTCCGTTTTGATATCGCATAAAGAAGAGCGGATTAATAGTCGTTATATGGGATCTTGTATCAATGTACTTTTGAATTATTTTGAAATGACAAACCTGAGTGTCGTCACTTTTTGTCGCTGTAAATGTACGTGACATTCCATTTTTGGAGTCAGGAATGGTTACAATTATGACTTCTTGACTTATTTTAACATTGTCCATTTTCATTTCACAACTTCCATTGCCATTACGACCTTCATCAATAAGTATATATTATCGAGGGCTTCAAGCATGAACTTATTCACATCTTCCCTGTTAAACACATTCGATTTTTTGGGTCTATAACCATCATTTTTTCTTTTCAAAAATGCTCGAAGTTTTGGATACTTAGAAATATCTGTATTTTCCTCTATAAAAAGGGTGGACTTCAACATCGAATACTCACACCACAAGCTTGATGGGGACTTCGATATAGCACTTTTTTTTGTGGAAATACGCCAAAAACAAGGTTTCTGAGACTGCAGTAGCCGTCTTGCTTTAGCACCAATGCTTAAAGGATTTATATGCTGCTTCATACCATACGCTGATTCTAACAATTCGACTTGTTGTTTTGCAAAAATCAAAAGGTGGAATAGGAATGAACAGGTAACATTTTGGTATAAACCCAAGATAGCAAAACAAAGTGGCGACCTAATAAGATATTTAAAAAGTCAACCTAAAAAATACGCTTATTAGATTAGTTTCAAAATTTATGCAGAATGGCGGCCAAATAAAATTTTTAAAAAAGCAACGTTAAAAAAATCTAGTTCAACTGACTTGACTGATAAATTTTGCAGAAAAATTAAATATGATATAGGAAGAAGCCGGTACGGATTCAACATACTGTAACAAAATGGCGGTGTGTGCCAATTCAAAAACTACTTATTAACTTTAGGTAGAAACTGGTAACATGTTGGTAGCAATCCAATATGATAAAACAAAATGGCCCAATAAAAATGTTTGAAAAGACAGGTATATTAATAAATGACTTATGTACTGAATTAATGACTATGTACTAAACTAAATTTGGTCACACTTCACTATTCATAATAAAAGGAAATATTCACAACGAGAGAAGTTCCGGGTAAAACAAAATTACCGATTTTATTAATATGTGGACGGGTTTAAGGATTTATTTGTAGAATGGATTGTTCATTCGCTGCCTACCTTACTGGAGATTTCTTCGTAAGCAAATAGAAAGACTTCATGGTTCTACGGGATCTAAACACTGAGATCATAAAGTAAAGATCCCTGATGATGCCTAGTGCAATCGAAGGCGAAACGTCAAATAGTAATTCCAATTCACACGGTCTAATCCCAAAAATTGATTTCTTGATTGACCAAGCTTCCGTTTTATGTTAAATACAAAGATATTGATTGACCGGATTTTATGAATCATAGTTTTCTTTAGCAGAGTTACAATTTTTAGAAATTTGCTTTACTGAAGCGGGAAAAAGTTTTTTTCGTGGGATTGCTTTGCGTTGATATTCGGATGAATTTCGTGGAAGTAAAATTGAACAGTTTTGCTTAGAGGATTTATTTGGCGGACAAAATAGATTTGACGCTTTGAAACTCGTATGATATGAGAATGTAGAAATGAGTTTTGATAGTTTTTAAGAAAGCGTGGTATTTTTACCAGGGGTTAAGTTTTTATTTAAATTGATTTTAGATAGATACTTTATGCGTGCATGTTATGTATGTAATGTAGATTAAATACGTTAGCCATTTTTGAATATTAAAAAAAAGTTCGGTAATTTTCGAACTGTGGAAGGTTTAAAATTTACGTATTTTAAAATTAGAGTCTAAACGTGAAATTAAGCCTAAGGTGACTTGCTGGTACTGACGCTATTACTATTATTTTATTTTTCTGCGTTAGGTTTTGTCAAACAAAATGCAGACAAATTATTATTAAAATATCAATCATAGTAACCTCCGCACTCGAAATGAGTACCGCAGGAAATTTCCCGGTAGAAGCGTTCCAGTACGAGGCGCAATATAATATCAAAATTTGAAGAAATCAAAAGTTTACAGAGGAAAAAATTAAATATAAATCGAATCGAAAACTTTGATTTAAATGTATCACTTTTCTTTACAGACAAACAAAATATCAATGCACTAACATAATCCAAACGCCTTGTTTTGTTCTGTAGTACAAACTTTGTGCTCCGGTTTTTTCGTAGTTTTTTAATTTAATAATTCTCAAAATAGTTTTTTGTTTCCCAAGGATGAAAAATCTTGCCAAGGGGTGGGTAAATGGTTATAAATGGGTAGACAAGATGAACGTAAGAAAAAGCAAGAATTTAATCCAAACATTTTGATAAGGAAAATTACGAAATAAATTTAAAATTTCTGTTTTTGGGATATTTGTCTAGAAATCGTCTACCTCTCAAACGTGCTGTCGTGCCACTTTAAATTTGCTCAAGAAAAAAAGGCAGGATCGCTTGCATAAAAGAAATTGTACCAAATGTGTGATTTTATCTGATAGTCAATAGTCCTGAATTTATTGATGTATTTAATAACATAAAATAGAAATACACAAATATTCAGAATAAATGTATTTTGCGTGTTATTTTAGGTTATTTAGTTTCGTTTAATTAACTATTATCTTTTATCATAAAACAGGTCCCTATTTGAAATCATTTTCTACAACAATATGCCAATACCTATTTCAAAATCTATTGGCATCAAACCCCCGATTGTGGGATACTAAAATGTCCCATACCTGATGTAAATACAGATTATTTTTTGTTGGAGTTTCTCTTAAATCCATACAACTTTTGTGTTTAACATTTTTCTCTACCCGCAAAAATAAGCCAGTGAATAGGAAAATATAAATGATAATCCTGTATGCACATTATATTTATGCATAATTTAGCAAAGACTTGAAGATGACAAACTTGCCTCGGTTGGATACGTAATGGCCGACAGGATTAGAACAATTATAGAACAAATACTGCAGTTTATCTTAAGCATTTCATATTTGGCAGCTAATTTTATTATGATGGTAAGTGTGCTTATAAACTCATTTTCCGATTTATTAGAAACGATATAGGCTGATTTATTGTAGTTTCGGTATGTACAGAGTTTCTTATAACTTGCCACACCCTTATTTTAAGAGATACAAAAAATTATTTATACGAAAGTTAAACTCATTTGTGAACTTGCGAATTGTCATTTGTTTTGCAAATTAGCATAGAGCAAACATTCAGGAAAAACCTTATAACTTTTGTTTAAACAATGTTTTTTCGTATCTTTCGAAATAAAAATTTTAAGGAGTGGCAAATTCCTGGACATACTAGATTTACCAACAAAATATAAAGACTGTCATTTAAAGTTAAAAAAGAAATATGCCAAAAATTGCAATTCATTTTTGGGTAATAATCCAAGAAGCAGAAACATTGTGTGATATTATTGGAGAATAGAACTTTTATAAATTATGAAAGTTGCGTTTTGTAAGGATAATATGAAATTCGACTATTTGTTACATAGGTGAACTAAAAAGTTAAAAGTAAATCATAATATGTTTTTAAAAAAGTCATTCTTAGCTGTCCTTTATATTTAAACGGGGGTTAATTATGCTTTACACTAATAAAAAAAAAAGAGCAAGAAGTGATTTTTAAGAAAAAAGTCCGCTTTTGACAGTCTTGAAAGATATCTAAAATTTTCAAAAACTGAAACACTTATTCTGAAACTGATCAAATAGCAGATATTTCGGGATTTCCAATGATGTGAACTTTAAAGCATTATAATTTGTAAGGTATTTATTTTTGGTTGATTACTAGATTTTCAAGAATTACGGGTCAAAAAGCAAGATAAATAAAATTAACGATAATTTGACATATAAATAAATTTAGATTTATGGTGTAATACTATTATTCTAGGTGTTCCAAGGAAGTTAATGCCATGCATATGAACAAAATAAATACATAAGTATTTATAAAAATACGATTAATTTAGTAAAACTATAGAAATATTAGGCAAAAAAATGTAAAGGTGTTCATATTTTGGAATGTTTACAAGCAAAATGAATTAATAGATTAATAAAATAGAGTACAATAAATCGCAGCCATGCGAATTCATTTTCTAAATATCAAAAAACTATAATTTTTGGTTTTAGTTATGGCAAATTTAATTTGTATTATCACCCAGAGCATAATGTCACTTAATAGGTTTAGATCTTACATGTCCATTTTCTCGAAAACTTTTTTCAATTTAACCTATCATATTTTGACTTATTTGGATCAAGTCTGGGTTTTTTCGCTTCACACTTCAGCACATGCAATTGAGTTGTAGATATATTTACTTATCCGGCCATCACTAATATTTCAATATGATGAATTTTTGTTAAATGGCCAATTTTAAGCCTGATTTTATACAAAGTTTTGAAATATGTTATTAACAATTTCGCTTAATTCAATGCATAAAGACACTAATTTGAACAGTCACGCAAAATATTTCACCCCTGCAATTTCTTTGACTGTGAACTTCATAACTGATACAAAATATATCTGCGTCACATTGTTGACAATTTAGTTTGGCGAAACTATGGAAAATATTTCAAATAGGGCACCACTGATGCGTTATTTATCTAGCCCAAAAGTTTAAAAGAATATTTTGCTAAAGATTTATTCAGTTAATTCATGTAGGAAGTATAGATGTATTACTAGGTTACTGCTAGCAAATGAACGGATAACATAACACTTTTTTAAAATATTTTTAAATAGTAGCTAATTTTGGGTCTCTCTGTATAAAAAACGGTTTAATATGGCAAAGTTAAACTCGGTATCAATATGCAATTCTCCAAGGTCAGTATGATAACAATTTTTTGGCTCATCCTATGTAAACGCACAGTTCATAAAATACACAAGGAAAAATAATACTTCACGTGCCCTAGCGCTTCTTGGAAAAAAATACTGAGGTGATATTGCAGAATTTATTCCATTTTTGATGTTTGCTCTATCAATAAACAATAAGGCAATAACTTACCTAAAATATTTAATTCTCGGCAAAATTCTGCCTCAGATTCTCGTCTTATTTTGTTTGTTTCTATATTCTTTGCCTTTAAAATCACATGATAATTCAGAGCATTTTCCATCAATTTTCAACCAACTACCGAATTAACTAAGATGCATAAATGAAGTAAATTTTCCTTTGTTTCGTTGATACGAAAGCACACGTGCTCCAAAAGTGTAGATTTGCACATGCAAAAACACACGGAGTCTGCCGTCAGCGAAAAACCGCATCTCTAATACGTCGTTGCTGTGTATGTTCAGGGTTAATACTTATAACTCAATGTAAATTTAAAATTGAATTAATTAATACACTTTTTAAACAGCACGCGTTAGCTCGTTAGCTCGTGGCGTGTCGTGCCAAAAGTGTGTTCACAGCTTTACCATCCGGAAACACGTTTTCGGCACGATAAGTATTACCCTTACAAAATACAGCTTGTATAGGAATTGGCAGAAGATAAATGATCCACAAAGCAATTTTGTGATGAAAGATTTAATTTTGTCGCAAAATTCAGAACACATGTTATTTTCTGATAAGTCTACGTTTACGTTACATGCCCATGTTAATCGACAAAATTGGCTTTAGTAGGCATCTCTATTGGATGAGGGAGGCACATACCGAGTTTATCCAGAAGAAGTGCTGTTCTGGAATTACTGAGAAGAGAGTGACTGGGCCTATAACTTACGGAGCGATATTTGTCAGTTCTACAGCGAGAATTTTGTCCAAATTTAAGAGTTTCCCATCCAATAAAGATAGGTCTTAAATACCTACCCATAGTTCAGTTATGTAAAATATTTTTTTAGTTCTGTATGGAATTTGGGTATTTTGTCACATACCAAAGATAAAATAGACAATCTTAAGAAAAGTGGAGTTTATCAACTTGATTGTAACAATTGCAGTTCTTCTTACATTGGTAAAAGAGGTAGGAGCTTCAAACTGAGAATCCAAGAACATCTCAACGCTCAAAAATCTCCAAATGATAATAAATCAGCATTTGGCGTTCACCTTAAACAAACAAAACATTCTTTCGACATTGCAAATAATGTTACATAATATTTCCAGGGGTAAAAAACAGGATGCTCTTGAGAGCTTGGAAATTGCGAAGATTTCAATTAATCATTATATCATTTCAATTATATTATACTAAGTGAACCCATCGGTAGACAATTTGTTGAGGCAGCCCATATAATAAAATTATTTAAATAATAAATAGTAAGCAATTCTCATATTATATTCTTATCTTAAACCAAAAGAATTTATTTTTATATGCCTGTTTTTATATACTCGACTTGCGAATAGGTTTGACTTTTACAGCCAGGGCACATTTACAGTTCATCTTTCAGTAGATTATAATTAGTTTTTAATGTATGTAGGTGTTTTAAACGTTGGTCTTTTATGTGTTGATGTAATGTTTATCCTGTGTTAACGTGATATAAGTGATTTATTTTATATTATTTTATTCCTGACTGAATTTTGACATTTTTTAGATATTTACATGCTCTTGAAAATGGCTGTTTAACCGAAACGCGTCGAGCCTAAATAAATACATTTTTGTGAAGATTTGGTCTTATTATTTTTTTAACCATTATGTTCCGACTTCACCCTGGAGATGAACTCAACAAATGAATATTTTTATATTATTGGTTTAAACCACTCTGGAAATGATCTTTATATTTATTTAGTATTGATGAGCAACTTTTTTGGCTCATCCTAAATACACGTACTTTAGTTCACAATATATGTAAGGAAAAATTAATAGTTCATGTGTCCTAACGGTTTTTGGAAAATTTGCTGAATTGATATTTCAGGATTTATTCAATTTTTGATGTTCACGCTATATAATAAACAATAGGTTCCTAACTTACCTGAAATATTTAATTTTCGGCAAAATTATTCGTAAGATTCTAGTCTTATTATATTTGTCTTCGTAATTTAATTAATGCATATGTTAATTCAAAACGTTCTTCATCAATTTTCAATCAACTACCGAATTAATTAAGATGCCTAACTGAAGTAAATTTTCCTATATGAACGCGATAAGAAAGCACACGTGCTCCAAAAGTGTAGATTTGCACACGATAAAACACAGCCGGAGTCTGTCTATAACCTATCGTGCTGTGTGTGTATTCGTACGTAATGCAACCCAATGTAAAAAAAATTAGACATCGGGCACTAGCTCATGCCGAAATTGTTTTTCCAACTAAATTGCTGATCTGCCCTGAATACCACCCCAAAAAGTATGATTTCTTTCAACTGAAACAATATTTTGTAATCATTTTCTAGGTTTGGGCAATCCTGTATGTTGGTTGGCAGCCCTTGGTGCTTTTGATTTGGGCCAATGTGATGTGGTTGTTGCCGTTCTCAAAAAGAGCTATGCTTTTTACCAGTCCCGTATTAGTAGCCTGGGTTTGGTTTATGCTCGGGTCAACTTACATATACGCTTTGCCATTAACGAATAAAGAGTTACCTGGAGTACCGGAAATTCGTTTGAAAGCTGGTATGTACACATGTTTTATTTTAAATATTGTTTAAAAAATAAAATAAATGGCTTTTTATTTTTATCTTATTTTGATTGCAAAAACCATCCAATTTAAATAAATATACGTTTAAGATATCCTGTATTTTAGTGTTTATAGTGTATTATATAGTATATATATATATATATATATATATATATATATATATATATATATATATATATATATATATATATATATATATATATATATATATATATATATATATATATATATATATATATATATATATATATATATATATATATATATATATATATATATATATATATATATATATATATATATATATATATATATATATATATATATATATATATATATATATATATATAAAGGGGATAAGCTTTTTATGTGTAGTTTTGGGATAAAAAGTTATTGAATCACAATAAGCTTTTTTTTAATTATCGAATGAAAAAATCGTTTAAGAATTTTTTCTGGGTAACTATTTTCTTTTTACTGTTAAATTAATGAAATATGTATTAAATTACAGCAGAATTACAAAATTGGGTAAGTAAATTATTTAAATTTGGTACTATCTTATAACTTACAAGACTTATAACTGATGGGAGTATCCTGATGACAGATACACTGAGCAAAAAAGTTAACGATACTTCGATCTTCTTCGATATTCCAAACGTGTTTTAGACTCTACTTTTTCTACGACTCTAAAAATGTACTGATTGCCAGTACATGTCGCTACAAGTACATATTCCTACACTTGTTATAGTTTGATTTTTACCGTAACAAGTGATGAAAGGAAGGTGATTCCGTAATTAAAACGATAACGGAATGTTAACAATCGTATGAAAAAATATATTGCTGTAAAATGTGCATATTATTTAGGAAAAGCCAAAACCAGCCTAGTAATAGAAAAGACTATATCATCTTAACGTTTATTATTTTCATCCAAATATCTATTTTGAATTAAAACACTACTGAAAACGATAGATCAAAAAGTGTTTGTAGTCAATGTTATGTTTTTGGGGAAAGTATTTCATACCACGGAGTAATTTATACGAATAGACAGCGTAATTAATCTTAAGAAAAGAAAGCCTACTTAAAGGAAGACAAAAAAGCCTTTGCAGTTATAGTAATGGAGTCAGCCTTTCATCATCTCAAAAAATAACTTTGACGTGAAATTGGCAACGTCGCTAAATTATATTTGCACGTGGTGTATAAAACAAATAATATAGACCCATACAAGCCTAAATTTATCCATATGCTGAAAGACGGATGGTTCGGAAAACAACACCTTCAAAATCGTCATTTCTTCACAAATATCATATTTTCAGACGTAAGTAAGTTCTCAAAACGGACAATCCTAAAGTACGGAAAATATAAATGTTCGTATTAATTGCAAAAAGTAATATTCCAAAGAAGTTAGTGTTTGGTATCGTACCTTTTAACAAGATTATTCGTCTCCACTTTTTAATAGAAATGTGTAGTACTAAAGTTAATGGAAATGGTAAATTCTACGCTGCTAGGCTATTCAGATGGTATAAATAAATATCCAGTACATTTTATAGCACTTTTTCGGACGTAGTTAATTAGATATTTTCCTGAACGTTGGATCAACCCTTGCCCATCGGGGAGTTCTAGTATTACAATATCGTTTTACATCATAACTTTTGTCTTTTAAAAGATCGAATTCGTCAGACAATCGACACTACATATTCCAATTTAGGAAATTAAAAAAAAATATAAGTTAGTTTTTAGGTATAAATAATTTTAAAATTACGATTGTCATCGAATTTTGACGGAGTCTCATTCGTATAATTAAAACAAAATTCTGAAAAATATAATAGGAAACTCTTCTTTTTCTTTACTATTTTATTCTAAACAGAGAAAAACGAGTACAGCTAGTTTTTTTTGTTTGACATTGAATGTTCTAGTGTGACTCCTGTCTTAAGTACGGATATGGCTTTTTAAAATAATTGACTATATAATTTGATTTTTTATGGGGCGGCTCAAAAGTAGTATCGGGAGCCAAATTTTCTCTTTATTATTAAACAAGGGTATCACATTTCCTGTCTAACCAGAAGTCACAGAAATGTCAAAATATGTTTCCTCGATAGTTTAACTAAACTTATATCGCCAAAAGGAATTCGGAAAAAATCCAACATGCAGTTAAAGTGCCACAGAATTTCAGGCACCTTGTATATTTGGTTTAAATATCTAAGAAATTCTGACCGCAAACTCCCTCTATGCGTCGTCCTTTCAGAATAACTTGATTATTGAATATCTCTTGAATGTTATCTGCTGAAATACTGGCCCCATCTATCACGATATTTTACAATATTTTCTTGATTTAGTAAATCAATATTTCGAAATGGATTTTAAAGTCACAGTTTTATATAGAGATGGAACACATAAAGAAAGCAAGGGATTATGAAAGCGAATTTCAAATGAAAATTGTATGTTAAATGTAGACGTTATGAATACAATGACATGTAGTTAAGGAAAGAGAGCTATAAAATTATGTTTTGCCAATATGTGACAAAATAATGTAAAATGAGCAATTAGTATATAAATGCAATAGTGATGGTCAGAAAATATGTACAAGAATGTTCCTGCTGACCATTTTATCATAAATGTGTTCTTCCACTGACAGTTCCTGTCAAGTTAAAAATCTAAAAAAATGTGTGTCTAGGGACAAAAAGACACTGTACCGCTAACATGGGAAAAGTGTTCCAATGTAAAATTGTCAGTGTTTTGATACGTTATACTCTATGCTAAAGGAAAAAATTCAATTGATCATACAATTCCCTATCTTTTTATAATACAAAATGTCGTAAGAATAATAAAATCTTTTATTTTTTAGATAAATATTTTTCGCTATTGTGCTTTGAATTTCTATAAATATTTATTATGTTTTCTACTGTACGTGACTATGGAAAATATATTACACAGTTTATTTTTCTTTCATTATTTCAGGTGTTTAATATTTTCTAGAATTGAATTTCTATATGGCGTATACAAAACAGCAAAAACTTTAGAGAAATATCTTTTAATTTAAACTACAAAAAAGCAAGCTTCATGTTAGCATGCAATAATATTGCAATACTAGATTTTGTTCAAGAGTATGGTAATGAATCTATATTTACTCAATACTTAGTTGCTTTCTAAAGTCGCTAGTGAACTCTGAAGTAACCAAGTCCTAGTTCATTGTTTCTCTCCTCAGTTTGAAGAAGATTTTCTCGGTGTTGAAGTGTATCCTGGATGTATAAAGACGAAAGCTTACTATTATTTCTAGTTCTTTCAGATAATTGAGATGTAGTCTAGGAAATGCCAAATTATTTTTTAATTTAATAATTCTGTAATACTGAGTCTGCCAAGTGTAAATTTGCTCCCTGCATTAAAATTTGTTCTCGGTATCGTCAATTTGGTTAAAACTGCCTTTGTGATGTTGATTCACGTGGATGGCACTTTATAAAACTTGAACGCTCACTGTGTGTCCTTTTCTAGCTTTATAGATACAACGTGGTTTTAATCCCAGATCTATTTACCTCTGTTAAATACTGGCTTTTGTACCGGAGAAGTGGAGAGGGGCATAAAGATAGTTATAATTTACAGTATAGATAAGGCGGGGTTTTAAATGCAGTGTTATTGTTCCAGGTTCTCGATAAAAGATATTGCCAAACGGAAAAAATGAATAAAATATTAACATAGTATAAAAGCTTACACGGTTGAAGTCAATTAAGAAATCATGGTTCTTGGGTTTAGACCGTATCAAATTGTAATTACTTTCTGACGTTTCAGTGATTTCAGGGTTTTAAACTTGTGCAAGCAAGATCCCTGAAGATGCCTGATGCAATCGCAGGCAAAACGTTGGAAACTCATTCACTGTTTTGTTCTTGTACAGTGAATATCCCTGAAGATGCTTTGTGTAAAATTGCAGGCGAAACGTCGGAAAAAACCTGAGAACCATGATTTCTTAATTGAATAAAATACTATTTTTTATAAAAAAACTATTAAATCTGTAAAACGATAAAAATATTAGATAAAAAACATTAGGCACTTTTTTCCATAATTTAGAAAGCTTATTGATAAAAGTTGGTTGAGGTCATTCTCCCTTTTATTTTTACGTTTAAATTATTACTGTATCTAAAATATTTGGGCTTATATTGACAAAAAATTATTTTTATTTACCGAGGGTTTAACAATTCATGCCCTGACAAGTTAAAAAGAACTACAATAAAAAAAATGGCTCCATTACATGTTTAAAAAAAATTAAAATATATTTTTAGGCATAAGGCACGGATGGATTCATTTATTTACAAGATCCATGTTTGGTATTATAATTTTTGTCACTATGAGAAAACTATGGCAAACAAGAGCGCTTAAAAGGCAACAAAAAGAACTTGCAGAAGCTGTAGGACTCAGTGATACAGATGCAGTTAAAGGTTTTTATTTTTAAAATAATGTTATTTTACTGCCTTACATATAATCTTTTCTTTTAATTTTTCATCAAGTTAATCAGTCTTTGATGCAGGGTATGGAATTTTTATATATTTATTATGTATATATTAAGGTACTCAAAATTTCAAGAATTAGATATAGTGGAATATGCAGTTATGGTGTTTTCATTAAACAAAGGCTAATACTTTTACTGGTCAAATAATGGCTGCTACTCAAAAAGATAAAAGAAACTATAATAGATTGAAACTTATATACAGGGTGTATAGTTTGATTCGATCTGCTTTTCATATTCTTATATTGTAATGTATACAAGGTGTCTCAAAAAAGCACGGTAAGAACCCACTTTTTTTAATATTTTTGAATTTTTTATTACATTTTTATAAGAAATTATAAACATTTTTTGAATAATACACCAAGTATTAAAGTTGTCGGTTTCCCAAAATATGTAATGTTTTAGAATTACGAAATGCTACGTTTTTTGGAATATAATTGCTTACTTATTTAGTTACCAGCTGCTGCATCATGACACTGATGTTTGAAGCCTAATTTATTGCTTGCTAATTTATATTTTGTGAAAATAGACTACAAACTATTTAATAAATGAGATAAAACATTTTACATTGTTTTTAAATGCTGTTTACTAAATTTCGAAAGAACGTGGTGTTAATTCAAACCTATAATCAGCCATAAAAAAGAAAAGAAATAAGACCTATAATTTCTAGCCTAAATGAAATGCTCTCCGTGCCCATCATTATCCTCGTCACATTTATCGTAAATTCTTTTTGGCGTTCCAGTGCATTTATATCCTTTTCCTTTAAATGGGTGGTTTTGTTTTTATATTTATATAGCGGAAAACAAGTTGCTAAAGATCAAAATGTCCTATCAAAAGAAAAATAATAAATGTAGGTGTGTTTTGCATATATGCTATATATTTAGACGGTTTAAAATAGTTTTTCAAAACTTTTTTTGTAAAACAAGTAGTCGTTACATTCTGCAGATTATTCATTGAACCTTTACGATTTGCAGAATTAGACGACTATGAAGTAGCAAAAAGAGCGCTAGAAAAGTATCAGTCTGCCTGTATAAAATTCTTAGCTGTTTGGTGGATATGGATAGTAATTATCACCATGATCTGGATGGACTTTTGGACAACGAGTAACGTGTTCCAAATAACTTTTGTTGGTCTTGCTCTTTTCTTCATAATGACTTTTCAGGTAAGTTCTATGAATAAAGGTAAATGATAAAATTGGACGACAAATGCTATACCATAATATTTATATTTTATTTATAACAATACATTTTGGATGGCTGATATGTAAATAATTGATTATTTAATGCTATTACGACTATTATTAAGTGCCATATACACCATCAGCCAATGTGTCAAGGCGGCCTGAACAGATTAGAACCGGATAAAATCCTGACCGTATGTATAAGCACTGGCGGCCTTGGGGTCGACCTAAGGCGGAGTGGGGGTAAGGTTGCCACCTCTCCTGCTTTGGCTTGGAGTCTCCGGGTTTCAACAATCAGAGTCTAGGCTCAAGGCTAGGTGTCATTTTCTCTATGTAAAACATTAAATGGTATATGATAAGTAAGATAACATAAAAATACCGGGGGACACTTTAAAAGTTTACAATGGCTATATCTGAGGAACCAAAAAAAAAACCGCCGAAAACAATTTCTATAATAGGGAGGAGGAAACCAAATAATGAAACCTTAACCTGGTTTCACTTGTATCCCCTCACCCATAGCCAACTCAACATACCATATCTTAAAACTCTTAAAAATTGCTTTTCAGTGGTACCCTACAAGTATGATGTAAAATTGTCAGATTTTCAAAAAAAAACACTGAAATGTTCAAAAATTTAATTTTTCTTATTAATTTAAGAAAAATTCTTATTACTATCGTAGAATCAATCTTGAGACTTTTTAACATTTTTGGCCCGTATCTTTTTTATTCGTTGGTATGGAATTTCTACCTAAAAAAATTACATTGATAAATCTAAAAAGATGGTATTTTAAATATTCATTTTTGAGAGGTTTGTATTGCTACTTTTACCTTAAGTAGCGAAACGTTACATTTATTAGAATTTTTATTTTGCGAATATTTGACTTTCGATATATTTTAAACGAAAAACATCACTTTTTATCTGCAATAATGTTGTACAGCACAGCTGAAGGTATGAAAATTATTTTTATGTAATAAAATAATAATAATAACTAGCGGAAAAAAACTGAAAAAACTGGTTTTGTCGCAAATGAAAAAGAGGGACCAAACAAGATTACTGGTCGAAGCAACGCAAATTAAAGTTTTCGGACACTTTGGAATAAATCCTATTTGATCGACTCGTCATGCAGCTACAACAACATGTTTATCCAGCGAATCAATAAAGAGATTACTCATATTAAATACCCAAATAACCCAACTCTATTTATCTTTTAAAACTTCTGACTATGAAGAAGCCATTATTAAGATCAACTCCGATTTAGACGAACTATTTAAAATATCCTCTAACCATATGCTAAATTTGAGTCACTTGTTCTTTTATTTGGTAATAAAAATATTCGTAATGATATAAAGTCAGAAGTCGATATAAAAATAGGAAACCCACGTTTAAATATAGCTGAAAGCGCAAAAAGTGTAGGTCTCGTCTTGGATTCACATCTTCGATTTAGTACTCATATTTCTTATATTCTTAGAAAAACATATTGCTCTCTCAAATCACTATACCCGCACAGATATAATCTTGACCAATCTATTAAAAAGGAGCTCTGTGATTCACTAATATTGTCACATTTTAATCACTGTGATTATATATATGGTCCATGTTTGGGATTTACGTAGAGTTCAAAAAGTGCAGAACAGCTGTATTCTATTTATATTTTGTATCAAAAGAAGTAATAGGGTAACTCACAAACTTAAAGAAAGGTCGTGGTTAAATATGTATAACAGACGTAAGCTGCATGCCTTGTGCTTTTATTATAAATTACTTACATTTAAATCGCCTTCATATCTTTCTAACAAAATCACTTTTTGCATGGACGTACATCATTTGAATTTATGCAGGAATACCACAACAATTCCAAGTCATAAAACTGAAATATTTAAGAGATGTTTCTCCTATAACATTGCTTTAAATATAAATTCGTTAAATCCAGATTTATCACAAATGTCACAATCTCCTATGTCCTTTTGAAATACTCAAAATTTCATTCTTCTTTCTTTGTATTTCTGTCCCCCCCTTCTTTTTCCTTTTTTCTTCTTCTTCTCTTCATTTACTAATAATGTAATCTTAGTACAATTATGTTATTTATTTATTATTTAACTAATAAAATGTATTATTTAGTTATAGCCGCATTGGTAGAACAGAATCTGGACTACAGAAGTCTGAAATGCGTGCTTTTATTTACCTTATTTTTATGATTTACATCTTTGTATTTTTATTTATGCACATATGGTAAATAATAATTTTATTATTATTATTATTATTATTAAGTTTTATCCCTATAAAATGCAAATTCTTTAAGAACTTGGTGACCACGACCCCGACAGAAGAATTAGTTTTAGTTTAGAATTACTGCATCTGCAAAATAAAAAAAAAATACATTGTAATTTTCTTATTTTGTTTTAAGCGGATTTTTAATTTACCCCATGGCTAACTTGATCGGAAGATAAAATGTTAATTTTCTAAGCTATTTCTTAACCGATTTTTAATCAGAAAAAGTGCATAATAGGGAATTTATAATCCTACAAAATTATGTAAAAATTATACAGGGTGTCGTTTAGAATTTTAAGGTTAGGGTCCGATTTTTGGGACTATTTTTTTTCAAACATTTTTCTTCGAAGTCATTTTAAAGTATTCTCATAGCTACAAATTCTAGTTTTTATGCCGTTAAAACTATTTGCTTTAGTGATGCGTGCATTTTTTATTTAAATGGGCACGTCAATAAACAAAACAACCATTACTGGAATGACGAGAAACGAGAAAAGAAAATGCTATTATTGGTCGGTTATTCGTACAAGCAAATTTAAGAGGCCAAATGTACGCTGTCATTCTAGAGAGCCCTATCGAGCCTTTGATAACTCATGAATTAAAGAATCAGAGAGGCGTACTCGGCAATATTTCTTTAGAGGAAAATGTATTACATTTTCTTCCTTCCTAAAATCTGTTGTTTTTAAGACGCAACATGACTCAATAGACTTCAGTAAAGAATAATTCAAGAATGTCGAGCTATTTGCAAAGAAACATTTGCTAATGTACGTTAAGAGTGTGAGACTTGATTGTCTTGAAAACAATGGAAATCATTTTCAAAACTTTGAAGCTAATAATCTCTTATAGTTTTAACATAATATTGCAGTTGCGGAAGGCGTGCAAATGATCCATATTACTGCGTGCAGTTCCCCCTTAAGGTAGACTTTCACACGAAGGGGGTTACGCCTTAAGATTATTTAGTTAGGGTAAGTAAAACAGGTTAGTTATTACATTTCGGTTCCCCTCCCTATTATAAATTGTTTTTAGCGTTTTTTTGTTTTTTTTTCTGGTTCCACAGATATAGCCATTGTAAGTTTTTTAAGTTTCACCCTGTATATAATAAGAAATTTAAAGTATACGTTGCAACCCTATAACCTTGCAAAGCTCCAGTCCTTTTGGTTGTAAATAAAACACGTTTTTATTTATATAAGCCAGGTTATCACTATAGTTTGAAAAATAAAAATTCCCCCTGCTTTATGTTATATTACACATAATTTGATACGTAAAAAAGTATTTTTACCCGATAAGTGATAGTGACCGCAATATAAGTGATTCAAAAGAGACAAAATCAAAACGTGTTGCTTCGTCTTCTGTGTCGACGATGCCAGCAAAAAAAAAACTAAATATTATGACAAACTCACGAATACGAAGAATGATTAGGAAAAAATTGATAGTTTCAGTTGAAAATTTGTCTTTGCTTTAAAATTTGCTGTAGAATATAAGAGTGGAAATGTCATAAAAATTCAATAGAAAAGTAAGAACCACGCGGAGCGGAGTTCGGTCAAGCCGTCAAGGGCGGAAAAGACACTTTCCGCACGTGTTAGGTACAACATTTTTCCTACGATCGATAAAGTCCTCAGATAGACGTCAATTAGGTTTGAGTTCAATAATAACACTGGCCGACAAGATTTGTCTAACACAGGCCAGCTCATTATTTTCACAATGGAAATACCCTCCAAATAATAAAAAAAATATTCAGAAAGCCCTAATACGTACCATCTTTTAACAGCGTAATTAAAATTTTTTATATTGGCAGGCAAACAATTTTATTGTGGGGCGGCTAAAATGGGTTCATTTTACAGCGGAAAAATTACCTAGACTGGGTTGTTTACAATACTAGACATAAAATAAACGTTCAACATCACTCTTCTGTTGAGTTTCGAATTGAGTGAGAGAACCACTCAATTCAAAACTCAAGAGAAAAGTGATGTTTAACGTTTATTTTATGTTGTAAACAACCCAGTCTAGGTATTTTTTTCGTTGTTAAATGGACCCATTTTAGCCGCCCCACAATAAAATTGTTTACCTGCTAATATAAAAGGTTCTAATTAGGATATTAAAAAATTGTACGTATTAAGGCTTTCAGAATATTTGTTTTATTATTGGGAGAGTATTTCCATTGTGAAAATAATAAGCTGGCCTGTGTTAGAAAAATCTTGTCGGCCAGTGTAATCAACATTTGTCGATTGCGCGACAAAGTTAAATTAATATTTTCACCAAGATTGTGCGTTAGCGAAGAAATACACTGCGACAGGACTAAAGAGAAAGCCTCAGTAAAAATGTATGGCTCCTAATATTGTAGAAATGATCTTGGACGATATGAAGATTAATAGTATTTTTTCAACTCCATTCAAAAGCTTTTCCCAGTTACGATGAGATATTTTAGTATTAACAGCGGAATCCAGAATAAATTAATATTATAGAGTTTCTGGAGAAAAATGATGAATTCTCACCATCAATAACAAACAGCATACTAAAAACTTAAAAAAAATGTTTCCTAACAGTGTGGGCTATTGATTTCAGAAGTGCTGATAATGCTTCTATTAATTATGTTAGTCATAATTCAATACTTAAAAACCTTCTTGATCATAATGCTGGATTAAAAGCAAACTGTAATTGTCACGAAATTCATAATGCAGGTAGGAATACACCAAAACCTTTTTCATTTGATATGGAAATATTAATTTTAAAAATATATGAAGTATTCTCTGATAGTGCAAAGAAATAATAGACATTAAAAGATTACCTTGTTTACCTAGAAATTAATTACCAAAAAATGTTTAAGTAGGTTATGATATGATGCATTTTGTGTATTCTGTTCTTAATCGACTTTTACGATGCTGGCCAATAGTAAAAAAAATATGTTTTTGGACTGGATGAAGAAAACTGTGACAAAAGCATGTGGCAATTTATAAAAAAAAAACTGTCGGGATAACTTAAACCCTGAAATTCTACTTTCTGAATGTTATATTTATTTCGCCCTTCATTACAGGAACATTCAAATATCCATATGGCTAAATTTGAAAATAATACAGGGATCTTAACTCAATTTCATGAAATTTTATCTCATATACGAGAACAAATAACTTAAAGACAAACTGGCCAATTTTTTGGAAACATTGTGTTAGCTGCTCCAAAATTCCTTCGAGACAAAAACAAATATTTATAAAATAAGCCGTTCTGGTGTATATAAAACAACTATTGATTATTTAGGCAAATATGATTTCAAAAATAGTCCTTAAATACTTTGCTTAAATGTTTAAAGAACCATAAATGAAACATAAGCTACACTAGCATATTAGACGTGAAAGATGAAGCTAAAATTTCCTACATCGATGAAGACACACTATATAACGAAATTATTATTTTAAAAATAGGATTGCAGCAATTAAAAGATTACTTTACTATTGACAGTGAACAATTTTTCAGACTTGTAACTCGTCAAATCAGCCAAAATATTTAGTTAGCAAAGTTTTATTAATTCCAGATAGCAAAGCATATCGTGAAAAAGAATTCCTCTTAAATATCAAATCTCTGAAAAAATATGAGAAATGTTGATTTAGTTATGAAGGGGCTGTGCGTGAACGTTTTAAATACATAAAGCGTACTTTTTCACTATATTAACATATTTTAAAAGCTCAAACATTATCTCAGTTTAGAAAGAAGTACTTGTTGTGCATATATAGAAATCTGAAACCAAGTCGTGCATTCGTAACTACAAACCAATATTCTCTATGTACCAGCAAACATTTTACAACATATTATCAATTCTAGACCACTGAGTCAAATAATGCCTTTCAATATGGTTTCTTACGGAGCGTAAATAAAATTGTGAAATGAATATCATTAATATGTAATTCTACTTCGACTAATTGATTAAGAACACTTTGCAGAGTATTTCGTGACTGAAGGAAATGACGAACGTTATCAATATGTTTAAGTGCCTCTGATGTGGTTGGAACTGACCTCAATTCTGTACTCACAGGTTCTTCATCTTCCTCCTTCTCATTGTCACCAATATAAACTGAAAAAGACACAGAAGCGACAATGGCATCATCATCCAAGTATTCGAAACTTACCAGATTATAATCAATATGGACAAATTCATTAAACTCATTTTCAGAACAAGGAAGATTGTCTAGAATATTGTTATCATCTTCCTGTCAAACTTTTTTCAACCATTCAGCTACTGTCAAGTCGTCGCCAGAATCCAAATCATTTTCTACTTTCAGGAGACCACCGTGTCGAAAGCAATTAAAAATTGTTAGTTTTGATACCCTCTGCCATGCCATATGAATGAAGTTTATTCCATTCAAGAGGTTGATAGAAAAATTTTCACCCCCCACTATCAATAAAATGTACCATTTGCGAAAGAACAAGTCGACGATAATGGCTCTTTAAGCTAGGTTCGTTTTATCCGAAAGTCCGTTATAAAAGGGTTCGTTATTTGCAAAAAAATAACACACGTTTAGTAATACCGAACATATATATATATATATATATATATATATATATATATATATATATATATATATATATATATATATATATATATATATATATATATATATATATATATATATATATATATATATATATATATATATATATATATATATATATGTTGTTATTGTTGGAGTAATGCCGCTTGATTTTTGGTTTATATATGATTGATTTACATACTGCTGGTAACTTTAAAGATTCATTCCTCAAATTATAAAACTCTAAAAATTAATAATAATCCTATTAAGATGTCAGTTACCAGTTTTCAGTTAAATCGGATCATAAATAGTAATATTTTAAAATATGATATTAAAAGACTTTTCTATAATTTTAGATGTGTCCATTCTATTACTGGAAAAAGTTTACAAAAATATATTGGTGGATAGTTCTTATTTACTCCATGATGAATTTGTTCGTTGTGTATTTATATCAGTTAAGAGGTACAAGAGAATTTATGCACTTATATATCTCCGAGGAGAAGTAAGTAAATTCACTAATGCATATAATATATATATATATATATATATATATATATATATATATATATATATATATATATATGGTGCAAAAACCGGTCAAGTCCTTTTTTTTAATTTGTGAAAAATCACGAGAAATGTCTACGCCTTCATTATAACGTCGATTAATTTTTTTTCTGAAAATAATATATATGATGTGCCAATATGTTCTATTTCACATGTTTCTGTATAACTAATATGAATATCGTAGCAGGAAGGCTAATCTTGTTCTTATTTTAGTTTCCAAAGGTATGGTTTCACACGTTGGTTAGATCGGAAAGCACGTACCTTTGCTCTAGCTATCCCAATTTTCTTTCAAATTGCTGTTGTCATCCAACAATATTATCTTCAAGAGGAGTTTGACAAAGTTACATCCCCTACGACAATAGAAGAAATACAGAGAGAAGAAGAGAAGCTAGCAGAAAGTGGTAATTCTATCAATATCCATATTATATTAATTACAGTTATGATATATCTAGAAAAAGTTTTATGCCACCGCCCTGTTTGCTTGGTCGCTTGTGCTTACTTAATGCACATCAGGGACCACGGCTATAGTTATTAGGTATGTATAATTTTAAATAATTATTTGTATTTACTGATCTTGATGAATACGTATTTGTCAGAATACTAATTTTAAACCAAAATAAATATTAACAGTAGTAGTGGGGCCGGCAGACTTTGTTCTACCTTTTCCGTTACTTGGTGCGCTGAGTTTCCAGTGGAATTGAGAGAATATGGGGCGCATTCACCACATCGTCCAGAAAAACACATTGGTTTTATAGAAAAAAATACGCACTAAAACAATACAAAAATAATGTTGAAATAGTAAACAAAATGTACACTGGTGCAGTACAACTCTCTCCCGAACTTTCTGAAAAATCTGGCCTAGTGTAAATAAATACATACATAGATTATATATTAACCAATATTTTGTCAAGTATTGCTTATAGTATTTGTCATCGTATCGTTTGTCTATACCCTGCTGTCGCGTTACTTTAAGCTCTAGGTTAGGTTAAATTAAAAGTGAGTGGATCAAACCGACCCTCCACTGCGACTCTGTGGTCTATTGTGGCACACGTCTATGTTTACACTTCCTCAAGCAACTCTAAATCCTCAATGAGTCTTATTATTGCCTTTGGGGAGGTATTCTTCAAATCCTCGGGCAGCAGGATATCTCTACCGAAAATAAAGAACCTGATCCTGGCAGCTGCCGGGCATTCATATAGCACATGTCTGGCTGTCTCGTCATCCTCCATACATAGGTGGCACTCCGACTCGTCTTCAAGCCCCATCCTGTGCATGTGATATCTTAGACCACAATGGCCACTGTATAGGCCTACTGCTATTTTGCGCTTAATTCTGTTCGTATTTAACAGACTTTGTGTTATCCTCTTCTTCATAGGTAGGGGGATAAATGCCTTTGCATGGGACAGGCCTGGCAGTCCAAGCCATATGAGATTAGCTTTTTCCCCAACCAGGTCCAAAATTGCGCGTTTGGCCGTTTCGTGAGATACTCCTAGAGCTGGTTCAGGTCCCACGAATCTCGTCTCTGCTCCTTTCTTTGCTAGAAGGTCCACAGACTCATTTCCCTTCAAACCTGCATGTCCTGGTATCCAGATAAGAGCGATTTTATTGTCGCTCCCCAGGCCAACAAGTGCCTTTTGGCAGTTCCAGACTGTTTTGGATGTACAATGACTCGCTTCAAGTGCTTGGCCGCTTGACTATCCGAGAATATTTTTATCTTTTTATGTGTTGTTTGTTGATCCTGCATTATTCTAGCACACAATTCGATAGCATGGACTTCTGCTTGGAATATTGAGGTGTTAGTTCCCAGGCTTACTGACATATCAACCTTCGGTCTTACCCCATGTATTCCAGCTCCTACACCTTTATTGGTTTTGAAGCCGTCTGTGAAAAGGCACAGCTCTCCTTTAAGTAGATCAGATTTATTCTGATCCCACTCCTCTCTCCCTGGGAAGATCACGGAGTAGGGTTGCTGTGCACTAACAGTTTTTGGTAGCAGGTCCGATGGCATTCCTAGCATGTAGTGGCCTTTCACAACTTTCAGCATTTTGGATGATTCCATGTGAGTGGTGCTATCCACCATGCTGTTGGTGACATGGTGGAGTCTGTATGTTGTCCTCATTGCTTCCCCTTCCACAAATAGGTGGATTGGTGGAAGTTTTAAAAGGAGTTCCATGGCCGCTGTCGGAGTGGAGCGAATCGCTCCTGTAATTGACAAGCAAGCCTGTCGCTGCAGTCCACTAAGTTTGGCTTCGGCAACACTTTGTTGTCCCTTGCTCCACAGAGCCATAGGCTAACCGTTAGGTACAGCCAATATGGCTGTTTTGGTCTCATACCCCATAAATTCCCGCAGATTTTTCGGCAGGTCCACAGGCCTAGTTTAGCTTTCTGAAGTATTTTATTCAGATGAGCATTCCAGTTCAGCGTTTTATCAAGGAAAATTCCCAAATATTTCACTTCAAAATGGAATCACTTCTGTCTCCTTAAGGAAGGTGGTCGAAGTCTCTCCAGATTCCTTTTCTTTGTAAAGGGGACTAGTACCATTTTTTTAGGGTTGATAGACATCTTTTCTCTCTCACACCATGTTAGTGTGGTGTTCAGTACTTCCTGAAGGGTTGCTGAGGTTTCTTCTTCAGTTTACTATGATGACTAGATCATCGGCATATGCCTGCAGATCAACTTCCTACAGCCAAACCATAGCCAGCAGATTGTCCACCAGTAGAGACCACAGCAGGGACGATAACACTCCTCCCTGTGGACACCCTCTAGCTCTATATCTCACTGTCTCGTCCTGTAGAGATGTTGTTATTTTCCTGTTTTCAAGCATTGCCTGTATCCAGCCACATATAAGGGGTTCTACTCCGTTTTCAGCAATTGTATCATAGAGTGATCCAGAAAGGGCATTGTTAAATGCCCCCTCCACATCTAAGAATGCAGCGACTGAAATCTCTTTGTTCTCTAGAGAGTTTTTTATGCTCTCAACAAGATTGGGAGGATTCTCTCCAGGCTTTTCAAGCCTCAGGCGTTTGCTGCCACTTGCAGCACCGAAATCGGTTTTTTCCGACTCTTGCTGCAGGTTTTGTTCGGAGCGTTTCACCTCTGCCTCCGGAGGTTTACCCTCTTCTTGCTGAGGTGTCTACTTCATTTGCAGCACCTTTTCTAATGCGGTGTGATATGGTACACCATTCTTTAAGAGGTTGGATAACTCCCTTCGTAAACATCGAGGAAGTCGTTTTCTTTTCAGTTTGAGGCTTCCCTCATCCTGAGCTTTGTTTCGATTTTTAACCTGGGATGGGGATTTTAAAAGTTCCCTCTCCTGGTCAGATGAAATGGCATAGGTTGATGGCGAGACATCTCTAGCCATCATTGTTGGTGACGGTGAACAACTTCCATAGCCTCCACCGAGGAAGGTTCTTGTCGAACCTCAGGTGTTAGCAAGATCAGCTGATCCATCGCCGTGGTTTGTTCTCCAGTTGCCTGAAGGTCGAGAGTGTGACCCCCTCCTTTGGGTTTTCTTGGCCCATATTTTTTTCCATACGAGTTCCACGAGTAGCTAGGGAAAGGTTGGTCCACTACGGTAGAGCCCTGCATTACCGTGACAAGGCAATTTTTACTCTAGGAGGTCGCTCGGTGTCCCAGAGATCCCGTTTGCCACACCTGATTTGGGCTCAGATACCATCCAACTCTTGGCACAGATGCACACACCTTAGATTAAGCCCTGTGTTTCTCTTAGCTTCAAAGCTCCAGACTTAGCCCCTCATCAGTGAGACCCTATGGTCACCAGAAGATCACACCCATGAGAAATCCCAGGAGACTCCTACTAATCCCCACCACTAAACGACAAAGTGTGGACACCGTGGGGGGAGCACTCTAACACCCTTATTCACTAAAGAAGACTGAATTTAAGCTAAGTATAACTTGACTGTTACAGGCTTATGATAGCATTTGCAAAGCTCTAGAAAAAAACGGAATAAATGACGAGGACCTAGCTCTGTTTTTCAATTCTTCTCTTAGGTATTGGGTAGTACATACAAGATTGGGAACGGTTAATTTACCAGGCATAGATGTTAATCAAACATCATTCCCGAGGTGTGCCCAGACACATGTTTAAGCAACACTAGTTCAAATAACCTGCACAAATTACAAATAGTGTCAGGTCTATCTATTCACATCGTTACTTTCCTCTTTTTAATTACAGGAGAGATACGTGATGTTTTCCATGAACCTGGAAAATGTCGCTATCACCGTGTTAGATATTTTAGTCTAAGGTTTAATAAAAATAATTGCTGGGGAAAACCAGGCAAATAGTCGTATTAGGCTTTAATTTCTAACCTGCCATTCTTCTATTATGTTCCGAGGCTGTGTTTAAAATGCAACTAGCACACTGGCAAAATCTAAGATTATCCGTCAGAAACCAAAGACACGCCCCCTTGAAATGGCGAAGAGAAAAAGTAGGGCAAAACTATCGGCTATCGTTTGGGGATCATGTTATTATCTAGTTATATTCCTTCTATGTTGCGAACATAATTATTATGTAATACTTCAAGTTCGCGTTTAATTTCAGAGCTAATTTCAATGAACTGCTCGTGAAATAGCGGATTGTTTGTCTTTTTTCTCAATTAATCTTTGGCTTTTATTTTATTTTATTAATTATACTTTCATTAAAGCAATGCGGGTATAAACTAGAAAACCAGACCATAATAATAATAATAAACGATATTTATTGTTTAAAAAAAATGGGTTGCATTCAGCAAATTACTTAAGGCGAGCAATTGCGGAGAAATATCTATCCGTACGAAATATATTAAACCTATTGGCATCAAGTAATAGCACTATTTACTACGTTCGCGTTGACCAGGTTTCGGTAAAATTAAATTTCATTACCGATGTTAAAACTACATTAAAGATTTTTAATACCCAAGGCTCGTGCGTTTTGCTAAAAGCTTAGAATGTTTCTGTCTTTACGCACATTTTCACTTGACTCGTTATTATTAACATTCACTTCCGAGCGACGATTCACTTCGTCGAAAATCTTTACTCGCTAATTGCTATTCAGAGTCGGACAGGTTATTACCCTTAACTATGTTAATGTATCTTTGTACACACGAACACTACGATCCTGGACTGAATGATCTGTTCGTAATTTAGTATTTTTGCCATTCTAAGTTGCTACAATGGGTGCATTTCAGAGCTTAAGAGTTGTGTAATTTTTTATAGAATGTCCCTTATTATCTTGGACATATATTTAATATATTGTAGGAATTTTGTCTGTTGTCTAGGGGAAATTAAAAAGGCCTCCGGATAATTTAAATGATGTATAATAAAGAAATGTAAAGAATAAAATAATGTTTACAATTTTGTCACTAAACTTGCGCCACAATAAACAGAACACTAACAACTACATCGACTTCACTTCACGACTTTCTATATGTGATAATGATTACTTAGTAAATATGCAATCGCGTCTCGACTACACTTTCTTTAGTTAAAAAATAACCGGCCCACGTCTTCGAGCTCTACTTTCTAACTGATTCTTGGTTCGCATTTTTTGCACCCGTCTTTCCGTCTCAAGTGGTTACCTCGTATCGTCACGTTTGTTTAGTCTAGCTGATAAAAAAGTGTGCGCTCATTTAGGATGTCTTAAAATAATGACTAAATAGGTTTTTATTTAAAATATACAGGAGAAGATAGATGCCTACACTCGGCCATCCGACATCGAATCCGACTCGGATTCGCCCTCAACCCACGGTTTCAGATATTCGGAACAAGTGGAAGTACGCATCGGTCCTTCATGATGTCCTACCTTTAATACCTCATACCGTTCGTTCCCTTTAGATCGTATAATTTCATACGGTCCTAAATATTTTCTACTAATCTTCAATCCTGGGCCGAATTGAGTGCGTTTGATAGCAACTAAATCCCCTTGTTTATATTCTCTCCCTTTCACTCTTCTTAAATTGTAACGATGTTTATTCTCTTCTTGAACTTTACATATTTGTTTTTTACAGTTTTCTCGGATTTTATTCCTGCTTTCATCATACTCTCGTATTATTTCTTGATCAAGGAATTCTTTTATAAGGATGTCCTCTTTGGTGCGCATGTTGGTGCCAATAAGTACTTCAAACGGCGTAGCATCAATACTTCTTTGTATTGTACAATGCTCTTTGTACCCTATCTATGTACTTGTACCATTTACCAGGGTCTTCTAAACTTAATTTAGTAAGTATCGGTATAATGATTCTGTTAATGCGCTCGACCTGGCCATTGCTTCTGGGAACTCCTGTGGTAATTAGGGTGTGTTTTATGTCTTCCGTCGCACAGTAATCCTTGAACTCATCGGATGTGAATGCAGTACCTCGATCGCTTATTATTCTCTCAGGATTTCCAATATTTTCTGTTGCTTCGACAAACAGTTTATGACTTCTTTGGTTGTTGTAGACTTCGTCGCATAGAGCCATGTGAACTTGGAAAAGTCATCAATAACAACAAAAATATGACGATAGTTTTTGTTGGTGCTATGCAGCGGTCCCAGATGGTCAACATGGTATGTATGCAATGGTCCTTTGATTTTTGGTATTGGATGTAAAAGTCCCTCCTTTTTGCCTTCTTTTCTGCTGCTCAAAATACAAGGAACACAGTTCCTTATACAAGTCTGTATTTTTTCTTTTAACTTTGGTATATACCATTGTCTTCTGACCACCTCTTCTGTTTTCGCAACTTCCAATTTCATGGGCTTTTTTAATAATTTCAGTTTGCATCGCTTTGGGAATAAACAAACATTCTCGCCCAACATCATAACAATAAAGAATGTCATTACGTAAAAAATAATTGTTATAGTTTTCTTCAGCCTCTAAAATTTTTTTAATACTTTGTACATATTCGTCTTTATCTTGTGCTATCTGCACCCGTCTCAACATTCCAACTTGTTCGGTGAGATCTTCACTTATAGCAAAAATGTTTGCTGGATAACGACTTAATGCGTCCACATGCGACATCTGCGTGCCTTTCCTGTGTACAATTTCATACGAATATTCTTCTAGGAGAAGAGCCCATCTAGCGACTCTTGTCGTCAGATCCTTCTTATTCATTGTGCGTTGAAATGCGGAGCAATCGGTTATTATACTAAATTTAAGCCCTAATAAGTATATTCTAAATTTTTTCACTGCTTGGATTACAGCAAGTACTTCTAGTTCATAACTGCTGTACTTTTCCTCGGCTGGAGTCGTTTTTCTACTCATATAGTAGACTGGGTGAAATTTATTATCCACATCGGACTTTTGCAGCAAACATGCTCCGTAGCCGTGTTTGCTCGCATCAGTATGTAATTCTGTCTCGATTCCTTGCTTGTACAAAGCTAGTACCGGTTTACTTGTTAGTAATTCCTTAAGCTTCGAAAATGCTTCTTTTTCCTTTTCTTTGAACTGGAATGGCTGATTTTTCTTTAGCAGATCACTAAGCGGCTTTGCAATTACTGCATAACCAGCGATAAATTTCCTAAAATAACCCGTAAGGCCTAGAAAAGATTGAATCTGCTTACATGTTGTAGGTTCCGGAAATTTGCTAATAGCCATAGTCTTTTCTTTAGACGGCCGTATTGATCCATTTTCAATTATGAATCCCAAAAATTCCAACTTTTCTTTCAAAATTTGGCATTTCTCTTTTTTAATTTCAAGGCCATAGTCTTTTGCTACGTCTAGAACGATTTTTAGTCTCTGAATTCCCTCGGTTTCGTTAGCGCTCAAAATTATTAAGTCATCCATATAATACATTACAATATTTTGTGCTGATAAGTCCCTGAATATATGACAAATGAATCTTTGGAAAACTGCCGGACTATTACAAAGACCAAATGGACATTTAAGAAATAATTCGTATTGTCCATTATGTGTAACAAACGACGTGTACTTGATGCTTTCCTCAGAAACCGGAACATGGAAAAACCCGTTCCTTAAATCAATTGTATCTGGCTTCCTGTAAGCGGTCTAATACGTCCTCAATAAGGGGAAGAGGAAATCGATCTTTAAGAAGCTGTTTGTTAAGTTTTCTGAAATCGCAACAGATTCTTGTCCGTCCGTCTTTTTTCTTGACAAGTACTATAGGCGACGCAAAATCGGATGAACTTGGCCTTATTATTCCTTCTTTTAACCAGTCTTCAATTTGTTCTTCGACGATCTCCTTTTCGGGAAGTGCTAAACGTCTAGGATGCCGATAAATTGGTGTTTCGTCTTTTAAAACAATAGTCATTTTAATATCGGTAGTTTTACATCTTTCCGGCTTATAATTATTAAATAATTCGTTTGCCTCTTTGCGACATTTCTCATTTTTTATATGTTGTATATCTACAGTTTCTGATTGGCTTTCTCTATATAAGCTAATTTGCATTAAAAAGTTTGATTGGGCCTTTTTATGCAAAACTATCCCATTTTCTGCTATGGACACGTTCACTTGAGATAAAATGTCATTTCCGATTATAGCTTTAAAGCTGGACGCTTCCACTGGAATTAAATGAAATCTTAAAGATACTTCTTCGTCGTTGACAGTAACTGTCTGCCAAAAGGATCCTAAAGTGGCTACTTTGTTCAGTCCAATACCCTTTAATGAAATTTAGTCATTGTCCAAAGATATATGTGAAAAATGATCTTCATATAAATCTTTTCTCAAAGCTGTTACATCGCTACCAGTATCTAATAACGCACTAAACTGTATCTCACCTATCTTTAAAGTGACTCCATTTTTTGGCAACACCTCGATAGTACTTACCGTAGTATTCCCTGAGTTTTTCTTTGGGCATTTAAAAGATAAATGGCCAAAACTGTTGCACCTAAAACATTTTGTTCCTTTTTGCTTGTCTGGACAACCACTAGATTTATGACCCTTTTCGCCACAATTGAAGCAAACACTTACCTTCGTGCTAGAGTTATTTTTGTTTTCACTTTTATTACCATTTTTATGGTTCTTGGACGAAAATTCATGTCTTTCTTTCCCTGTAATGGATCTTGCAGATTTAATTTGTTCATAGAGCTTCACTTTTTCTTTGAACTCTGAAAAGTTTTTAGCTCCATAGAGTATCACCTTATTAGAAGGATCGTCTTGTATTCCATCAATTATGCATTGTATTACTGCTTCCACTTCAATGTTTGCTCTACTGCCTATTTCTCTCATAACTAACACATATTCCTGTACAGATTCTTCCCTCTTCTTCGTTCTAGTCATTAGCAATTTATGTACCTGAGTGCTACTGACATGTACGTCAAATTCCTCTATCAGTTTACTTTTCAACTTTTCCCAAGATTTGATACATTTTTCTGACTGTATAAAAAGCTTAGCTAGTCCCTTCAATGATTTTTTACCAAAAATTAATTTTTGTAAATCATTCCAACCTGCTACTTCTGCTATATCCGCAAAATCCAATATTCACTTTTTTACTGGATAGTCATTCTTCCCATTAAATGGCCTAATGCTATCTTCAACGTCTCTAAATGTTAAAGCAAATGAATCAGTTCTCTTGGATTTGTGTTTCACTCGAGTACGCAGCTGAGCCAACGGAATTTCTTCGCTAGATGAATTTTCACTTTCATCTTCGCTTTCACTTTCGTCCTCTTCTTCCTCTTCCTCGTCTTCTTGTTCCTCAACGGCGTTCTCATCCAGTTTTAACTCATTTAGAAAAGAACATACACGATTTACTACGTCATCATGACTTCCATCGTAATCCAAATCTAAAATGTGACATACAGCTACCAAATCATTTAATTCTAAATTTTCTTTTACTTGGTTTACTTTTCCATTATATTCTTCTGATCCTGAGTCTAAGTTGTATCCAGAAAACTTACGAATATTTTTTCTTGTCGTCCTGGGCTGACCCTGTTCTCCGTATGCGGCAATATGTAGGGCTTGTATTGTTTTTAATTTACCACTAGTTATGTTTTTTTCGATTGTCGGAATTTCACCGAGAGTAGTCATCTTTAAATAAAATCACTCTCACTTTAAAAATAACAAAACATTAGGAGCCCAACAATTATCTTTTAGACAGTAACTCAACTCGGTCTATTAATAGTATAAAACTGTCAATCTAAATAACGATTAAAAGCTTCATGTAAGTCGAAACGTGATTGCATCTTTTTTTTTTTGAACTACTACTGTAAAAATAAATATATATATAAAATATATATCTATATAGCTATGTTATATACATGCACATACAACAAATATTATTTTAGAAAAGCTCACCTAGTAATATGTAAAAAATATAAACAATCTACCAATTACTTCGACTTTAAAACGAATATTTCTACAATTTCACTTACATATAACTAAATGAAAGAATATAACATAAAATATACTTAATAATCTAACAATAAAAAAAAACTAATATGACACAAAAGTTTTATTACAAATGAGTTCCTGTATCGCGTTAGTTACACTACTAACATTTTTATTAAAATTCGAAAATATTGATATACTACCACGAGATACTAGTATATACTACTACCAACAAGATTAAACTATAAACAATAAAATCAGTTTTTTTTTTTACTCATGTATAACTAAAAACACTTTTCTGGCAAAAAGTTTATAAATTGTTCAAAACAGTCTTAAATATTTTTTCTTTCCTCAGAATATGAATGATTAAGTCATGCATCCTACCTTAAACATCCACTTTATAATACAAAACCAGTTTTTTTTTTCTCCTGCCTCACAGTCGACTTTGGCACTCTTCATTACATCAGCACAGCTAACCAACAATAGCTTGTAAAATAGTTACCAATTACCATACCCTTGCTCTGCTTCCTTCACCTTAGCGTCACAGTTGTACAAAACTTTTGGCATTGCCGTTTGAAATTTGGAATGACCCATATGTTCTCTGCGCGTTTATCCTTTACTTTAAATCTTTAATTAAATTTATCCCGGACAGGCCCCCAAAATGTAGGAATTTTGTCTGTTGTCTAGGGGAAATTAAAAAGGCCTCCGGATAATTTAAATGATGTATAATAAAGAAATGTAAAGAATAAAATAATGTTTACAATTTTGTCACTAAACTTGCGCCACAATAAACAGAACACTAACAACTACATCGACTTCACTTCACGACTTTCTATATGTGATAATGATTACTTAGTAAATATGCAATCGCGTCTCGACTACACTTTACTGGAAAAATAACCCGTCTTAGTTATTTTCCCCGTCTTCTTTAGTTAAAAAATAACCGGCCCACGTCTTCGAGCTCTACTTTCTAACTGACTCTTGGTTCGCATTTTTTGCACCCGTCTTTCCGTCTCAAGTGGTTACCTCGTATCGTCACGTTTGTTTAGTCTAGCTGATAAAAAAGTGTGCGCTCATTTAGGATGTCTTAAAATAATGACTAAATAGGTTTTTATTTAAAATATACAGGAGAAGATAGATGCCTACAATATAAACATATGCAGACAGGAGAACCCCTGTCAGTATATTTTTTTTTCGAAATCAAGAAAGCCGGGATAGTGGAAACAACGTCTCAATTCAATTATACCATAAAAAAGCAACATTTGTAGCCAACTAGCAGTTTAGCCACATTTATAGTTCTCTTTAATGTGTTTATGTCTATCTGCATGAAAGCCGAGGAAAAAACCCGAGTTACTTTGTTTTGTTTGTATATTTATCAGATTAAACGAACTTACCAAAGTGAAGTTCAATCTTAATTATATTCATAGCCTCGACGAAGTAAATAGTAAATCGTTGTATCACTTGCGTCAGCTTAGACCACGCACATATAAAGAATAGCAATAGTCAGCATTATCAGCAGTCTCTTATCAGAAATCATTCTTTTTAAAGCCAAAAGATAAAAAATTGTTGTATCTGTTGCAATGCAGTAATTCGTAGATGTTTAAAGCCGGGGAGACAACAATTTTTTTTAATTTTTATTATCTTTAACTCGTCATTCCTTTTCGTGCTGAAAATTCAAAAAAACAGAAAACAGCATTGATTTGAACAGTATATTTTTCATTGTAAAATAAACAAAATAAAGTGAAAGATAAATCTTTAACAAAGCTTAAAAAAAATAAACGTACATACATATCTAATAGAAATATTAGAAAATAACACAGGTTGATAATCCTACGTAAGTATAGGTATATTAGTACTTTGTACATAGGGTAAACATTAATTAATCTGTTAAACCTGGAACTAAGGATGCAAAAACTGTCCTCTAGTAAAACCGAGCCAACATACTTGATCTGCTAGACCAACCCGCAGAACATCTAATTGTTTCTATCCTTACACTTTTTCGAGCCTTCGCTGACGTGGCGACATGTCTTGTGCTATGTGCCGTAAACATGCTGGTGTCTACCCAGCATTTTTTAAGAGAGTCTTTGACCCACCTAGCTAATGTGTGCGATAACGCATTTTTATAAGGTTTTTTTAAGAGTGATTAGATGGGGTTCCCTTAGTGAAGCAGTTATGTTTAAATAATATCTTATAGTTTCCATTAGGTTGGTTTCTGTTAATGCCAGACGTTTTTATTCTTTTAGGAATTTTTATGTTAATATCATCCGAAGTACTTGCAATATTAATATTTCAAAATTGGCAATTGTCTGTAAATGCTGACCTGTCGCCGAAAGCAATAACATTGTTAGTTTGCAAATGATGGCTTCTAGAGTTGGAATCTCGTTCTAGGTAGTTTAGTACCAGCGAAGGGTCCCAAATCATATCATACTTCGGCCTATTTGATCGTAAACTATAAACACACTTAAACATCGTTTTAATCTAAAGTCTTGCGACAGGTCAAACTTAGTAATTTGGAATATTGCAGACCCGTATGAGTTCAATGTTCTAAAACATGAGCCTCTATTAAAATGAAAGGTTAAAAAATTAATTAGATGTTCTGGGCAAACTTCAAAAACGTTTATATTTTGTTGTACGCAGTAATTCCATCAGGCCACTATCATATTGCATGAGGGAGGAGTTGGTAACAGAGGCCATACAGATGTCAACAGAATTTTCCGGAACTTTTCCTCCTAGGAGAGCTTCCCGTATGTGGCCGACAACCAGGGTAAGTTGACGAAATAGTGGGTGCAGCGATCTATCAAAGTTAAAAAGAAGGTCATCACGGTGTGTGAAGTACATGGGTTTTTTAGATAAAAGGGGCGTGAATAGAGGGTACCACGGTTGGATTACCCAATAAGGGGAACTACTGTTCCTTCCGCCCTTTCAATAACAATTTTTTGTAAGAATTTTAACTGAAAGGGAGAAAGGCATAAAATTTAAGATTTGACCAGTCTAACGTAAAAGCGTCTGTAACGAAAATTCAAACTTGTTAACATAATTTGAAGACCTTGATTCGTTGTCTGCAGGTCTGCTTCTTTGTCATCTAAAGATCGTATATAAGAGACAAAAATAAAAATGTTCTTATTTTCACACCACTGCCATATTTTTTATGATTTATGCATATGCATTAAGTTTGGGGTAACGAATGCTACCTATGTAGTTTATACACGCAATGGCAGAGATGACATAAAATTGAACAATTGGATAGATGCTTTGCGAAGCACCGGAAGCCAAAAAGGTCGGCTAAGAGCTCTAGGTAGTTACCATGATACTGTCTCTCTTCCGTCGACTAAAAACCATTATTCCTTTCTCCATTACAGAAAATGCCCCAGGTCGTAGAAGACGAATCCGAAAAAATTTTAAAGGTAAATAATTGTAAGGGATTCAAGGACGTTTCATTGTAAATATGGGGTTCCTACCACATAAAATCATTATGTAGTCTTATAGATAAGGCCATTGTGGAATCCAAGTTCCCATTTGACCTGGCCAAGGCTTTGAATTTTTTCCGTTCAAGGGTTTTTGTATAGATCCAACTATCTTTTATGCACTGACACCAAAAAATACTCATTGTTAAGATTCAAGGTAACCATAAAACAATCTTTTTTAAGTATATTTCTAACCGTCTTGTAATCCTCCAACTTAAAATGTTTGTTGACAACGTATTTATTTAATGATTTTAAGTTTATAATGAATCTAAAAAGTCCATTCTTTTTTGGCGTTAAAAATATTGTAGAAATAAATTGCTCCTTCCAGTTCTTGACTTTGAGGATTGCACCCATGGCTAATAATTGTTTTATACAGCTTTGCATATGAACTTTTTCTTTAGCAGACCAATTTGGCTCCTTAGGAGGCATTTATTGAAAGGAGTTTTTACAAAATGGCATTTTAACACCCTTATTATAAAACAAAACAATTTTATGAATTGTAATGGATAGCCATTCCTTATAAAAAAACTTAGCCTACCCGCTGGTCACTAACCTGACGACTTAACGCTTGTACCTGTCCCTCTGGGACGGCTGCTGCGCTGGGGGTCGTCGAAACTTCGAGCCCTGTTGCTGATGAGGTTGAACGAACTGCTTCGAGGAAAAACGCTCATTTGGGTATCCTTGTTGGGACTGCTAGGGGTGGAAGCGTCTGCCCGGAAGGGTTTTTAACGGTTTGAGACTCTGAGTTGACTGGGTCATGTTCCTAGATGCTTTAATCCGATCGTCTAGGTCGGCTCCAAAAAGCAATCTGTCGATAGGGGCTTTAGTAAGTGTATCTTTAAGGTCTTTATTCAGGCACATGGCACAAGTTCTCTTCGAGAGAGTAATTCAGTATGAAATAAATCAGCTAACAAACGGCCTGCGTCATTTAATCGTTTAATATGGGCTTCGTTTTCTCCTCCTCCCTTTTAGAGATAACCTCAAGTCTCTTCGATTAACAGAGTCTGTAATGGCTCCTACTACAATATCATTTAACACCGGAGAGTTAAGCAGTTTACAGTTTTTGGGTGTCATTTAAGTCAGCCCCTTTTCGGCTAAATTTTTTCCCAGAAGGGCTAAAATATTTGGATTTAGCCCTGGGGTTCTTCGTCGCCAGTTCTGTTCGCCCCTGGCTGCTGTTTTTCAGTATGACTCGAGGTTGGACCATCATCATCTGATGAGCTAATTCTGCGTATTCGCCTGAACACTGGGGATTGACTTCGAGAGCTACTTAGCTCAGTTACTCCTGACGGAAAGCTAGGGGAAGACTCACGCTCCCGGCGTGAATTTTGTTCGACGAACACGCTCCCGGCGTAATGATGCTCACGGCGTGATGATCTCACACTCTGTGGAGATAATGGCGAAATGGTTCTGGCTCGTGACTTGTGACTGCGCCGTGATATGGATGCCATGTTGGTCGGTCGATACTTACCCTTACGTTTACCTTCAGAATAGTTAGGCATACCTGCACAGCACTTTCTAAGCATTTAACACTCAATAAAAAACCAAACAAATAAATCTAATTCTCTTTTTTTTTACACACGAGTCGATATAGGGGAAAACCGATCAAGACGCCATATCGCCACGCTAAAAATTAAACTAAAATAAGACTCGACCCGATAAAACTAGGAGATGTGTGGTCGACACACTACAAAGGAATGATTTCTGATAAGAGATACAGACCCATGATTACAGGATATGCTGGCTGTTGCTTTTCTTTATGTGTATGGTCTAAGCTAACACAAGGGATACAACGAATTGCTATTTACGAGTCGAAGCATATGAGATATAATTATTACTTGTCATATTTTATATAATTTATTTATCCAAATTCTCTGTGAATCCTACAATGTGAAGTTTTATAATAAATTTGGTAAGCTTCTTCATATTTTCTTTATTCCGCAATTTACCACCCAAGGGATTTTCAACTTTTGATTACCAATTGTCAAACTTAATTAAAATTTTTGTCTACTCGTTTTTATGCATTAAGTGTGTTACACCAGAGTTTTCGCTATTACATTAAATGTTAAAGGAAAAGATGTTTATTGAAGTTTTTTAATAGCTGTCAAAATTATTATCTGCGATAACTTTATCAGGAATTGGGATATGTATACCGGAGTTTTACCATTAGACTCATTATGTGTAAGTAATTATTGTAACTCAGGTTATATTAGTAATATAATATACGTAATTACGGAAAAATATAAGATATAATATGCCACAGAAAAATCCAAAACCTAGGAGAAAACGAATTGAGTAAACAACAATACAGGAAAGACCCCGTAATAAAATAATTTACAAAAAAACCAACGTTAAGTGTGGTCAGTTGCTTAAAAAAGCAATCACCGACTTTATGACTTAAAAAGGTATTAGGAATTGACCGGACACGCTACGCATTTTCTTAATGTTTTGTCTACATATTTAAGTATAATATTGCCCTAGATGTCTCTATGAATGATTTCTCTTGTAGTTATATTATTATAGTTATTATTACAATTGGGCGCGAATCCCCTGGGTACGGCGCGGGATCAGTTTTCGTCGTTTTCAAGTTGGCGAACGCCAATCGGCAATATGTTCCACACTGAAAGTTATATGGGTGTTGCCGCCGGAGCCGCTGATTAGAGGCCACTAAATGGCGAATATTAATGCTTTCGTATCTGGTAGGTAAAATATGAACTTATGCTAGCTAGATGAGTTTGAACAATGCTGGCATAGAACGGAAGCTTTCTCGATTTTGGTCAACTAAGAAAATATGGTTCTTGGGTTTACACCATGTCAAATTGAAAAATCATCTTTCAACCTTTCGCCTTCGATTGTACGAGGCATCTTTACTTCACAAGATAGGAACTGAAGGAGCTTGGAAAGATTTAGGCCAGCTTATGTACCTGACCTGTGTTTATTAAACCATGATGCAGAGTAGCAATCGGTTTGGGTATGCTGGCATGTTTCTTACAGTAAGTTCATTCCCAGACCCCGCGAAAAACGCTTCCTTTATTTCTGTTCTTAATCCGTTTAAAAAAAATATGTATTCCTCCTTCTGCAGCGGTGCCATTTTAATCAGAACTTTATTTATAATATGCCATGTTTTTTAGGCGGCATTAAATTTCTAACGTTACCAAATCTATGTTTGATTTTTACCAACAAATCTGAAACGTGTCAGAGTTGGTAGGGCTATAATAGATAAATAACAGTTATAGGAAATTACTCGGTATTAATTTACTAGATTATATACTTCAACATTTTGAAATGAATGGTGATTTTACTAGTTGATTTAAGTTCTGTGCTACCACTACAAGTGTCCGCTTTTAATTAAACATGCTAAAGTGGAATGTATTTAAATTTTATACAGAAGTAAGAATCTCTCAGGTACTGCTTATCTGATTTTAATAAAAATATGCACTTATTGTTTACGAAATTGTGCCGGATCCAATAGCGAGTTCTTTCTATGAAAGTCAACAGTTTTTGCGAAAATAATAAAATAAGGTGTTCCTATGCGTAAGATTTGATGACGTATATTGTGAGGCGGACCCAGGGCCGATTAAAATGGCAGGTTAGCTATGTTTTTCTTGCGTAAAGGCCTCAAAAGATTACAGTACACCTTTGGTAAAATTTGTTAACGGAATTCATGTATCGGTCATAATTCTATCTTCTTTTATGATTACGGTGAAAACAGAGACGGAAATACGTCCATCGCTTGAAAAGCTATTAATTATAAAATCGTCCTAGACCATGTTAATCAGTTTTGTTTTTTGTGGTTATGAGCGAACGTTAATTTGACAGGTAGAGGTGAAATATATTTCTGTGATTTTTTCTTCATACGTATTTGTGTGTTTTCGTCGAATTTTGGACGTATGATAGTTGCAGATCGTTTATTGGAATAAACTTATATATCGTTTGAAGTGCAGGTTTGTAATATTTAGTTTTCTAGTGATACATATATAATAAGAAAATTATGTAGTTCGTTAGGATTATCATACCAAATATATTTCAAAAAATTCTTAAAAAACTAGATGATGTATGTAAATACACAGTCATTAAACTGATGTAAAAAAACTCAACACAGTATGTACAAATATTTTTATTTGGACTAGTTCAAGCTATACATTTTAAACTCAAGTATTTTAAAAAATATCTTTGGTTTCAAATGGTATAATAAATCAAATATTCTACGTGTAGCTGAATATGTTACTTAATATTCATAATTACTTGAGTAATTACTTTGACAAATACTGAAACCAGAACTCTGAAGCCTAACATAACACAATTGATAGTAAGTAAAATATGTTTTGCTATTATGTAGATTATAATCTTATTTAAGCATACATATATATGTTTCAGTAGATTTTATATGTACTTAACTAGCTTTAGCTGATACATAAGAATGCTGACTAATGAATGGACTATGGATAACAACAACATACATGTTATTACGGCAGTTACCAAAAGAAAGATAATAAAACTGAATATGTTTATAGTTATCTACATCCAAGCACACCGTTCACTTAGAAGGAACTTCTAGGCACTAATAAATAAAACAAAAAACACCAATTATCATAATAAGTATATCAAAGAATCCTATACTTTAAGTAGTCTGTATAAATTTGTGTTCTTTAAACTAGGAAGTGTTCAGCTACTGTATAGAAGAACTTGATGAAATTTTAGCACTGACTGCACAAAGCTAATTATGTTTAAAGAAGATATACTTAATGTGAAAATTTTGATATATGCTTGTAACTACATATTAAAACTAAATTAGATTACTGGCATTGGAAAATTCATATTAATATTATGACTCTGCCAATTGTGTGTTAAGTGGTATTAACTAAAACTGTAATCAGTTTATATAAAGAGTGCATGGTATACATTTAATTAATGAAGATTAAGAATCTGTTTTTGTTGTTAGTTGTGTATCTGACAATACAGGAGTTTTCCAGTATCAGACTTTTTTCTGGTTTCTACTATTTGTAGCCTGCCTCAAGGCCTCCATCTATATATATCCTTCTAGGAAGTTTGTAAGCCACAGGTTAGGTCTATTATAGGTAAAGAAAATGAAAAAAAAATAGAGCGGTTTAAAAAATATGCATACTTTCCAAAATCATTTAGTTGAACTTTATTCCAGTGTTCTATGTAAAATTCTGTAGAAAACATTTACACAGTAGAATATAACTATTTAACTTGGGCAGCAAAATGGTAAATTTTTAAAGTAAAAGTGTACATTTTTTTAATAATAGTGAAGCGACAGAATATCATTATTGGACAAATTGGATCCCTCATGTGGAAAAAGTTTTTTTTAATGCTCATATTTTTCAAGTCGTCCAAATGTTTGTATATTTCTGCTGTGTTAAAGTCAGATGTTATAGATGCATAGCCGAAGTGAGATAGAGTAGATGCTATTTGTAAAACCACTGCTACGGTGTATCTGTGTTGTCTTTTAGTGATTAAGGATATCTTATTATAATGATATTATATATAGTTTTCCTAACCTTTTAGAGTTAAAACTTAAACATTTTTTATTAGACAAACCTAAATTTATTATTTAAAGTATTATTTTCACTAGTTTTGTGGGAACTATGGCAATTACCTCTTTAAATGTTGAAAATAAATGAAAATAAGTATGTTAAATTTATTTTACTTTTACAAAATATCACCAAAAGATTTACATACAACAATAAAAAAGGAAAGAAAATGTTAATGTTAATGCATTTGTTTTTGTAACTTTTTAGCTGTTTTTTACTGAACTAAAGACTGTTAACCGTTTGAAGTTAATAGACTCTAATAACTTCAAACGTACAAGTGTTTAAAATACTATCTACTTCAGCAAAATTCCCTAATCTTATCCAAATGACTAAAAAAAGATCACCCCTTGTGTTATCAGGTAAGCCTGTCAAAATCCGATCCTCAGTCTCATCTGTAATATTACTTTTATTTTTTCAATTATTGGTTTTTAAACAAGTCTGGAGCAGGTAAGCCTGCCAAAATCCGATCCTCAGTCTCATCTGTAATATTAATTTTATTTTTTCAATTATTGGTTTTTAAACAAGTCTGGAGCAGGTTGCTCTCTGTAGCATTTTTCTTTTTATTTTCAAAATGTTTAGCTGTAGCTTAGCATATAACCACAAAAAATTATTTGATTTACAAATGTTCAACCAAATATTTACCGTTATTTAAGTTAATTTTGTCATATTTGTTGCGAGCATGAAACCTCTGTACTGTAGAAATCAGGGTTTTTAGGAAATCTATGAGACGTTATATTATATTTGTCCTTCCTTTTGTTGTGGCTGAGCTGAAGCACCCAGTAACCGCACAAGACATATTGTTCTTGATTATTAAAACCCAAATGAATCTAGCAATTCTTTTCCTTCCAAAGTAAAATTTATTTTGCACAAAAAAAAATAAAAATGTTGTCAAACTAGTAACCTAACCTACAGTTTTTATTGACGTTTATTTCCAGGGCCTACTACATTTTTTTCAAAAGCTAACTCACATTTGTCGTAGATGCGCTGGCTGGCGAGCACACCTTGTTTTCTTCCCACCATGGGTCTATACTATCCATAATTTAATGTATTACCTTTTATTAAAATACCTGAACACAAAAGGTTGCCTGATATGTTTGACAATGTCAGTTTTGCTGATTTATTGAAAATGGATTTTTTAACTGAAACCCAAAGAAAAGAAATTTTAATTAAACTGGGTTACTGGCATAGAACCTGCAAGGTGTTTGTAACATTTTTAATGAATTAACAGAAAATCCAATAACTAAATCTACCGTAAGTAAAATTTAAAAAATTCGTGAAACTGGAAAGGTAACAGATGCTGTACGTTCTGGCACATCTAAAAGTGCAACAAATGGTCATAAGGCTCTGAATGTTTTAATCAGTTTAGAAGAAAATCCGCACGTTTCTACCAGAACATTATGAAGAGAAAATAACGTCTCACACATGTCCGTAGACTGACTTCTAAATACCGAAAAGGAGTCTGGTCGCCGAAAAGTTTCGTTTATTGTTTGTTGTATGGTTGTCGTTGTTTTTACAACCTACTTTTAAAGTTGAGACATTGTTTACTCTTGCTGGTATTTTGGTAGCTAGATGAAGAATTATTGTGCCTTCTGGTCTGCCAGAACTGTCAGCATCAACGACATATAAATAAAAAGGATAGACTCCATTGTTTTGCCGTAAAAAAAACTACGCCACTGGTGAGTCAGTCGTGATGCTAGGACCCTTGTTGCCATTTACTCTATACTTTGTTTATGAGAGCAGTCTATCTTTCTTCAACTCGTGCAAAATCTGTCAAACAATGACTGATCTATTTTTTTGAAGCGGTTCCTTATGGGAATGCTGAATCTATCCATTTTATACGTCATTGGTCAGCATCTCTTACCTTTTCAGTTCCACGAAATTTTTTGTCAATTTTACTTACGGTAGATTTAGTTATTGAATTTCTGTTAGGATATTTGTCATTAAAATGCAATTACAAACATCTTGCGGGTTTCGAATTCTATATCCATAACTTAGTATAATTAAAATTTAAATTCTTTAGTTTTCTGTTAAGTGATCTATTTTTGTAAATCAACCAAACTGAGATTGTCAAACATATCAGGTAACCTTTTGTGTGCAGGTATTTTAATAAAAGGTAATATATTAAATTATGGATTTTTGACCCTTATCTTCATAAAACTTGTGAAAGTAAACTGTTCTTAATAAAAAGTAATGAGAATTTTCGGCAGATTTTAAAAAAGAAATATAATACAAGGTGTAAAATATTTTCCTTTTATAACAGAAAAATGGTAAAAAAATGCGGAACTCGCCATTAGATCTGGCATTCCTAAGTGTACATATTTTCATTAAATTCAAGTAAGCGGTACCTGAGATATCGCCGTTTCCTTACTTTTGTTACACGTTGTATACAGTGAGAGCAACTATAGCCTTTGTTTTGTAAACTTATTGACATGAAAAATGTCGATAATAGGTTGTATTTCTATGGATAAAAAATAGAAATAATAGAATTATTATTAAGGTAATGTATGATTTGTAGGATTTTTTAACATTAACATTACAATAATAAAAGTTAACCTTAGATAAACCCAAAAATATTAGTAGCAGGCTGATTATATTGTTCTTATGCCTTCTTGGTACCTCTTGAGCATGTCAAATATAAGGTTTCATAGTATTTCTTTTCTTTTTCTTCGCTTTTCATTATTTTAAAAGGACAACTGAGTTAATTCTTCTAAATTTAATCCCATAAGCCCTTATAAGATTACATTGGACCTGGTGATTGCAAAAAAACACGCGCTAATGGAATAAACCTAAAAGAGTTGATGAATACCACTTAAAAAAAATGAAATATGAGGCAGTTATATTGAGCTTCGGAATTACTTTACCATCAGGTGTCAAAAGTAGTAACTTTTAATTAGATAAGTGGCTTACTCTATATACTAAACGTACATAGGTTTTATTTAAGTAATACAAAAACAAACACTCTGAATGGGCTATTAATCAATTATAAAATGTGTGTTTTCATAAATGGATCCCAACTTTCCTCTATTTTAGGACAAATGGGATCCAATCCAGATTTTCGCGGTGCTCTGACGTATGATCATGTTAATCAATTTACCCACCTAAAGTCAAAAATTAATTAGACTACATTTACTAGGTACTAAGGAAAACCATGTTACTGATAGTTATTGCTTTCCTTTAAAATTCATACTTTATAAAGAGATATACCTCAAGAAACATCTATTTATTAATGGTTCTTAGTATGACATCGACTTAATAAATAAACTCTTCAGTGCTGTTTTCATTTTTATTTGTTTTATTTTCAGTTGTTTTTATTTTTATTATTTCATATTTTAATTTTTATTTCTATTTTTTATATATATTTGTTAAATTTAATTTTTTTTGTTTATATAAATGAATAGATAGTTGCGAATTTTTGTTTGAAAATATGAATAGATAGTTGAATTTTCTACCCTAATTCTTAACTACATCAATCGCATTAGAAAATTTTCAGATTTTGTAAATTAATTAGCTTTTATTTGAATTTTATCAGGTCCGTTTAAAAACTCTCTTCTACCATATTATCATATATTGCTTTTTTCATATTATTTCATGCCTATTTTTTATAACAGTTAAGAAATTTCTCCAAACAAGTAATTAGAACAGTTTGTTAGATGTTCCTTTTTTCCGCTGATTTTCTATTACTGCCCGTGCCTGTTATATCCTAGCAAGCTATTTCTATACCAAAACCACCCTAGAATGTTACTATAGAACACGGTAGAAACCTCATTCAAATCCATTCAGTATTTGCAGGAAAAATCGCGGACATACACACATATGCACATACAGGTCGAAAACAGAACCTCTGTTAAAAATCAATATCATATTCAATCATTCAATTAAACATTTCAAATTAAAGAATATTATTTTGAACTAAAAGAAAATTTAAATTTATAATTATTTTAGGCCCAAAATGGAAAGCTGTCAAATCCGCATTCCAAAATTTTAAGAACGTCTTTTTCCAAGTGTCGGAAGTTTACCTGCCAAAAATAATTTTGCTGGTAGGATGGTACATGTGCTATTTCGACCTTTGTGCCTTGTTTGCTCCGTTCGTGCTGTTGTTCTCAGCCTGCTTGGCTTTCGGATACGAATTAAGGAACTTCGTTATTTATTTTGTATCTTTCCTTGTACAAATCGTGATAGTGCTGAGGCTGATCTACATGAATCTGTATGCCATGGATCATGACTCCTGGAACTATGTGGGGCATTACGTAAGTCTAATATAGTGAAACGAACATTTAGAGCTAATAGATAAACAGTCGTTAATTTTACCAAAAGGACTTAAGATTAAATATAAAAATGTTATATGTATTTAATTTAAAAATAAGCTCTGAATTTGAAATCTATATATATATATATATATATATATATATATATATATATATATATATATATATATATATATATATATATATATATATATATATATATATATATATATATATATATATATATATATATATATATATATATATATATATATATATATATATATATATATATATATATATATATAGGTATATATATATATATATATATATATTATATATATATATATATATATATATATATATTTAATCGTTTTTGAGATATTTTGAAATTTATGTCAAAAATGACGTTTGCAGGTCTAGGCATAACTATCAATATCTCGTTATAAAAGTCTCTACTATTTATTTGCGGTTGGTTTCCTTGTCGAAGTGGATCTACTTTAGTGGGCTGCGCTGATATTTTTATATTAAATAAAAATAGGGTGATTAAAAATTGACATTAATAATTTACTTGTAAAAATCGTTAAAAGTCACTTTTTTTAAATGGAACCCCCGCAATTTTTATAATTTTATCTTATTAAGCCCTTACAATAATTGTAAACTATAAGATGGTCTATTCCAAAAATTTGAAGAATATTAACATTTTTATTGTAGAAATGCCGTACGGCTTCTAAGTTTTGTTATTAGTTGGCCATGACGGGGAGGCGTGGCGAAAACAAAACCAATTACGTACTATATAAACGTCATATTTGTTGCCGTTTGACAATTACCTACTAGAATAATTAATTATTATAAGTAATTATAATTATTAAATTAATAATCAGGCTGATACCGGGCGATTAAATTATACACACGAGGATTATTTAAATTTGTTTATTATCTACGGGTAGCGTAAAATTTTAACAAGAAGGTGCCAGATATTTGCTGATAGATATGCAGATAAACTGAAACCGTCACCGAATAGTGTTAAACAAATGTTGGAAAACTTTGAAAATTTTGGAACGCTCAAGGCAAAAATTAATAAAAGGAAGCCTGTTCTTGATGATGAAAATGTCCAGATTGCAATTCTGGGATATTTTGCGGCATATCCAATGGCATCGGCAAGACAATCAGGAATCTCGAAGAACTCAATACATAGGATTTTGTTGAAACATAACCTCTACCTTTATTTGATATCATTGGTTCTACACTAAAAGAAACTGATTTGCCAAAAGGAGTGCAGTTTTAGGAATTTGTTTTAACCATGACAGAAGATAACCCTCGATTTCTGGATAACATAATTTGACCAGGTGAAGCAAAATTTAGGAAAAATGGCATTTTTAAGGGACACAATTCTAGTTTTGGTTCAAATCCTCATGCAGAATCATGGCCATATAATGTATTTTGTGCTATAAGGAGTGATGAAATAGTAATACTACATTTTTATGAAGAAAATTTGAATGGTAAGTTATTATTAATAGAATGCTTATTTAAAATTATGAATATAAACTTTTTAAGAGAAAGATGTCTGCATATTCTAGAGGACCTTGACAATAAATATTTAAGTAATTTATCTTTGGCACAACACAGTCAAATGTTCTAGCAACACGATAGCGCCTTTCCAACCTTTCCTGTGGCCTGCTCGTTCTCACGATCTAACTGTCTTAGATTATTTTATAAAGGGAACAATAAATTACATAATTTATTTTAATCCAGTGAGGTGAAGAACTGTATAGCAAGTGTAAGGGACGCGATTGAAAGTTTATCTCTCGATCCAATTAGTGCGGCCACCCATGAGGGATTTATTCGGAGATGCGAGAAATGTTTGGAAGTTCTAGGTGAAAATTTTCAACATTTATTGAAAAAATAAGATATGTTTCTGTTCAAGACTATTATGAACTTTTATGCCAAAATTTTAAAAAATTTCCAACCTTTGTTTAAATTTGTGAGGGTTTTTGTTTATCTGGATATCTATCAGCCAATATCTGGCATGTTCTTGTTAAAACTTTGTTACATTCCCGGTGGATAATAAACAAATTTAAATAATTCTCGTGTATATAATTTAATCGCCTTGGCATGATTATTAATTTAATAATTATAATTCTCTCTCAGTCTACCCCAGACCCCCTCAACCGCCACCAGGTTTCCATCCTTAAATCGACGTGTCCTGCCTATATAGGTCTGGATATCTTACCAGGATAGTTCCTTGGCTGCATCCCTATGCAAGACCGTAGTGCGAAAAATAGCCTAGCGTAGTCTTGTTTGTGCTTGCACAGGATGGGAAGTGGAGTTTCCTCCTCCGCCTGACACTCCGTGCAGGTAGAGTCCTCCACAATACCTAAAATAGAGAGGTGCCTCCTTAATCGACAGTGCCCCGTTATTACTGCTACGATGGAGTTCAGGGTCTTCTGGTCTCGCGTTCACAGCCACTCTGTTTGGCCTTTAGCGGGCTTCATTATGAAATCTTTAGCTTGCCTACGACTTTCAAACTGATTCCACTCACGTCACAGTTCTTGGTGCACCCACTCGTCGAGTGCAGTCCTTATCTGCTGCCTAGAAATACCTAAAGCCGGTTCTGGTCCCACATTTGTGCTGGCGGCTCCTAGTCTATCCAGCTCATCTGCCTTCTCGTTATCCTCAATCCCACAATGTCCTGGCATCCAAACCAACCTGACGCTTTTTAAGTGCTAAGTAAGATACAATTTTAAAAAATGGGGGTTTATTTTTGAAAAAAGTTACTTTTATTGATGATTACAAATAAATTATTAATGTCAGTTCTTGATCACCCTGTATTTACTTATTATAAAAATATCAGTACAACCCACTAAAGTAGATCCCCTTCCACAAGGAAACCAACCGCAAATAAATAATAGAGATTTTCAAAAGGAGATATTGATATTTTTAAATGTGTTCAGATTATTGATAGTTACGTCTAGACCCGCAAACATCATTGCTGACATAAAATTCAAAATATCTCAAAAACGGTTGAACTTAGATTTAAGCTATTAATGAAATATATCTAGAATTTTTCTAGGTATATTTCGTGCATAAAATTTTTATTTATACTATGTATATATAATATATATATATATATATATATATATATATATATATATATATATATATATATATATATATATATATATATATATATATATATATATATATAGTTACTAGATAACTAATTTTATTAATATATATATATATATATATATATATATATATATATATATATATGTATATATATATATATATATATATATATATATATATATATATATATATATATAGGGTGCGTCAACAAGTTGTGCGGCTAAGATAGTGCCTAAACCGTAAGAGATTTAGAAAAAATTTCTATTGCAAAGTTGTAGGGTTGACAAAAATATATAAGCGGAAAATAATTTTATATATACAAAAGTAAAAAAAAAAGTTATGGTAAAATATGTATTTTTTTATGGAACAGCCTGTATATTATATGATTATTTGACTCAGCGTAGAGAGAAAGCTTCACTCACTGATATCTCGTTTTTTTAAATCATGGTGCGGCGTTGCCATGGAATTAATTTTTTAAAATTTTTTATGCTTTAGAGGGTCCGTTTAAAAGATCGTGGTTATCTATGGGTTTAATTTAGACCAACAACATTTTTATCACAGTTAGTCTAAGATACCTGATATAGGTTCCTAGTGATATTTTGTAAATTTCTTATACAGAGTGTTTTTTATGAATTTACCAATTTACCAAAATTAAATATTCAATATTTTATCATTTTTAAATGGAACATCCTGAATTTTTTATTTCATTAAAGTTATTCATGTAATACCTTCATTTTTTACTAAATATGTCCTATACCTAAACCTTTTACTTTCTAAGACATTTCAATTTCTTTGTAAGTTATGCATAAAAAGCGAATTCTATTTTTTTATCAAGATTTCTTAGAAAAAATAAATGAAATATTGTCGATGTGCTTTCGACGACCACCATTGTCAGTCGTTTAAATAGCCATTTACTGTTTACTGTGTTTTCGTTTATTGTTGTGTTTGCTGTGTTTTATTTTATTTATTTTTTCATTGTTTCATTTTATTATATCTAAGTATTACTGGAATAGTTTTCTAAGAATTTTAAATTTTATTATTTATGATGAATTTTCCACGTGGTGAACTTGTTGACATGACATATGCCTTGTGAAATGCTGAAAGGAATACATTATTGGTATCCAGAATGTATGTACAACTTTATCTCAATAAAAGACATCCTCAGCCACAAGTATTTCAAAAACTTAAAGACAGATTCGAAAGAACAGGAAATGTGATGTATAAAAAATATGAACGAGTAAAACCAGTTACAAATAATAATAATAAAATGATGGTAGCTTTACGTGTAAGTACTAGGCTAGAGAATTACCGTTCAGTGCAACATCAATATCGCGAATGCTTAAAAGTGAACGTTTTCATCCTTACCATATTCAATTAGTGCAAGAGTTATAGTTGCAGGATTACGATAGAAGAGTTGTTTTTTGTCAGTGGGCGTAAAATAAGATGCATCAGCCAGAATTTTTTAATTTCGTATTTTTTTCCGATGAAGCAACTTTTCATAATAACAGCAGCGTTATTAAGCATAATTTTCATTATCATGATACCAGTAATCCGTTTTTTACCCGGCAAATAAAGGAAAAAGTGTATAAAGATTCCTTTCACAAGTGAAAACATGAAAACCAAAATTCGGGAGGTTTTCCAAACAATTACCCCAAATATGCTGGAAAAAGTTAGCGACTCATTTTCAGACGAATTCATGCTTGCGCACTGAAACCTTAGGAGGTCATAGTGATCATAATTTGTAGTTTGTTAAAAATATTGTTGATTTAATAAAAAAAGCTCTTAAGTACATATAATTACATTAAACATCTTTAAAAATAAATAATGATTTTCTATGTAGTGTCTTATTTTGAAGTAAATTGGGCAAATTAATAATGTAAAAGTTATTCAATAAACAAACTGAGAGATATTTAACTTCTAGCGACGGTGACGTTTCGACCGGAGTATCTTCGGTCATTACCAACCTAATACTGATCAGATACTGCAAAGCTAAAATTAAATAAAAATATAATGCAAAGTCCAAAAGAGCCTTTTGATAACAATACATTATCTACAACCTTCAAACAATCAATATTTTAACTATTTTTTCTAAGCATTCTTGATAAAAAAAAAGAATACGCTTTTTATGCATAGCTTACAAAGAAAGTAAAATCTCTTAAAAAGTAAAGGGTTTAGATATAGTACATATTTAGTAAAAAAATGAAGGTATTCCATGAATAACTTTAATGAAATAAAAAAAAATACAGGGTGTTCCATTTAATAATATTGAGATACTGCATATTTAATTTTCGTAAATTACTAAATTCATAAAAAACACTCTGTATAAAAAATTTACAACATATAATAAAACTATAGCAGTTATCTTAGATTAACTGTAATAAAAATGTTGTTGGTCTAAATTGAATCCATAGATAACGGACCCGCTGAAACAGAAAAAAATATTATTAAAAAATTAATTGCGGGACAACGCCCCACCAGAATTTAAAAAACGAGATATCAAAGTAAAGCACTCTCTCTACTGAGTTAGATAATCATATAATATACAGGCTGTTCCATTAAAAAAAGTACATATTTTACCATAACTTTTTTTTGACTCATCCTGTATATATAAAATTATTTTCCGTATTTAGATTTTTGTCAATTCTACAACTTTGATACAGAAATGTTTTCTATATCTCTTACGGTTTAGGCACTATCTTATCTTAGCCGTACACCTTGTTGACGCACCCTATATATATATATATATATATATATATATATATATATATATATATATATATATATATATATATATATGTATACATACATATTATTTATATCAATCTTTTCTATCGTAGACAAGGAATGGAGAGGCCTACAATAAAACCTTAAACTTCGCTGATTGGTTGGGATTCCACAAATCTCGATTCGGCAAAGACTATGCCGATTTTTGGCAGGTCTCGGGATGTTTCTTCTATGTATTCGCCGTAACCGTGATGAGAGTCGTTAAGATCAGAATGAAAAATTTTAGGATATCGAGAAATTTGCCTAAGACGCGACCCAACATTTTATTCCCTGAAATTACATACGAAAATTGCCACGAGAGCATTTCCACTTTACTCAAGTTTTTAGCGAATTATGGATTTTACAAATTTGGATGTGAGGTAAAGATCATCACATGTTTGTTATTAGTAAATAATGAAAATAATGAGAATTGATCTTAATTTGCAATGATTTACATTTAAGTTATTTTTATGTTGTAAAATGAAAGTAGATTTTATTAAGCTATTATATATGTCAATATTTTAATAAGTATTTTCGCCTTACAAAAATCGGGATGGCCTAGAACAAAATGTACAGGGTGTCCATTTTTTAATTGTTGGTCGAATCGAAAAAGTAATATAGATGCCATGTGGCCTTTTGGTGGCAAACTTAAAATGGTAAAATCAAAATTTAAAAATTTCTATATCCACGTTTTCGCATTAGATACAAGATTATGGAATTTTTTATTTTTTGGACAATGACTAGGTATACATTAAAAACAAAACAAGAGCTCGGAAAAAATAAAAGTAGTAGTTAATTTTTGACATGCTACATTTCAAAAGACCGCATCGTCCATTGAAAGTTTTGTAATGTCTTATTTTTATATATCCAAAAGCAACCGAGGTATTATTTAATAATTTTTACTCATATCTGGAATACTCTCTATAAATTGGATCAATTAGAACTAACAGGGTTTATCCATTTTTTTTTTAGATTACATTTGTGGCCGCTGCCATAGTCGTAGGTCTTAGAATGGACGCCATCGCAATTCTAATTTCGATTGGGTTATTGCTGATGTGCAGCTTAAGCAGAGCCTGGTTGCGAATATTTTGGTTCCCATTCATGATTCTTTCTGCAATAGCTGTACCTGCACAATATATAGCGACTCTGGGATACTGGCCTTCTATGTGGAAAAGTAAGATTATATTTGATTTTTTTTATGCAATCTGGTTAAATTTATACTTTTTGATAGGGTAGCTGATATTTCTACATTACTTGTTTAATTGTTACAACAAACTTAACACAGAATAATACAATTACGTAAAGTTCTAGAAACAACTGCAATGAACAGTGACTAAACTTTACCTTTGAATCTCATTTTTTGTTAACAAAACAAATATTTATGTCCCAATCATATTATTATAAAAGTAGTTTTTTTAAGACATGCACATACTGACTAACACTCTGCTTAGGCCGCAAGATTATAATTATAGATTGATTTAAATTATAAATGCTTTTAAAATGGGGTTTTTAGTGGCGTTTTTAAAAGAAAACTTAATTAAAATATTATTTTGTGCAAAGATATTTTACAAAACGCCAAAATATGTTTTACTTCTTTTTACTCCGGTAATGATTATTACTCGGAAAAGTCTAGAAATTGATACTTGATTGATTGATTATTAGTTTTAAAAGTCATTGACGACATAATTGATGTTAAGGCGAATTCATATTAAAGATAAATTTAATATTCATCTCATCCTTAAATCAATTGTGCCTATATCAACTTCGTACTCAATGAGAAAGTTGTCTTGTGAGCGGCAACACCGCGCCCAGTTGTTCTGTGAACTCTAAAAAGATAACCCTTGACCGGTCAGAGTCACGAGATTTCACTGGATTTCAGTTTTCAGTACTGCACGGCTGCGCGAGGGGTGTAGATCGGGGTTGCGCAGCTCCGCCTTTTGCACCATCAATCTCGCTACTGCCACGTCGCATTGCCTCTAAGCCTTTTATTCTATGTTTGGTGTTGAGATACTTTCAGTGGTGAATTTTATTCATTAAATCATTTAATTAATAATTGTTTTTCCTTTATGATACAGTCCTCTGCAAACTAAAACCAGTTTCAACAATCAAGCGTACGCAACGCCCGTAATTTTAACAAAAGCTGAACCGGGAAATCGGGTTGTGTTTATAATCAACAGTTTATTTTACATAATCTGTTTTGATCCTTCGACCCAGGATAATTATCGGTGTTTCCGTAGTTTCTCAAGGTTTGTAGACGTTTTCTAGTCGGCCATTCATTTGGGCCATTTTCATGCTATGCGACGTTGCCAAAGTTTTCAAGTAGCGTGAAACAACTAGGTCAAATAGTCGTGCAGTATACTCGCAAGTTTATCATTTTTATTGCATTTTGGCCATCATTTTATCATTAAAACGTGCACTCAGTCATAGTACAGTGAGAAAAAAGTGTTATTTCTTGGAAAAAGCTGCTGAAAACAACGTAAACTTTAAGCTAATTAGATTTGTTTCGTCGAAAGCTTCATTGGGTGAAAGCTGTCTACCTTCAGAACAGAAGGGTCAGTTCCAGAGTTCTCAGATGTCTGAAGCTTGAGTTTGGTCATCAGTTCAGAGTTGCAGCTCTCATTTTATTTAACTTCTTATGTTGGGAGCCATTTTCAAAGCAGAGGTGGTGCATGTCCAACAGGAAGACTTTTATAGAGCAGTTCATTTACATTTAGCAGGTGTCAAATGCCTGATCAAATACGTTGGTCGAGTTTACATCGTTGACTTTGGAGCGCCTACAAGATATCTTCAGAGCTGAAGTACATTTGTACATTTTTTAGTGCGTGGCTGTTTTTAAATAGTTTTTAGCCTCCTTATTAGGTACGTTGGTCTGTGTACAGATACGGATTTTAACATTTTACGGACATTTTTATTATTAACTCATTTTAAGCTTGTTTTTTAACTTAATGCAGTAGTTTTGCTAAAGCATAGGCACTTTTACATTTTTATCATTAAATTGAATTACAATTCTTTAGTTAATTTTTAATAAATTAGTTTAAAAACCAAAATGCCTAAGCAAAAAGAAGCTGATAGAGAAACTAATCTCGTTCGCAAGAGAGAAGCTATACATTCAAATTTAGTGCATTTTAAGTCATATTTAGAATCTTTAAAAAATTCAGAACCTAGCGCAGCCAACTTGATTGAATTGGACTCACGTTTGAAAGATGTTGAAGGACGTTTGCTTACGGCTTTCAATAATGTACAATTTGAATTAGAAGGAATTGATTTTGAGGAGTTTAAAGAAAAACAAAATCCATCATTTGAATCTTTATATTATAAAACAATTTCTGATGCAAAAAATTATCTCTTCATTTTCAATACCTCAAAATACCTCACCCAGTCCTTTAATTCAACAAAGTAATCCTTCCAATGCAATCAAGTCTGTCAATGCAGAATTGCCCATAATCGAGTTGCCAAAGTTCACAGGTACATGTGAAAAGTGGCTCAAGTTTAAAGAACTTTTTCTTTCTTTAATTCACAATTCAGAAAATTTGGATTTTATACAAAAATGGCATTATTTACGTGCTTCACTGGAGGGACCTGCTGCTCAGTGTATACAAGGTATAGACATTTCTACGAGTAATTATGAACTGGCATGGAATATGCTATGTCAAAGATTTGACAACAAAAAATTAATGGCACATAATTATATTCAATCTCTTTTTAATATTTCTGAGCCGAAAGCAGATTCTCCTTTGGCTTTTCGAAACATCGTCGATTGTTTATCAAAAAATTTAAAATCACTAGAAACTATCGGTCTTAAAACCGATTATTGGGATCCATTAATTGTATATTTGGTAACAAGTAAATTCGACATAGACAATATTCGTGAGTGGGAACAATATATTAGGGACATTGGTCCAAGCATTTCCGATTTAAAAAACTTTTTATGTGCTAGAGCAGACTTTTTTGGAAAGGTTAATATGCATAAAAGTAAGCCGAAGGGGTTTCAAATGAGTAAATTATAAAACGATTCTAGTCTAAAATATCCGAAGGATAAATGTTTCTTAGCACAAGAGAAAGGTGTCAATAACCAAAAACCTATGCTTTCATATTTTTATTGTAAAAAGTCTCATTTAATTTACAATTGTCCTGATTTTCTTGCCTTGCCCGTCAAAACTAGAAGGGAAAAGGTCAAGAAACTAAAACTTTGTTTCAATTGTCTGCAGAAAAGTCATGAAATAAATTCCTGAAAGTCTGGTTCGTGCAAACATTGCAAGGAACGCCATAATTCACTTTACATTTTAGCTCAACTAAACACAGTGCGCTCAATGTTTCCAATTTTCAAAATAATCCAGAAAGCCAGGTTTCAGATTCGCCATCTTCAGATGACGGACAAAACAGTCGAAACTTTCAGAATCTTACATGTTTAAATGCTGCTTTTGAAGGTCAAGTTTTGCTGGCAACAGCAGTAGTCCAGGTTCAAGATGCTCAAGGTCGATCACAAACCTGTAGAGCACTTTTGGGTAGTGGATCCATGTCTAATTTTATTTAAAAAATTCTAGCCGATAAACTTAAACTTTCACAAACTTCAGTAGACGTTTCTGTCAGTGGCATAGACCAAACACATGCTAGCGTATCAAAGGCTTGCGACAATAATTTAAAGTCACACTATTCTAATTTCAAATTAAATCTTAATTGTCTGATCATTCCCACCATTACAATTAATTTACCTTGCATTTCGTTTGACGCAAAATCGTTAAAAATTCTTCTAAACGTTACTCTTGCAGATTCTAACTTGTTATTTATTTCTATTGTACCATTACAATTTTCTGCAAAAACACCTGGTAGTAAGTTACAGAAAATATTATGGCAAAATCCAGCTGCGTCTTCAACAAGGTTTTGCAGACCCATAAAATTTGTTATGAAAAAAGAAACAGCCGAGTTAACCAAACAAGAAGTAGCAAATATTAGGGATCAAGTGATACAATTAAAACCTACTGAAATATTAGTTAATAATAATCTGATGCCAGTTAAACAGATATTACTTTTAACTATGGTGGACGGTAAAGTTTGTTCGTCTCTCACTAATACTTCAAGTTAAAAATGTCTTATATGTAAAGCAACACATAAACAAATGAATGACCCTCAATTAGATCTTTCATTAAGTACTGAAAAGTACTCGTTTGGTTTGTCGACATTGCACTGCTATATAAGATTATTTGAGTGTCTTTTACACATCGCTTACCGCTTAGACATTAAAAAGTGGCAAGCCAGAACACCTGCTGAAAAAGAATCAGTAAAAAACTGTAAAAATCTAATTTTTCATAGATTTAGAAATGAACTAGACTTAATTGTAGACCAGATAAAACAAGGAACAGGAAACACGAACGGTGGCAATACTGCCAGGCGTTTTTTTTTTAATCCAGACGTATCTGCTGAAATTACGGGTCTAAGCGTTAATTTAATAAAAAAATTCGGCACAATTCTCTCTGCAATGTCCAGTGGTTTTTATATTAACCCAGAGAAATTTAAAAATTACTCTTTGGAAACCAGAAATTTGTATTTGGAATTGTATCTATGGTTTTATACGCCATCAAGAGTACACAAGGTACTTATGGATAGCTCTGATATCATTAAACATTGCTTACTCCCTATTGGCCTCAGTGAAGAGGCACAAGAAAGCCGCAGGAAAGATTTCAGAAATTATGGGGAGCGATTCACTAGAAAAACGTCAAGAAAAGATACAAATGAAGACTTATTGCATCGTCTTCCAATAACATCTGACCCTATAATATCCCAGGTTTTGCCAAATTATAGAAAAAAGCCAGGAATACTAAATTGTGAAATAAGAAATCTATTGGAAGAACCAAACCTTGATTTTTCGACAGATTTAGAAATTGATAGTGATTAGGCCTTTTATAAAGTAGTTTATAAATATGTTTTAAGCTTTAACTAGATCATTAGTAGTTACAGTTTTATTGTTTTTCTATTACTTTTTCGTTATTTAAAAAAATATTAATGTATACGTAAAAACGTTAAAGGGATAGGTAACATATATAAGAAAGTCAGTATAATTTTTCCTATAGAGTGTTCTGTAAATTTTATAAAAATAATTTTTTTTTATTTTGTTTTATTTTATGTTATAAACAACTTTTATCTAAATTGCACAAAATTATACCTCACATACTTTTGTCTTCCCAGATTACCAATTTTGACCAGTGTGCGACCTGGGAAAAGATAAGAACCAGAAATGTTTATAGAAAAAGGAACATTTGGGTGTGGTTGTGTGATAGTATGAGAAGAAATTTCTATAGATCATCGTACGGAACTTTGTTTGCTACCAATAAATTCTTTAAATGCTCAGGGATATATCAACGTACTAGAGCAATATACTTAATTCCAATAGAACATTTATGGAACCCACTGTGGCAATGCTTAAGAAAACGACCTCCTCGTTTGTCACAGAATTTAGAAGCACATGGCGCTTGTAGAAGAGTGGAACAATATTCCATAAGAGGCTATTGCGCGATTAATATGAAGTATGTTAAGGCGTGTAGAATCAGTATTACAGCTAGACGTGGAAATAGCAGATATTAGTTATTTATTTTTTAGTCCTAAGCTGGGATTTGTAATTAATCATTTATTTACTCTTAAATAAAACGGTACATTTTTGTAAAAAACATTGTTTCATTTAAGACAGCTAGATTTTATTGAACTCAGTATCTGACCTCTTTTGATATTTGACGACAAGCTAACAAAACACGAATGGCCTTCTGACAGTTTTAATTTCCAAGGCTACTAGATCTTTTTGCAGACTTGTAAGTCTGTATGGATAATATGGTAGAAATTCAATATTTTACATTAAACATTGTATCTCCCTTAAAAATAGAAATAGGGCAACGAATCAAAAGCCAAAATAATCCTAAACGATAGGTCTAAATTATAAACTGCGATGTACCACGTTTCTGAAGTTACATTATCATATATATATACGTAACCAGAAAAAACGAAATACTAAACAAAACGTTAATTAAAGACACCTTTAAAATCATTGGATATGAACCATTATATTTGATAAATTTTAGTTTAGAATATAGTGTAATTCCCGAAAAATTAAAGTGTACGTAAGTAACACCAATTCCTAAAGTAAAAAACTCTAAACGATTTGATGAAATGAAGCCAGTAATCGTATTGTGGGACATTGAAAAATTAATAGAATCTGTAGTTTATGAACTGTCTGTGGAATTTATAAATGAAAACAACATTTTGGTACAACATCAAGCTGGTTTTAGAAAAAAAAACACTCGATCGAAACAGCACTGCAATTTGTAGCTGAAAAATGGAGAAGGAATTAGAAATGAATGAAGCAATAATAACAGTTGTTTTAGACTTTAAACGCTCCTTTGAAACCGAAGATTGTTAAATATATTTTACAAATATGGGGTAAGGGATAATATGCTAAATTGGTTTAAAAACTATTTGATTAACAGATATCAAAATACAAAATTTTTATCTGAAATTTCGACTGAGAGATGTATGATATAGGTGTTCCTCAAGGATGTATTTTGGGCCCATTACTTTTTATTTTACATATAAATGATATTTCATTAATTCTAAAACATCGCCGTATTCAATTATTTGCAGACGACACATTAATTTACATTCTCTACAAGATAGAAACATATTAGAAGCACAAGATTTTATTAATTCAGATCTAAATTTTTTATCAAATTGGCTTAAAGTGAATTAAAATTAAATCTATCTAAAACAAAATGCGTGGTTTTGGGTAAAGATTCAAACACTAATAATTTGTATATTTCATTACAAGGGTCAAATTTGGAAATAGTGATACCCTTTAAATATTTAAGCATAATTATGGATGATAGATTAAATTTTACCTTACACTTTGAAAAGACTAATACTAAAATTACTGGTAAAATTGGACATTTTAAAAGAAATTCTCCAAATGTATGTTTCTTCTCCAAAAAACGTATTTATAATACCATTATCTCTGCACATTTTCTCTACATTTTTGTATTTCGCAAACAAAGTAGTATTTGCTAAATTACAAGTTTTACAAAAAGCAGTCATGCGAACCTTACTAAATTGTGATAAATATACAAAAATTAATTTAATGTTAAAAAAATTAGAATGGTTCGTAATTTAATTTTTTATTTAGTTCAAATTTTTATTTATAAAATAAAAAATAATTTATTGCCCGGAAATCTAAGAACATTTATAAATGAAAACTGTGAAGAACATAATAATTTATCAAACAAGACAAAACAAAGACTTAGATTTAAATTATGTTTTTAAAGGGGTACTTATAAGTCATTTTTTTATAAAGGGTCGATACAATATAATATACTATTTATTACAGATGCTCAGAAATCTTATAAAAAATTTCAAAATAGATTTAGAGATTATTTATTTAAGAATCAATTTTTAAAGCTGATAAGGAACATACAAGTATATATAGACCTAGTTTAGAGTAGTCTATAATATTTTGAATTGTTTGCTTTAAGAATGTAAATTGTCAAGTCGAGTCACAGGCGTTTGAAAGCGAGTGTAACGCTCATTTAAGAAACATTTTGAATATCTTTAACTGCTGATTCTGTCCAAACTGCCGAATCAAATTTATTTTTTAAAGAAGTCCACCACTTCGCGGTCTTTTGGCAACCAAAAGTTTAGCTCAACTCAGAAACAAACGCACACTCATATTATTCTTATTTGGAATGCCCAAAGTGAAACAAAACCATTTCCAGCTATTTACGAATAATTAATCCAAACCAAAAGTCAAATTTGACTCGGCTAGACAATCACATACATAAAATGTTACGGTATTTCAAATAAAATGTGCCAGTAGTGCGGTACTGCGACTAGCTAATAGGTTTTAATCCAATAACTTTTTGCCTTATTTAAGTAAAACAAATCAAAAGGTGTAATTAAATACTACTATAACTAAACTGCAAGTTCCGTGAAAGACATTTTTAAAAAGTTTTGAAAAGTAATTAAACATAAGAATCCCAACAAATCCAAAGAAGGGTCAAAAATTGAATTGCCTTAAATCCTTTAAGGGCAGAGGTAATTATTATCATATAATTATAGTTTAATCAAAACCTTAGGGTGGTTCATTTCTTAACAAAAAATTATTTTCTCGAGTATCCGGCTTTATATGCTTTATAATAGGTTTATAATATTTTGCTTTGAACTAGTATTTGTAAGCGAAAATTGGATTTTTTTGCATCAGAACCTCATATTAATTAATTACCTTATTGCAAAACATAGCACTACACTCAAAATCTGCAGATTATTTGTGCAATAGAGAGCGAAATGGCGATAAATAATTTGTCTTTGATAGATTTAAAATTAAGATAACATTTTTTAGTGGCTAGATTGGAGAAACCCAAGCTTCTGATTTGTGTTAACATTAATATATTGAACATATTATTTTAGAATCTGGAACGGAGTATTGGTGCTCCACCGATTTTCTTCTAAGAATTCAGCAATTCTGTCATATAATGAATATGGCGCATCCACCGACGAAGGAAAAAATTAGTCTCGACTTTTGGCTTCTCTTGTTTGCGTCAAGACAATGGCGTGCATTTAGATATGAGTCAAAATGTAAAGGGAAATATAACCCTGGTGGAAGCAATGTTAATGTGTCGAAGTTAATCGACGAAAAGAATATCGACAACCCAGTACCTGATTTTGTCACTTACACTAGGTAATTTTTCCTCTTAACTGCTTTTACAAAAAATGCTTAGAAGTTAGTTACTTGAAAAACGAGACTTTGTTTTTACATTTTTTATTTTACTGCATGGACGTACACTCAGAACTTGCCCAAAAATGATTTTAGATATAGGTATAAATTCTTATGTTGTATGAGAACAAATTGACAAAACTTCAAAAATTGTGAAATTAGAATGTACAGAAATGCATAATTGACATTTCTCACCGGAATATAACTCCTACCCTCTTAGTTAGAGATGCATTCTCAAAAAATATATTTTCAAAAATGTCTATAAACTTTAAAGGCAATTAATGAAAGTTCTGTTATTTTCCAAAATATTTTGGTCATCAGAGTTCGCAATTAATTGTTTTTTGTTCTTAGACATCTTTACAAGTTTTCTGTGTAAAAATAACGAAATAATCGTTATAATAAGTACATATATAAAGTAATATTTTGAAAAACCAGTTTTGTTTACGGATAATGTTGAAGTCGTTCCTTCTGGGTGTTTCTTCTGGTCCTCTAATTTGGACTCGATTTCTTTAGTGGTTTTCAGGTAAACATAGTTTAAATCCATACTGGGTGTGTGTGTATATATATGTTTTATGGCTCTGTGTGTACACCAAATGGTCAACTTTTCTTTTTAGGCGCATACATTTATATAACTGTCAGTCATTTACTCTGTTCTCTTACCATTCAATTTTCCAGAAACTCCCATTATCTCATACTATTCTATACATAACATTACCTTAAGCTAAATTTTAACTAAACCCGTAAAGTTAGTTTTTTTTTTGTATCTTCTATTTTCAAGGATGTTTTTTTATTTCAATTATATTTTCTATTTTATTTTTAGGATTCTCTTTTCTTGTTTATTAGATTAGCCTATCACACGTTGATAAATATAAAAATAAATCATTTTTTATCAGTATTAAAATCAATAAACAAAACATATTTTCAATTTTGCTTCTGGAATAAATGTCTATAAATATTGGTATTATAATATATTTAAATTATTTAAATTAAAAGGGAATTGTACGAGAGTTCATACATTTTTAAAAAAAATATCTCTTTGACATTTTAGTCTAGGGCAATTTAAAATGATATATTCTAAGTCTTCGATTGCACCACATTCACAGATTTCCTCATTTTGAAGGCCAATTTTTTTCCTATTTTGGGTGTACAAAGCACGAAAGCTTCTGATGCGTAAAATAGTTTTAATAAAGTTCTTGTTTGATTATTTCTGAAACAATGTCATTTTACATACATTTGGAAAGTTATTTTTATACTTTTATTGTATTGTATTTATTTTGTACTTATTGCAGTAATCAGATAACAGGCAGGTGAAACTACCCGACAATTAGATAAGGTTGATAATGCATTTTTACCATCAGAAAATATTACAAACTTATTATTTTCAGTAAAATTAATACAATATTTTACTGATTTAAGAATTGTCCAGAGTTTGGCTGAATAGAGGCACCATGGGGTAAAAGAAAAATTTAAAACTGATCCGTCTGTAAAAATTTGTTTGTAATTTACCCAAATTGTATTTTGTTCATTTAAAAAGGTATGTTTTCAAATTAAGTTACTTTTTCTTTCATACTATCTCTAATAATAAAAACTTTGTGAGGGTATTAAAATGCTGAATTTTCTAATTGAAAGTTTGGTATAGTAGTATTACTATAAATTTCTTGTTTCTTCGGGTTTATCCAAGAATAACTGTGTACTTACAAAGGTGTTTTCCAATACGAGTGTGTATAACTAACAACAATATTGTTTTTTGTAAATTGTAATTTTATTAATGTTATTAACTAAATTACTATTTTTTGGTACCAATTTTAAAAGGAATTTATCAGCTATAAAATTTCGTATTAAGTCTAATGGGTTCTAGTGTTTCAGCTTCAATTACGGGTATAGGGGTTAAAAAAACCGACGCTTTATCTTAGACATTTGTTTTTAATTTTTCCTAATATATTTAAATGAATTTGAACTGCAGATCTATAAAAAGATGCTGAGTGTCTAGTCCATAATCGATCGAACGAGGGCTTAACTAAACTAACTAAAGGCTCTGATTACATTCAATCCATTTTCTGTTCTTTTGATAAGATGTTGTATTTGGTGTTTCCATTTTAATTTTTTATCAAGAAAAAGTCCTGGATATTTAACTGCTGTATTTTAACGGATAGATAACCCTTCTAAATTGATGTTTTTGTATCGTGTCTTCGGCTTTTTGTAAAATTACATATCAATGTTTTCTCAGGTGAAAGGTTTAGTCCATTATCTTTTATCCACCTTAACGTTTAACAAAAAGGCTCTTGCAGCTTTTGTTCGCATATTTTGGGAGATTTGCTGGTCGGGTAAGTGCATATATCAACAGCAAATTGAAGAAACTTAACATTACTGTTATTAAAAATTTGTTCAACGTCATTCGTAGATATTACGTACAGAAGTGGGCTTTAGTATACAGCCTCGAGGAAGTCCAATTTCTGTTTCTCTTGTTTTAGATAATCCTTCATTTGTTTGTATTAATCCTTGTGAGCTGTAATATATGTCGTATAAGTTTTTTACTATTTTCAAGGGGATTTCAATGTTACGCATTTTATTCACTAGAATATTGTACACAACAATATCGTCTGCCCTTTAAATATCCAAAAAGACAACCGAAGTGGACTGATTTTTTGATAGTACAAAAATATCATTTCTCCATTTCTTTGGGATAGAATGATTATCTTTAAGTGTATCATTAAAAATTTGGAGCAACAGTCTTTTGGCGATGTCTGTGAGGTTATGGAGAGTAATGAAATTGATCCAAGTCAGGTACAGAGTCATTATTTTGTTTTAAAGCCTTCCTAAACTATAAAGTTTTCATAATCATTTTTATTGATGTCTTGGTTGGCAAAGCTTATTGGTTGGAAACTTACAACCCTCAAATAGATTTTGATGCTTCTCAATAAGGGTTAGGTTTAAGGTTGGTAAACTAAATCCGATAAAAGTTTAATTTTCTTAGTCTGTATGTTTCAAGCGTGATTGATTTCATTTGTACTTTATATCCTGCGGACGACTTCAGAAGATAGAAACTATACAGGCGAATGTTATCTTTTAAATTTTTGCTAATTTACGACGGGTATTCCTCGGGTTCGTACTGTTATCAGCCATTTTGTATCGATTATTTTTGTTTTCTGGATTTCGTGTTCTGTTTCGAACGGACAGCAGAACGTAATATTTGTAATAATTTATTAGTTGAATTGCACAGTAGGGGCTGTCTTCGACAAAAGTGGTGTAAACTTCCTTACATAGATAATTCTTTGGTTGTATTTCTAGACATTTTTTGTCTGTATAGATATATTCAATATCGCTTAGTGCTAGCACGGTCTATAAGGAATGTTAACGAGAAATAATTGATTATTTTAGTTAAGATATCATAGATGGATTGATAGATTGTTGTTATTTGATTGATTATCGAAAATTTATTTTGTAAAATTCGTGATAACTTATTTGCTGTAATTGAAGTTTATTCATTGTATTTTAATTTTGTAAAATGCGATGTTAGATATAATTGTTTTAAATTTATTAATAGTCTAATCTAAGAGCGTAATTTCTTTGACAGCGTCAGTTTTTAGTTAATTTGGGTTTTCCTGAAATTTTGTGATTTTTACATCAATTTGCTCTGCGTAATTGTGATTCAGGTTCTCGGTTATACATTTTATAAATAAACCTAGAGCATTAAAAAAAACCTCTTTTATTACGGTACGATACGATATTCATTATTATTTTGAATATTTGTAACTCGTATTGATTTTGCGTATTTTATAATAATTTGAAATGGATGAGTTAAAGGGGATAGGTTAATATTTTGAAAAAAGTACAGTGATTGGATTCACGCGTAGCGCTTTCCATTTTGAATAGTAGTATTCTTGGTTGATTGTTTAAATCAAAATATTTTATATTCCCGCCGATGAATGTATGCAGCAGACTAGTGTACTGAAGATTATTCAGACGTCTTCAACTAGAGACCAATTCCCTGGTTAACTGTTATGAGCTTCAGACTATGTTTGTTCCTAAAGCCACACTAATAGGTCACTGCACAATGCTTGTTCCAAATCTTTGGACAGTTTTGTGCTTTGTGCAGCCCTTAATTTTTTTATTGTTTGTTTTTCCCACATAACGTTGAAACGAAACCAGACATTACGCACGATGGGCAAACTTTAGATAAAATTCAACACATTGCGCCAGTTAATAACTCGAAATAATGAACTTTGTTTTTAAAAATTTTTCAGCGTGCGATGAGAACTGGCTTAAAAATACAACTTAGGTATGTTTATAATTTTTTAAATGCTTACGTTGCTTAAGAACACAACGATAAAAAAAAGTCCACGAATTGTAAAATAGGATTGTTCAGAAATGTGTAATTGACATTTCTCACGGGAACATAACTTAGAGAAGAACTTAAAGCAGATTTTTTTGATATTTAGAATCAGTAGACATTTTCGATTTATTCACATTTTTGCATATTATCCCAGGTTTAAAAAAAAGCGGAAGTATTTTTTGCTTATATTATTAAAGTCTAAAAGTCTTACTGTAACTACGCTTTTTTAATTTTCGGGATATATCTCCTCCCATGGTTTAGTGTATGATTTCTGAAGTACTATCTGTAAGGTCAAATAGCGACGGTGGGCCTCTTGGGGTTCTGAATTTTAACTCTACTATTTATTTTAATTAGTATATTAAGTACTAGTCAAATATTATTAGTAAAAATGTTTGTAAATTTTCAAATCCTTGTTTTTTATTTCTTTTGGCATCGTAAATTAATAGGGATTTTGCATAAATCTTTAAATACCAAAAATACTAAAGCTTATAAGGCCACGTGATATTTAAACATACATTTAAAAAAAAATCAATTTTATTGCCTCCCCGGCCGACAAAAAATCTGGCAATCGGTGCAACGTTCAGCAACAGGCGTCATTCGTCAAGCCGTCAGCCAGACGACATTTGTCTTTTTTACGGATAATGGACGATATTGACTCCGTTTTGAGATTTCAGTTTTGTTAGTCTCGAGTTTATTTTGATCAGTAATAAACACTTTTCTTCTAAATAAACATAAAAATTAAACCACAAAATCACAAAATTAAAACAAACAACACTGCCAATACTGCCATCAACCATGACAGCTGACAGCCAGCTGATATTGTATTTTTGCCGTTCGTTGGCAACGTTGCCATACTAGTACGATGTGACGTCAAACCGTCAACGGCGTCAAACGCTGTCGTTTGAAATGATCCGTTTGCGCGCGAAATTTTAGAACTTTATTACAAAACAAGTATTGATTTTTAAGACGTTATATTTTAGATATTTACTTTTTATATATAAGAGAATACATTAATGTAATAAAAAAAATATACGAGTTCCTTATTGTTAAATATAAGTGTCAAAAGTACATGTTTAGGACATGCGTTCGAAAATTCCATGAGTAGTTAAACGCACTTTTCATATGTTGTATGTTGTAGTATGTAGTATGTTGAGCTTTAAAAACCTTTTTTTTATTTTAGGAGCTCCTTAGATGTCTATAAAAGAATAGTTTTCACCGGCTGGTTCTACGCGTCGTTGCTATGCACTTTCTTGGCAGGTACCATGAGACCCACGTTATATTCTTTTGGCTACATAATAGGTGCTTTCATCTATGTTTGGGAAGGAACCGACCTTTTTCTAAGGCCACCGAGTAGAATTATAACGAGGTTTGTATAAATGAAGTAGAATGTTTTTTAAATTAAATCCCGTACGGATTCCCCACTTTAGAGTTCGCGCGTATTTCAAATCTCATTTTCGTTATTTGAGGTTAAGTTAGCATGCGTTTTTATGGCTTTAATGGTAGTTTTATCGATGAAACTGGGCTAACCTAGCGCTAAAGGGACGGATCCACCTAACATCATAGGTTTTGTTCAAGAATCCTTGTTTTTATGTAGACCCAGAATTTTGTTCAATCTTTATAAAATATGTGCGCTTTCTTTACAGCAAACGTAACCAATTCTGACCTAACCTAACTTTAAGAAAATAAATAATCAGCATTTTTAATAATTACTAGCTGGCCTGGCAGACCCTGTTCTGCCTTTTCCGTTAAATGACGCGATTTTTCAGTGGAATTATAAAAATATGGGAGCATTCACCACATCGTCTAGAAATGTTATTGAAGAAAAATATATTGGTTTTATAGAAAAAATACGCAATAAAACAATACAAAAATAATGTTGAAAGGTCTCGGTAACCAGCCGATCATTTAAAAAAAATCATGTAAATTGGTGCAGCATAACTCTCCCACGAACTTGCTGAAAAATCTGTCTCAGTGTTTATAAGATAAGTTTTGTAAAAAAAAAACTAAAAAAAGTCATTACTTGAACCGGGAATCAAACATGAATTCCCCAATCACACCACTTTAGAGTGCGCACGAATTTCAAATCTGATTTTCGTGATTTGAGGTTCGCTTAGTATGCGTTTTTATGGCTTTAATGGTAGTTTTATCGACGAACCTGACCTAACCTAGCTCTAACGGGACAGATCCGCCTAACAGTGTGGGTTTTGTTAAAAATCCTTGTTTTAATGTAGACCCGGAATTTTGTTCAATAAAATACTGCGCGATTTCTTTACAGCAAACGTGACCAATTCTAACCTAACCTAATTTTAAGAAAATACATAATCAGCGTTTTTAATAATTACTAGCTGGCCCAGCACACCTTGTTCTGCCTTTTTCGATAGATGTCGCGATGAGTTTCTAGTGAAATTATAAGAATATGGGCGCATTCACCACAATGTCTAGAGATGATATTGAAGAAAAATATATTGGTTTTATACAAAAAACACGCAATAAAATAATACAAAAAAATAGTTTTGAAAAGTCTCTATAACCAGACGATCGTTTCAAAAAAAATCATGTAAATTGGTACAGTACTTATTGCTTATATGATAAGTTTTGTAAAAAAAAACTAAAAAAAGTCATTATCTGAGCCGGGAATCATACACATACATCAATACATCTATTGCAACGAAAGACGACAACCCTGTCACCGAGTCAGGAAGCTCACACTGAATGTTCTATCAGGTATTAGGAATTTAAGAGAAGACCATAAACTATTGAGAACGGTGTTTGTCACGTGAACTAAAGACCTTTAGAATACATGCAAACATATAAGGCTCTGCAAATTTTTACTTAAATTTACTTAGTATTTTCAAATAGAGGAAATGTATCAAATTACGAGGATTGTTTGCCGTAGCATAAAGAGGAATCATATGTTTTAGATGTTTAGGAATATAAAATATTAGTAGATAGTCTTAAACACTTGAAGTCAACTTACTGCAATAATAGCGCCAAAATAATAAAACGACAGACATGCTAGAAAATGAGATGCAGTTTGTCATAAGTTTTAGATTAATCTTCAACTCCTTCCAATTTAAAATGTTAGACAAGATAGGCTCCAGTGATACCTGGATTGAAAGGTTTTTCAAAAGCCCTATATTTCATCGTCAAACTATATAAAAACCAAAATACTTTCGAACGAGGTATCACCTGACCCACCTTTCCGTTTGACATTTTCGTGGGGTATAAATTAGTGCTTCTAAGAATTCTTGTAAAATAAAATCAACAATATTAGTTTTTGTTTTTTTGTAATTTTTTCAGCCCCCTCCATCCAATCTCTTGATTCGTAAGCCTCCCAACCTTTTTTTTTCAAATGGCAACGAAGGTTAGGTCTTCTAAACATGAAACCGATACCAGCACCAATAGGTGTGTAATACTGTTTCAGTATGATAGACGTTTCGTTTTCGATTTTGTCATATCGAGCAATCTGTTATTTTAGATCTCCCTGGGTACAAGCCTGCCTGATGAGGGTAGAGGCCCAGAAATCATGATTGCAGGAGGGTACCCTGTGACATAATCGAAAGGAATTCTTCTAGTAGGCAGTTTGCACCTGCAGAAATTATATATTTCTGCTATTATACATAAACAGGGTCCACATAAGTTTTAAACTCAAAATTAATTATCAAAGTAGATCTTTATGGTGTAATGCAGAACAACTTTGGTTTACACACACACACACACACACACCTTTGGTTGTTTATTTGGCAAATACGTACATCTATAAAATAATAAATTCAGTTAATCATCCAGTTTGATCATTGAATTGTGAGCAAGTATTTTCGAACTTTCACATTTTTGAATTATGGTGCTCTCAGAGAGGCAGCGTATTGATATTTTGATGTTGCTGGGTTGTGAAGACAACGTACGGAGACATGATGAAGTATGTGTTGTTCAATAAAAGGTATCTCGGGAATACAATTATGCGGTCAAGTGTGAGTAGGATATTTGACGAATTTGCAGAGCATGGGACAGTTAGGGATTGACCTAAAATGGGGCAGCGGTTTTGTGATATGAATTTTATGCGTTTCTTTTGAACAGCCCTCTATATAACTATATGTACAATTATGTACAACGTTAATACTATTAAAATTTTACGCCACCATATTTCGTGTTTTGCTCAAAGCATCATGCACACAATCCTGCAGAGGTCACAATACTCGAATCCATTTGCTACTTTGCTACAGGTGTTATGTATCTTCCTGTGTATTTAATCTATAGTTTGAGCACTATACTGCGTGGTAATTCGAATACACGTTGCAGCAATAAATAATCTTCAAGCGTAGAATCATGGATACATTTTTAATTAGGAGCAAATCAGCTTGGAAGGTTTGAGAAGCATTCACAATGGTATACAGAAGCACTTTTCCTTTAGTTAAACAAATAAAATATTCTAAAGACTATTTAAATTTTGGATTTACGAGAACTGAAGTCAAAGGCGAAGAAAAGCCTTTTGTTGTGATTTGTTCTGACATTTTTCTGGAAGACAGCATAAAACTCATTAAGCTTACACGGTGCTTGGAAACAGTTCATAGATAATAAACTTCGGAATTTTTTCGTTTCTAAATTTTTATGAAAAGTAAAACTCGCTTTTTAAAAAAACCTTTTTTGTAAACGAAAAACTTTACTAGCTCGTTACAGCGTTTCATATTATAGTTAGTTGTAAGAAGTTGCTCACTGTGGGGGGGGGGGGATTTAATCTGCAATCTGTAGGACTATACCGTAGAGCAACAACAGAAGTTGGGGGCTAATGTTTTGCAAACCAATACAAAACAGAGCGTCAGCATTTGCATTATCTAATATATTGGATTACTATTTAAATGAGAAAAATATTCAAGGGAGAACTGGATTGGAATATCTACAAAAGGTGATCAAGCACTGTCCGGAAGATTCCAAAGCTTTCGACCATTTGCGAGGTAAAAGTCTCCTCAGTGGATCTACATACCTTGAATGTTTCACAGAAATGTTTTTGCTGCCAAAAAAATTAGTCCTGGTCTAAATATTATGCAAACGACACTGGCCTAAATTATATAAAAAATGAGGCCTTTAAAAACCCAATTTTTTTCTGCATTTTGCATAGATATAATTGCAGGATATTCAGCTTCACTTTCTTATTGCAAATCCAGGTTTTTACAATAATTTTTAGTAAAGTAAAAGCGCGAAGAGGCTGACTTGATCCAAATCTTTTATTTGTGATGAAACTACGGTACTTGGTAGACACATTTGTCTTCAACTTTAAAACAATAAGACACATATCTTGGAAATGAGACTTTTTTGAATGTAGTTTAGTTTTATATATAAACGGTTTCTTGGATTTTTAAGTTCATTCTTACCAAAAATGTCTTTACTCTTTTTAGTATTTTGCCAAACAAGCTTCATACATGTAATAATGGAAAATAAAAGCTCTTGTTGATCACTGCAATTTCTTTTTACTATTTATTAAGCTTTTTATTAATATCCCATCAAAATAAATTTGGCACCGTAAAGTGGGTTCACACCTCGGATGATTTTCAGGATTTTTAGTATGTCGTACCTTAATTTTCGTATCGAAATATTTGCAAAAATCATATATATATATATATATATATATATATATATATATATATATATATATATATATATATATGTTCATTGATATCGTCTATTTTGTTTTATCAAAAAGAAAATATGCGATTTTTTGTTTAAGATATTACTTTTGATTGATCCTTCTTCTCTGAAGATAACTTTTAAATAATTGTCTGATATCTCTTTTAGTTAGCGGAAATTCCCACTTATCAAACTCGTTGAAACCAAAACCTAAATGTTACTCTTCTGCTTTCAAACGCGATGTGCGCTCGCTTTGTTTTCTTTCGTTAATGTTTCTATATTTATGACAGTGTTAATTTAAGTATACTGAAACGACCTTCTTTGTTTCTTACATCCTTCATTAGCTTTTTAGGTTTCCTTGTGTATAATTAATAAAATTGAGGCCCAATTATAGTACGCATTTGGGAACAACTGTGTTTGAATTCGCCCGGCCTGCAAATAAAATTTTAAATATATTTTTGTGCAAAAAATCTAAAAGCGGTATTAGCTTTTATTTTCCTTTTGCTTTAAACTCCTCTGGGTAATCAACTAACAAATTTTAATACAACAGAACTCACCTAGCTATTATGCAGCTGCAGTACTTTTTCGATATTGCTGGAAACTGAAATTTTAGCAATAATTAATTATACGCACAAAATGAAAACTGGATTTAGTCAAATTCCGATTTATTATTTGACGGGCGGCACGAACACCATCGTTTACTTCTGAGTGAAAGCTTTTGAATGTCCAGTCTTTAGTTTTTAAATGTGTTGTGAAACAAATATTAAAGGGGATTACATATCTCAAAATGTGGATTAGTCTGTCCACGGAATGCTTCGATACATAATATAAAGAATATTGATCAAAATACAAGAGTTCTAACCACACTACACCGCAACTTCTTTCGTTCTGAATGCGCGTTTCGCAAAACAAGTAAGCATCATCAACAGATGATATAAACTAAAGTAATTTATCCTAACCGAGACTATTTATAGATAAATGTGGTCACTCTTGGTGCGCACCACTGCACCGTCAAGTAAACAATAGAGGGGACTACAGGGAATGAATAGGCTCTCTGTCATTATTTAGTGCCCTCTTACAACATTTAACTATTTCTATACACTCAAATGCATCCAATAATCTATTAGATACATTTTTAATTAACTTAAGATTATTTATTCCTATTTAGTGATTGTTTTCCAAAGCATGTTGGGCAACGCTTGACTTTTCTGTTCTTCCGTATCTTAAACGTGCCATGTGTTCTTTAAAACGAATGTTTATAGAGCGCTTAGTTTGCCCAACATATTTTATATCGCAGTCATTACAGATAATTTCAGAGATGCCACTCCTCTCCTTCAACTTGGTTAGCGAAACGCGCGTCCAGAACGTAGCAAGTTGTGGTATAGGGTGGTTTTTACCTCCTCGGGCTCTCCCGAGGAAATCTTAGGAGACTGGTAGGAATGCTAACGGGACACTGTAAGCTAAACAAACACCTTCACACCTTGGGCGTCCTCCCGGATCCAAGTTGTAAGGGGTGCAAGGAGGACGACGAGGCTGCTGAACATGTTCTTTGTTATTGACCAGCTTTTGTAAATACTAGAGAATCCATTATAGGAGAGAGTTGGCTAGAAATGGCCACAATCGGAGGATGCTCGGCAGCTACGGTGCTGAACTACATCAATGCTGTTGGCTGGCTCGACGAGTAAAACTCCAAAGGAGGTTAAAATGGGCCCAACTGAGAGGCCTAAGTAATAGGTTGGCTCAAGTCACCCCTCCACACTTTCTATCTAGGGTGGTTGGAACTCTCGTATTTTTATCTATCTTCCTCCACAGGTTTCATTGTTAGGAGTTTACATGGCTTCTAGCCAAATTTTAAGTGTAATAGATCGTTACCACTGAAAATAAACAAATTAAAATAGTATTGACCCTTTGTTAAATAACCAACTAGAATTAAATAGCTCTCCTTTGTTAAATTAATTTCACTAAACCGCCCTTTTGTCGTAGATTTTTAGGTCATAATTTTAAGTTTTTTCATTTATTGTAACACCACCTTCTTTGGGTTTTTCTCTATTTTTATTACCTGTTGTATACCTTTGGCATATTAACAACGTAGTATTTTAGTTGTACCTCAACATCTGAAGAAGCTATTGTGTATGCGAAACACGTGATCTTGTCAACAAATATAGTGAAAATCTCTAAGTTTTTTTTTTATTTTTTCCATGAATTTTCGTCACGTAACCGCCAATAGTATTCAAATTTATATGGATTATATGCCATGCACCACTTGCATCTCCCATGGGCATTTAGTTCCGAGGTCCTGCATAAGTTCTATACCCCTATATCTGCTTTTAAATCTACCAACGTTTTTTCACTTACACTTTCTCATTAAAAATAACAAACGATGCACTTGCAATGAAATGCATTGGTTCAATATTCGCTTTAACGTCTACATTAACCGAACGCATGTGTCAGTGGTTTCGCAGAAATTAAAAACGAACGAACGTTTCCACCGTATGCGTGCAGTGTTGTTCGTGTGGTCTTGTTCGCTACCTTTAGAATTCTTAGATAAAATTAAGAATGTTCACTTAAAAGGAAGTGAAATTCTAATATCTTTTGATGTAAGCTTTCCTAGCGTACCCATACCACTAGCTTTAGAGTACCTAAAGGAACTACTTGAATTCAATGATTTGAAGACAGAAATTATTGATGAATATTTGTTTCTCACAAAATTATGCATGAATCAAAATTTTTTTCAGTTCAACAATAAATATTATAAACAACTTGAGGGAACTGCGATGGGCAATTGTTTATCGCCGTTCCTTGCAAATTTGGTTATGGGTAAATTAGACACCCAATTCAAAAAAGAACACAAGTATTTCCCAATGGTGTGGTATAGATACGTCGACGATATATTTGCTATTTTTGATACTAAAATAGAAAACTTGGACATTTTCTTAGAAACATTAAACAATAAATATCGTTCCATTAATTTTACGTTCGAAAGGAGAACAATGGGCAATTACCTTCGAGACACGTTAGTTATTAGAAATAACGATAAATTAAAATTTGATATTTATACGAAATTTACTAATACTGATAGGTATATAACATCCGCCTCATTTCATTGCCGTCAACACAAAAGCATTTCATTTCTTAACTCTCAGGTTAGTCAATTTTCCATTAAGTAAAGAACGTTTTAACAGTGAAATGAATCGGATTAAAAATATAGCTAAAAGTAATGGATATAATGATAATTTTGTATGCATAAAAAATGTTAAAAGATGCCACTACTCTTCAAGCACCTGAGACTGCGAATAAGTTCATAGTAATCCCATATGATCCCAGATATACGAGAGATGTAGAAAAAGTATTTAAAAACGTGGGTTTTAGAGTAGCCCACAAAACGGAGAACAGTTTGAAAAATCTCCTTGGAAACCTTAAAGACAAAGTTAAGTTAGTGTAATGACTGCGATCTAAAATATGTTGGGCAAACTAAACACTCCATAAACATTCGTTTTAAAGAACTCGTGGCACATTTAAGATACGTAATAAAACAGAAAAGTCAAGCGTTGCATAACATGCTTTGGAAAACAATCACCAAATAGGAATAAATCATGTTAAGTTAATTAGAAATGTATCTAATAGATTATTGGATGCATTTGAGAGTATAGAAATAGTTAAATGTGGTAAGAAAGCCCTAAATAGAGATAGAGGGCCATTTACTATATACACATGCCATACCACATTTATACTATAAATAGTCTCGATTAGGATAAGTTACATTAGTTTATATCATCTGCTGATGATGCTAACTTGGTTAGCGAAATGCGCGTCCAGAACGTAACAAGTTGTGGTATAGTGTGGTTAGAACTCTTGCATTTTGATCTCCCTTCCACCACAGGTTCCAGTGTTAGAATAAAGAATATTATTTAAGCAAAAATTAGAAATTGTGTCATCTACCTTAAGTTTATATAAACCGATAGCAGTTATAAAAATACTTTCATCTTGTGAGCCGATCGTAAGAGAGAAAATTGTTTTCAAAATTTTAAAATTGGTTACTTTGTTCGTCATGTATTCTAGCTACAAAAAACTAATAGTTTTCAGCCATCTGTAATGTTTTTTTCACAGTCGATCGTGGCGCCATTTATTTTATTAATTTTATGATTATTTATATGATTTTATGATTCTTTAGATGGAATCTGCTTATTGCATACACGATTTTGATTATGATAGCACGGACGGTTAGCCAGATATTTGGATGTATCCTAAAATATGAAAGCATTAATTTCAACTGTCGAGCATACCAGTAAGTATAATTTTGCTTAATTTGCACCAATAGACTTAAACGTGAAAAGTTAATGTTAAAATTTTGCTCCCTAACATAGAATATGTGGTTGTTTCTGTGGATATTAAAAATATGTTACGTCATGATTCCGAACATTTGTCCCGAAAATATGGAAATTTAATTTGTTGAAATACGTATGTGATCACGCATAATGTCCATATCCTTAACTGCTTTATTTTTTTTTACAAAAAATTAAAATTTTATAAGCTCCTAGGATTTTTTTAACTTTTTTACTTCCACATGTAACAGCCAATATTAATTATTAATGCACGGTACAGTCTATATAGGGGAAATATTGAAATCGCAAAAATGTGTTTATAAATATAAGTTGGGTTAGATCGACGTATTAGAGCCTCTAGAATACGAAAAATATCTTTCTAGAAAAAAAACACGATGTATCTACACTCGTGTTTGACACCTCGTAACTTTGCTTCCCGTTAAAGGATATTTAAAACAGGAACATATTCGGAAACGAAATTTCTCAGACTGTAGTAGGTTTGGTGTTGTACTACCTTCCCATTCTCTAAAAATTGTACAGGATGAAAAAAAAACTTGTGTTTTTTAGACAGATTACCAACTACAGCGAAGGTTTCGGGAACAAAACTATGAGCACTTCTATTGTTTAGATTCTTGGAAGACGGTATCTTCCCTCGAAACGTTTTTGATTTTTTTTTGATACCTCATTTTGTTCAAAAATAATGTCTTTTTCTAAGATATATTAATTTTAAAAACATTGCATCCAGTGACGGCTCTTCCATAGGGTCATTTGGTCAATGACCCTCCAAAAATATTTGAGAAAATAAATTATTTGTCGGACCGTCCCTCCTAATAGTTGTAATAAAACGCGAACCTTGGGAAAAGTTATATACGCTACACTATTAGCCGCCCGCGGCGCGCGGCGGTTCGAATAATAAAAGACGCTATACTGGGCAGTCCGAATTACCCTGATGACCTACCGAGCGTCAACCGAACGTGATAGGAAATGAAATATGAAATATGAAATCGCGATTTGGGTCATCAGCCGGTATCTTCTCATAATTTGATCGATCGGTCGCAACATCACGTCGGCATGCGGAAGTTCAATTGTTCAGAGGTCGTGGGGTCGATATTCTAACTCAATATTGTTTCGTACGTTTTTAATCGATAAAAATTTATTTATATACTGTTTTTTTCTAATATATATTTTTTTATTTTTATGACCCATGTGTGAGTTGGAAATATACAGGAAACAAAATGTTCGTAATAACTAGTGCAAAAAAATAAACAACTAAAAAGTGCTTACGAACCTAATTTTGCGAAAATAACCAATTTCAAGGTGGTCTATCTTTGAGTTGTGAATGTAGATGAAAATAAAAGTGCAAAAAATTAAACAACTAAAGAGTGCTAACGAACCTAATTTTGAGAAAATAACCGAATTCAAGGTAAGTGGTCACAATTTGCCAGAACTTAGTAACTAGTAAAGACAAAAATAAAGAGGTTCATCGAAACTTTCGCAAATGTATGTACGATTTAGCCAACTGGATATGTGGTTGTGAAGTCTCTAACTCATTTTACTGTTATGTTTGTCTGTTGTTTTCTAAGGACTCGTCGGACTTATTATGGTGCAAAAACGGTGTTAAAGACTTAAAACACTTAAAAGAAAAAATAAAAAAACATGCGTTTTTTGCAGATTACATGAAATGTTCGGTCAACTATGCTACGGTTGGAAATGTTGATATTCGCACGCAGCTAGACACAGCTTATAGAAAATCCCTTAAAGATTTGAATGAAAATGTATCCAAAAATCGTTATACTTTAAACTGAATTATAGATTCTGTAAAATTTTGTAGGGCATTCGAGCTGACACTACGTAGCCATGATGAAACGGCTTTGCTTGAAAATTCGGGGTTTTTTCGAGAGTTTATAAATTTTGTTGAGGAGTTGGTCCAAGATAGACTATTCGCTTTAGTAAGTTAAGTATCGAGAAATCGTTTATAAAAGGAATGTGCATTTTTCCAATTCTAAAGAACGTAGAAGAGTAGACTTTAACTTCAAGAGTAATTAAAGCTCAATTTAAAGATAAGATATTTATTTTAATTTTAATTATGCCTGTTTTTAAATTTGTTATTGACCTCCAAATATAATTCACCTCGAGCAGCCACTGATTGCATCGGCATTAACATCAATTATTATTGCGTAAACTCTTAAACAAAGATGCTTCAGTAGTCCATAAAACATTAATTTTCTTAAACAAAGTGAGTATGTAAGTAGTATATAAACCGAGGCACAAACTACCAAACCTTTTTTTTTATTTTGTTGGAAATTTCTATTTCATCAGAAATCCTACCTATTAATAAAAAAATAAGCAGACACATTTTCAATTAATTTAATAAGACAGAAAATTTGAAAATATTTAATATATACATCTAAAATTAATAGTAAAACACAAATAAAACTACACGAAAATGAGAAAATCAAAAGTACAATGTTAATATTTGGCTGGGGTTCCCACGACTCGCACGAGTTCTTCAACTCACTTGGCATATTGTTTACTAAGTTTCGAACTTGGAATTGTGGAATAACCTCCAATTAATTCAGAATTTTATTTGGTAAATCATCCGTATTTTGAAATTGGTTCCCTTGCCGATTCAAACGTAACTTTAAGTGATTTCAAACGTGCTCGATTCGTTCTATAGTTTGTGCTAGAAGCAACTGAGTGACAAATTTTGTCTAATGGGGACAAGCATTGTCAACAACAAACTTGAATCCGTTACCAAAGTTCTTTACAAAGATCACAACAACATCTCCCAAATATCCATCTCCATATCTCAGAATTTATAATTTCACCAACTAGTACTACCAATTCCGTTCTTCCATTTCTCATTATCCCACACCATCTTCTCCAAGCGATAAAAATACTATTTTTCACTTTTTAATGAATTTTTTTAAGTCTTAGTAAGTAAGTAAGTTTTATTTTCTTTATATTTTTTTCATGTTTTTAGTTCTATACTCATCGGCACGAGAACGAAACACTTAGAATTTTTATGAAAAAAAGTAAAATTTTAATGAAGTAGTAACAATTAAACGTTTACTAGAAAAGAAAATATATTTTTGAATAAGAATTCCAAATAATGTAAGATTGCATAATCTGATCACTTAAAAGTGCATAGTTGGCCATGAGTTTTCTTTTGTTGTTATTGTTGAGCTAAGTTGAGCTGCGTTTATTTAGGCTAAGAATTTTGGCTCTTAATTCCGAAACAGCTGCTGCTATTGTTGCTTTCCTTCAAGTCGAAAGAAGTTGTAGCCCAACAATATCGCGTATACAATAGCAGTATGCACCGTACTTATGCAAGATTTTTGGAAACCGGAGGCAACGCCAGATGACCTGGAACTGGTCCCCAACGAAAAACCAATGTTCATGATCATCGCTTTATCGTCTTACAAAGTCTGTGAAATCATCGGGCTACAGTTGGTAGAAATCAGAAGTCAACTTCAATACGTCCGGTTTACCAAAATAATCGAAAGTACAGTTAGACGAAGACTGATAGAAGCCAATCTTAGTAGCCGTAGACCTGCAACAGGGTCAGAGCTTCTTAGGTTCATCGTGTTGCGCTGCTTCAGTTTGGCAGAAATCATCAACATTGGGGAGTAAATGAATTGCCTCATGTCTTATTTACGGATGAGTCCAGGTTTAGTCTGCGGTCTAGGTCGTGAGAGAGTACAGCGAAGGCCACAGGAGCGCTTTGCTAAATGTACCTTCAGTCCTAGGGTAGGATGCCAAGGGGGCTCAGTTATGGTATAGGTTGGAGTTTCGTTAAAGGCACAGCTGATAGGTACATCGACGAGAGTCTACAAGATTTTGCTGTCCCATATGTTCATTTTATTAGAAATAATTTGCTTCTCATGCATGCTAATGCCAGGCCCCATACAGCGAGTATGGTAATGACGTAAACATTCCAGTTATGGACTAGCCTGCATTAAGTCCAGATGCGAACCCTATTAAGCATGTTTCGGACATGCTTGGGAGAAGAATGCAAAGTCGTATTCATGCTTCTTTAACCTTAAAGGAGCTGCAACAAGCTCTTTTAGAGGAATGGGAGCTTATTCCTCAAGAGGCCATCCGGAATTTAATTTTAGGCATGCCAAGAAGAATGCAAGCAATAATTCGCACACGCCAGGACAGCACACGTTAATAAAAATACACCTGCTCAGTTTTTTTCCAGAGAGTGGTTTAAGTTTTTGCTAATTTTGCGTCAATTTGTCTCAAGCCCATTTTGAGTTTTTTTCGTCGTTGTTAAATATCACATAAAATGTGTTGTATCGTTTGTGTACAAATTATTACAATAAAAGCTCACACAAACTTTATAAATTATTTTTTTTCTAATAAAAATTGTAAGTGCTCTGTTTTTCGTTTCGGTGAGTGTATTTATGCGAGTTTTATTGTAAAAGTCAGAATTAACAAATAGCCACTAGGTCCAATGGATATCTAAAAACATAACCAAACATTGTTTTTTTATTCAAAGCTGGAATAATATTTTTAAGTACCCACTTTGATGCTATTTAATGTGGCACTCATCTTATAGGTTGTGCTACTATTATTAATAATATAGAAAATGATGATAGTCTTTATCATTCCATATCAACTCAATAACATAATAATTAAAGGACAAAACTATTTTTTTCTCTATTTAAAGCTAATAATTCAGATATCAGATCCTATGTAATAGACCCAATAGCTACTTGTTAAATCTGTCTTTTACAATAAAACTCGTATAAATAGAACTAAAAATGATGAAATACAAATGTTATACAGAAAACAAAAACCGACTTTAAAAAAATGCAATAAAAAAAATAAAACTTTATTTCATTTTGAAAATTTTAATATGTGAAGTCGGAGCTAAACTAATAAAAACAGTAAGACTTTATCATCAAAATACTCAATACAAAAATATGTGTTTATGATTAAATAATTAAGAATAAATTGAAAGAATACTTTACGGAATAAAATTTTGCAAATAGAATTTTGTCAGTACCTATCACTTTTTTTATAAAAATTATTTTATAAAAAAACATTTTTTGACGATTTCTTAAAGGTCCTTTGACAATTTCAGGGCTAATTGTGTTGATTAAAAAAATAAATTTCTATTTCAATGAACGTTATACCTTTATTTTCCGCTAAGCCAAAAAAAAGAATAGATACAAAAATGAAAACAAAACTTTTGCGTTCTTATGGCATTATATAGTAACTATTTTAACATGTTCCGTGAGATATTTTTTGTTAATCATTAATTCGACTGTTAGACTGTTAGTCTTTTGCATAGATTCGTACCAAACTACATTGATTATGATGGATACACACATAGACACCTATTCCCATTAATTGCTTATTCTGTTAAACGAAATCAGCTTGGTAAAAGGGTAATACCAATGTGGTTAGCCAATAAATGTATTTTATTCTTAGGACATTACAAACCCTTTAACAATTTCTTAAAAGCTAATCATTTTAAGTTTTTTAGATTATTAAGAACACGAGGCTCTTTATAGGTATTGTAGTGGACTAAACATTAAAATATGAATAAATGAAATACATGGCAAGCTGAAAAATAAGAAATAAAATATATATAAATTGCCTAGCTTTGATTAATAAATCGTTGTATGATGAAATATTTTATTATACAATGGTAACAAATATACTTTTTTTTATGATATTATGATAAACTCGTATATTGTAATGACACGTCGCGTAAACAACTCAAAATTTTGCAATTTCGCCAATTTTACCAATTTGACAATATGCTTGTTATGAGACCATTCCAGGAATATCCTGAATATTCTCTAAAAATTTCATCCAAATTGGTCAAACCACCGCGGAGTAATCGATATATATATATAGATATATATATATATATATATATATATATATATATATTGTTACGAATTTAGCCTTAGTCATAGATTTGTTAAGATTTAGATGAATTTATTTATTGTTTGTTGTTTTATTGAAGTAGACTTACTTTAATTTTTATCCATGTAACGACTATGTTAGTGTCAAAAATCGTTCTCGAATGTTCTGTTAGGCTTAATTCATCCCACCCTGTACTATTTAGATTATTCTAGAATTTTCTAGATCATTCCATCCTTTTCTAAAGGCTATATAAGCGCGCCGCGAGGCCTCATTTTGATTCAGTTATCATTGAGAATTCGAAGTGTTAAAAACCTGACATTGACAAGTTTAAAGTTACCTTAGTTACGATTGTTAAGTATAACCAGTCTCTACCTTTGATACCTGTAACCTGTGTTTTGAATAAAAGGAGTGCATTCAGATTCTACGTATTTGTGTACCGGCCAATCCGGAACAATATATATATATATATATATATATATATATATATATATATATATATATATATATATATAAAATATCAACAACATCAAATGAGAGTCTCTTTCAGCAATTTCTATTACGTAAAAACATGTAATTTTTCTATTACCATCGTTTCCATTGCGATGAAAAAATATTATCCCTATTTTCCCCCACCTTATGAAGACGGTTATTTCAACTTAAACATAGCAGCGTATCCGGGTCTATAACTTCTCCTAAAAGGAATATATTCTCGTGGAGAAGAGCAAAATTATTTTGGTATGCTAATAATTGTAATTTTTGGGACCATAATGCAAAATTAATCTATTATGAATGTTTCACGATCACATATGTATTATATCAGTTAATCATTTTTAAAAAATTAAATAAGTTTTAGTATTATTTAACAAATTGCATAATATGAAAGTCTGAAGTCTAACACCTGTTAAATATATTATGAAAGTTAGGATTGGAAAACAAAGAATAGTGTCACACTAAAAAAAATTAAACAAATAATTTTGCTTGTTAATTTTTTGACTGCCCTGTATCAACAGTACTACAAATAACTTATTTTAACAATTGTAGTTTTGATGTCTATTTTCCAATTAGCGCAAAATTAGACTGATTCTTAATTTATTGCACAATATTTTTATTACATTAATTACCCTGCAGTTTGCGAGATATGGCAATGCCAAAAAACTTTCCTTATAGCGTCAACAACAATTTTAAAGGAATTTTCACGTAACGCAGAATGCGTTTTATTTGTCCCATGACCTTTCAAAAAAAACTATTTAAAAAGAAGATGCCTTCTTTTAATAAAACCGATGGCAATCGTAGTATAAAAATCTTAAGCATGATGTCTTTGCTGAATTGATATGTGAAAATCGTCCAGTAGATGAAACACAAAGTTGAAATTAACCTGCGATGACGTCATTGTATAAATAAATCGATAGTGTTTATTATTCCAATTCCAAATTCTCCAACGAAAACCATTAGAATATAAAATTAATCAGAAAATAAAAAAAAATCGTATTTCCTAAAAACAATATTCGTTTATTTGCTTTATTGAAACAATAAAGAAAACAGACTCATACATTTTTCAGGCAACACGATTCTTTTTTCAGAATGTTCGGAAATTTCTATGCACTTATGGTACCTATTATAACTGAAAATTAACCAATTTTAAGGATTTGATTTTGTTTATATTTTCAGTTTGTTTACTGTCGGCTGCGTAGACAAATATCACATGACACGAGGAGTGCCTAATTTATCAAAAAGGGCTATTTGTGAAGTAGGTTATGATGCTCTGGGTTTGGGATATGATTGCCTGTGTTTTTTCTTTTTGATCTTCCAGCGAAGGATATTCAGAAGCTACCATTTTTTTCACATCGTTAACGATGCAAAAGCCCAAACTGTTTTGTCTGATAGAGGTTTGTATAAGCTTTAGGTTAAGAAAATTGAATACTTTTAGAAACATTGAGTTGTTGGTTGGTCTGGCATTTTGTTACTTCAAATTATACACAACATTTGTGTGTATCTCTGATAGTCACAGATACAAAACAAAAGTGGATGTAAAAGCGATGTTAAAGTGGTATTACGGTTTATTCTTTGCTGTTATTGATATTTAATTTTTAGTAACGCCTAGATGGGACGCCATTTAGGGAAATGTTTTTTTTATGTATAAAGGTTTTACGTGTATATTCGTGTATGTATGTGTGCCCTAAAGGACTTAGGACTATATATGAAACTATAAGAGTTATAAAATTGGTAAACATTTTTGTGTTTTGCAAATATGTCAAACATTCTCATTTAAAGATTTTGAAATGCATCATTTTTGTAAACCACTTAAACAGCAGACAAAATTGGTGATGTTTAGAATGGGAAAGATCTAAAAAACGAGTTTCTAAATCTGATAATTCTTATAGGTGCTATACTTATCGAGAATTTAAGACAAAAGAAAAAGCAGGCACTTGATGCAGAAGATGCCCTCATTAGAGACAACATTAAGAAGAGAGTTGAAAAAATAAGAGCGACTCATCAGAGAGTACAAGGGAATGTTTACCAAAGGAGAAGAAAAAATCATAGGCAAGGTATATGCATGTATAAATATTAATTAATTTACAATCTAGTGTATTCGTGTTATGCATCCAGGGGCGTGCAGTCCATGGAAGCAAGGGAAGCAGTGCTTCCCCAAAGAAAATTACAAAACATCTTCTAAAATGTAATTTTTGAAATAGAAATCATTAATTTAGTTTATATTAAAAATGCTAAAATATTGTCTTAATTATCAAGCCCATAATAAATGCCGCCTTGACTCAGACCGAGCGACAATAGAAAATGGAATAGAACCTATGCGGGCCGCCAGCTTCTCTGCAGCCAAGTCCTGTATGCTTGATTTCCTGTGAGTCGGGCTAGAGGTTATTGAACTTTCCACCGGCTGTTTGCAATTTTTGCATTTCAGTCGCGTGCTTTAAGTGGGGGCGGAAGCTATAGTTGAAGTAGGTTCTTTGTTTGAACGGCTATCCGTGTGTTGTGTGATACGTACGTCTCGTCGTGCATGGTGCGATATGGAAGACAATAATACGGACGTGTATATGCAAATACCGTCAACTTCGGCTGTGGGTAATAACGTTGAAAATGATGGATAATTTAGTAAGAAGAGTTCACACATGTGTGGTGTATGCCTTAATAATAAAGGGATTTTCAACATTAAACTTGGCTGATAAGCTTGAAATAATTTCCAAAGGAAGGGCAAAACCGCCTATGAAAAATTTAACCACAAAAATGAGACAGTATTAGACATTTTTATCCGGAAAAACAATACGAACAATTTAAATGGCTAACTGGGTGTGAAAATATAAGTAAATTATTTTGTTGGCCATGTTTACTTTTTGAATATGAAAAAGGTCTCTGGAATAAAACTGGTTTTTCCGATTTAAACAATTTTCATAAAGCTGTAAAAAGACACATTATGTCCAAAGCGCATTTGCAGGCCGTCATAAAAGATAAAAACGCCCTTAATAAACATTTGGAAATTAGTCACCGCCAACACAATCAACTAGTCGATAAAAATAGGCGAATATTAAGAAGACTTATCGATGTTGTTTGTTTTTTCGGACAGCACGAATTCGGATTTAGAGGTCATGACGAAACAAAGGTTTCTTCAAATAGAGGAAATTTTCAAAATTTACTTAGTATAATGGCTAAATGTGATGATTGCTTAAAAAATCATTTAGAGCAGTCTAGCGTAATTCGCGGAACGTCGAATCGTGTTGCAACCATTATTCTAAAAAGAATTAAGCAGAAGGTTGGCGAGGCGCGGTTCATTGCTATTGTTCTGGACGAAACAACTGATATCACTAATTTTAGCCAATTATCTATAGTAATACGCTACGTTAAAATAGACGGAAGTATTCAAGAGCGATTTTTAGGTTTTAAAAATGTGTCCGAAAATCGTACAGCAGATGCATTATATACCGTAGTTTATAACGTTACTAAAGAAATTAATGGAAAGAAAAAATTAGTTGCTCAAAACTATGATGGAGCTGCAGTGATGGCAGGACAATTAGGGGGTCTGCAAGCTAAAGTTCAAGAAACTTTCCCAAGTGCTGTGTTTGTCCATTGTTTTGCTCATAAATTAAATTTAATTTTATCCCAGTCCATCAATCACATTAAAGAGTGTAAAGTATTTTTCGTTACTTTAAGTGGCATGGCTGCTTTTTTTCCAAGTCAACAAAACATGCACAAGCTTTGGACTCCATTGTCCAAAGTAGCTCCTACTAGGTGGAACTATAATGGAAGACTTGTGGTAATAGTATCTGAAAATCGTGAATCACTGATTGAACTATTTGAGAATATAATAGAAAATAATAAAACGTGGGACTCAGAAGGAATAAATAGTTCGTTAGTTATTTGTTGAACATATTTTCAGAAATATTTCCATTCTCGGAAAATGTTTTTAATATATTGCAAACTAAAACAAATGATATTGCTTTTTGCCTAAAAAAAGTGGATGATTTGAAGTACATGTTAAGCCAAAAAAGAGATGACTTTGACCTATTTTGGGAGAAAACGATGACGTTAATTGCAGAGCCACAAGCCAAGCGTCTTCGAACAGACAAGGTGAGAGATGTTCAAACATCATACAGATGCCTCTTTTATAAAATAATCGATCAAATTCAGCAACAAATAAACTACAGATTTAACGGTTTAAATGATTTTAAATTCCTCGAGCTCTGCAATTTTGATGCATTTAAAGGAAAAACTTTTCCAGAAGATGCATTTAAATCTCTTCTTCTTCATTATTGCCAGTTCTTCGACCGAGTGTTACTGCGATCTGAACTAAAAGTGATTTACGAAACTGATGACATTAGCGCAAAAAATAACGCTAAGGAACTAATGCAATTTTTAAAAGACAAAGAGCTGGAAGATGCCTACACCAAAGTGTCGAAATTGTGTGAATTAATATTGACAATACCTGCCACAAGTTCATCAGTAGAACGCAATTTTTCAACACTTAAACGTATAAAAAATTTCGTGAGAAATTCAACGGGGCAGAAGAGACTTTCGCATACATCGCTGTGGTCCATTGAAAATAAACTTCTCCAAAATATGTCGGAGCATCCACGGTTTTATGATGACGTCATTGACGAATTTGCAAAAAATGGTCGAAGAATCGAATTACATTACAAATAGGTAAATTTCTAAAAATTGCTTCCTTTTCTTAAAATTTCACCGCACGCCCCTGTATACATCCAAATTGTACTGAATCTTAATTCTCGTTTTACTCTTGCTTGCGTATATATCATATATATTACGTACATAATATACATGAAATTCTAATAGTTTTTAAGAATAATTTGTCTAACCCATAAAGATCATCTCTATTTTTTAAAGATATTTTAAGATATAATTTAAAGTATATATTTTATATAATATTTTATGGTTTATTTTGGATATTTGAATGAAGTCAAAGTCTGCACTTCTGTTTTGTATAACGGTCCTTCATACTTGCGATGAGACCAGGCCAATTTCGTTTAGGACTGAATAACCAAACGATTACGTCTGCTTCTGTTCCTCTACAGGTCGTCGGGTTGGGGATTCTATCGCGTAGCCTTCTTCTCAAATGGCTGTTTCCATCGCTCCCTAAGCACCTTTTTGCTTAGACGTAATTGTTCCTGACAATGTCAAAGTGTCTGCCCCGTAATAGGGATCCTGTATTTGAAGAGTTAATGCAGCTAGTGTCAAAAAAACAAACAAATTGGTATGATAATAATACGGTATACATATAGCTTCCTTCCCTTGTTAAACATGATACCGGCCAATTTCCCGTTTAATAATAAATTGCTCTATATCAATATTCTTAGAGTTGTCCAATAATATTCTTGGCTTTCCTAAAAATGTATATACTGTTACAGGTTGTGATGTTATTAACAAGTTAGAAATCATTTTTTAAACCATCAATGATTTACGGTTATGCACCGATTTCTTAATTTGTAGATTATCACTTTTAATAGCTACCTGCACTGCTGATCGCCTTTCTTGTATCGGAAACACAATAGAAGCTCACTTTGGTCATATTTCTGCCAGTTCCAGACCTAACTACCAAGTATGTTACAGACATTTTTTCTTACTCGAGCTTAACAATGAAATCAGATCATAATAAGAAGGAGGAAGCTATTTTTCTTAAACTGATTCACTGACAATGATTTAGAACTTATTAATTCATGAATGAAATGAAACTTCGTTTGCCTTCCAAGCCAAATGACAACATCTTTTTGACAAAAACCTTGATTTAAAACCGATGCGATTTATAGAGAGCTTTTATTTAAGGTACACAATATCGCAATTATTAGTAATACATATCTTACATAATCAGGTTCATGGCTCTTTTTAGCGTTTATTCATAACAATTGAATTTCTTAATTTCCTGGTTTGGATATATAGTAGTAAAGACGTAAAATAGATAGTATTCTTTAAAACTTTCTTTTCCTAAAGCGCTTTTCCTTGAATTTATCAAAATGTTTTTAAAATTTTATAACCGGAACTTGATTTCAAAAATATTTTAATGAAAAACGAATCCTTGGGAAACTGAACCTGTATTAAAGGAGAAAATCAAAATTAGAAAAACAACCAAACACAATTTTGTAATACATATTCAGGTTCATAGCTGGTTTTTGCATTTACAATTGAATTTCTTAATTTTCTATTCAGGATATAAAGTAGTAAACAAGTAAAACAGGTGGTATTCTCTAAAACTTTCTTTTCCTGAAGCGATTTTCCTTGAGTTTATTAAAATGTTTAACGTGAAAAAAAAAATGTTAATCAATCCACACAGATAAAGTACGAAACTGAAAAACTGAACATTTTTAGTGGAAGAAGTGAATTTCATTATGAAATTAAGAGTTAAAATATTTAGTTATAAAATATTCCTACACTTTTTTATTAATTGTGCTTTAGTATTAAGAAATGGTAAAAAAGCGAATTATTAAGAGCAACCTTAATTATGTTAAAATCCCTCCATAATAGTGGCAACCAGGGCATGTGTAGCAAGAGTATTAGAATTTTGGAGAGCTTCTGCCGTAAATGCCCTAAAACATATTTTGTTTGTCGCAGTGTTGTTTAAATGGCGTTAACTACAATTTTAATGTTGATTTCTAAAATTACATAAAAAACTTAAAATTTCATTTGAAGATAAGAAAACATTTCATGCAAAACTTCTGGTCCAAACCTTTTATGACTAACAGTCCGTTTTAAGATACTTCTAGAGAATAAGATTTTAAATAATTGGACTGTGATGTGGAGCGTGAAAATATAATTTTAAACGAACTTTCTACTAATTGGGACTACCATTATTGTCTCTGCTTGTTGATTCCTCGTCTATACCTCTGAATACATTTCTATTTCAAATTTGACAATTTCTTGTTTTAATTAAAAAAATGTTTGGAAACCAATTCTCTTAAAGCATAATTTTTCGAAAAGTTTTGTAAATAAACCGTCAATTTTGAAGGTCCGTGTAACTTGATTTCAAAAATATGATAATCGAATCCTCAGGAAACTGAACCTGTATTAAACGAAAATACCAAAATTAAAAAAACGATAAAACACACTAAGATAATTTAGTTGTAATGATAAGCCTCAAACTTAAACGTGTCATAATTGTCTTCCTTATTCAGGCAGTAGGGTACTGACCATACTCCTTATGGAATTGTAGATACGTTACTAAATGAGCTGGAATACAAAAGTAAGTCAGCTAATTTTCACTGTTAATAGTGGTTAACAAGCATAAGTAACATGAGTATACCTTAAGCCATCTGGAAAGTATTTTGGTAAAATAAACTAATTTTTAGATTGATCGCACCTAATTTCTTGCTTTTAAATTTAAAAAAAAAATACAATAGTGCGCTACTGACCCCTGTTCGATATTTTATTTTATCACGTCATTGGTCCGACGTTATGAAAATATTTTTTTATACACAAGACCGATGCATCAACTCTTCAAATACGGGAATTCCTCAACGTAAGACATTACAGAGAGAGAGAGAGAGAGAGAGAGAGAGAGCGCTGTATATTATGATCAGTTCTACATTCATTTAATGCTCTAAGCGTTATTCCTTAGTTAATTAACTAAACTGCTTTCTCGTTGTCTACTACGATCAGAGCCAAGGGGGTAGTTTAAATAAGATGGTTTGGCTATAGTGGTTTATTCCAAAGTTTGCTTTAAATCCGGTTGTCCGCAAGGTTGGTAATAGTCTCATTTATTGTTTTCTTGTGTTGTATTAGATCCTCTTTTTTGTCTATTATTATTATAACTACTTCCTTGCAAAACTGTTTTTAAGATCGGATCGACATTTTTGCAAAAAAATATTTGACATTTTTACTCGTTACCTGTTGTTTTATTATTTTTCATTTTATGCAGTGATTTTATTATCTCTTCTACAGTGTTCTCCGATATTTTTTCTGCACACATGCGCAACATTCGGTATACCAACAACTTTTTCATCTTTGATTTCCTGTTCGTATATAGCTGTCTGTTAAATTCGTCCAATCTTAACGATTTATTGTTTGTTTGAGGTTATCTATCCTCTATTGTATGCCAGTTTGAATATATATTTTTGCCTTCAGCAAGATTTCTCCGCAGCACTCTTTGATCTCTTAGAATAGTAGATTCTCTTCTATGATATTTTTATGGGTGTTATTATTTTGTCTTACATTTTTTCTTACCGCTTTGCTTAATTCTTTATCAACTGTCGGAGAGTTTTTGAATGTGACTATACTTAGACCCTTCATAATATTTGTTACAGTTCTGAAGTCTGGGGACTATTATATATTTGATGATCCAAGCGTTGATATTCCTCTCTTACCAGAGAAAAAAGAAGAGGATGAAACTGAAATTGATCCATACGACCCAATGACTATTACAGAGGTAAGTGACTGATTGTCACTGAGGACAATATATTGTATAATAATAAGTAATTATTACCTGTTTTTAAAAATAATGAAGGCAAAATAATGATACTTTGTTATTCTTAATCTTTTAGTATTTCAATTTGTTTCACTCTACCGATATACCAACAGTCTTGGCAGAACGCTCTCTTCGTCGTAAACAAAGAAAAGGCCTTCAGGAAGGAAAAAAGGTATTTTGGATAAATATATTAATTAAACGGGGCAAAACATTATCGTATTTGTGTGATATTATTTCAATCAAAATCGTACATCGCAGATCGAACCCTAGTTTGGGACACTGTATAAGTTAAAAGGTCTCGTACAAAGATTACTTTTTTAGGATAACATTCCGAGATATTGATTAGTATTCAAATAATCAATGTATAAGCCTTTCATTGAGAAAATATACCTTATTGAAAATTGTTTTTTTTTACATTATTACTGCTAAAAAAATGAATGTAAGAGAAGCGTTCCCCGTGTCTCTTTCTACATGAAACAAGCTTTTAGAATCCAAAAAGTTTATTCAAATGGCTTAAGAAATGTCGGAACGAAGACTTTTAAATTTGACGATAAAGTTTTGCCGTTTATGAGAAGCAGTTTATTTAAAAAACTGTCGGATCTAGCTAAATTATATGATATATTTTAAAGAAAATAACTCTTCGATCTACTCTATATACTACTATCTTTATATTGCTCTCCAATTATTGCGCAAAAAGCATATAACAGATCTTAAGAACTTATTTTTTTTAGTTTGCTCTCAAAATGTCTTTCCGATATTGTCGTACTGGCTCTCTTTTGGACACAACTTTTTTTTCTCTACAAAGTTGGCAATACTAAACAAATTTTGGATTAGGGCTGCCACCACAAAAAAGAAATATTCAATAAGCCATTGTTTTTGTTAAATAAAACGTAATGTTGATATTAAACTCGTAGCCCGGATATGCACTATTCAAACCCGGAGAGGTGGCAACCCTAACAGTTTCGATCGTTCGTATAGGCACATTGACAGGATAAGAAGAAGCCTAGTCCGTCGGAACTTTTATGTCGTGCTTACAATAACACGCCGACGAATCCAAGAAATTCATACAGATGTGCAGGTGCTTGCGCTTTTACGATGTTGATGCAAACCGCTAGCGATTAAAACGAATAAACGTTCACTTACCGAGATGATTTAAAAACGAGTTATTACCATAGGTCGCAATAGCCATAATTGCTATTGTGAACTATTTTTCTTTATATGTTTTTTTTATATTTTTCTTCACATGTAATGTTTCTTTATATGTAAAAGAAAAACGGGGAAAACGTCAAGTTGTTTAATTGATTGATCTTAATATAGTTATAAGAAGTACTGTTTGTAAAATTTAAGTAAAAGAGGAAATTAATTGTTGAAAATGTTAATCGAAGATGGGGGAACAAAATGGCGGCTTAATAGAGTATTTAAGAATTCAGCATAAAAAACTAATTGTGGTATAGAGATAAACTAGTTAACATGTAGTACTAATTCAAGATGGCGGAACAAAACGGCGGCCAAATAAAATATTTGTAATCGTGAAAAAAATCACCTTCTCAGGTTTCACACATTTTCAGGTTTTAGCATCCCTAGATGCCAAAAAATGTGTTTTATTAATTCCGTCGATCCGTCTGTCAATTTGCCTGTCAGTCTGTCATTTCGCGACATAGCTTAAAAGCTACTCATCAGAATGACTTCCATTTTAGGCAAATATATTTTCGTAATAATCCAATATGTCGGAACAAGATCGTGGACTAGTGAAACGTTAAAAAAACTATTGCTAAAACACTAATTATGCAATTTCCTCAAATTTTGCACAATAATTAAGTGTTAGGAATGAATATTTGGTATGAATAAAAGATAGTAAAACAAAATGGTGGCCCAATAAAAAAATCGACCTGAAAAAACTACTTATTAGATTAATTTCAAATTTTGTGCAAGCATTAAATGTAATATAGAGATAAACTGGTTGTTGCACGAATTCAGGATGATGGAACAAAATGGCGGCCAATAATTTTTTTTTAAATTAACTTAATTATTCAATTGACATAAATTTTGCAGAAAAATTAAATGTGATATAGGAATAAACCTCGGAATAAACTGTCAATATAAAAAGTACTTATTAAATTTATTTTTAATTATGTCTACAAATAAAGTATGGCATAGGTAAAAACCAGTAAAATATTGGTAGGAATCCAATATGATCCAAAAATGGTGCGCAATAAAGATGTTTAAAAGATAGTAATGACAATTATACTATACTGAACTAAGTTGGGCCACTCTTTACTATTCCTAATAAAATAAAAGATTTATAACGAGGGAAGTTCCGGGTAAAGAAAATTTACCTATTTTTTAGGAGATAACCAATTATGTAAACACTATAGCATTGCCGTTCTGACTAGAAAGATTTATATAGTCTGGTGCAAACATTTTTTTGTTATTTTTTTAATACATCGATTCATGTCTCGTTAATGTTCGATGGTATAGGTCAGGTTTTGGAATCGGAGACTTTCGTGAATCCTTGTCATGCAACAAGTACGTACGTTTAAAAATTAATTATGCCTAAATACTAAAGTGCATTCGGTTATCGCCGTTATGAATTACTAATTCAATTGGACGATAGTTAATGAAACGAAGGATACGACGCGACGTATTGAAAATAAAGTTATTCAGATATTCCGGATTCCCGGACATTTTCATCCATGCTACGGACACCGGACAAACCTTTCAAAATCTGTACAGTCTCGGTGAAATCCGAATAGGTGGCTTCTTTTTTATCTGGATTAATGTCAGTTTTGGTTTCTTCAATAAGAACGTTTTTAAATTTTTAGCCCGAGGATGTAAGAAGAACAATTATAAATGCAGATGCTAAACCGGGCACAAGCAAGGACTCTGATCCACAAGACAGTAAGACATACGCATTTATTATTTTGCAGTTAGCTTTAAAAGAGTATCGGTCAAGTTAGCCCCTCCCCCCGTTACCAATTTTTATACGAAAATAATAAGGTTCTTTTGCACGCTTTTGTACCGTTTTGCACTGACGTCCTTTACTCGGTTGGGTCAAATTAACTATAGCTCAACATCCCTCCTCCCCCCATTTGTCTAATTTTGAATTGCAATCTGCCATATTAATCCCTGGGTTTTACATTTTTCTCCACCATTTTTTTTAAGTTTTACATCCGTTCCATGAAACTTAGTCCCCCACTTACATTTGTTACCAGGTATATTATTCGGTGAATTTTGCACATTTTGCATAACAGCTTTTAAGTTTTGCACCTCTTCTATACGGACCCCATAAATGTCTGAAACTTGAAACTTAGCCCCCCACTTGATACATTTTCGGTTACGATCCAACGTATTATTCGGTGGGCTTTGCACCGTTTCGTACCAGAAATTTTAAGTTTTGTACCATTTTTATAGGCTTACGTTACGCAAAAAACTTATTTAAAAGTAAGCCCAAGGTTTAATTTCCTTTAAATTATCTTACATTGTCACATAAATTGTGACGTTGTGCTGGGTAAAAAGACTGTCCGCTATAAAAGGCTAGTAACATAACCAAATACTACCTAGCCCGGCAGACCTTGTTCTGCCTTTTCTATTAGATAGCGCGATGAGTTTCCAATGAAATTATAAAAATATGAGGCGCATTCTCTATAAATGTTATTGAAGAAAAACATATTGGTTTTATAGAAAAAAAAATCGCAATAGAACAATGCTAAAAACTAGTGTTGAAATGTCTTTCTAACCAGACGATTATTTCAAACAAATCAAGTAAATTGACAACTTTCTCAGGAACTTGCTAAAAAATCTGACATATAATTACGGTTTTTAAAACTTTGACTTATAACAATAAATAAGCTTTTGATAATTAAGCCATTTTGATATCTCGTCTTTACTGAATAAAGGAATATTTTACTGCTTGATATTTACTACTATTTATATTGTCTACTAAAAACAGTTATTTTAAAAATGCAAGCGTATTTAGTCATATATCAAACCTTTTTTTATCCCCTTTGTTTGACTGGGTCAAATTATGTAAGTCGATTTTAAGCTACTTATACTCACACAATCGAATTTGGAATACACGTATGTCCAATGACAATATATTTTCCGTCCAAAAAAGTTTAAATACGATTCCTAAAAATTCGATAAAACATAATAATACCCTATATATGCTTAAATTCGATACTGCTTCTCCGTTTATGATCTAAATCAAATCGTCTACCACTTGCTTTACCAAGAATCAAGGCGGCGGTCATGAATATTGATCATTTCACAACCATTCCCAGCACAGTAGTGGTTATTTAGTAGACAGTAAAATAATATAAAACGGGACGGCCGACATTTTGGTAAAATCAAAGCCATTTCCTCGATGCACCTTCCGTAACCAAAAACCTATCCCCAAAATGCAATACTTTCAATATGGAAAAAACTCATGGAGACATACAATAAGAACAAGCGTCTTAGAAACAGTCAAAGAAGAGCAATTCTGCACCAGGCAGAAACAAGACATAAGAGAAGAGACAAAAAAATGGGAAAAAAAAAATTGCTTAAAAATAACGAATCCTCAAAAAATACTCTCAAGAACCTTAAGATCTTGGCTTATACCCAGGCAAATTGGGCAGCCTCAACAATGCCTAATAAGGAAACACAGCCTTGAAATTTAAAGACTTCTAAGAGGTCAGATCACGCAGAAATAAGCGCCGCAGAAAATGACGTAGAAACTCCAAGAACACTTTATACTCCGACAAGGAACCTGTCAAGAAAAACGTAAGCAACAGTAGCATGTCTAAGTTGGCTTTTCGTGGGAGCCAAGCATTATCTGGCTACACAAAAACACACTTTTAGGAGGGAATAAAGCTTGTTAATACCCCTCTCTCTCTCTACTATATATATATATATATATATATATATATATATATATATATATATATATATATTCTTCTTTCAGGCATTTTGCTTAGGTTATTATATATATATATATATATATATATATATATATATATATATATATATATATATATATATATATATATATATATATATATATATTCTTCTTTCAGGCATTTTGCTTAGGTTATTAGCTCTAGAGGGAGCATGTGCCTCTTTTGCCTCCCCTCTTAAATAGGCAATTGATAAGCAAAGCCTTTTCCATAATACTAAGAGACAAGATACAGTACGATTCCTTGATATTCAAAATCAGGAAATAGGAGGCCGACTGCGGCAAAGAGAAACCCTCGGACAAAATCCCCTTCCAACGCTGATGACTACAGAAAAGTCATTGCACGGTTTACCAAATACAAGGAGCCATATCAAACCATACATACCAAATTTCAGGGGGAAAGGTCTCCCAGTCTTAGTGATATTGGCCATCGAAGAACGAGAAGTTCAGCCTTGAGATTTTTTGGGACAACGTAACTCTCACATCCTGTAAGTACTAAACGTCACTTTCACTACTACATTATTGTCAGTAATTAATTTACGTGTCTCTCCCTGGCTCTGCGGTTGTCAAAATCGCATAGTAAAGCAAGTGAAAAAAGATTGGATTTAGCTTATTGATGTGGAACCAATATCGAATTTAAACATACATAAGTCGTTAATTTTTATAGAACTGTGAGGAATGTTTTAAGCTTGTTTGGGCGGAAGCATATTGTATTGTTATTGGGAATTTATGTATATTTCAAAATTCAAATCAATTTGGTGAGTATGCGTAGATCGAAATTGACTAATAAGATTTGACCCACTCAAACAGAACAGTGGAGTTAAATTTTAAATCACAGCCTTAAAAATCTGAGTTCTAAAAAACGTAAGATTTGATTATGCTACTAACGTCTTATAGCAGAGAATATTTACCCAACAGTTACAAAATGTATATAATATTGTCACCAAACATAAATTAGAGAAGATAATCTTTATAACCTAACTTTAAATTTAAATAAATTTTCCTTTATGTATATTTGTAAAAGTAAACTAGATAATATTACAAATCCAATATCATTTGGTAATGACGAAATTAAGTAATATTAATAAAAAACAATTAAGACTATATATAGATGAAAATTTAAGTTCGAAAGTGTATATAGAGAATATTAGAAAAAATATATCACCTTTAATTGGAATTTACTATAAATATCTGAAAAATATATATTGTTTTTTCTCCTCATTAATTTTGTCTTATGGTGCTTTTTAATAAAACTCAGTTTTAGTAAATAACAGCACGAAAAAAACTCAAATAAATTACTGCTTCTCATCTGTCTGATATAATGATCACATAGACAATGTGGCGAAGTTTTGTGAAAATAAAGTTTGTTTTTAATAGGGTTATATTAGTACTGCCAAATCATATGTAGCCAAAAAGCCCGCCGGTTAATGTTGTTATCATCGCAAATTGCAACTTTGGGCTTTCAATCCAAATATTTCAATTACGAAATCATGTTTCTTGGGATTAGACCGTGTCAGATTAAAATTATTACCGGAATTTTACCTTCGATTGCATGAGGCATCTTCAGGAATCTTTATTCTATGAGATGTGAATACTGAATTCAATAATCAAAAAATTGATTAGTTTCTTAACAATAATATTTTTTATTCCTTTAACTTCTATAACGACATATTTAAAACGCAAACAAGTGCTACAATCTTTGCCTGAGTTCAGGCTTTGCTGGGCTTTGTTAACACTTTATATACCCTTTCCGATCTATCCTACGTTTCTGCAAAGGTTCTCAGTTAACTTAGCATTGAAGTTTATACTTAGATATTTGCCCCCCAATGTGATGGTTTATATTTAAGAGATTCAAAGAATTAAATGTATTTCCTTTTTCAGAATTATCAAAGTTTCAAAAATTTCTAAATATGACGATTTTTATTTGGGGAGCCTTTGAAAGCTTGATTGTCAGCATAACGGCAACGATCAACTGCTTGACTAAAAATACTCGTAGAATCTTCAGTGTAATGAGCAAGGACAGAAGAATATTGAAGGTAGGTTTACACCTGGAAAGTGGAATTAAAGATTGTTGAATAGTTTTCCTTGTTAAACTGAGAAAAGTAGGTAGGTATTCGAAGCACGCCTAAACGATCTTTTTAAAGCCCCCCAAGCCGCAATAGAGTAGCGTGCGCCCGTGTATGCCAATTTAACAATACCGACCGTGACAGTAGTACTGCGTTCTCTATAAAGGTACCGTTAAATACAAATATTATTTGGTGTTTAAAGAACGTCAACAAACTCCTGTAATACAAGGCGTGGAAAGCCTAAAAAAAGGCAAACCATGTTTAATGTAATGGTGCATTTCTCTTAGGCTTCAGGTTGACGTTATATGTCCAAAAAAACTAGTGTAGTAGTTATCACATCTGAATTTAAATCAGTAGTTCTGAAGCTTAAATATCCGTGGGTACACTTTTTTAATTTTTTTCTGGGTTAATACATTTAAACGGTTTAGTTTTTGTTTTTGTATGATCTACAGCTTAAAATAAAATTTTAGAAACTAAATCCCACAAACTAAGACCCAGTCGATAAGTGTCCAGAGTTGTTTAATTCTCTTAGATACAGAGTACTGAGATAATAATAAAAAAATACGGCTTCGTGCATCAAGACATTACACAATTTTGGATACATGTCAGTTTTAACTTTATTTATTTTAAAAGAAAATACCTTTTATCTAAAACTGGGTAAGGTGAGCATTACAAAAAAAGATAAAAAAATCGCGTTTTCTTCCGTTTTTGGATTATAAAATAGAAACTAATGAAACAATCTTAATGGTGTAAAGACATGAATTGTAGAGAATAAAATTACAAACAATATAATATGATTACACGACTTGATCGAATCATTAGAACAGAAGAAAAAGCCAAAATACCGAAAAAATGAGGCTTTGTACCAAAGGCCCTTTCCCAAATAATAGTTATTGATATGTACTTTATGCATACCAAAACCAAGCGCTGTGGGATAATTAGTTGTTTAACAATTGAATGCAAATTTTTGTAGAAAGTACAAGTATCATACTTCAAAACGTATATTCCAATTTAGCGCTAAAATTATGTGATATACTCGAAAAATGCTCCCAAATATGATCAAAAACGGCCTAACCCGTGAAAGTAGCCGAGTAGTAGGTAGATTAGAAACGCAATTAAAAAAAGAACTAGTATTTCAAGTATATCCAAGGGTGTGGTATAGATACGTAGACGATATATTTGCTATTTTTGATACTGAAACAGAAAATTTGGACACTTAGAAACATTAAACAATAAATATCCTTCCAACAATTTTACGTACGAAAAGGAGAACAATGGTCAATTACCTTTCTCGGCACGTTAGTTATTAGAAATAACGATACATTGGAATTTGATATTTATAAGAAATTTACTAAAACTGATAGGTATATAACATCCGACTCATTTCATTGTCGTCAACACAAAATATGGTTAGTCAATTTTCCATTAAGTAAAGAACGTTTTAACAATGAAATGAATCGGGTTAAAAATATAGCTAAAAACAATGGATATAATGATAATTTTGTACATAAATTAGTAAATAGACATAAGCATAAGAAAATATTAAAAGATGCCACAAATCTTCAAGCACCTGAGGTTCCCAATAAGTTCATAGTAATCCTATATGATCCCAGATATACGATAGGTCTAGAAAAAGTATTTAAATACGTAGGTTTTAGAGTAGCCTACAAAACCGAGAACAGTTTGAAAAATCTCCTTGGAAACCCTATAGACAAAGTCGACTTCAAGAAGAGGCATCTATGAAATTAGCTGTAATGACTCCGATCTAAAATATGTTGGGCAAACTTAACGTTCCATAAACATTCGTTTTAAAGAACACTGGCACATTTAAGATACGGAAGAACAGAAAAGTGAAGCGTTGCCCAACATGCTTTGGAAAACAATTACCAAATAGGAATAAATAATCCTAAGTAAATTAAAAATTAATCTAATAATCGATTGGACGCATTTGAGAGTATAGTATGGCAGCAAAATTTTCACTTACCGGATATTTATTTAATGATCAATAAGTATACTGAATTTCGAATTCATCAAGGCGTTGGAGACCCTAAGAGTTGGAACAAGCTGGGGAGAATAATAGTAGAGGCCGACAGCAACAGTGGAGAAGGGCTGGGTTAAGATCTAAATATTTTGCGCCACGTAATTAATTATTACTCTACTTTATCAAATAAGTTAATGAAGTACTAGGCCGATAATAATTACGAATTATCGCCCAGTGTTGCACAACTCTAGCGATTCCAAGCAACGAAAAACCAAAATATTATCTTATACCAATGAGCTTACCTTCACAGAATACCAAATAATTAATTAAGATATGAGGGTCTCACTTGTAGGTAGGTAGCAGCAGTAAAACGCAAAATTTTGTTTGAAATCATATACTAATATCAAATAAGTTGTTCTTTTTGTTTTTTTTTTTCAAAAGTTATTTCAAGTACAATAATAGTATATGTAGGTATGGTCCAAACGCGGGCCAACAGCGATACAGCTATAATATGTACTAAGCTTCTAATCTTAATTATTAAAATTACCTGCAGCTTAAGAGAAATCGATATTGTACACAAGAAAATGAATAATAAAAAAAATATAAATATGACAATGGTCAACAGTATGCAGGAATATATAAAAATATAGTACCACGGTCGATATTATGACGCCATAAATCGTGAGTGCAAAATCAAATACAAGTCAGTGAAATACATCAAAAATTATAAATAGAATCAAAACAAGTTATTAAAGGCCACTCGATAAGCCAGTCAGCTCAATAATAAGGTAAAAAGTTTAGTTTAAAATTAGTAAATAGATTTTGATTTTTAGTGAGAAAAATTAATTTAAATTTGAATTTGTAAATATGAAGAACAAATTAATAAATTGGCTAATTGACTGTATCGAGGAATTTAGCTTGCAAAAGATATAATAGTTGAAATTTTAATTATTTGCTACGGTTACTTATCTGGACGTCCTCCAATAGCTGTGGCCGTTAGCTGTTCAGACCTTCAGGCGAAGAAATGTCACCTGGACTCAGGCGTATACAGGTGGGAGCAGCACCAGCTCCGATGCTGAACGTGAGTCTCTTGCCTGGTCAGGCAAGTTGGCAATCCCAATAACTGATCCAAAGAAAAATCCAAATTACAGGACTTGATCGTCGTCGTGACGGAAATCCCTTGGAATAATATCCAAACCAAAAAAAAAAAACCCTAAAGAGAAAACATCCCTTAGCAAACATTAAACCATATCCAAATATAGCCCAAAATGTAAACAAAAATTAAATAAAATATGCAAATAAAATAATATTACCTCCTTCTGAGGGTTTTCTAACCAAAATGGAGTCTGGGTCTAGCAGTTGCCTAATGCTAAAAACGGAATCAACGAGTGGTTGTCGATGGTCTGGACAAGTGCAGTGGGCTTCTTACGAAGTCTTGACTCTAAATTTAAAGAAATAAAATGTCAACCCAGACCGAAGATGTTCAACAAAATGGCGTATGGTCATGGAAATGGCCACTAAGAACCATACACGGGCATTATCATATTATTAAATAATCAAATATACAAAAACTCACCGGAATCTGCTATTCCAGGTGCCAATATGGCAAGTCAGCAGGAGGATATCCTCTAAAGATGGTGGAACGAGGATTTTAGAGTGTGGCGGCCATTTTCACAATTCTCCCTCGTGGGTGCGAACTTCCTCTGTCCAAAAAAAACCCCAAAGTGCCCGAATAACAACTTTAGAACTTTCAAATCCAAACAGGAACTATTTCGCAAAAGATGCTCATCAATAAATCTCGTAAATACGATCAAGCCAGGCTCTACTTGAAAATTATGATGAAGGCATCAGAAAATGGACCGCGCACCACACTGCTGACTTGAGACTCACCAAGCAGGAACAAATTTTTGGAGCAACAGGTCCAAAATGTCTCGCCATGTTGCCACGATTCCACTCATAAAATCCTAGTTAAGACTTCAATTCTTTATCAATAAGCAACCAGTCATACTTAACACCAAAGGCACAGCAAATATCCGTCAATTAAATATCCAAAGGTCAAATCCGAGAAATAGAAACAATATATAAAATTCATTGTTTCAGAGCCACAGTCAGGTAAAATGTCACATCCGATATAAAAATTCTGCAGTCACGGGATCGGAAACTTATTCATGATCCGGCAACTACGGTCACAGATTGCTGTTGTAACCACCGGAACCGGTCGATAAAACTAGAAATGACTAGAAATACGTCGGCATCACGGAGGGCAATATTACCGGAAAACTTATCATAAAAAATCACTCACAAAACTATACTTGGGCATTCCAAAAGAACCCCAAATTACACCATTGTAAGCCCTCGAAAATAATAACAAAATCTAGACCTGCCATAATGCATCCGACTCATCTGAATAATTCTTTCCCAAAATTGACAATGTAGCGCCCTCTTTTGTAGGAACCTACGATACGACCAAATGCGCCTGATAGAATACTGCGATGTGTGCAGGAGACCGAGGAAACTGCCCCGACCGTCCACTTCCACCGCGGTACCTTTCCAAAATTAACGACAGAAAAATCGATAATCGAACCGTAAGCCAGGCTATTGATAAACGAGACCTGGAGATGTCGTGACACATCGATCAGTTGCGCGGACCTATACAGTGTAATTCTAATATACTTGTTTTATTTCAGTTCGCACTAACTGAATCCAAAATTCTGTTCTCTAAAAATCGAAACGGCAGAATCGCACAAGAATAATCATTAACATATTAAATCCATAGTGCATTAAAAGAAGTTTTCGTAGTTTTAAAAGACAAACGTGATAGGAGAGCAAAATTGTAAATTCAAAAATGATTAATATTTAGTAGTATTATTATCTAAAAATTTGTTTATTATATAATTATTTAAATAGTTTAATATTATTATTAGCATGCTATAAGTCCGAAATTATCACGTTACAATTCCCCCCCCCCCTTGCCACAAAACGATTGGCCCGCTAGGGACAATCGTAGTCAGGAGAGCGTTTCAGGTCTTTAGCGTGCCAAGTGCCTGTCAGAACCTTCCCGTCTCTGTCCTGTAACTCGTATGTCCAAGGCGATATCTGACGGCGAATGATATACGGTCCGACAAATTTCGGTGCTAACTTATGTGTAAAGTACTTGGCAGCATCAGACAAAACAAAATTCTTCTTCCACACTCTCTGACCTGGAGAAAAGACTTCACTACGCTTTCTAAGATTATACTTCGCAATATTCTTTTGACCAGCCGCTTCCAATCTGCTTCTAACTTCCGCAAACAACTTCCGAAATCCCTCATTTCTACTCTCTCCTGCGCTTTGGTTTCCATCTTCTGTTTCTACAAGATCTTTATTACTATAGTCCTTGCCTGAAAGGCACATGTTTCTTCCAAAATTTAAGAAAAACGGTGACACTTTAGTGGTCTCTTGGACCGCAGTGCGAATAGCATAGGCCAACTTCTGCAATTGTTCGTCCCACTTACGGTGATTGTCACTCACATACATTGACAACATGGTCTTTAAAGTTCTATTTTGACGTTCGGTGGGATTAGCCCTAGGGTGGTAATTTGCATTGAACTGAATTCTGCAATGATAGCTATCTGCAAATTTCTTAAACTCACTACTACGGAATTGTGGACCATTATCGCATAAAATCACCCGACTTACGCCGAATAAAAGGAACACTTGTTCTTCTATACGGTTGATAATCACTTTAGAAGAAGTAGAGCGTAGTGGAAATATTAAAGAGAATTTACTCAAATAATCGGTAATTACCAAGATAGCTGTATTTCCTTTATACGAACGTGGCAAAGGTCCAACCAAATCCATTGAAATCATTTCTCATGGACGAGTGGGCTTACTATGAGATACCATCTGGTCGTTTGCACCCTTTGGATCACACTTATGGGCTGCGCAAATCTGACAATTCCTCACATATCTGGCAACATCCTGTCGCATCTTCGGCCAATAAAACTTTTCTGCCAATCTATTAAAGGTCTTAAATACCCCCATGTGACCCGCAGTTGGTAAATCATGAGCTGAACTTATGGCTTCCAACCGTTCCTCTTTAGGCAATACCAACTTCCAATGGTCTTCCGATGACAAGAGCCCAAAATAGTCGTTCTTGATGTATTTGAACAACTTACTTCTAGAGCATCGCCAATTCAAGAATTTCAGTGGGGTAGCAATCACTCTTCCTACCATTTTGTTGTACCAATTATCTTTTACTGGTGCAGGTCTAGCCTGTTCACCATCATCGATAAGATTTAAAACTGGCACCGCCCTTGACAACATATCAGGAACCACCAAATCCTTCCCAGGCCGATGAATAACCTTGAAGTCAAACTGCTGTAATTTCACAGACCATCTGGCCAATCTACCACTAGGATCTTTCAAATTATGCAACCATTTTAAACTATAATGATCCGTGATGACACTGAAAGGGATTCCTTCGATATAAGGTCGGAGTTTTTCAACCGCCCATACTAAAGCCAAACATTCCCGTTCAGTGGTGGTATAGTTTTTCTCTTGTCGAGATAGTGAACGACTGAGGTACGAGATAACCCGCTCACCCTTTGGATCTGGTTGCGTTAGAACTGCTCCAATACCAAAGCCAGAAGCATCTGTTTGGATAATAAATTCCCTGCTGTAATCTGGACAGCTTAAAATCGGTGCACTGATTAACTTGTTCTTGATCGTCCTAAAAGCATTCTCACACTTTTCCGTCCATTCAAACTTATGGTTCTTCTTAGTAAGCTGAGTAAGTGGACTTATGATAGTGGAAAAGTCTTGTACAAATCTGCGATACCAAGAGAAGCTTCCTACTATTCTACGCACTTCCGAAACATTAGTTGGTCTAGGCAATTCTAACATGGACTTAACCTTATCAGGATCTACACGTAGTCCGCGTCTATCAACCACATAACCAAGATATTTCATCTCGGGTCTGCAAAAGTTACATTTCTCCCAACTCACAGTGATATTGGCCTCTCTAAGACGTCGAAATACTTCATCAAGGATCCGTAGATGTTCGTCAAAATCTTGCGTTAGGACCACTACGTCGTCTAAATAAACGAAAACATTTGGTTCCAGGTCAGGACCCAAAATAGTATCAATCAACCTCTGCCAAGTTGCAGGGGCATTGTGAAGTCCAAAAGGCATTCTGCGGAACTGAAACAGACCTCTCCTGCAAATAAATGCCGTCAGTGGTCGAGAATTCTCCTCAATAGGTACTTGCCAATATGCACTTTTGATGTCTAAAGTGGATAAATATTTAGCGTCTTTTAGCTTGTCCAGCGTTTCTGAAACTAGAGGAAGTGGGTAACTATCCCGAGCAGTCACACCATTAAGTCTGCGATAATCTACACAGAACCTGTACACCCCTGTATTTTTCTTCTGAACCATAACAACAGGTGATGCCCAAGCACTTGAACTTGGTTCTATAACACCTTGATTTAACATGGAGTCAATTTCTTCATCCATAATTTTCTGAATGACTGGAGACACGCGATATGGACGCTGACGAATTGGTGGAGAGTCCGTTCTTATTTTATGTTCTACCATAGTTGCACAGCCTAACTGCGATCCCATCAGCTGTTTACTTCTCTCTACTAGTGCAGCAAGCTTTAAGTCTTCAAGTGATGTTAACACAGTAAGTTGATCATGGATACTGTCGAGTTTCACTGGAGTATCAGAAAAGTACCAATCATTGTGTCTCAGATCTGGGACTATTCCCATGGCAATCCAAAAATCCATACCCAGAATGAGCACATGTGGCAACTCCGGCACAACTAAAACTTCCAAAATTCTGACCCTATCACGAACTCTTATCGGCAGTTCTACTGATCCAATAGTCATTGCTTGCTGACCGTTAGCAACCGTACAGCCAATCCTTCTTAATGCATTTAAATGCATGCCCATACCTTCGACAATGTCCCAACCAGGACCTCCTAAAAAGGTGCGCGAAGCTCCCGAGTCCAAAAGTCCAAGAAGCCTATGTCCGAGGATGTCAACTTCCAAATAAGGGCGTTCATCGTTCTGCGCATGTTCCAAGATAAAATTCAAAACTGGAGTGATCGTCGGATTTATTGTCTTCCCCTTAGGCCGACTACCTAAGAGTGACGCTTCCCGTTTCCCTGGTTGCATGATGGACAGTTTCTCTTTGTAAATCCCTCTCTTCGACATCCATAGCATCTTAATCTTCTAGCTTCAGTACAACCAGCCGCACGATGACCTGGCTTATTGCAGTTGTAACAAATAATTTCTCTAGCCCTTGGCTTGGCAACATCACGGGTACAAACTTCAACAGCATCAACCCTATGATCAGAAGATCTGCTAACTTCATCCACTTCAATATAAGCCAAATCAGGTTCCAACGACTGTGCTTTGCGAGGGGGTGGTGCATACTCTGACTGCATCCGTGTCTCTATGCGTCTGCACAAGGCTTTAAGCTCTGAGATACTAGATATCTCCATAGCACCCAGTTGGTTCCTATATGTTGGAGAAATATTCCTAAGAAGGATTGTCAGTTTTGCATCCTCAGATATTGGACATTCAAGTCTTTGAAAATATTCTGACATGACTGCCATGTATGTCCCAATGGTCTCATCCGGTCCTTGAGTCCTTCTTTTAATTTCCTCCAATAACTTTTCACTATAAAATGCTGGCTGATACTCCTCTTTGAATTTCTGAACCAACTCCTCCCAAGTGTGCACTTCTGAACGACAGTCTTGATAGAATTCATATGCTCTTCCCTCGAAAAGATCTATACCTGAATTTAGAAGTATCGGTAGGCTTACATTCCTCGCTGTTCTCAACTGGTCAACACGCTCGAAGAAAGCAGTTACTGACATCCCTCTCTTGTCTCCCGTAAATTTTAGATTCCACTTGTGTGGTAGTATGGGTTTTATACCCTGTCCAAAGGTATTTGGATTAGTGGGTGATGTGTTATTTACTGGTGTAGAACAAGAAGCTGGAGCTTGCGCTAAGGATGTGTTCACCGTTCCCTCAAGGACACACAAATTGGGTGGTGGTTGAGATTTGAGAGTCGCCGCCGAATCGGAAGTCTTTTTATTCAGTCCATCGATGAGTGTAAGCGTCTGTGCCATTAATTCACCTCTTAATTTTATACGATCATCAGTGTCACATGCCATGTTGTCAATGCGACCTAATACATGATTAAGTTTGGATTGCAGCTTCATAAAGGTACCACTTTTAGATGATTCCGAGAAGTTTTCAATCAGCAGTACAAGCTCATCAAGTTTCTTAGTCACTGTTGTGACATCTTCCTGAAAACTAAATGGATAGGCAGGGTAGTGTAAACTATCACCAGCCTTTTCCATTTGCTTAGCCAACGCAAGGCGACTTCGCATCTCTTCCACATTGCCTACAACAATCCCCCTCCATGTTAACTCATAAGCCAGTTCGTCTTTGTCCAAACGGTTGATCTCAACTTTCCGCGACATCTTCAAAATATTCACTTAAAACTAGTTAAATCCCGTTCTTGTATAGCTCTCTAACCTACATTTATATCCCTCGCTTATACAAGTGATAACCCTACCTATATCTATAATATTCCTAATAAAACCCAAAAAAAAAAATCTTTAAAAAAAAATTAAACACTATTGTAAAACAACTTATGTTCTCTTAAACCACTAACATGTATTAGTGCAATAGCACAATACTTCACTACCAATGTGCTAAGTCACTAATCACTAGTACAATACTTAGATGCAAATTCGCAAAGTCACGAATCACTAGCACAACACTTCACTTCAAATGCAATAAGTCATTAATCACTAAATATCCCCAACCAAAATAAATGTAAATAAAATGATTTAAAAAAAATTAAGTCAGTTATTTGCAGTAAGTACGCCTTACTTCAACCTCAAAAGTCAACTTCAATGCTATATTCTGCTACTACCAACCACAAATCCAACTATCACCAAAAGTGAGACCTCTCAGTTCCGCAAAAAAAATTATCCCATTCAATCCCCCAAAAATAGTTTGGTGAAACTCTGTCACTATTTGACAATTGTACTTTTATTCTAAAAAAAATTCTAATGAAAGCAAAAAACTATCTGAAAAAAAATTATAAGTCTTTAACACTAACCAGTTCCCAAAAAAAAACAAAGTCAATTTGGGACACCCTGTATAATTACCAAGACAAAAAAAAATTCAGAGTACTTTTGCTACAGAAAAGAACTACAGTCATCGACTCAATAGTACTCAATACTAGTTAATAAAGCAATCTCAGACTCTAGATATAGAATAGAATCAGATGGGATGTAACGAAACACCATCTACTTCCAAACACTAAGCTTAAAATTGTTTTAATTAAAAAACAATCAAAGACAAAAGGCATGAAAGAGAATTAATCCCAAAAAAAAAATACCGGAAGTTGTAACTCTAATAACCAATCAAGTGAAATATTTTCAAAGACCTGTATCGGAGACAAAAAATTAAAAAAAAAATCAATACTTAAATATGTCTAATAGTTATTATGTTCTGTAATTGTATGTTGAATTTATTATAGTTAATAAGATTAGTTCTTTATATAAATATTCTAAAAACACTGCAAGTACAATTGCCAAAAGAAAGCAAAATCAAAAAAAAAACTGCAGCTTCAGAAAACTTATAAGACAGTTAGCTCAAAACACCCTTAAGTAGACACACTAGAAGAGTCAAATCTGTAAATCACCTTTTCACAAAATTTACTCTTGATTAACTTCAATCAATTTAAAAAATTAACCAGGGATAATCAGATATTTCAAGTATATAGAAAGATTTAGAAGTATTTATTTACTTAAGTGTAAAATTGTAATTTCTCTCAATTAAAAGTAATTAATAAAATATTATTGTTCTATTTGTTTAAAACTAATTTATTTATTTATAAGTTTTTATTATTAATTAACAAAGGTGGTCAACACAGATTCTGAGTTACCTTGCCTTATGAAAAAAAATATAGTGAAACATTTTTGCTATTATGCAATACAATGCAAAATGCGAACTGGGTGCTTTATTTATTTTGATAATAAAATCTAAATGCTAAACTGTCACTACCAGTTAAGCAGCAAAACTATGAAAAGCTTTCACCAAAAGTACTCAAAAGAAAAAAAAAAGAAATCTATATGCTATACCCATTATGTAATAATGACTTTTATTAACTATATATAACAGTGTTATATACCCCAAAACCTCAAATAAAAGTCACTCAATAATCAGCCAAAAACTGTGATTTTCTCTCAATTAAACGTGGGCACCAAAACTGTTTACTTTTATTACAAAAACTATGTACTTCATTTAAAAAAATTACAATAACTGTGAAGTTTTATTTTAAAAAATGTTGGGCATCAAAAATATGGCACAATGCCCTTTTGTTTAAAAAACCACGTTGGGTGCCAAAATCTATGGCAGCAAAATTTTCACTTACCGGATATTTATTTAATGATCAATAAGTATACTGAATTTCGAATTCATCAAGGCGTTGGAGACCCTAAGAGTTGGAACAAGCTGGGGAGAATAATAGTAGAGGCCGACAGCAACAGTGGAGAAGGGCTGGGTTAAGATCTAAATATTTTGCGCCACGTAATTAATTATTACTCTACTTTATCAAATAAGTTAATGAAGTACTAGGCCGATAATAATTACGAATTATCGCCCAGTGTTGCACAACTCTAGCGATTCCAAGCAACGAAAAACCAAAATATTATCTTATACCAATGAGCTTACCTTCACAGAATACCAAATAATTAATTAAGATATGAGGGTCTCACTTGTAGGTAGGTAGCAGCAGTAAAACGCAAAATTTTGTTTGAAATCATATACTAATATCAAATAAGTTGTTCTTTTTGTTTTTTTTTTTTCAAAAGTTATTTCAAGTACAATAATAGTATATGTAGGTATGGTCCAAACGCGGGCCAACAGCGATACAGCTATAATATGTACTAAGCTTCTAATCTTAATTATTAAAATTACCTGCAGCTTAAGAGAAATCGATATTGTACACAAGAAAATGAATAATAAAAAAAATATAAATATGACAATGGTCAACAGTATGCAGGAATATATAAAAATATAGTACCACGGTCGATATTATGACGCCATAAATCGTGAGTGCAAAATCAAATACAAGTCAGTGAAATACATCAAAAATTATAAATAGAATCAAAACAAGTTATTAAAGGCCACTCGATAAGCCAGTCAGCTCAATAATAAGATAAAAAGTTTAGTTTAAAATTAGTAAATAGATTTTGATTTTTAGTGAGAAAAATTAATTTAAATTTGAATTTGTAAATATGAAGAACAAATTAATAAATTGGCTAATTGACTGTATCGAGGAATTTAGCTTGCAAAAGATATAATAGTTGAAATTTTAATTATTTGCTACGGTTACTTATCTGGACGTCCTCCAATAGCTGTGGCCGTTAGCTGTTCAGACCTTCAGGCGAAGAAATGTCACCTGGACTCAGGCGTATACAGGTGGGAGCAGCACCAGCTCCGATGCTGAACGTGAGTCTCTTGCCTGGTCAGGCAAGTTGGCAATCCCAATAACTGATCCAAAGAAAAATCCAAATTACAGGACTTGATCGTCGTCGTGACGGAAATCCCTTGGAATAATATCCAAACCAAAAAAAAAAACCCTAAAGAGAAAACATCCCTTAGCAAACATTAAACCATATCCAAATATAGCCCAAAATGTAAACAAAAATTAAATAAAATATGCAAATAAAATAATATTACCTCCTTCTGAGGGTTTTCTAACCAAAATGGAGTCTGGGTCTAGCAGTTGCCTAATGCTAAAAACGGAATCAACGAGTGGTTGTCGATGGTCTGGACAAGTGCAGTGGGCTTCTTACGAAGTCTTGACTCTAAATTTAAAGAAATAAAATGTCAACCCAGACCGAAGATGTTCAACAAAATGGCGTATGGTCATGTAAATGGACACTAAGAACCATACACGGGCATTATCATATTATTAAATAATCAAATATACAAAAACTCACCGGAATCTGCTATTCCAGGTGCCAATATGGCAAGTCAGCAGGAGGATATCCTCTAAAGATGGTGGAACGAGGATTTTAGAGTGTGGCGGCCATTTTCACAATTCTCCCTCGTGGGTGCGAACTTCCTCCGTCCAAAAAAAACCCCAAAGTGCCCGAATAACAACTTTAGAACTTTCAAATCCAAACAGGAACTATTTCGCAAAAGATGCTCATCAATAAATCTCGTAAATACGATCAAGCCAGGCTCTACTTGAAAATTATGATGAAGGCATCAGAAAATGGACCGCGCACCACACTGCTGACTTGAGACTCACCAAGCAGGTACAAATTTTTGGAGCAACAGGTCCAAAATGTCTCGCCATGTTGCCACGATTCCACTCATAAAATCCTAGTTAAGACTTCAATTCTTTATCAATAAGCAACCAGTCATACTTAACACCAAAGGCACAGCAAATATCCGTCAATTAAATATCCAAAGGTTAAATCCGAGAAATAGAAACAATATATAAAATTCATTGTTTCAGAGCCACAGTCAGGTAAAATGTCACATCCGATATAAAAATTCTGCAGTCACGGGATCGGAAACTTATTCATGATCCGGCAACTACGGTCACAGATTGCTGTTGTAACCACCGGAACCGGTCGATAAAACTAGAAATGACTAGAAATACGTCGGCATCACGGAGGGCAATATTACCGGAAAACTTATCATAAAAAATCACTCACAAAACTATACTTGGGCATTCCAAAAGAACCCCAAATTACACCATTGTAAGCCCTCGAAAATAATAACAAAAAAAGACCTGCCATAATGCATCCGACTCATCTGAATAATTCTTTCCCAAAATTGACAATGTAGCGCCCTCTTTTGTAGGAACCTACGATACGACCTAATGCGCCTGATAGAATACTGCGATGTGTGCAGGAGACCGAGGAAACTGCCCCGACCGTCCACTTCCACCGCGGTACCTTTCCAAAATTAACGACGGAAAAATCGATAATCGAACCGTAAGCCAGGCTATTGATAAACGAGACTTGGAGATGTCGTGACACATCGATCAGTTGCGCGGACCTATACAGTGTAATTCTAATATACTTGTTTTATTTCAGTTCGCACTAACTGAATCCAAAATTCTGTTCTCTAAAAATCGAAACGGCAGAATCGCACAAGAATAATCATTAACATATTAAATCCATAGTGCATTAAAAGAAGTTTTCGTAGTTTTAAAAGACAAACGTGATAGGAAAGCAAAATTGTAAATTCAAAAATGATTAATATTTAGTAGTATTATTATCTAAAAATTTGTTTATTATATAATTATTTAAATAGTTTAATATTATTATTAGCATGCTATAAGTCCGAAATTATCACGTTACAATAGAAATAGTTAAATGTGGTAAGAAAGCACTAAATAAAGACAGAGGGTCTATTCCCTATAGTCGCCTCTATTGCTTGCTTGTCAACAGTGCAGTCGGGTGCAACCAAATGTGGCCACATTTACCTATAAATAGTCTCGGGTAGAAAAGTTACTTTAGTTTATATCATCTGCTGATGATGCTAACTTGGTTAGCGAAACACGCGTCCAGAACGTAAGAAGTTGTGGTGTAGTGTGGTTAGAACTCCTGTATTTTGATCTTTCATGCACAGGTTCCAGTGTTAGGACTTAAATTAATTTTGCTTAATTGTGCGTGTCAATAAATCGAGTCATGGTGAGGAAATTTCCATTGCAGTAATTTTTTTTTATTTCCTTCTAGGAGAAAACCACGTACGCTGAAGGGGTTCGTATAGGGTCTCACAAGGTCTGGCATCCGCTTAAATCTTATATGGACGAATTAGAGACTGCGTATGTATAATTATTTATCAGTATAGAGTTGAACTTAACATATGCGATAAATTCTAGCTACCTTATGATAGTGTTTCTTAAATAGGATAGATATACAATTTAAATTTTACTTGCTGTGTCAGAAACTGAGATATTTGAGTGAAATATATTTTTTATTATAATACATTTATGGAAAGCAAAATGATAAAGAAATCCTATATATGTCTTAACGGGTTTTCGGAACATTAAATTTTTTATAAAATGCAATGAACAGTGATGTAAATTTATTAAATCAAACATTTTTTTTTTTTAAATATTGCAAATAGTTAAATTTACTTAAATAGTAATTTTTAGGAAAAATACGCAAGAAAATTTGCTTATGTCACTTACAATAATCTGCAGGATACAGCTACCATTTAAATTATTTAAAGATATACACAGAGTGTCCAAAAAACGTTATATATAAAATTTATTATAAGTAAAAAAATAGTTGTTAGACTTTTATTAAGGGTTACCTATATATCTAACGCTAAGAGGTTTTCCCAATATTTAACTTTTTTAATGGGTATTCAATTAGAAATAACGGAACTTTTACATGTCACGTTTTTAAAATATCTCTAACTCAAAAAATTATTTGAAGATCATTTAATAATCAGAGTGCTAGGAAAAAGTGGTGGGCATTCTGTATACACAGGGTATATTTAGAAGTGTGTACAAACTGCTAGCATGTACTCCTGAGGCCAAAATAAGACAATGTAAAATAACGTACCTTAGTCTGAAAATACTTCGTTAGGGAGCTATCGATATTCAAAATAAAAAAAAATCCTTTTGGAATCGCTAAAATTAAACTTTTGTTTTTTCAAAATAATATATATTTTCGTAATTTGGACGTTCGATAACGATGCTCCACTTTCTTTATACTACTGTATGTTTTGGCCTCCCTGAAATTAAAATTTGCAAATATTGTAACAATTTTGAAACACCTTCATCCCTGTTCAGAAATATTTAATCAACAGTAAAAGGGATAGTCCGAGCGGGGATCGAACCCGTACCTTTGGATCTTTAGCCCATTGCTCTAACTAATTGCGCTATCGTACCACTGATAAGCAATTCATTAGAACTTGTATATATTCAAACCCACCAGTATCATAACCATTGTTGGTCCTGCCAAATAGTCTAATCTTATTGCCCGGCCTTCCTGACTTGACTGGACGTCAAATCTGATATCGCTATTAGGTACCGTCCATATAATAAAATTTATAATTTTTACATCATGACCGCTTATGCCAAATTTTGAGTAAAGGTATTATATCAGTTTTTTTAACTGTAAAATATTTTTTAGAAATGAGCGGCGATCGAACCCCCACCTCTATTCGTTAAAACTTGTATATACATTACCAAACAATAAAAAATATTTCACAGTTTAAAATGAAACTAATAAAATACTTCTACCTTCATTACTCTCAGCGACATATTAAATACTACTGACCAAGTGAAATATGCCAAACTGACTCACAATTTAAAATGAAATGAGGAATATCTATTAATCAGTATAAATAAATAAATTTATTGTGCAACTTGTGCAGATATACATCTGGCTAAAGTATGGCAGTGAGCTAAATTAACCTTAAAAATATGTTTAAAATAAATTAGCTTATTTGTAAGAAAGTTTTAAAACTAATGACCAAACAATAAAAAATACAGACTTTTAGCCTGCAGTGAATAATTTGAACATTTTTTCTGTCGGAAATAATGCAGATAACGAAAATGACCAAGATTTTCAAATAATATGTCTACTTACAAAACAAGTCATTCTCAAAATACAAAGAAAATACGAGTTTTTAAAATCCGAAACATATGCTAAAAGTAACTTTTACAATACTATTTCACATACCAAAATTGTATCCTCATTAAAAACAATATATTTTATTAAAAATAATATTTTTTTTTATTCTGAGATTTGAAATCACCCTAACGAAGCGCTTTTGGATTAACGTAAGGAAGTAAGTTATCTTAAATCATTGTATTTTGGCTTCAGTTATTATAAGTGGTAACCTTGTGTACAAACATTTTAGGGTATAGATAACATCATCCTCACAATCATAATGCCTTTCAATACTGTAGACAAAATAAAAATCAGAAAGGTAGAAATATTGCAGGTAACAGAGATGACCAGGAAACCAAAAAATATGTGAAAAAAACTCTTTTACAGTACTAATTTACATGCGAATATCAATATCATCCTCACAGCTGAAAGCTATTTTTTGTGTTCAAAATAATAAAATACTTTTTATTTTCGATATTTAATAACGCCCTGATGAAACACTTTTAGACTAAGATATGTTAGCTTATACCGTGATATGTAAAGATAACACTTTTATAATTTTGTCACTATAAAGTTATAACTTGTAGGACAGAGCAGCCCGAAGATCCTGAAGTAATCCAATTCAATATCTATATGAAACTATTCAAGGCTATATGGTACCTGCTTCTCAGCTACTCAGAATGGTTATGTTACTTGTTTATTATAGCGAATCAAGTTATGAGAGCGAACCTCATTTCGTTACCCATAACAGTTCTTACATTTTTATGGGGTTCTCTCACTGTTCCGAAGCCTACTAAATTATTTTGGATCTTTGCTATTGCGTACATATTGGTAAGTAGCCACATGTGTGTATTTGTTTACGTCAAAATCTCTGCAAAGTGCGAATAAATAGTTTCGCTCCTGAAAATCGTGCGGCAACTATTTCACTCATTAAAGGCAAGCCAATGATAAAATGGCATTTCTACTATTTCAACCAATTAAATCTTGATTACAGTGATAAAGCAACTAAAAGCTGTTCAGTCGATTTTATTTTACCACTGTGTTCCTATCTCTACTGTGTTAAAATCTGAATAAACTACCTAATTGAAGCTTGCCATGACCGATAAAACTAAAATAATATACTTGTCGTCCCCATGTTTTCGATGCCATCGTTTTTTTAATTTATTGTCAGTTTGTGAATTTGCAAATTAGGTGAAAAAATAAGGTGTTTACTAAAACTTTCGCGATTTGTCCAAGTAATAAAAACTCATCTTTATACTCACAATTTCTTTCCGAAAAAATGGGGCGTTCGGAAAAGATATCCGATGAAATTACAGTCTCTTGTTATATATCTACAATTATATAAGTCAATTCTTGGTAATGTCATCAAAGAATATGTACGTTTTGCCAACGCACAACGTCGTGTCTTCTAGATTCTATCTGGTTTGTTAATTCGTAAGTGCGGTCACATTTTATTCATACATAATTTAAAATCGTTTTAACTTAAAGACCAAAGTAGCATATTACGTGCGTTTTCCTGCTTGGAAGCATGTTGTGTCGTGCAGTTCACACTTTTTGTTTAAGTCGCATAGTATGCTGTATGCTTGTATGTAGATAAAGATGAATTCTAAAACAGGTAGTTTTAATCAAGTAGTCTATCAAAATATAAATCGAGAATTATAATTTAAATAAGTACGTCACAGGATTCCAGCAACCTGCAAGCGGTGTGTAAACCTGCTCGTTTGTTTTAAAATATATGGCATGAAGCCCACTTCCAGGCTGAACATAGCATTCTACTTGGGACTGAAAGCTGCCTAGCATACCGTGTGACAATTAAACAACTATCCAGAACGCCATTTGAAAACGGCTAGAGATAAAAATATGGAATTTGGTGTGTTGATAGGGTTAAATACTTTGTAACAAAAATAATTGAATATCGTTTCCGGTTTCCCCGGAAATGACCGCGACTTCTTTATTTAAATGGAACATCCTGATAATTTTATGTTTTTTGAACTCTCTTAACAATTCTAAACAACTTTTGTATAAGATAACCTATGTCTAAAATATATAGTTTTCTAAATAAATACCATAATGTGCCATAATTCCCACTTAATTGTATTTTATGGATGGAAAAACGGAGCAGGCCAGAATAAAAACAATCACGGTTATTTACTCTTTATTTAAGCCTTCATCCAACAAAATGTCATAAAAGGAAATGTTCCTAGTTTAAAAAAAAATGTGTTTTTCGCAATTTGATTTTTCAAGTTTTGATTAGACTCTGTACCATAACCGGTCAACTCACTGTTTTTCGCTTTGAATAAATATTAGCATCATACAAATAGTGTACCTAATTTTCAATTTTGCAGTTGTTTATGAAGTGTGATAACAAAGTTTTGCTAAAATTAAAATAATCATATTAGCCCTGACAGAGGTTGCTATGGTTTTTAAAGACAATAGAATTTTGACAAGTAACTTATCACTTGTGGACTTGGCAGTTTGTTGCACTTCTTGTAAATGTTCGTGCTTTATTTCTTGTCTCTACTGGTGTAGACTAAAATGCCTTTGTAATATCTTTAAAATGGCAAGTTTTACAAGGGCGGAACAAATAGATTTGCTTCTCCTTTATGGCGAGTGCTTGCAAAATAAAAGGCACGCTTAAACTCTCTACGCAGAGCGATACCCCGACAGAAACCAACCCTGCAATGCCTATTTTCCGTGGCTAGTACAACATTTGAAAGCAGATCCCCAAAATGAAAATGAAGGAAAGTTCATCATTAGTGAAGAAGCTGCAATAAACGTTCTGGCATGTGTGAATGCTGATCCAAGTATTGCTACTCGCCAAATTGAAAGTCAAATTCGAGTTAACAGAGAAAGCGCAAGGAACGTTTTGAAGAAACATAAGTACAAGCCCTACAAATACCAAATCTACCAACACTTGCGTGTTAATGACTTTGCTCGACGAGTTGAATATTGCCGATGGTTTATGGAAAAAATTCTAACCATAACTTTAATTGATTAATATTATTTTCGGATGACTTTCGCTTCACGAATCTAGGAATGTTCAACAGGAACAACGTAAGATATTCGGCAAATGAAAATCAGCATTTATTAAGAGAAGGACCTGTCCAAGAACGCTTTGGTGTTAATGTGTGACAAGGTGCTTTAGGAACGAGAATTGTGGGCCCAATATTTTTTAATGGGCCCCTTACAGAACAAACTTATTTGCACTTTCTAGAAACAACAGTTGCCTACTTTTGGACATTTTACCTCTTACAGAAATTCCCAACATCTACTTTCAACAAGATGGTACACCGGCCCATAATGCTCGAATTTGTGTAAATTATTTAAATAGCAGGTTTGGGAACCAATGGATAGGAACGAATGGGCCTGTAAGGTGGCCAGCATGATCGCCTGATTTGACACCTCTAGATTTTTTTCTGAGGTCATATCAAAGAAAAAGTCTATCTAACTCAACCTGAAAATTTGGACATTTTAAGAAATCGAATTATTAGTGCTATTAATAATATTAATATAGCTCAAAAAAAATGTATTACGGAGAATTGTTGAAAAATGTGAGACCTGTATTGAACAAGAAGGTCGTGTTTTTTAAAACCTTAATTATGATTAAGTACGATCTTTTTTCTATTCCTTTTATTATTAGTTAATACTATACACCAGCACACAACAGGAAACATGATTAATGTAAAAGATACCAAGATTCTTGCGTCAGTGTCGGGTTACTGTAATTGAAAAATTAGAGACTGAAATCATGAAGCACCCTAAAAGTGTCAATAAAGACGCGGACTACGTGCTACGTAATGAGTGGAAACTAATCATCACAGTGAGTGACGCTTCGGTGGGCACAGGTAGGGTATAAATACCTGAATTCTGCTCATCGAAGCTCGTTCACTGTTTTGATCTTGTACAGTTAAAATCCCTGAAAATGCTTCGTGCAATGACACAGCCTAAACTGAAAAACCACGATTTTTTACAATTAAATTTTAAATTTAAGCGAAAGTTTTGGGGATCTTATACATCTACGTTACATCAATTCTGATACACTATGTAGATGATATATGCGTCAGTTAGTTGATAGTATGTGATTGTCAAATCGGATTTAAAAATGGCACAATTACGCATAGTGAGTAGGAGCATTTTTTCCTATTTTTAAAGTTTAATATTTGTTATCCGGTGGTTTAAATTTATGATTCCTTTTTTGAATTGAACATTTATTATCTAAAAACATTGTCATATGCCGTTTTTTTAAGTGACTGTCACTGTATGCATAGTGTTTTCAAGATTTCGGGTTCTGATCTGAAAATTCGAAATACAATATAATAGGGAATCATATCATTTTTATGCTGATCCTGACTATTTATTAACAGGAAGGTAACATTAAATTAAGACTAATCTAAAATTATAATAATAAGGTGTATAGCTCTCTCTAACTTTTGTTACAGCTTCCATCACCTAGGGATTCTGGGGATCAAGTTTTAAATGATTTCAATCGGAATGAAAACAACGGATTTTAAATGGAAGGAAAAACATTTTTTAACAATACATGTTACTTTATAAACAGTGTATCTTTATTAATAATGAATATAAAAAGACATTTAAAGAAGCAAATTATTAATAGAAAATTAATGTTAAAACTCTCATGCTACAAAATGGATTTCGAATTTTTCGATCAAAATCAGAAATTATTTAAACCCACTGCATGTAGTAAAGAACAACATTTTTTAAATTCATAAAATTGGCAATGTTTTCTGATAATCAACCCTTAAATAAAAACAAATGATAATACAAATCATTCTAAAAGTTAGCAAAAACATACAACAAACGCCTTGGACCCCTTCATAAGATGTAATGCAATGCTTCAAGACTGCATATCTTCAGAAATAAATAATCAAGCGAAGTGATTAAGGAAATACACTTCGTTCCAAAATTATGGAGTATTAAAAAACATAAGTCACGTTCAAGTCTTGATATTTTTCTTATTAATGGATCGATTTTAATTTTTTTTTGTTGTTCGAGAGACCATACCTTGGTTAATAATAGGCGCCATTGCCAGAATAAAAAAAAATATTAGTATACTGGGAAAGTCAATAAGTACGGAGTCATGTCAAAATGACTACTTTTTAACCGAATCTGTGAAAAAGGAGAGAAGTTGAAATCTGGTTTATCTTTCTGTTTGAGTTACTACATAATCTATTAATAACATTCATACAGGATAAAAAGGAAAAAATGCGAAGCTACAACATTAATCTAAATTTAATTACACCCTAACAAAATAAAAATGCGGTAGAGAAAATTGCAACAAACAAACCTTAAAAACGCGTATTCCCCCCTCTTGCATTAATAACTGATTGACAGCGATCTGGCAGCAGACTCATTATAATATTTCTTATACTGTCCTGGTCCATTTTCCCCCATATCGTCTCCAGCGATATCTTCAATTCGGCCAGGGTTTGAAGCGGTCGATTTAAAGTTGTAACTTTTCTATCCATCTGACCCCACAAATGCTCTATGGGGTTAGGGTCTGGGCTTCGAGCCAGTTCATCACTGAGATATCCACCTCTTCTACGTATTCCTCACGACCCTTGCAACGTGTGGCTTTGGAATGTCACGCATGAATAAAAAATCAATGCCTATGAAAGGTGCAAACGGTACAACATGTGGTTGAAGGATATCAGTGATATATTGATCCGCTGTCAACAATTCCATAAAGATAAGTTCCGTTTTTGCTTCTAATTAATTCCGCCCCATATCATCATGAATCCACCACCGTACCTCACAGACGTCTTAAAATTACATTGAGCGTATCGCTCACCAGACCTGTGAAAAACTTTTAAGGCATCTGTCATTACTATAGAGACGAAATTGGGATTAATTGCTAAATAAAACGTTACTCCATTGACCTGCACCCATGGCAAATGCTCTCTAGCAAACTCTAACCGTAGACGTCTGTTGCGGTAGAAGTTTGGGACCGATAGCGACTTCATACAGCTTCAGGCGATCTCCTGCTAACCTCCTTAATAATGTTTGTTTACTTAAACGAATCCCGTGAATAACAGCAAATTCCGACTTAAGTTTAACACTGGATCAACTTCTAAAATTTTGCGCACTTAAAATCTAACCTTAACCGGAGTAGTAATTATGTTTCTTCCTTGTCACGCTCTTCTATTCTTCCCAGTTTCCCTATATCTGGCTAGAATTTTTGAAATAACACTTTGACTTTTTCCCAAAAGTGTGGCAATATAGGCCCCAGGCTTCCTTGCTCATGCAAGCCTCTAGAATAAGCACAGTCCTCGGGAGTAATAGATCTATTCATTTTACTTTATCAAACTTTGAAGCTTTCTTATCACCCTGACAAAAATGCTTGTTAAAAAAGTAAGAAACATACCTTTAATGAATCGGAGCTGTTAACGTGCTTTTTACAAGGCTGTTATTTTATGACGGTAAGTTTATGCAGAAAAAAAAGGTTGTAATGTTTTTTTCTTTTTACCCTGTATGAATGTTTACCGTGTATACTTATAAGCTTACGAGTTCCTTAAAGCTTTACAAGAAAATTGGCTTCTATATTTAACTTCTCATTTCAATAAAATACTTGAATTACAGCGGGTTGATGCAAATGACCCCAAATAACTAGAGACCAATCGCTATACTACACAGCCAAATTATTCACCCAAATCTTACTGAAAATATTATTGTTGTGGGATGAAAAGACCGAGACCGTACCAGAAATTCAAAGTGGGTTTCGAAGGGATTGATAACATTTTTACTCTTTCAGCGCTTATAAACCTTCCTTCGGCTTAAACCACGCAAAGTATTTGTTGCTTTTATAGACCTCAAAGGAGCTTTCAATTCTGTAGCTCCCGAATTGCTCTGGAAAAAGCTGTACGAGTTAGGAGTAAGTTCTAAGTTTATTGCTATCCTAATGACTTTATACAACAGAGCTTCCATGAAAGTCAGATCAGTGGATGGTTTAACAACAGACTCTGAAATATTGGCGGGAGTGTTGCAGGGTGAATCACCAAGTCCTTTACTCTTCTCCTTATTTATATCAGACATCAAACAGTTCTTAAACGGTCCGGGAGGAATTAACATCGATGGCACTCACTCTGTGATTCTCTTGCTGTATGCTGACGATTTAGTATTGTTGAGCGACTCCAAAATTGATATGCAACAACTACTAAATATTTTATTCTTATACACAAAAAAAAATCGTATTCAGGTTAACTCTTCAAAGTCATGTGTTATGTGTTTTAGGCGTGAAGGTCACGGGTCAAGTTTTTGTTTTAACATTGGTGGTGAGAAAATTGAGGTTGCATCATCTTACACTTATCTTGGAGTACGCTTTCCTGCATCTGCACTTTTCCGGGATAGGGCGGAACAATCTGTAATAAAGTGTCAATAGGCCTCAGTATCCGTGATGTCGCTTTTGACGCAAAGTAGGTGCAACTCTTGGAATACAAGCACTATTCTATTTAACTCAATCGTACTAAATAAATTAACGTCATTAATATGCGGACATTCTAGAAAAAGTACAAAACTAATTTTTCAAGTGTCTTTTGCTACTTCCAAAGAATACATCTAGCTCTCTAATATGATTGGAAACAGGTACTTCACATATTGCATTTGTAATATTTATGCTTTTACTAAACTATTTCCTCAGACTTTTATTGATGGATAGTAAAAGATTACCTAAAATTTGCTTTTCTTGCCTATCTTATCTTTCCGAGGTGGCAACTGACTGCAGATATAACTGAGTTATGCAATTAAAATCATTTTTCAAGGAAATATATTGTTAAGACTTATGCAATATCTTAACTCCGCAGAACTTTAATACTTACAGATGCACATTACTAGAAAAATTTAGAACTAAACTCTTTGAATCGGACGCTGCATTTGCTAACAGAGCTTGTTATACGCTGTTTTATGGCTCTCTTAATTTAACGCGAAGTCCAGCCAATTACTTAATGTTTAACAATATTTCTATTTCCACAACCAGAGTTATCGCGCAAATCCATCTAAGAACAAAATTTGTTTGTAAGTTCTCGTACAAAGGTCTTTCATATAGCTTTAATAGTGAAGAATTTTGTACGCTCTGCAATATGCATGTACTCCAAACTTTTTATTACATTTTCTTTATTGCCCATTATACTTGTCAGTAAGACCAGCTAGCTGGTCGAATGTCTAGTTTTTTAACAAGATTATTCCTCTTACGCCTGCTTTGGCTAACAAAATTCGCGAAGTTACCCTGCAAATGATGAGACTTAGGGTTTTTGAAAGAAACAAGTAACAAAATAATATCTTTTTCGTCCTCTTACATCCATATCATTTTTCCAAAGGTAGCTATTGCTATTCTGTGAATATATGTAGGTACTATAAGATTTTAGTTTATTTTAATATTTTTTTTTGTTTTTAGGATTGAAAATGTATTTTTTATATCTTAATCAAGTTAAGCAGTAGAACTAAGAATCTTTTTTATAAGAATTTTCTGTTATTCTTAAAGAAGCAATAAATGAATGTATACTTACAGGTTTTTATGAGCCTTGCGTGGATACCGTTTTTACCAAAAATCGCAAAAAACTAATAAGGGATTAATAAAATTCAACTTTTTCCTAGCAATACAACTAAACTTTGCAAAAATCCTTTTTTTATAAAGCGCAGAGTTGTACCAAAATGATCACACTTATTAATAGGTTATCTAGAAACTAAAACAGAGACAGAAAAGAAATTCAACTTCTCTCCTTTTCCACAGATTGGGTTAAAAAGTAGTCAATTTGACATGACTCCGTACTTATTAACTTTCCCATTATTCTAATAATTTTTTTATTCTTTACAATATAGCCTATTATTAACCAACGATTGATTTTTCGAAGCGGGGAAAAAAGATTTAAATCGATCTATTGATAAGAAAAATATCGAACCATCGAAATTTGACCCATGTTTTTTCATATTCCATAATTTTGGAACGAAGTTTATAATGTCAAGATAAAACAGGTCTATTACTGCCCGTTAAATTGGACATTTAATTGTGGTCAGAATGCTCTACAGGATGTTTGGAAATCCTGATCACAGTTGAATACTCCATTATGTTTTTTTTTTTAAATATGCGGTTTTGAAGCAGAATGTATTTGCATTGCATGTTATGAAGGGGTCTAAAGTTGTCAAAGTTGTATGCATTAAACATCAGATGCATTCATTTTTACGTTAATTTTATATAGGTGTAGATTTCATCCTTTAAACTTTACATTGTTTTTGTAAATCTAGATTATGGTGTTTATAAAAAATTTATTTACAATGGACATAAGCCCATGGAACGACTATGAGGACGACGAAACAAATGTGTACTTTCCGCCAAAGATCATAGGCATATATAAACTTAAATTTGTATCGTTCAATATTTTATTGTTGATGACACTCTTTTTCCACAGGTGAGTTTATAGAATTTTATAAAACAATATTATGTTATTACATCTTTAATTTTAATATGTTTTACATTAACATATAACTACATTTTTAGTGAAAATTCACGTTTTAGAACCTATTTTTACCCTTTTTTTGCAAATTTGATGTCGAAGTTAGTTTTGGCATCAGAAAAAAAATAAAACACACTTCAGTTTTGCACCGATTGAGAAATTAGACTAATTTACCTATACCCGCCTGTAACCTCAAGCCTACTGTAACGGTTTATATTTTCGTAACCAAAATTTACAATTTGGCTCATATTGGCTTTCGAAATCAGGCTTACAGATCACACATATACCCACGATGCTGTTATCCCCAGCAGACGCTTCTAAGTAGCAAAATATAAATATTCTCAGATTTGATCTGTGAGTGTTGTCCAAAACAAGTAATTTTACAGGAGAGACAAAAAAACTGTATCGAGGTTGAACTTGAAACAAATTACAACTTTTTTCAATTTGATAGAGTTTTCAACTTAAAAGAATGTTGCTAACTTTGATTTCAACAACTACTTTGAAAGTACAGTATAGTAAGACACTTATGCAGTTTTCAAATTTTAATTGTGAATAAAAATAGACTTATGCAAATTGAAGGAAACACTAATCTTAAAGCAGGAATATTTATTATACAATTTTTTTTTAAAAAACATTAAAAAAAATTTTAATTAAAGAAAAAGTTTTATCATGCTTCAAATTATCGTAGAAAGCATGATAGTCTGCCTCCATCGTTTTCATCAAAAACATTAAATTGTCAAATTTTTCCTTTTTATTTTTAAGGAATCCTTATATATGGCTGGTAACTAATTAAATGGTACATAAACTAGACTTCTATAAGTAGTTCCTTAAAACTGTGAGTGTGTCTAATTTTAAATTCAATTTTACCATTTTAATTATACCTGAATGCTCTAATATCATTCACACTGGGATCACCTGCTTCAAATATTGGTCGAATAGATTTCACGAACTTAAGTGCTTCAAAATTCTTGAAATGATTATGATTTATATAATTAACGTTATAAGTACTAGATTTTTGTATTTGTTTTGGCAAATTTACACCTATTCTTTAAAGTTTTCTTTGGTTTTTTTTATTTTCAACTCTTTGCCTTCTCTGCCTGTATAGTCCAAACCGTATTCTTGTTTTCTTTTTATAGCATTGTACTTCCACTCTTGAAGATTGCTAATTTTTTTTTTTCGTTTTCTGTTTACGTCTTGGTTATCTAAATCATCATCCGGTGAGATATTTTCTTGTTCTTGTCCCTCCAATTGAAGACCTTGATCATTTGCCTCACCATCGGTCAAATTATTTTTTCCTTTTCTTTCTAGATCACCATTTTCTTTTATATTTTCGTTATTTTCTATTCCTGTTTCTATTGATATTCTGATTGTCTCAATACCAACAAGTTTTTACTTCTATATTCATTATTATTTGTTGTATCTCCATCTTCTTTTTATTGTGGTCAATATTATTTGTGTTAAGGTTAGCATAAGTTGTCCTGAAATGTTTTCCATTTATTGTTTTCACCTTCAATAATATTATTGATGAAAGTAGTTGAAATCTCAATAGAACTATCAAATAATACATTATCTCCATTATTGGAAACTTCCTCTGTCAATCGGCATTTCTCTAGCAAATCATAATTTTTGCTGTCTTTAATATCATCGTAGTTTTCAGGCAGCTGATCCTTAAAATCACCAAGTTCTGAAAGCTGATATACAACAGACTGTTTAGTTAGCTGGACTAGTTTATAGTCTCTTTTTGATTTATCCATATTCGAAAAAGAAATAATTATAATTTTTAATTTAGCAAAAAATTTAAGTAAAAAATAATACTTTTGTCTGTGGGTACGAGTCCGTAAGGGCGGCCTGCGCACACGAGTTAATTAAATATTAAATTTTTCTGGCTTAAGGATGCTAAAAGAGATTGACTTAGTACCCTTAAATTGTTAGGAGATCTACATTTTAAACCCTGCCTAAATTTGTGTGAATCCGGGAGCTATTGAACTTAGCACACACTTTCATAACATTCAGTTTTTGTAACTCTCATTCTAAAGTCAAATAGATAGAAAACCGACAGTATTCTTTTATCAGAGAATATAGCTAAATTTTCACAATTTTTGATCAAAGAACTGACAATAGACATATAAATATATCTTTTTCTTTATAGTAAAAATATAAATTGTAAAAGCTAAACGCTAGTTAATAAATTTTCCGATATTGATGGACCTTGGTGTATTTGTAGCTTGATGTTCATAATTTTCCTATTTTTCAGGTAAATGAGGTCTCGTGCTCTCTTAGGGGCAATACAAACTGGTGGCGCTTATTTTCTAAATTATCCACTTCTTGTTGCCCGGATCACTTTACCGACCACTCTTGGGATTAATTGAGTTAGCCGACTGCAGCCCTAAAGCAGAGACCTTATAAAACTAATACAGTAGCCAACGTCATATCTTAAATTTTGGTGGGGCTGAAAGTCAAGTTGGCTCCGCCGTATACATTTTTTAAAAATCAGGTTAAAACAAAAGACAAGCTAAAAAATATGTTCAGCCCGTTTCAAAACACTTCAAATAGATTCAAAATTAATTTTTGTTCTGCATGATATCTAAAATTTGGGGGGGGGGCGAGTGTCAAGTTGGCCCCTTTTTTATTTTTTTTTTAATGATGTCAATTGCAAACACAGTTTTGAATATCAGGTGCACGATGAGCACACTTCTAGCACAATAAATGTCTACTAAAAAGCTTTTTTAAAAAAGTTAATCTATTATTTTAAGTCAGATTAAAACAAATAATCAAACTAAAATTATTCTTATAGTTTAACACGCTTTAACTATTCTAGAAGCTCATTTTTGTTCGCCACGATATCTAAAATTTTGAGGCTGAGCGTCAAATTAGCCCCGCCATATCTATTTTTTTAAAATCAGGTTAAAACAAAAAACTAGCTAAAAAATATGCTCGGCACAGTTCAGGACGCTTTAAGTAGACTGGAAATTCATTTTCGTTCGCCACGGTATCTAAAATTTTGGGGAGGCTGAGCGTCAAGTTGCACCCGCTATATCTACATTTTTTGAAATCAGGTTAAATAAAAAAAACTAGATAAAAGTAAGCTCAGCACAGTTCAGCACATTTTAGGTGGACTTAATATAATGTGGATATAATAGAATAAAACATATACACATTTTTATTTGCCAAAACTGGTACAAATTTCTAAATACAGGTAAAGATTAAAAATTATTTTCTTTTCTGAGACTACGTAAAACGGTTTAGAGTCAATAAAAATCTTAAAAAAAAATAAAGTTTAGTAACAATTTTCCTTGGATATATGTAAAATTTGAAAAGCACAAGGAAAAAAAAAAGCATTCTCATGTTTAGTTTGTTCTTCAGAATTAGCTAAACTAATTTGGATTAAAAACGGACCAAATTACTTACACACCAGCACGCAATTGATTCAATATTCAATACTATCAAAGTTCCCTAGTTTTCCCTGATTTACCAGTAATATTCCTCGTTTTCCCATGTATATAATATTTTAAATGCTTGTTTTTTAAGACAATTCCGCTATCTCCGCTAGTCCGTTCTATGACAAAATATGACCTATTCTCCAGCAAATAGTAGCACTAACTTAGCTTGCACCAAAATTTGATTTTCTATCTTTTTTCCTTGTGCCTTTATTTATTATTTTTAACTTTTAAATTAATTTTAGAATTTTACTGCAAATGCTGGGACTTTGGAAGCCTTTTAGCCGTAGAACAACTACGATGATACCGGACGGGGATTACATTTACAAAGATGGGAAACTTATTCTATTAAACAAGTATTTGATTAGTTAAACTTCTAACAAATAATTCTCTATTTAAAATTATTTTGTTCATTTGTAGAGACGATACTGCTAAGAATCCACAAACACTTGTAGTAAAAACCTCGGAAGTGGCGATGAGTGACTATTTTCCCAAATCTATTATACATGGGTATGTATTGATTATATAGTTCAGGGCTGTCCAAGATTATATAGCTTGAGAGTTGCGTAAAAGAGAAACAAAATACCTATGAGCCTCACTCAAAATTGGATATATTAGAAGTGTAAAATATAAGTAGTTCCTGGATTTTGACCGTGTCAAACTGGAATCATTTTCCAAAGTTTTGGCCATCAATTGTACGAGATATGTTCAGGGATCGGAACATCGAATTCTAATCTCGTATAGTAAAGATCCCAGAAGATCCTTCGTGCGGCGGCGAAACATCGAAAAGTGATTTTGATAAGGTCTATACCCAAGAACCATGATTTCTTAACTGATCAAAGCCGTCAAAGCTTTCGTTCCTCTAATTACTTCAGTTAATGTATATATCTGCTATTTAGTATCTACTTCCAGTGAAAAAATTTATGGGAGATAGATAATTGTCCGAACTTGATAATTAAACAGCCTTTTACAGTTTTTTTTATGGCATGAAAAAAACCTGTTTGCTTGAAGATTGCATTTTAACCGCTTTGTCCGCCCCCTGGCAAAGTAAATAAAAACTACATTATACAAAAAAACGACGCAAAATGTATTCTAATAATACACAGAAGTAAAAATATAAATGCAAATCCAAAAGTAACAAAATAACATAATTATGTACAACAAAGTCACAGAAAAATAGGCCAAACCCATAGTAATTGGTGCACAGCTGGTGAGGCTATTTTTTACGCCCGCTACACTGGATCCATTCTTTGCCAGTTTCAGGCTCTCTACAGGTCAGGCAGTCACAATCTTTTTTTTCAGAGCTGTTAGCTGCTTAGCTTCTATTATCACTTTTCATTTTTCCCTATCAACCGCCTTCGAAAATAAGGGCTTAGTGACTGCTTGTTTCTGCTCTTAAGTCGAATTTTTCAAGCTGCTCTTGTTTTATTAAAGTTGACGTCAAAACCTCGAATTTTTGAGACTTTCTTTTTTTTAGAACTAGTCGAATTTGGGGACATTTTCGGCAGAGGTCCTACAGCAAAAGCACTGACATTTTCCTGTGACTAATTTAAAGAGACTCGTGATGTTTGTGGGGTGCATGAAGATTTTAATGACAGGTTTGGGTTAGAGGCAGGCGATAAAATACAACATTTTTTGTTTGTTGATGCAGCAGAATTGGGTGATGATTTAAGCGTCATATTTCTTGATTTGGTAACTGATGGGGTTGTAGATGGTATGAAAACGGTCTCGTTATCTGATGTTTTTGCAATCGATTGAGTAGCAACAGAAGAAGATGGAAAAGCAGTAGAAGATATCAAAGGCGGATTTAAAGGAACTCTGCCTTTTTTCACATAATTTATTAAAGGGATATCTTCACCTGAGCTGCAGCCAAGCGATTCATTTCCATTTCTATTTACTGGAATCTCTTGAGGGTAATCTGTTAGTGAAGCTGGAGCGAAACCTTTATCTCCGAAGATATATATTATAATTTAAGATTATAAGGACATATGCCCGTTTTTCTGAAACCACTAACGAGACCCGCTGGTGTAAAAAGTCTGCACATGTCATATTAGTTGGTTATAGGACCGTACACAGATAGGTCCACAGGTTTTATCTTATTCGTTGTATGAGGTGCAAATAACAAAAAGATTACGTTATTGCGAGAGGCGAATTCCAAAGCACAATAAAACTTGTGGTTGTCAAGAACTAGCAACACTTTTTTCTTCGGTTTATCAGTGCAGGATCCTCAAAAACCTAGAGGAGCTCCATCCAATAGCATATCTCGCATTCTTTTATGCACGAAAATAAAGTAGGGTGGGATAAATGACCCCGCAGCATTGCAGCCACATATTACTGTCGTTAATTGGCCTCATTCAGAAATTGCTATAACACCCACTAGCTTTCTGCCTCGTATAGTAAATATTTTGGAGGGTTTATTTGAATTATGTCGGTTTCGTCCATGTTGTAAATCGAAGTATCTGAGAACTTATGCTTCTCCAAAAGCTCCCATAAAAAGTATAAAATCTTTCTACCTGGGGTCGGTTAAATCTTCTTGTCCGTGCATTTGGTATTGGTTCTGGGGCGCGCAATGTAATATCTGGATGACGAATTCTTAATCTAGCTAGCCAGTCTTCTCCAGCTTTTCCATTTTTAAAAGGATGTTTAATTTGATTAGTCTTTGGGAAATCAATTTTAAATAGTAATGCACTGTTAAAAACATCATAAAACTTAAATTTTCTTTTGATGCATTTACTTTTCCAATGCCTGTAGAGCGTAGCATATGGAATGCCAGTCTTTTAAAACTGCCATGATGGGCTATTTTTGTTAATGCAATCTCTTCATTACATCTCGCTTGGGTGGTTTAGCTAGTTATTAAAGAAACAAATACGTACCGGGCAAGGTGAATACTGACCGGTCAAAGCACTTTGCCCTATTCACTTTGTCCGAAAATGCATCTGCAAATGGCGACCCCTTAGGCAAATGGCCTCTAAGGTCGTGGCTCCGCATGAATATAATTACATAAACTAACATAAAAGTAGAAGCAATTTAAAATATAAGGCTCTTTTACTTCACAAATATCAACTAATTACCTTGAAATAAATATTTTAACACTGTTTTTTTCAAAACGCATAATAACGCCACGTGTCGTTTAATTTATCGCTTGGGAGGAACTGATTTTTTGAACAACAGGTCATGCTCTTCGACACGGTGCACAGTACTGAGCGCCACCTACCTTCGTTTTTAAAACATAACGATAATTCGCTTTGGCCGAGTAGTTCGCTTTACCCGGGGTTCCCCTAATCTGATTCCTATCGTGTGTTCGACGTTCGTTCTACTTAGAGTGTCAGAGTTACTTTTATTTGCTCTATCACGGAGTGAAGCCAACACGGGAGCTCTATGCACAGCTCTATATGCGACGAGTAAATAACGGCATCTAAAAAAACCACTTGCAATTTACATTTCCTGTGATATCGAGCAAAAAGACGATGAAAAAACTGGCGATAATATAGCTTAGTCCATAGGTGTATTTAAATTTAATGTGCTATTACAAGTTGTTAAAGCGAACTGGTAAATAGTTGTTGCGAAAGATAGGGCGGTTTAAAGTTCGCGCCTTTTTTTTGAAGTGCCTCAGAATAGAGCATATGGAACGATTAAACAAATTATTTTTGTAAATGCCTTAATTACAAATTGACAGTTTCATATACAAAACATAACTGTTGAACAAACAGTTTCAATTTTCATGGCAATTAGATCTGGTCTAAATCTTAAACCTTAACTTTAGTGAATACGGGGATAAGTCACCTATGTCAGGAAAAAGTGACTGATCACATCCTAGTTACTGATTTTGAACTATGGTTATTATAATCGCTTACTCAAAGTCTTTGCAATTTTTTTTATCACTAGTTATTGCGAAAAATGCATCTGCATGTCTAGTTTTTAAATTGTTGGCTCTTAGAGCAGAACATTTTGACTGGTAGAATTTACAATGCAAAATCAAATATTTTCGTTGTTATTTTTGTAAATATTATGGTTCTACAGTTTCATTTATTCTTTAAAAATTATTCAATATTTTACCAAAGACATTCAAAATGAAACATATACAATTTGGTTAACTGATGCTTTAATTTTCGCATGTTGAATTTAATTGAAATAAAAACTTAAACGTTTTTCAGAATTGGCAAATATGCTGAAGGCTTTAAGTTGTTTATACAGCAACTTGTTTCTCCATCTTCGACTCAAATTCCCGTTGATGTATATACGCCTATGTTCCTATGCGATATGATAAATATGTTCCTAATTATGTTTTGCTATGGAAGTTTTGAGGTAATTTTGATTTTCCCGTATAATAGCCTATATATTGTACTACTAATACAAAATATGGGCTATGTTATAGAGGATATATATCGTTTCATTAAATTAAACAAGGTAGCCCTAGAAAATATAAAACAGCCTCCGAAAAACAAAATATTTTGTTATTTTTAGGCAACAAACTTGTGCTAAAATTCTAAATTAGTTTAAAACGATGCAATATATCTAAAGATCCAGAAACATAAAGGCTACAAAATAAAGCAGGAAATCCGACAGAAGAACTGGATCATTGTCGCTATAGCAAAAGTGTTCGAAAAAAGTGACACCTTGTGTAATTTTCTAAAATGCATTTTGGTTACTTTATTTTGGTTGATTGTATGCCAAATATAATTCCAATATCTTAAGAAATATACGATGCACTCAAGAAAACAAAAATGTTTTAAAAATTTTAACACCTTGTATCTTTAAAAAAAGCGTTTTCTGATTCATGTAGTTGTAAAGTGAAGCATTTAATTCATCAAAATAAATAAAACATATTCGGCATTAAAGGATGAAAATAGACGCACTAGACTGCGTGATTAACTGGTTAGCCGATGTCGATGTTATGCGACAAATTCATAGTATTTCGGATTTAAATAAAAGAAAAGTCACTATGGTCTCACCATGTAGATCAATGTTCAATTGAACTTATCAGTTCAGCGGCATCCACTATTTAACACATAATCTATTTTTTTTAGTTTTGCTTCTTAGAGAAACCGTACACAAACAAAGTAAAATAAATTTGACTTGGTTACAGCTTTTTAAAGCGGCCTACTCACTTGTTACTCAACATTATTATTAACACTGTTATTCAACATGCTGTCGAAATATTTAAAAAAAATAACATGTTGCTTGTTATTCAACAAGTTATTTGTTATCGGTCGGTGAGCGGTAAAGATCAAAGGTTGTTGGCAACAATGTTTTTGCAACATCTTTCAACGGCGGACACTCATATGTGTTTGTATTGGTTTTGTGTAGAAGTTTTTTAGTATTCTATAGACCAGCGACCGATGCACTTCGTTTGTTCCGTCCCTGCGAATTTCGAATGAAAGAGCATCGTCAGCATTCAGTCTTTTAAAAGATCACTTGCGCTATACTTTCTTCTGGAAAGCAGGAAAGGACGTATCCAATATCGTCATTTCTTCTTCTTTGGTTCTCCACAAGCTTAAACTGCACAAGCTGCCGCGCGCCGCGAGAAGAGCATCCTCATTGGGCATACTGTGATGGACTAAATCATAAAAAGATTTATTTCTTTCTTCAAGTTGCTCGCAACTTGAAGTAATAAATGAGGACGTCCGAAAAGTGATCAACATGTTATAGAAGCAAGTCGAGCAACCAGTTTCTATAACATGTTACTAAGTGAGTACAGGCCTTGGTAAGTATTTAGTAGAAAAAAATTCATACAAAAGAAATAAAAGACTGTTTGGTCGTTTTTTACCTAACCGCCTAAAAATTAAAACATATTTTCATGTTTTATGTGCTGCTTCATTTCCTTAGGACTACCTTGTTTGGTGGGAAAAAAATATACATTATGAAAGAAGTATTATGAGATTCACTGTTTATTAAAAAAATGCCTTTGAATTTCGCTTTCGTTTCTAAAAGGATATTGACGAATCCTTTAATGCTTTACTCATAAAGATCTGTTAAAAGAAAGATAATTTACATTTCAGAACATGTAGTCGAAACAAAATGCTAACAACTAACAAAAACTAATGGGTTTTTATTCTTATTAGGGACGTTAAAAATAAAAACACAGCATTATGCAGTTTTAAGTTTGAAGAAGCGGTCCCTTCAGTGAGGGGTGATATTACTTGTTTGGTGGAAATGCATTTGCGATTTGACTAAATGAATTCCAGGAAATATATAAACCAACGTTATGTGCACTAGTCTGCTTAATTTTGTCAACACAAGTGCGGAGCGTGTAAAGTATCTATTTTGCTTACACTCGTAGAAAAATATATTTTCGAAAGATTTTCATGTGAAATAAAAGGGTCTCCATGTATATGGTTAACAATAAAACAATATACGAACAATTGCATTTCCTACAAAAAGTATAATATTAGGTTATTAGTTAAAAATGTTACTTTTTACGGTAAGAAACCCTAATTTTTTACATTTTATTTGATGAAACTCACTTTATTTGCTATCTTATAAAAAGTTCTGTAGAAAGATTACTTGAGATACAAGACCAGTGAAGAATATGTCTATAAATTCTTCTGCTTATACTAAGTTTTGCTAAACACGCCTCACAATTTTAAAATGCAATGACTTTTCTAAGATTAACTATTATCATGTATTTCAACAGAGTCAGGTAGAGAATCAGGGAATCATACAGTTTATCCAAAACAATAGAGTTCCTTTATCCTTCATAATTGTTGTGCTGGCATACTTCTTCCTCATGGTTATAGACAGAGCGTTATACCTGAGGAAAAATCGATTCGGCAAGATGATGTACCACTTTTTTCAAGTTGTGGCTTGGCACATTTGGCTCTTCGTCTTATATCCTCTGTTTACCCTTAGGTAAGTGAATAAATAAACACCACTTTTGAGGCAAATAAATTGTTAAAAATTACGGTACGGTCATATTCTAATATCAGTTTAACATATTATTAAAGTACTTAGTGTATATTTATAGTTTTACAGTCGTATCCAATACTTAACTGAGTAAAAAAGGGGCGAAACATGGGTTGGTGATGGACACATAGTGTTTATGTTGCTAACTTCTCTGCGTCATCTTACCTTAGTGCCTTTACAAATTGCCGGTCACTTCTAAACATAAACTAAGGAGGGATGTTAAAAAGGGCTGAGTTCGGGTGGCTAATTACTTAACGACACACTTAAGAAGGCCGAGTGCAGAATACTTGGGAGACTCAAGTGACGGAGAGAGCGCAGTGGAGGCGAGTTGTGAAGAGCTTCAAAGCCGATAAATACCGCAACAGGAGAAGAAATGTCCCACGGGGAAACTCCGAGTTCCCAGACTACAGGCGAATAATTCTCTCGCAGATCGGACTGTTTAAAAAGACTCAAAGGTTGACCTAATCTGGAAATCTGTTTTGTGCAGAAATGTTCGTATACTCGTCTTCGAGTTCAGCACTATACATACATATATATATATATATATATATATATATATATACGCCGGACCAAAAATCTGATTAGTTTATCTTGTCGAGAAGAAAAAGTTGCTATGGTAACGCAAAATTTATTTTGATCTAGTTTTTACCGTAAACTTTAAAAAAATGAATAATTATTTTATTTGTGTTGGTATCAGGTGTGATAATAGTATTTAAAGCGATAACATAAATAAAGCTGTTTTTTTATTAAAGCAAGTTACATTAACAACAATTATTATTAATAATAGTAATACATTAATTAAGTTCTAAAAACTTAACCTACAAATTAATAACAAATTTATTAACTTATCTAATTTAGATGTGAAGCATTGTATTAGTATTAACTTACATAAAAACTTATTATTAACTAAATACAATTAACCATTTTTCTTATTTTGCTTAAATGCCGCCCTCATTTTCTAAACCTAAATAGAAACAATAAACAATTTCGTTCATTACGTTTTCTAGCATTTCCGGTGTTATTTTTCGGATGGATTCTCGTACTGCGGCTTTTAATTCTTCAATATCTTGAAATGTTTGCCAATAAACGTCATTTTCCAGATACCCCTAAAGGAAAAATTCCAGGGGTGTAAGGTCTGGTGACCGAGGAGGCCAGCTAATTGGACCACGAGTTGCAATTAAATTATTTCCGAATCGATTTCTTAAATAATCCATGTTCAGTCTTGAATTGTGAGCGGGAGCCCCATCTTGTTGGAACCACATGTTATGGGTTTAAAGGCAAGTCATCCAGTGCCTCTTCAATTTCGTTTCTTAGGAACTGACCATACCTTTCGGAATTGAAAGTTCCTTAAAAAAATAATAGTCCAATGATGCGGTTTCCCAAAATACCACATCAAAGATTTATTCCAAACCGATTCTGGTGTTTGGATGTGCGGAATCGGTTTTCATTTTTTGTTGACCAATAGTGTCTATTTTTTCTATTAAATAAACCATTGTTAGATAAATAAGTTTCATCGGTCCAAAGAATCTGGTGCAGAAATTGGGGATTTTCATTGCATTTTCGTGTGAACCACTCACAGAAAGTAGTTCTACGTTCTTCATCTCCAGGATGCAAAGCATGACAGATACGGTATTTATAAGGATGGTATTTCTACCGCAGGATTCTATGTGCAATGGTTTTTGGCACTTCTTGCTCTTTCTCGATGGTACGGTACGGAATCCTATATTATCATCTTATTCTACAGCAAGCGAAACTCGCATTACTTGTTCAGGGTTTTGCGATTTCTTCTTTTAAGTTTGTCATTAACCTTTTGAAAATGAATCAGCCTGATTGACGCCGTTCGGGGTATTTTTGAAGATAACGCATTTCTGCTTGCGCGCAATTTTGATGACTTTCATTGGAATAATGTGCCATTTTTACAATACAATATTTTTAAAAAATAAGTACTCAAATACTAACAAGAATGCAAAAGTGACAGATATCCAAGGTATTCATAGTAACCAAGCCAAAAATTGCAAATATTGTTGAATTTCAAAGCCACCTATGAATAATTGGAAATTATTTTGTACATACTGGAGCAAACCAAATATTTATTGTTATTAATTGACCCCAAACAGATAGATAAAAATAAATTTCTTGTTTCCGTAGCAACTTTTTCTTCTCGACAATTTTATTCATATTATCGCTTTAAATACTATTATCACACCTGATACCAACACAAATAAAATAATTATTCATTTTTTTAAAGTCTACGGTAAGAGCTAGATCAAAATAAATTTTGCGTTACCATAGCAACTTTTTCTTCTCGGCAAGCTAAACTAATCAATCAGATTTTTGTTCCGGCGTTTAGTTTTTGCGGAATCATCATCGAATATCACTGATGATGGGGTTTTGAGTCCGAAACGTCGAATAAATGCAAAGTGCGATATGTCATTGAATTTAGAATTAAAAATAGAGCTTATTAAGCACACACCTTTATTTTTCGACTGTTTAAAAAAATAAAGTTGATGCTAGTTGTGAAGAAACGAAACCTCGGATTCGAAATCCAATGATGCCATCTTGTAGAGGAGAAAAAGTGACAACGAAAATGTAAAATTTGTTTTGCAATATTTTTGAAAATAGAACCAGAAAAAAATAAAACGAAATCGCGAGTTTTCGGTTTTTTCTTAATTTCTTCGGTACTCGGAATGTTCCAAATCTAAAAACTTCATCTTCCAGAGTTCAGTGGAGCGCAACTTTTTTCTAATTTAAACATCTCTGCGTCTCTGCTAGTTTACGAGATTCCTGTAGAGTTTATTCTTATCCGGGACACCCTGTATATATATAATTACTTAATGGTATAAACCATTGAATTTAAGAACTCTTGGAAAAAACGTTCTGATGCTTTATATGTTGATTCTTTTCTAAAGAAAGCTTGAGGTAACCTCACATGTCAAGTGATATTAGTTTTTAAAAATTTTGACTTAAGAAATCAACTTTTTATTTTTTTTTATACATCGGTCTTACAAAATAATTTAACTTTTAATAGAATAAGGACATATTTTAAATATTTTAATGTTGTATTAATTACTTGTTCTTTGCGTTTTAGAGATTTTAGGGAGACGCCTGTTGTGCAAACATTCTATGTGTTTAAGTGTCTATATTTCCTGTTTTCGGCTTACCAGATCAGGAATGGGTATCCCCCACTTATATCATGTCACTTTCTTTGGCACGATTCGACAATACTTAACAGGTAATTATTTTTAAGTAAATGAGTTTTTTTTTCGGACTCACTCAATATGTTAAATTTGCCACTCAACTATAATAAATAATTCCTAGCTGGAAACATTTAAACCAATAGCACGAATTTTTAACAATTAAGTTCTAACATGTAAAGGAGTTGACACGTAAGGTCTTTTAAGTAAAGTTTCAATATCTAAAACAGGCGAAATCATTATTTAGGGATATCGACAAAATGTTTAAAAAATTTTAATGATTAGGGAGAAAAAATTAGAAAATACCTTAATACAGGCATGACGTAATATTATTTTTGTACTTTCGGAACTAAAGTATATCCTTTAGTCCCGCCTAATGGGAACTAAAGAGGTTCATTTAGTCCCGAGGGACTAAAATGTATCTTAGCAACAGATAATTGAAAAAGGGTTAAATTGAACAACTTTATTTATTTATATTTAAATGAATATCTATATTAGTAAAATTTACAACATTACTTAATCTATTTGTTTTGTCGACAGTATATTTAATAACGCTACTTGTTCATGCGACAGTTCTCGATACTTCATTAGAACTTTATCTGGAAGGGTTTCTTGAAGCTCCAATTTGGAATGTGTTCACATGTTCAAAAATTTGTTCGGCTATAGTTTTTTTTATTATTGATGAAGTCTTCGACGTACCTCTCGGCGACGGCTGCCGATTTCCATCCGCCATGTCTTTTTAAAACATCCACACATGCATAAGGGGTAGCTAATAAAGAGGCAGATGTTTGTCGAAAACAATGTCCAGTAAAGCCATATACTTGCGGCAGAGTTCAGTAGTAAAGTTGATAGTATTTTTATTTTTATTTTATATTTGTTATTTTCAATATTAATCATAACTGAGTTATCCAAATCAGTTACATCTTCCACCGTCAACTCAACTAACTCCTTACTTCTATAGGCACCTACCAAAAATAAGGGCTACCTTCATCATTAAAAACTGGTTGTCTGGGGCATCCATTAAAAACTCATCAACCTGGTCACCAGTCAGCATCTTGGCTTTTTTTACTTATATCCTTCGTTTCTTTTTTTCAGCAGGGCAATAAGCTTGTGAAATTTGCTAATGTCGATATTATTTTTAACGTTGGACATAGCTTTCAGCACAGAATAATGTGCCCAAAGCGTCGAAGCTGATAAAGTCCTAGATTTGAAAGACACAAGTAGCGCATCTTAGTTGAAATTTTTCACGTTTCTCCTGCAGCACCATCTTACAAATGTCTGATATTGCGCTACATATATTTTCCTTGATTCAGACGGCAAAATATCTTCTAGCGCCTCTTCAGCTGCATTTTTTGAATCAAAAGTTTCTATTTCAATTTATAATCTCGAAATTAATGATACTGACAACTTGTTGTAACTACGTGACTTTATTATTTTAAAGCATACTTATCAAATTTGTATCTGTTACCTGCAGTAATTTGTCATATAATGTGATTTAAATTTGCACCTATACGTTACATTATTTAGCAATATTGTTCCCGTGTGCAAAAAATAATGTATATAACGTGGGACTAAAATAACTTCGAGGGAGTAAATGAGTCACTTCAATTTTGTTGATAGTGCCAAAAACTTGGGGGTAATAATTGATACCAAGCTGAGATTTAAAGATCATTTGAAAAAAAAATTCGAAAAACAATGTTTCACTTAAAGTGTTATATTGCAATAGGCATATATTAAATACAAAATTAAGAAAACAATTGTCTGGGTCCCTTGTATTATCGCATTTTAATTATTGTGATTTCATGTATGGTTTTTGTTTGGATCAGGAAAGTAGATCTCGCATCCAGAGGGTGCAGAATGCCGGCGTACGTTTTGTATATGGCGTGAGGAAATTTGTTTTGTGGTCAATGTTATTAGCAACCCTGATACTCCCCTCATCATCCGAGCGCCATTTTTCAACGTTGTTTTTGATTTAATGCTGTCCGACATTTTAATTCTATACCGACCGAAATGACAAATCTAAATTTAGGCAATTTTAAAAATACGTTTAAGAAACACCTTCTAAGTCAACCGTAAAATATTGTCTGTTTGTTTATTTTATTTTATGTGCTCCCCTCTTAGTGAGGAATTATCAGTTAAGTATTTTTTAATGTAAAGTAACTTAATATAATTTATTTTACTATTTATTTTGTGCCGTTATAATTATGTTACATAATAAATTATATTCTATCCCTGTCACCCTTTAGTTTAGCTGAGTAGCTATTGCACTATATTGTTGAAATAAAAGGCAGATTTGCTGATATATGTATTTTGAAATATATTTTAAGCAATCCTTTTTAGTTTTAGTAGAGTTTTCAATTACTGAAGTGGATTTTCAGCTATAGTCAAAAGCAGTGTTATCGTGCGGGTCATACGATTTATCAACGACAAATTTTTAAAGTTTGTTTTTCTTTTATTATGTGTAATCATATCCTCCGCATAAAATCCGGAAGATTAATTAGATAGACCTATGATATTTTCATATGAAAAAAGAGAAAAAACATATAAATACAAATTTGAAAGTAGGATGAAAAGGTACCTCCGCATTAAAAAAAACTTCCTGCACGTCCAATCTCAAAAAAATGTGTTATGTATAGGTAATTTAAATTACATTTCGGTTAAAAATGGGTTCAAAAGCGTTCACGCGCTGCAGAAATACAAAGACATGGATACGATTTACCATTTCAAATTTTGCAGTTACGTAGACAAAGGATCAATGTAAGGCGTTAAAGAGCCATTTTGTGGAAAAAAAATTATATGCGAAGGCATGTGCGTCAAAAAGTGGTCAAAAAATGGTCGAAAATGGACAAATCTATTTTTATTTTATAACTCTAGATTTGATTTTTTCATAAAAATTCGCCTTTAGCGCCCAACTATACATATTTCCCTATTAAAATCACATTGTAGCTAATACATATCTCTTATAGTTTTAACATAATATTGCAGCGGCGGAAGGCTTGCAAACGATCCATATTACTGCGTGCAGTTATCCCTTAAGAAATGTACACGAAAAAATCCAAAGGCAAAAGAAAAGTTACTATGCAAAAATGAATATTCATAATGCAATTTGTGATTTATACACGTCAAAGACTAATATAATCCTTCAGAAACTTTTTAACATTATAAACTAAAAAATATCATCATCAATTAAAAGGTCATCATCTTCTGAGTCGTCCTCAAATGGCGCAATGATTATTGGTGCTATTTCGACATCTAGAACTCGTTCTCGATTCCACCAATCCCATATTAATTTCTCCGTATGTTCCACAGATTTCCTCCAGTACTCCGGCGTAATATAATTTGATGAATCTTGGCAAACAATTTGCACTTCATCTGATGTAAGACCATCGTTCACGCGTTTTTCGTAATATCGGTTTACCTCAGCCCATATTAATTCTATTGCGTTAAACTGGCAATGGTATGGCGGCAGTCGTAAAACCTCATGTCCATTTTCCCGTAATATTTCATTTACGGCATATATTGTTGGTTTTTTAATAGATTTTGCCATTAAAAGAAGTTCTAGTTTCAGCATATTGGGTAAAGGATTTTGTTTTGGTTTTATTAGCCAGTCATAAATATCACTTTTCTTCCAGGATAAAGTAGGTTGCTTATTTAAGATTCTTGAATGATAAGATGCATTGTCCAGAATGATTAAAGATGGAGCATCTAAATTTGGAATCAGTTGTTCTTTTAACCACTTTTCAAACTTTTGGATGTTGAAGAAAACAGTAAACTTGCACCTGGGAGAAATCCTGTTGAAGAAACTGCATGCAAAATGATGAACCGTTTTCCCGTCCCACATCCCTTTTTTCTTTTGACACTTTTTACAGACTCGTCCTGCCAAGATTTCGAACCACTTCCATTAGAAAATATCCAAGTCTCGTCTAAATTTTCTAAATTTTGAATTAACATTTCCCGTATATTTCTTTAAAAACTAGATACGCTGACTTGCTATATGTGGCAACTCGCATAAATCTTCGTTTACAGTCCTTTTATATCGAAAACCCAACATTTTTATTAATTTTGGCAACGATTTTAGTCCAATTTCCAATATGCCTCGATTTTTAAAAACTTCTTTTAAAACTTGAAGGATTATATTAGTTTCTGATGTGTATAAATCGTAAATTGCATTACGAATATCCATTTTTGCATTGACACTTAAGTCTCCTGTCTTTGGCTTTTTTCGTGTACATTACGCTCTTTTTTAGCCCGAGTTATAGAATGAAAACGTTTGCGCTTTGCATCGACTGGGGAACTAACCTTACTTTAATGTTTATAGGTATCGCCTTTTTGTGCAATGCAATTTTGTCTGTTTTTCAGTTTATGTGCGTTTTTTTTAATTTGCTGAGAATGGATAATTAAAATTATAGTAATGGTGCCTAGTAAAGACTAGGCATTGTGGATATATTAATGTGTGCCGCAATTGTACGTTGTTGAAGAGAAGGCGGCAAAGAAAATCGCGAATTCGGCCTGTTAATTGGGGTCGTAATACTCATAACTCCTACCAGTATTTTCTTAAAAATAAAAACAATGACCCCAAGCAGTTTTTTTTTAAATGGACGAGGATGTTATATGTATATATTAATGTCAAATTTATTACAGAGGACGAACGTTTTAAAAGGCCCTCTAAAATCCAGCAATTTTATTGGTTGCAACTTAACGCAAACGTCGATTTTCGCCAGCCGCTTCCGTCAAAGTTAAAGATCGCCATCTTTTCGACGGCTAGCGGAAAATCAAACGGATATCGGCAAAAATATAACCGTACCCATTGCTTTGCGTTAAGTAAACTTTAAGGACAGCGCAGGCGGCGACGCATTTAATCTATAACCCAGGCTTTAATCTTCTTCGGTATGCTTTTTTTCATGCGCAATTTTCTGCTCAGTCGTTATACCGATTCCCAGAGCTTTTGCTACTGTCTCCTGGATATTGGCCGGTGAATTTTCATTTTCGTAATATTTTATTAGATTTAATACCATTTTTTTCGCTTGTGGATGCAAAAAACCCGAAAATTGTTTTCTATTACTCATTTTGTCACTGATTTGTCAATCTGACTTTGAAGTGAGATCGCTCAAAGATTTTTGCAATTGCTGGTATTTATATGTTTTTTCTCTTTTTTCATATGAAAATATCATAGGTCTATCTAATTCATCTTCCGGATTTTATGCGGAGGATATGATTACACATAATAAAAGAAAAACAAACTTTAAAAGTTTGTCGTTGATAAATCGTATGACCCACACGATAACACTGCTTTTGACTATAGCTGAAAATCCACTTCAGTAATTGAAAACTCTACTAAAAATAAAAAGGGTTGCTTAAAATATATTTCAAAATATATATATTAGCAAATCTGCCTTTAATTTCAACAATATAACGCAATAGCTACTCAGCTAAACTAAAGGGTGACAGGGATAGAATATAATTTATTATGTAACATTAGTATAACGGCACAAAATAAATAGTAAAATAAATTATATTAAGTTGCTTTACATTAAAAAATACTTAACTGATAATTCCTCACTAAGAGGGGAGTACAAAAAATAAAATAAACAAACAGACAATATTTTACTGTTGACTTAGAAGGTGTTTCTTAAATGTATTTTTAAAATTGCTTAAATTTAGATTTGTCATTTCGGTCGGTATAGAATTAAAATGTCGGACAGCATTAAATCAAAAACAACGTTGAAAAATGGCGCTCGGATGATGAGGGGAGTATCAGGGTTGCTAATAAGATTGACCACAAAACTATATAAATATTCTGCGTGAATCCGTTTTGAACCAACCTATTTCCGTGTATAAGTGGCAAATATGGTCATATTTTCTCACGCCGGGGCCGTATACAAAACGTACGCCGGCATTCTGCACCCCCTGGATGCGAGATCTACTTTCCTGATCCAAACAAAAACCATACACGAAATCACAATAATTAAAATGCGATAATACAAGGGACTCAGACAATTGTTTTCTTAATTTTGTTTTTAATATATGCCTATTGCAATGTAACACTTTAAGTGAAACATTGTTTTTTGAATTTTTTTTTCAAATGATCTTTAAATCTCAGCTTGGTATCAATTATTACCCCCAAGTTTTTTGCACTATCAACAAAATTTAATTTTGAACCATTTAACGAAGTTATATTTTTTTGAGAAAAGCACCTTTATTTTGTTTCCAAAGACCAACAGACACGATTTGGAAGGATTTAATTGTAGATTTAGGTTTTGAGAAAGTTCGCTCAATATTTTTGAATCCTGATATATATTTAGTTCAGCCATACGGTTTTTTTGAAAAATTTAATACTCATTTAACTCAAAAAATGATTCTTTACGTATTTTAATACATAAAAAACGCTTTTCTTCAATTTTGTAAGAGTAAAATATCAAATATTTGTTACATTTGTAATAAATCGATGCTCATACAAAAAATGCTGTACCTAACAAATGCGGTTGACAGTGTTTTTTTTTAGTTTCTGATCGTAGAAAATAGTACATTACAACTAAGGACTAAATTGACTCATTTACTCCCTCGAAGGTATTTGAGACCCGCGTTATATACATTATTTTTTGCACACGGGAACAATATTGCTAAATAATGTAACGTATAGGTGCAAATTTATAACACATATAATATGACAAATTACTGCAGGTAACAGATACAAATTTGATAAGTATGCTTTAAAATAATAAAGTCACGTAGTTACAACAAGTTGTCAGTATCATTAATTTCGTGATTATAAATTGAAATAGAAACTTTTGATTCAAAAAATGCAGCTGAAGAGGCGCTAGAAGATATTTTGCCGTCTGAATCAAGGAAAATATATGTAGCGCAATATCAGACATTTGTAAGATGATGCTGCAGGCGAAACGTGAAAAATTTCAACTAAGATGCGCTACTTGTGTCTTTGACGCAGAAATCTAGGACTTTATCAGCTTCGACGCTCTGGGCCCATTATTCTGTGCTGAAAGCTATTCAACGTTAAAAATAATATCGATATTAGCAAATATCACAAGCTTATTGCCCTGCTGAAAAAAAGACACGAACGATATAAGTAAAAAAAGCCAAGATGCTGACTGGTGACTGGGTTGATGAATTTTTAATGGATGCCCCAGACAACCAGTTTTTAATGATGAAGGTAGCCCTTATTTTTGGTGTAGTAGGTGCCTGTAGAAGTAAGGAGTTAGTTGAGTTGACGGTGGAAGATGTAACTGATTTGGATAACTCAATTATGATTAATATTGAAAATAACAAAAATTAAATAAAAATAAAAATACTATCAACTTTACTACTGAAATCTGCCGCAAGTATATGGCTTTACTGGACATTGTTTTTGACAAACATCTGCCTCTTTATTAGCTACCCCTTATGCATGTGTGGATGTTTTAAAAAGACATGGCGGATGGAAATCGGCAGCCGTCGCCGAGGGGTACGTCGAAGACTCCATCAATAATAAAAAAAACTATAGCCGAACAAATTTTTGAACATGTGAATACATTCCAAATTGGAGCTTCAAGAAACCCTTCCAGATAAAGTTCTAATGAAGTATCGAGAACTGTCGCATGTATATATATATATATATATATATATATATATATATATATATATATAGTAGAAGTAATAACTAATTATCTTGTGTTTTTAACAAAAGTGTATAATATTTTTGCAAAATAAATTTTTGTTGTTATCACAATACAAAAAAAAGTTTTCTTTGTACAGGGGTGGCCCGCATTTAAATAAATGACACTGTATAAGTAGTTAGATTTTTAGGTTGGTGATTGATAAAAAAATCTCACTTTCATTACGTGGCTGTATAAACAGAACTTATCCTGATTATTTCACTGATTCGAACCGCCTTCCGACTTTACTAAGGCGTTTGCCATTTTGTGTGTTTTTGTTTTTGCCAACCAAAAAATTTTAACCAAATACATATTTAGCGAATTTTCTTATTTAGTCCCTCAGCATTTAATATATATAATAATATTAAGTGGCTATCTTAATAATATTGCGAAATATGATAAAAAAATACTATTTTCTTTCTTCCCGTGTATTTATAAATAGCCCATAGAGATTTAATAGCTCGATAAAAGAATCACACAATATTTTGGTATTCACTGTGTTTTCTGATTTGATTCGTGATTTTGATGACCTTTGGACCCGCACGATAAGACCGCATTCGACTATACCAAGTCTCTTAATATTGGAGCTGATGTTTGCCAATATGGTCGCTGATAAATAATTGGTAGGCCTAATCGTTCAAGTGGGATCTACCTCTTCAATATCATCTATGATGAATTAATTAATTAATTTTTCTGCTATACCGAAAATTGTTGTATCTTTCATCATTAGGTAGACATTATCTGGTGCTTTAAATAAAACCCTTATTTCAAATTTACACTTAATTTATTTTCCAAAGAAACGTAACACATCGCAGTTGTTTTGCCAATACTTTGGCTTAATCAGGTGTTAGATTTTAAATAAAAGTGTAACACAAACTGTAGATCTTAAATACCTGAACCCGTTTTGCGGATATTATACAGGTAAATGTTCTGGATTTTCCTTACAACCTAATAAAGATTTAACAATTGGGGACTATCTAGGGCCAATTAATCCTTAATAATGTGATGTTATTTTTATGTTTGTTTATTTTCGTACTTTCTAGTTAATTAAGATTTTTACTATTTCTTTCTACATGTAAAATTTCAAAGTTCACATCGAAAGCATGGCTTTCCTGATTTAAATGTTTAGAGTAATTTAAATGATCTTTATGCTTTCTGTAACTAAATTTATGCTCCTTAATTCTTTTTTAAACGTTCTGCTTGTTTGTCCAATATACAATTTTGAACATTTACGCAATTTAACTTTTAAACACAATTTATTCATTCTGATTTTTTGCTTTTCGCCTTGTTATTGTTGATATATCTACCAAGGCTGTTGTTAGTCCTAAAAACAACATTTGTAGATTTATTTTTAAAAAACTTAGCAACATTTGATGATATTTTTAAGTATAAGCAAAAGTATGAAATTGAGTATATTCTTTGAACTTATTAGTAGGATACACTAACTGTAATGCTTTTTTATATTGTTTTTTTTTTAATTATTTTGTTTATGAGATTTTTATGATAACCCTTATTAACCGCTATTTGTTTTATTATATTTATCTCTTTATTTATTTATATAAGCTAAAAATGATTTTTAATTGTCTGTCAGTACCAGTAAAACATGCTAATGTATCATCAACATATTTATACCAATAAATGAAATTTTAACTAAGAGAGTATTCATGAATGGTAGTTTCTAAATGATTAATAATTATCTTGGCTAAATTTGGACGTAAAGGGTTTCCTATTATTAAACCTTCCTTACTTATATAGATAGTCTCGTTAAATTCAAAATAGTTTTGATCCAAACAAATTGACAAGGCTTCTAAGATATCCTATTTAAATTTTTTTTTTGTTTAACCAAAGTTAGTAATTTTAAATTTATTTGAACCCATATAATAAAATTTTTTGCAAAATCTTAATGATTAAATTTTGGCTTTTAGTTTAACTACAAGAAACAGTATTTTAAATGTAAAACCACCGCAATGGAAACTCGATTGCTGGTATCTGCTTAAGCGAGGGTTGTCAGATGGTTGGGATTCGTCTGGATTCTCCCCATTTCGTATGACATCCAGACTCCCGACAAAATACAAAATCTCTCAACAAAAATATCACGCCCTAGGACCGCGTGAAAAAAACCTTTTTGCGCCGAAACTGAACCATTTTTAAGGCGAGCAATTGGATATTTGCAAGATCGATATGATTTTTTCTGATAACTCTTTATATGTGATATATTATTAACTGTATTAACTTAAAAAACGCAAAAAATTGCACGACATGCTTCATATTTCAAATGGTATTGATAATGATGCTGCTGTTTTTGAGAAATATTTGAAAGTCTATCTAAACTAAAGATTACATATGGACATATTAAAAAAACCTCAGAAGTTAAAAATTAATAACATTTGCTGAGTTAATTATTAAATTGAACTTTAAGGAAAATTGTTCAGATTGTAAGTGGTTTCTTGATACTACGAAATGAAGCAAGTAGGTTGCCAAAATACCTTTGGCAGCATAAAAATTAAATTTCTCTTAACACTACCATAGAAATAAGATGTTCCAAAATTAAAAATGATATCTGAATGGAAAACATTCTAAAACACTGTTGCAGAAACGTAATTTTTCAGGGTGACTTGAAAAGGTCTGTACAAAATACTACCATAAATTCTGAAGCTAAAATATAACGATCTATCCCAACTTACCTTAGCACTTAAGTTGATATTAACAGAAATACGTGGAGTCAAAATAAATTTTAAAACTTTTATTTTCTCGTATAAGTTTTCTAGTTTTCTAAGGTATCGATACGAAAGTTGAAATTTATAGGTTAAGAACGTCATAACTTCTTTGCACCTCCGTGTAAAACATTATTAACTTAAAAAAGACATTCCCTGTATTTTTTTAAAAACTGTCTTCTTCTTTGAATCATATAATTTATTTCTCCAGACGACAATCCCAAAATCCCGAAATTTTGAAATATTGTCCAGATATTACGATTTTCTGATCTGGATCTTTTTTTTAAAAAAAAAAGTGTAATTAGATTGGTTTAAATGAGGCAACACCTCTAGAAAATATTTAAATTAAGCTTTCAATTGAAATATTTCAAAAAATATCTGAGCTGGAAATTCTATGAGGGACACCCTGTATATTACTTTACTGCGTATATTGCCAAGTAACTACGTGCCAAACAAACAATTTGTTCCATCATATTCGATTCGTACCACCAATTTTCGAGTTTCTCCCTAGGTTTAAACTTGACTGCTGCGCAAAATTTAAGATCATTTAGATAAGTCATTTTTTAGTTGTTTTAGTTTAGTTGATCCCTTTATTAAGTTTTGTGCTAAATTTAAAATTCATTCAATTTTAACTTTTTATAAGGTCGCCATTTTATTCCGCTCTATTGACTTGGTACTTGTTCAGACTGATTTTTTTAAACCTTTTATTTGGCCGGCATTTTGTTCCGCCATTTTAAATTCGTGCCTAATATTTAGCACGCTTTAATTTTATTAAAAATTTGAAGTCAATTGAGTAAGCAGTTTCTTACACGGACTTTCTAAACATTTTATTATGCCGCCCATTTCATCCGCTATGTTGGAATTTTACCAAAATGTTACGGTTCCGTCCCGATATGGCCCTTAATTTTTGAACAAAATTTAAAGCTATCGGGGTAAATTTAACAGCGAACAGACAGCTAGACAAAAGACAAACACACATTTTTAATCGGTATCTACAGACGCTAAAACGTGAAAATCTGCAGAAACCTAGGAGAGTGATTTTTTCACGATATATCTCTTACGAGGGAGGTAAAAAATGTAATTTGTAATAATAACAGAAGGACTTTTTTCTATTTTCTTAAGATTTAACTAATTAAACTACATAAGAACAGAATCTCTAAGATCTTATATGTTTATTACCTGCTTTTCTTAAATTTTTTAGGTTTGGTTACAAGTTATATAGACTCATCCCTTATTTTTTCGAAATGAGAACCTTACTTGATTGGATATGTAGCGATAGTTGTCTAGGAGTAAACGACTGGTTCAAACTGGAGGAAATCACTCAAAATATATTTGACCAAAAGGTACGCTAAATATTTATTACACAAAATGAGCAAATGTGGAAACATAAATATATGGGGTCATTTAAAAGAATAGGAATGTTTAACTATTTTAGCAACCTCCAAGCTTACGATAATAAGATTTGGTACTAATATGCAGTTGCTGCAATGTTGTATTGTCTATAGTTTCTGCAAGAATACTAACTCGTTAGTTTTAATACGATACCATATCTTTATTTCCAGTGCGAACCCATGTTCATTTTTGTTACATTGTGAAATATACCTTTTTTATTTTCACTAATAGCACACATTTAAAAACTTAAACTAACGGAAAGGACCGGAATTGTCCATTGATTAAAAAACTAAAATAATGGCTCTCACAAAATTTGGTCTAAGGACATAACTTGTTATGCGGAATTAACAAAAAAAGGGATCACTCTCTTCTAAGTTCGTAAATTTGTTTTTCATTTAGCGATTGTATATTTATAATTCCCCTCCCTCCTTCTTTTCTCTCGATGGCGAGTCTTTGCTTGTATGCGTTGGGATGTAACTTCCTGTGTTTAGTGAATTCAGAGTCTATGAGAATGTGAATGTTTTCTATGTCTGTGTGTGACCATTTAATGATACCAATCCGATACGTAAGAATAGGTATGGCGAAGGTCCTAACAGCTTTCGTTGGATTTCCGGAGTTCAGTTTTGTTTTTAGTAGTTTTGTGAGACTGGTTTTAAATTCCATCTTGAGCTCTGATCTGTTATGAGTGTGGTTAATTATGGTGCTTTGATGGAAGCCTAAGTATCTGTATGTTTCAAAATTGTTCCAAGTTTGGTAGCCGTGTAGTAAAATCACCAATCTATTCATTTCGTCTGTCCATTTTAACCTCTTCCTTGATGTACCTGCCTTGGTAGTTGCAGGCAGTCGTTGCGATATATCCGCTGTTGTAATGGGCTCAAGTTGTTGTGATTATCTAGCATCTATGTCAGATGTATTTGTGCATCCATTTTGGCAGCGCATGGCCTGTTCGCTCGATTCTGTAATATGGCTCATTGCGTCTCTCTTTAACGCCCATCGGTTTTGTACTTGGTTTTAAGAAAATATGTAAGATGTGCTTCTGGGTTTCCGAGAGAGCAAATATCTCTAGGCTCGTTCCGTATATAGTGGTTATGCTCATGGACTTATAATAGTTGTTGAAGTCCTTCATGTCGTGAAATAACAAAAATATCTGAAGTTCCGACCAGTTTTGTTGTAGGCACTTCAATGCGTCTTGTCGAAGTTTGGCATGATGGTTTTGATGGTCGTATATGTGCAAGCTGACTGAGGGGATCAGACAACTTCCGTCTTCAACAATGTCGGCACTGATGAAATTTTCGGGAATAAGTTCGGCTGTAGCAGTTTTTTCGGCAAAAGCCCACCTGTTCAGCCTTTCACCGCCACCGTCCGGCATGCTGTTACCTTCAGTAGTAGTTCCAAAGGTGCCCTGGCAATCCCCAGGCAGCGGCTTTGTTCCGAGGTAGTATTAATATTATTATCGAAATTGACAATCAATTAATATGGCACAAAGGTGTTCAGGAGTCTGTATTTACTGACAAGCTTCTAGTGTAAGACGTTACACACCTGGTTATGTCTCTGAAGGTAGTCTGCGTTTGATAAGTAAGAGCAGCCAGATGGTATATGCTGTATAGTCTCTGATCTCTCCCTATATTTTCTACACTTATCGGATTCGACGGGCCGGTCTTTGATGATGAATTTCATTTAATTCCCTGTATTAATAACTTGGTCCTGTATTGCTGCCACAAATCCTTGTGTCTCTGGGAATAGTTGTCCATCTTTCAGCCACCTGTTGAATGCTTCCTAATCTATGTGTGGCTGATTGAAGTCATTGTGATGTCGGCCGTGGAGTTCTATTCGAGCCCACTATTCTTGTTTATCGGGGTCTGAAGGTGACTTTAGGATGATGTTGTCACTTGCAAAATTGAGTGAATAATATGAGTTGTCACTTAGGGTTACTATGCGGTGGAGGCTGGATGTTTGGGCCTTGTTGGTGAAGAAATCTCTTAATTTCTGCAGCTGTTGGGAATGCGAATTGGTCAAGTCAAAGGATCTTCTACATTCTCTTCGTGGTAAGGTCAGTCGGAGAATTGATTATCTTGGGTGGTGTGACTTGTAGTTGGTCATCATTAGGCGAGTAGTTTGTTGTAGTCCTTCTAGCTCCGTGTTAGTCTATTTCAACATTCCGAATCTGTAAGTCAGCACGAGCTCAGCATAGATGTTAATTGTTGTAATGAGATTTCCGGCGTTCAGTTCTGTCTTCAGAAGAGCTCGCACTCTTTGAATGTACTAATCTTTTAGCTTGGTCTTTGCTTATCCTGGAGCAGTCTAGCTGGTTGGAACCCTAGGTATTTGTAGGTCTCTCCTACTTGGTTCATCGCTAGAACTATTTCTCCATTGGCAAGGGCTACATCACATCAATTGATGACTTTGCCTTTTACGATGTTTAAGGCTTTACATTTTTCCATTCCGAAATTCTATATTGATTCCATTATTATTATTATAACTTCTTGTTTCACAGTATTCCTGTGGTTGTATTTTATACTGACGGGATTATACCAAGTCAGTACAAAAAATAAAAAAAAGGAAATGGAAAAAAAACAACTATTGTGTATTAAGAAATGATCTAACTATGCTACATGTTTTCAAAATGACCGGTTTCTAGATGTTCCTGTGAATGTCTGTATTAAGTCCTAATTGGGCCAAATGCGGTATAAACGTTGTTTGGGTGAGACCTGTTACTGATATGACGAGAGGAACAATGAAGACTCTTTCCTGTATTTCGCTTGGTTGTTCTCGTCGTTGGGGACAGCCATGTCAATTAAATAAGTGATTTTCTCTTTTTTGGATTGAAAGGTGTTATCGGGTCTATTTGCGGGGATTGTTTTATCCGTGTGCATCTCAATGTCCCAGTAGGGCTTGTAGTCTTCGTTTTCAAGTATAGATGTTGGTGTATAATGGTAGTAAGAGTCTGTGTTCTCCGTTAGTTTGTATGTTGTGGCTAATGCTCGATGAACGACCTTCGCTGCTGAGTTGTGTCTCGCGGTGTATTCAGTTCCGGCCATTATTCTACATCCACTTGTTATGTGATCGATCGTTTCTCTCTGCTGGTGACATCTCCTACAACTCTCGTCTTCAATGGTTGTGTCCTTGATGATGTGCTTTCGGTAGTTTCTGGCTGCTATGACTTTGTCCTGGATGGCAAGCAGGAAGCCTTCTGTTTCAAGGAACAGCTGCCCTTCTTGTAACCACGTATATGAAAGCTTTTTATGTATATGGTCTTGCTTTATGTGGTATCTGTGTCTTCCATGAAGTGTTTTTTTCAGACCAGGTGTTCATCTTTCCTAGTCGTGATTGGATGTGACTGTGTGCGTTTGGTGCGTGGCTCGTTTGAGACAGGTCGGAGGGTGTATAATTCTTGTCTGCCTTCACTATTGCCTTGTGGAGGTTAGTTTGTTTGTCGTGGAAGAATTTTCTGAGTTCGTAAATTTGTTTTTTATTTAGCGATTGTATATCTATAATTCCCCTTCCTCCTTCTTTTCTCTCGATGGTGAGTCTTTCCTTGCATGCGTTAGGATGTAACTTCCTGTGTTTAGTGAATTCAGAGCGCATGCGAATGTGAATGTTTTCTATGTCTGTGTGTGACCATTTAATACCAAACGAATACGTAAGAATAGGTATGGCGTAGGTGTTAATAGCTTTCGTTAGATTTCTGGAATTCAGTTTTGTTTTTAGTAGCTTTGTGAGTCTGGTTTTAAATTCCGTCTTGAGCTCTGATTTGATATGAGTGTGGTTAATTTTGGTGCTTTGATGGAAGCCTAGTTATCTGTATGTTTCGTCCTTAAGCATGTTATCTATAGTTTCATTGTTGATTGTTTCCCCCGTAGGTGATCTTTCCACTGTCCCTTGTTGATATTCCATGTTGATGTCCAGGGTAAACGTTTCTGTGACTTTAAGAAGTTCCTTGAGCTATGCCTTTGTGCTTGCATATAATTTTGTGTCATCCATGTACAAGAGATGGTTTATTTTGTGTAGGTTATTTTTTTGGTGTTTAATTTGGAATCCGAAGTTTGTGTTATTCAGTGTGTTTGAGAGTGGATTGAGACAGAGGCAGAACCATAAAGCGCTGAGTGAATCTCCCTGGAACATACCTCGTCTGATGTAGATATCTTATGTTTCGATGTGCTATTTTTGTGTTCTCAAGTTGATTTTAGTTTTCCACGTACTCATGATTTGTGTAAGAAATTGCCTGATGTTTTTATTGACTTTATATAGTTCTAGTACTCTGGTTAGCCAACTGTGGGGTATCGAATCAAAGGCTTTTTTATAATCTATGTGACCAGTATGAAGGTTTCTATAATTTTCCCTGGTTTGTTCCATGATGACGCTGTCTATAATGAGCTGCTCCTTGCATCCTCGGCTGTTTTTCCTGCACCCTTTTTGTTCTTCCGTTAGAATGTTTTTGTGTGCTAGATGTTGTTCTATTCTTCTGGTAATTGTGGCTGTGATGATCTTATATAGGGTCGGAAGGCACGTAATAGGTCGGTAATTTGACGGGTCCTTATTGTCTGAATTTTTGAATTTAAGGTATGTTATTCCTTGGGAGAGAAAACTGGGGAGTGTGCTAGGTTTTAAAATAATTTCATTAATTTGGCGAGTGAGAGCTTCATGTGTGGAGGTAAACTGTTTGTACCAGAAGTTATGAATGTTATCTATTCCAGGACATCTCTAGTTATGCGTGTATTTGATTGTTTCTGCAACTTCTTGTGTTGTTATTGCAAAGTCCTCTTGTTCCTCTAGGCACTTGTGTCTGTCTTCTTCCGCTTTAATCCATGAAGCGTTATTATTGTGTAGTTTCGGTTCTGGCCAAATACTTTTCCAGTATTCTGTGATCTCTTGTTTGGTCGGTGGTTCTATTACTCGCACCTCCTCATTGCTCACGATTTTTTGGTAGAACTGTTTTTCGCTTCTTCGAAACAGGTTGTTAGCATCCTTTCTTTCATTTGATTCTTTGTATCTTCGGAGTCTTGCGGCATACACAGATAATTTTTGCTTCAGAGTGTCAAGGATTTCTGTAAGCGTGTAATCAGTAGGTGCAGATTTGATTTTCTCTACACTTTGTGTCATACGTTTTGACTTGTTGCCGTTCATGGATTGGGTAAGATGTCCCAATTCTTTTCTAATTTTGTTAATTTTGTTTTCGATCCTTATCTGCCATTTGAATTTTGGTTTTATGTTGTTGGTGTTTCTGTGTCGTGGCAGGAGTTTCTGATTGTTCTGTGTTATCGTGGTTAAAGCTGCTGCGTAGATCACTGTATGAATGTCCTCAATTGTGCTCGCATTCGTTATGTACTCGGGAATTATGTGTTCGTTGATGGTCTTTAGGATTTTATGTGTGTCCCGTTTGAAGATTACATGAGGAATAGGATCTCTTGTTGATTGCTTGTATGTGTTTGTATGTGTATTGTGTGTATGGTGCTTTGGGCGAATGATTCACTTGTCCTGTGTGCTGTATGGTGCTTGTCATCTGTCGTGGGTTGTTGCTGGGTGCTTCGCCTCTACTGAGCATTGACTGAGGTTGCAGATCCTCTTGCACAAAGTAAGGCTGATTTGTATGTGGGATCGGTTCGGCATCTGCCCCACTGTCCTCAATGTTTGGTTGATGAATATTTAGTTCAGCAGCTACCATAGCTTTGATATTTTTCAATGCAAGTGGGGTGAGCTTACTGGTCTTATTGATGACTCTTTTTTGATCTATTACTCTTTGTTCTGAGATAAGTGATTTGTATTCTGGATATTGTGCTATGAAAAGTGTATGCAGTTTATGTCCGTATCCTGATGAAATTGTCTCAAGTTTGGTAGCGGTGTAGTAGGAATGCATCACCGTTCGATTCATTTCATCTGTCCATTTTAATTTCTTCCTTGGTTTACCTGCCTTGGTAGTTGCATGTAGTCGTTGCGATATATCCGCTGTTGTAATGGGCTCAAGTTGTTGTGTTTGGTTAGCATCTCTGTCAGATTTATTTGTGTATCCATTTGGGCAGCGCATGATCGGTTCGCTCGATTCTGTAATGCGGCTCATGCGTTGCCCTGCCTTTCCCGCCTTGGTGGGTGCCAGCTTAGCCGGCAAAACACTTTCGGTGGGTCTAATTTCCTTTGCCTGGTCGTGATCGTTTCGTTCGAGCTGTCCTTTCCCGCAGCGTCCTCGACCGTTACGCTGCTCACCCGATGCGTTGTTGTTTGGATTTGATGTTTTGTGGTGTTAGAAGCTCAAAGTGTCCCGACATTGGATCGCCTATTAGTAGAAGGTAGATCATTTTATTGTGTGTTTGTTTGCCTATTATTGTTGGTCTCTCTTTAATGCACGTCGGTTTTGTTCTTGTTGTTCTTGGTTTTGAGAAAATATGGAAGAAGTGCTTCTGGGTTTCCGAGAGAGCACATATTTCTAGGCTCGTTCCGTATGTAGTGGTTTTGCTCATGAACTTATAATAGTTGTCGAAGTCCTTCATGTCGTCGTCGTGAAATTACGAAAATATCTGAAATTCCGACCAGTTTTGTCGTAGGTATTTCAATGCGTCTTCTCGAAGTTTGGTAAGATTGTTTTGATGGCCGTATATGTGCAAGTTGACTGATCGGAACAGACAACTTTCGTCTCCAACAATGTCGGCTCTGATGAAATTCTCGGGAATAGGTTCGGCTGTAGCAGTTTTTTCGGTAAAGGCCCGCCTGTTCAGCCTTTCGCCGCCACCGTCCCGCATGCTGTCACCTTCAGCAGTGGCTCCAAAGGTGCCCTGGCAATCCCCATGCAGCGGCTCTTTTCCGAGGCTCGATGCTTTCTCCATTTTCATGGGTGTGCCACCATTTGACCCTGGTGGTCCAGGTAACTCGTGTCCGTGGAAGCGTCACTCTCCAAGCAACTTAACCGAGGTTAGTTGCTCCGTGCGGGTTTAACGGTTAGGAGGGGTTTAGGGTGGCTAGGGAGTGGGAAGGGCAGGGATATTGGGTATTTAGGCCAGCGGACAGCTGGACGTCGCTGATAGTACGGACTACGAAATTACCGTAGCGTCCTCAATACTGCTGGATGCAGTAACCCAGACGGTCAGACTTAGTTTATTTATTTATTAAAAATAAATAAATAAAATAAATAAATGCTTTATTGTCAAAAAAATTTTACAATTTTGTGGACAAAGCTGTTGTGAAAAAAAATAGTTTACAAACATCAAAATTAGCAAACAAAACAAAACAAAAACACATCATAAATATTATAGAAAAATAATATTTAAATCAAGAATTTAGAATATTAATATAATAGAATCCTAAAAGAAGTACATTAGAAATGTACTTTGTCAGTCGTACTATGTTATAAACATTTTCATAAATATAATGTAAAAAAAATAAAAAAACAAAGTAAAAAATAAAAAATAAAAAAGTACGAAACAATTAAAAAAATACATATACAAAATTCAGTAAAAATGGTTGGTAATGGCAACTATCACACTAGGGGTTCATAAGGATAAATTTATGTGTTGTAAAACTAGTTCACGGTGTAGAAGGCGCTTTCCAGTAAGAATGATTTCAAAGCCTTGCGAAATGAAGTCAGAGATATTATGGATTTGATGTTAAATGGCAGGTGATTATGCATTTTTTTTGCATTGTAGATTACTGATCTTTTAATTAACTCTGAGTGTGGGGTTGGAAGATAGAGATCGTGCTCAGTGTTTCTGAGAGGGTAGTTGTGAGAAGGTCTCTCTAATAGAGCAGGTGCATGCTTACGAATTAAGCAAACCGATTCCAAAATGAATAAGCAAGGAAGGGTTAGTATTTTATATCTTTTAAAGAAATCTCGGCAGTGAGTTCTACTGTTAAGTCTCAGTAGGTAACGAACAGCTCTTTTTTGTAGTATAAAAATTCGATCAAATTGAGTCGCACAACATGTACCCCAGAATGGAATAGCATATCTGAGGTGCGACTCAACAAGAGCAAAATAAACAGTTCTAGAGGTAGAAAAGCTAAGCTCCTCGGAAACAGATCTTAACGCAAAGCAAGCAGAACCCAACTTCCTTGATAAAGAGTCGATATGTGGATCCCATTTTAAAGAATAATCTACAAGAAGCCCTAGAAATTTTACAGAGTTTACGACATCAATAGTGGTGCCATTAAGGTCAAAAGGTTGCAGCGTGTTTTTATAAGACAAGACTTTCGTTTTAGATATGTTCAAACATAGGAGATTAGAATCGCACCAGGATTTAATGGTGATTAGGTCATTAGATACAATCCTATGTAGGTCCGTGACATCTGGGTGGCTCCACGTAAAGCTGGTATCGTCCGCAAAGAGACATATTTTTCCACTAATGTTTAAATTAGCCATGTCGTTTATGAACAGAAGAAACAAGATAGGGCCTAGTACCGAGCCTTGAGGCACTCCATATTCCATTGGCCTACAAGAAGACATCCTGTTGTCAACTTTCACAACTTGATTTCTGTTGCTAAGATATGACTTAAACCAATCGAGAGGAGCCCCTCTAAATCCATAGTACTGCAGCTTGTTAGTTAATATATTATGATTCACACAATCGAAAGCTTTGGAAAAATCACAGAAAATTGTTGCCGTAGCGTGATGGTTGTTTAGGCTGGAGTAAACTCTATTAAGAAGGGAAAACATGGCATCGCTTGTGCATTTGTTACTTAAAAATCCAAATTGATGTTTTGTAAGTATTTCATATCTAGACAGAAATGATAAAAGCCTTTTCTTAACCAGTCTTTCGATGATCTTAGATAGCGTAGGGAGAAGTGCAATTGGGCGATAGTTCGAAGCTTCTTCTGAAACACCTCCTTTGTGAAGAGGTATGATTATTGCAGTTTTAAGGCAGCTTGGAAAAGTACCATTTTGGAAAGACATATTTATCAAAGCAGTCAGATGCTCTAGAGTGCACTCCGGCAGACTTGAATACATTTTTAAAGTAAGCCCATCAATTCCCGAGGAAGATTTATTTTTGATATCATTAATTGTACTGCGAAGTTCTGATAAAACTACTGGTGAAAAGAAGAAACTGTGCAGGTTTACCCTATGATTAGAGAGATATGAAATTGGGTCATTAGATTGAGATACGGATTTAGTCAAATCTTTGGCTACATTTACAAAATAATTGTTTAGGTCCTCAGGAGAGGTAAGGATAGTGTTGGATAAAGGAGTTTTGTTTCTTAAATCATTTACGATAGACCAGGTTTCTTTAGCTACATTTTTGGCGTTAGAAAGTCTATTATTGTAATAAATATCTTTGGCGGCTTTAATAGTCTTATGATAAATTTTTCTGTATGATTTTACATAATTATGAAAAAAGACACTGTCCGAAAATTTCTTTAAATGAGATAGTGACCGCATGTTCTTAGAAGATATACGTAAACCTTTAGTGGACCAGGGTTTACTTCTTTTATTTTTGATAGGCCTAAGAGGAAAAGATTCAGAAGCTATATTAGTTAGAGTTTTTATAAAACGAGAAAATTCAGTGTCGACATCATAAGTGTGAGAGTCCCAGTCAGTTATTTGACATAGGTGTTTGAAATTAATGAAATTTCTAACCGAAAAAATACGGCCTACTTGTCTAGAGGAATTTTTGGCTTTGGATGTAATTGAAAATTTTGTGAAAATTGCTTCATGATCGGAGAAACCTGGACTTAAGACATTACACTCGACGGAGCTAGGATCGAAAGAAGACACAACGTAATCTATAGTACTGGCACTTGTCTTAGTAATTCTGGTTGGTGAGTTGACGTGCATGGCAATTCCTAATGACTCAAAGATGGACTGAAGACATTCCTGAGCAGCACACACACTGGAAAAGTCAATATTGAAATCGCCACATAAGATTAATTTGCTTTTTACAGGAAGGGACTCGAGCAAACTTAGAAGGTTATGGCAGAATAATTGCACATCAGCATCAGGTGTTCTATAAATACAAATAATATAAAGGTCATAAGTATTGTGATAAACGATAGAAAATTCAAATACTTTTTCAGATAATAAATGATTATACTTTGATATTTCGTAAAAATCGTTGTTTAAAGACATTATCATGGTACCTCCATGAGTTAAATTAGTTCTATTAAATCTGGCAATTGTGGTATAGTTTTTAATAAAAACAGGTTGATTGATATTTAGCCAGTGCTCAGTGATGGCAATGACTTCTGGAAAATTTAGCTCTTCTAACAAAAGATATAATTCGTCTGTTTTATGTCTTAAGAACTGAATATTAAGAAAAAAAAGATTAAAATTACTATTGGTCAATTTTCTAGAGGGTGCTAGATCCTCTTTTCGCGTCATATTGACTAAAAATTTTTACTTTTTGATGGTGAACCACTAGAATAATATTTACCAGTACTTTCACGAATTTTTTGGAGCCGTAAAATTTTTTCCGAGGAGTAGAAAGATCTATACGCTGCAAGGTCTGAGTCCACTTCAGATGAACCAATCCCATAGGCATCGTGGAAGCGATAATACAACTTGCGCAGGGAGTCCTTGTCACTGGGAAGGCCTTCTGAAGCTAGCAATAATTTAATGCTAGTACTTGTATGCCCCTCAAAACACACACTAGATGGCTGGTCGTGTAGATAAGCAAGAAATAGCCTTAAGGTCTTTAGTAAGGAAGGATCCCTTAATCTGGCTAATATATAGCGACCATTTGCTTTATCCGAATCTTGGGACAGCCGCACTCTTGGTGGAGTCATTGGATCAAACTGCAAAAAATCATCTTTCCTTGCAGTTTTCTCCATGCTTAATTTAGAACCCTCCAGTGCCAATGACCTACAAACTGCTATGGCCTCCCTGTCAGAGCCAATCATGACTGACTTATCCTCCTCAGGCACAAATGTCACTGGTGGTTCCAATAATTGAGGCTTTGGTGGAGACAGCCCCCGGCTCTTTGGGATATCTATATTGACATCTTGATGACTAGAAGATGAGACATTATGGGCTGTGGAAGTGGGCGGCGTTTGGATAAGGGTTGGTGAAACTGAATCATTGGTAGGATCAATTATGGTACCAGGTGGCCACAGACTAGCGTTCTTAAGCTGAATTAAGTGATCTTTATTTTGCACCCCAATTTTAAAATCGGAGCGCAAAGTGTCTGCATTCTTAAGCATAGGAAAACAACGCACAAAATTCGTGGTTCCTAATTTTTCTTTGATGTAGTGTACAAGCTGATTTGATTTATACGTGGACGGAATTAAGGATACCACTACATAATGCCATTTCTCTATAATGGGTGTTTTGTTGGGCTGGAAGGAAACAGCTTTTTTTGGAGACCTATTGACAGGCATTTGGACATCTGTTGTATCGGTTTGGGTTGATATTGCGGTGGTGTATATCTTCTTTATTGATTGTTGTTTAGGCTTATCAGCAAGCTTCTCCAGGGTAAGTGCCATTTGTTTTACACTATGCCTCAGCTCAGCCATCTCTTTAGTCAACTGCTCCTTCGATGAATCATGCACCTGGACTTTGACAGATTCATTTTGAGATTCCATTAAAATAGATGATAGATTGAAAGTATCCTGCCTAATTTCTTTAATGGATTTAAATAAGGATTCTTGTATACTGTCAGATATTCCAGAATGGAGGCTGTGAATATCCTCAATTTTTTCTAGCAGTATCTTCCATTTGGAGTCATGATTGAGTAAGATGTCGTAAATTTCGCCAATGATCGGAAGGATGTCGTTGTTTTTCTTTAAGCAGGAACCCAGGGCTTCGAGATATTCTGAAGAGATTTGAGTCTTTTGGAGATCTGATATTTCATCATGCAAATATTTCAGAGTTGAAGAGTTGCAAACAGTGCAAAAAAATCTTATGTTGTTGAATTTTTGTTTGTAGAGCACTTTTGTCGTGGATTTATCCAGTCCTGTACAGACCATACAAAAATCTCTTCGGCACTCCCCACTACAGCGAATTCTGTAACAGTCTTTTTCCGAAACGATTTTTTGGCAAGAATCGCACTTAAATTCAGCCATTTTATAAATAAATAAAAAATTAAAATTTTCAAAGAAACAAAAAAAGTGAAAATTAAAAAAAAGATATAGATAAATTTTATGTAAATATTATGTAAATATTTCCAGTTGATAAATCAAAATATTTAGTTATTATTATTATTATTATGGTTATTATTATTATTGTTATTATCATTGTTATGGTTATTATAATTATTATTATTAATTGTTTTAGTGTGAGCAAGAATTTGATGATAAATGGAGTGAAGCACCCGAAAAACCGAAAAGACGGTCGAAGAAGTACATTTTTGGGGGCTTCCTGTATTTTCTCCTTATTCTCACCGTTATATTCCCGTTTTTGATTTTTTCGTTAGGAGGTACGGTTGGCGTTGAAACACATCCCGCCAAAATCAAGTTGGAGTTGTATATGGGTAGCGTCGAACCAATTTTCCAGTCATACGCTTCCGAAAAAAATTTAAAAACGTAAGAAGACGTAAGAAAATACTTAAAGTTATACACCATAAATATATTCCTTAAAAAACATTGTTTGTTATTTCGAAGTTATTTATAAAGGTCTCTGGCTCAATCCCGAGCGAAGGCAAATATGTTTTAAATAAAATTAATTTTTCCGCCATCTTATGAGTAGGCGGTTGCGCGCTCCATTAGTAAGAATTAACTGAAATCCCATTTTATATCCCATATAATATATGTGGTTAAAATAGCAATTATGGATAAACACATTAATGATTTATTTTCTTAAATTAATAGTAGTTTACAATTAAAACCGCTCATTTTGAGAAAGTTATAATAGATTCTACTGATATCCATTTAAAATCTCTTAGATATACCAAAATATTTTTAATAGATTTAACACTTAAGTATCTCATTTTAAGCACATTTCCCCAACACTATTTGCAAGAAACTTTTTTTTTTCTGAAGAACTTAATAACATTACTCATAAGACACTAATTGGGGATAGAATCGAAACATTGTCAAATCGAAAAAATAAGGACAATGTCCCTCGTACCTAAAAAGGTTTAAGATTTACTGCAGGTCTAGTTGCCATGGTACTTAAAACTCTTAGTTAACTATATCACTGTCATCTTGTAACTGTGACATTTAGAAAAAATATTTGTTCAATTGTTGAAAATGTCATCTTAAACCTATAATTGTCAAGTTAGATCTGGTCTAAATTTAAACCTTTTTAGTGAATACGCGTGTGCAGGTTTGCCAGAAAGAGTCTAGCTAACATTCTACATTGTCTACCACCTTCAAATAAACATATATATTTTTTCTATTTAAATTTTATTATATGATATTAAATGAGCTTACAAGCTTATTATTTAAAAAAATACGGAATGCGACATTAAGCATAATAAAATTAGACTAGTGTCATTCTTGACAAACATAAGTTTTTACTTATGAAGCAAAACAAGTTACTGTAATTGAAGATCATAAGTTACAAAGGATCTAGGTGTCAACAAATAAATGAAAAGATGATTGAAAAAAACTACTTCTTATGAAAAAGAATTATATATTTTACAGAATATTCTTTTACAGTAATTTTAGTCCAATGCAATAGCCACTGTGAAAAAAATGACTTGAAACTAAATAAAATAACACAAAAATATAAAAACAATATCAAATATCTCTAAAAGGTAGCTAAGTCCGATACCCACTATAATACAAAAGGGTCTATGTGCAAAAGTCATTTCAGCTTAGAAAGGGTCCATGCGCAGATTATATTTCAGCCATCCTCTGCTATAGTTTACTCTATTAAATTTGTATAAAAGGCCAAGTATTTAAGAGGAATAAAATTTAACATGTCTTCCAAATTTTTCAGTTTTTCTGCGGAAATCTTGTTATTGTACTGAAGTTTGGGTATTTCAATGATTTTAATGTCGTTTAAGCTTTTTCCTTTTCTTAACGCATTACAAATGGTTCATTCTTCTAAATAATTAAACGCTTTCTTGGTTTTCACTTTCGTAGGACCTTCCTTTGAAATCTGGATCCAACACATGAAAGCAATATTTAATTTCTTAGTATTCAAGAGAAAATCACATGCCAATTTAAGATCTTTAATGTCTGTCCGTTCCAATAGATGAACCACCACAAAAGGATTATTGGCGTGTCTCTGTTATCACTCTTTCGGGCGAAAGGTATGGTAATACGTTTGCGTTTCTCGATTTGTGCAAAATCGCGGTCTTATGCTAAATATAAATGACCGCTCACCAAAAACTTTTGATGAATGCTGTCAAATTTTCCTGTAGCTACAAGATAGATTATGAAAAATAATTTTTTTTTAAATGGGAAACTTTGACTTTTCAAAAATTCTAAAAAAGCAGAGGAAATTTCGTTTCCCTTTCTAACAGTTGTGGCCTTATTCCATAGACACAAGTGTGCAGAGCTGTTATCGGAAATATGAATTCTTTAATTGTAGCAGGACAACTGCCTAATAAAGAATATCTGAAAGTGTGTTAAAGTTGGGATGAAGAGAACTTGTTCTAAGTCAATACTTACCCCACTGGTAATGGAGGATTGTTCTTGATATTTAACGTCATCTTCTTTCATTACCATTCTTGCACGTTCTGCTTTTCTTTAGTGGAGTTCTAGTTTTTGACGAAAATGTGCCTTTTCAATCGAATCTGCGGAGCATTTAATTTTGTTTTGATATAAATCACTGTCGAGCAAGTGTCTGATCTTGGACGCCCAAACCTTAAGTTAGGAAAAACCTTCTTAAATATATCGCAAAAGTATCTGTATGCCGCAATAGTTCGAGGATACTTGTTCTTAAATGCAATGTATGGTCGATTCATGTTAAGGTCCGGGCTAAGCAATTTCTTTTCGAATTTTTTCTGATTGTAGTGGTTCTCTTCTGTAGAAAATTGCTCAATATATGTCCACATTTGTTTACGCAGCTCATGAAAATATTTTCTGAGTTTTTTTGCGGCCCCTCTCTTATCTACATACACTGTATGGCCCAGCTGTTTCTTCTTTGTTAAAACTTGTATCCTTTAATGCGACAAATCAAAAGTTCAGAAAAAGTTCGTCGACATACCTGAGTAAGATTGTCCTTTCGATCGGGGACAGTGTAATGCACTGCTGGCGACTCTCCTCTGGTTTTTCATAGACCCCGTGATGCCGCCTCTGAATATTTAAAACTTGTATGAGCCCAAGAACATACGTGTTTTGTTGGTTAAGGTTTGGAATTTTATAATAGTCATTAAACAAAAGCTTGTGCTTTACAGAAATATCTTCGCACACAAATCAAATCAAATATATTACGTAGAAAATGTTTACAATATTACTTGAAAGATGATTGCACACCTAGATGTATCATCTGTGTGTGTACAAAAGAAAAGAAATTTTGTTATGATTACCTATTGCTAAATTCTTAAATTATAACCTATACTAAATAAATGATACTGCGTACAAACTCAGTACGTCGCTAACCTAAAATCACATAACTTCACACTAACATAAGCGATGGACTAATTTTAAAAATTATAGAATTTAAATAAGACTTATTTGAAGTAAAAATTTGCTATCTACGTAAGGTGCCAGTAAATACCTTGAAGTTTTGTTTCAAGAAAATTGAGATTTTTTTTACTAAAAAGGTTTCGGTTCTGTATACGTCGGATATTAAGCGGAAGCAAGTTATAAAGTGTAGGACCAAAGTATGTCAGATATCTTTGGTTTCTTGTTCTGGACAGGAAAGGAACACATACGGACTCCACCGATCTGCTTCTGGTATGATAATTATTTAGAATAGGTTGCAGCCTTAGTTCGGGATGTTTGTAAACTATCAAAAGTACTGATTTTACATACAACTGTTGCAAAGTTAAAACTTGGGCTTCTTGATACAGAAGTTCGGTAGAGTATCTGGGTTTTTTTTAGTAAATTACTTTAAGGAGATATCTTTGAGTTACATTTAAAATATTTAGTGTTGTATTAAATGCCCCTCCCCATATTGACAGACTGTATCTAATGACTGATTCAGCTAGTGTGATATATAATATTTTAAGGATATTGATTGGCAAGATATTTCTGATTTAATAGAATTTATAAATTAGTTTACGTACTTTTGAATTTGTACTTTCTATATGTTTATCTCACTTAATATTCTGATCAGTTACAACGCCGAGATATCTGATACATTCAGTTTTATTCAGAAAATCAGTGCAGTGTTATGCTGTCTCATTTGATAAACACTGGAGCGTATGCATTTTTATCCGATTAGCATCAAATTGGTGAAAGTCAAGGATACTGAAACACATAAATTTTATTTTTTCTGTGTTAATTGTCAATCGGTTTTCACCCAACCATTGACGCAGATATGGTGTGCTCCACTGTAGCATTCCAGGTATCCCCCTGTACAAGAAGAACAGTATCATCTGCATACGAGACTAGTTTGCTGGATATATATATATATATATATATATATATATATATATATAAGTAAAATAGGAGTGGTCCAATTACGGTTCCTTGAGGAACACCACACTGTACTATTTCAAAACTGCAGTAATCATTTTGGTCCCTTACACATTGTTTCCGATCTTCAAGATAACTCCTTATTAAGTTATGGCATAATCCTCTTATTCCGTAGTTGCTTAGCTTGTTTAGAAGAATATCATGCAGTACAGTATCGAAGGCTTTGGCCAAATCCAAGAAGATCGCAAGGGGTTTTTTACTTCTATTAATAGCATTATAAATAAAGTTTGATACCTCATAAAGTGCGTCTTCCGTTGATCTTCCATGACGAAATCCAATCCAATCAAAAATAATAATGTTTCGTAAAATCCCGTGAAATCTTAAAAAGGTTATGTTTTACTTGCAATGCTTGCGTGACAGGTTTTTGTTTTAATGGTTTTTCCAGTTGGTGATTTATCTTCACTACCAATTGTTCTCAATTTTTTCCTTTCTTTTTTTAAACTCTATAATCTTATTTTTTTAATATTCACTTTATTTTCTTCATTCATTTTGATAATATTACAGAGAAATTGAGGAAAAACACTGAATAACAACTTATTAACCTGAATGTCTACGTTCAACGAATGGCACAGACAGTAACCGCTTAGAACCAGAGTTAACTATTAACAATGCTGATATTGTTGTTGCCGTTCTTGGCAATTAGACCCTTTATGATAGTATCGGGATTCACACATAGACCCTTTTTATGCAAATCGGTAAAGATCGCATTTAAACCCTTTTAAATTATGGTCTTCAATTACAGTTCGAACACTCACTTGTTACATGTTGGTTTTTGAGGGAAAAAACGCCTAACATAATGCAATAAAAAGGTTCAAGCATGTCCCGAGACACCTGTTCAACAATTAAGGTGACATCATAAAGCAAAAAACAAATAAAAAAAAAATCTTATAAAGAGCAATGAAAGTCATTGCCGAAATTTTAAACTATCTTAATAAAAACGTATGCTTTTTTAGACTGTCTTTAGAAGATTACATGAACTTAACTAGAACATTTAACAATATCGCCACGTCTGAAGCTATCTTTGGAAGTTTTAAGCCCGAAGACGTCGTAGTCATCACGTGGTCACCCCATAGTCTGACTAAATGGAAAGTGTCACCTGGCTCATTTCAAGAGCTCTTGGATGATACGTTTTCAGGTAGGGACACATTTATTTATTAAATAGTACAATTCTAGACTTTTAAGAATATTGAGCCGCTTTAGATTTTCTTTAGAAGCCATTAAAATCCAAAATGGCTCCCAAAAAAACTTTTCTTACACTAGTGGCCATGTTTTGAGCTTAATTTTTAATTTCAACCACCCGGTCAAGATTTCTCTACTGTTCTTATCAATTAATCAGTTTCAGATAAATGAAATTTACTTAATTTGAGGTTATTGTTAGGTCTTTGTTTATGCGTAAAAAAGCTTTAAAATAGTTTTTTTTTGTCAAAGCAGTGGCGGAGCAATATTTTAGGTGATTAATAAATAAAATAAAGCTCTTTAAAAGAATCCTGAGTTACACCATTTAATTTTTTACTCATATCTATTCATCTTTTGTTGAATTTAGAAACTTATAACATACTATTATTTCTTATTTAACAAATGTTTTTGTAGGTGTAGTAAATAATGCTGAAGATATAAGTGCTGTTTGTTTATTTTTTGGTCTTTTGTTGCCATTCATTTAGTATAGGAATAAAACAAGTCAGGTAAAATACAACGTAATACAATACGCCTGTTAATAAGAACCACTAACGATATATGGACATATACCCTATACCGTGATGAATACGGTCCACTTTTCAAATGTATAACCTCCCACCATAAATAGTTAAAAATTTAGAATATACAATAAAGGAGAGTGTCCAGTTTCGATTTTTACATGTTCTGAAAACGATTTCGCGATTTTATGTTTTTTTTTTTGAAGTGGCCAGATTCACTCCGCGTTTAGGGGTTGCAATGGCCATTAGTTTATTTTCACACATAGCTTGTCCACCGCTTGAGTGACTATAGCCACTGAAAACTTTTTATATTCAACAATATGTTAAACAAAAATAAAACTTTCAAAAATGACATTATGTTTAGGAAAACATATTAAAAAATTTTAAAAACCAGGAGACGTTACAAACAGAATATACATTTTTACAAGACGTATTAGAATATTACATTTGATGATCGCAGGAACCTCATGGATAGTTCTTGATGATTTTTTGGCGAGTGGTTCAATTTTTTTCATCACATCGATGCGGTTATATCACAAAAGGTCGTCTTTTTCAGGCCACTTCCACAACCGAAGACCACAAGACTCCAAAGTTTTTTCACATAAACCTGTTTTAAGTATTTAACAATCACAAGGTCTCTTAGATTATGTGTCAACAAAATGTTATTATTTCCAACTTTATCTTTATTCTCATCCGTTAATGACCTCATCAAGTCATCGCCCTCTCCGTCTGACACTGATGTATAGCCAACAGAAGAGTCTTCATCACTTTCTGCAATTTTTTTAGCTTTCTTCCTTTCTCTTTGATTATTAAAGGACCTTGTTTCGATATTTTTGTTTTCTTCTATTATTGTTTCAGTAACTAATTCATTTTTTGGCATTCCTTTCCCGCTAGTTATTTCGCCTAGGTCGTATAGTATCGATTATTTCTATAGCTGAATTTTCGAAACTCCTACCTGGAATTATGTTTAATTTCGATTTTTTCTCCTTCTGGCTGTCTTTAGGAGTGCCCTCGTCAAATCTTTTCTTTTCTAGAAGTTTTTTCTGGCAGCCTATCCAAAACAGCAGTTCTGTCGCAAGGAACTATGCCAGCTTTTGTCAACCCTGACATGACATAGACACTGTGGCTCTTATTTTGCCAAATTATCTATTAGTGTTTTTAGTAAGCTTGGAAAATGCGACTTGTTACCCATACAACTGTATTTATTTTTATAATCTTCTATGTTTTTCTTCCATTGTATTTTCATAGGCCTAAAATAGGCCACGCCCAGAGGCTGAGTAAGGTGAGTGGTGTTCGCAGGCAAACAAATGAATTTTATATGATTATCTCTGAACAGGTTAATTACATATGAGCTAATGTGCGAAGGCAAATTGTCTCCAATAATTACTTTGTATCCGGATTGTTTAAGCAAAATAGGCAGCAATAGATTTGAAAGTCAATCCTCGAAAACTGCTGCGTCAAACCAGTCGGTCTTACTCCTGTTGTATCTCGCTTTTTGTGGTCTACTATGTGTCCAAGAATCATACAAATTTGTAGACCTATAAACAATATGGGGAGGTAGAACTGTGCCCGCCGAATTTCCACAAAATATGATGGAAACAGAATATTTAGATGAATATAGATATTTACATCCTTTTTTCGTGAAAATTCGTTTTCTGCCCGGATTATCAGTCACATTACTTTGATCAAAGTTGTATATATTCTGTGGCGGTACACTATCTAGTTTATTTTCCATGTTGTGCGAATACTGATTGAGAATGTTCACTGACACGTTAGCTCGGATGTTTTTAATATTAGAAGCATACCGTAAGGTAAGTCCTTCGTGTCTCTTGAGAAAAAGTTGGATCCGGTTAAAGTTGGGCATATTCTGGTTAAACTTGGGAACTTTACCACATTTCCTTTCTTAGTAATTCTTTACTAACTTCCTTAACTCTAACTTATCAATTGGAAATCCATAGTTAGAAACACTCAATAGATCTGCAATGATTGTCTCCTCCTCACATTTAGTCAAAATAGTTTCACGTTCAAGGAGTATCTTTTGTTGTCCCAGGTTCAAGTTTAATAGTAAAGTTGACCGAGGTATTCGATAGATCTTCGCTGCGTCCCTTTGTGATAAGGTTTTTGATTTAATATTCTCGACGGCCTCTTTCAATGCATCTTCGCTGTAATTTTTATATTTTCTACTACCTACCTAACCTAACCTAACGTCTACAATAACATCGAGGTATAGTGATGTTATATACGGAAAACAAATGAATTCAGTTTATATATAGTAAATGGAAATTATTCCACGATATTTCAGTACAAACAGTAATAAAACCGTAAATGAAATTATTGCTTCACAGTTCAAGTTACCATACGTTTTTTAAAATATATATAATCTGCAATCGCTCTAAAGTCATTTCGGCACAATCAACAGAAAAATACCAAAACTGGAGTGAACAATGATGCGACTAGCGTGTCATAAAAAAACATTTGTTGTGGCCATTTTCATCCCAGAAATGCAAAAAAAATAAAATGTGAATATGGCCACTAATTATTTGAAAAACCAGAAACGGGTTCATGAATATTATAAACGTGCCTTATGTACAAGAATCTAATGAACACAGAAACCCAACAGAATGAATACGACCAAAGTTTTTTACGTTAAATCTTTGACATTTTTTTTGTTTAATGAAATGGATTGAAAAATCCAAAAGCCGATTTGCTTAGGTGGGGATATTTAACATATTTCAGGGCCACAAATTTCGGTTTACTATTTTTCTAGATATTGGTGTGCACTCGTAAAAAAGTTTCAAACTATGATATTTTAAACTTTTTCGGAATTTTGGCCACATTCACCCCTGGCGGCTATTGCCACTCCACTCTACGGCACATTGTCATTATAATTATGTATTACGTGCTGATATATTGTGAGCATTGGCTGACATATTCTTCCATGGTATCAAAACCGTTTTTTTGTAAGAAAATGTTTCAGTTTAAGTGTAAATTTAGTTACATCAGTGATGTTTTGAATCTCAGTAGACAGGGGGTTGAAAACGAATAATCCGGAATAAATTGGTGATTTTTTATAGCGAACATATCTAAAATGGTTTATATGAAAGTTATTTTTATTTCTCGTTTGATACGAGTGGGTTTCGCAGTTTTTTTGTGATACTCGGTTACTTAATCTCAGAGAAGAACGTGTAAGCTTATATGGGGATATACTAAAGAAAAACACATATTTAGCAAATATTTCGAATCAATATTATATCTAAGAGTTAAGAAACAGTAAAACGTTTGTGACAATCTAATGCATACGGAATCAATATGTTCTCTGAAATAATTTTTTTATTCAGAATGCAACCTAAAAACTTTGCACAAGCCTCGGTTTTTATTAAATCATTCTTGTGAGTAATTTGGACATTACTTGGTTGTCCATATTTTTCGGTAAATTCCAGACACATTATTTTGTCATAATTAATTATTTACATCAAGAGTCAATGTTAGTCAGTACAGATGTTACGTATATCTCTAATCCTTTTCGTAGTTGCAGTTACAAGAATTGTATCGCCTGCATACATAAACTTTGTGCCAACCTGTATGTGATTGGGCAGGTCTCTAACGTAATGCAGAAAAATAAGGGGTCCTGAGTCTTCCCCTTGTGGCCTTCGAAGTTTGCATTTATAACACAGTGATCGCCCCGATACTAGGAATTAAGTCAACTACTGCGGATAACCCAAAATCGTCACGGACTCCTCGTAAAACGAGAGTCGAATTTTTGCCCTGCAGAAGTATATCCTAAAATCGCCACTACTCATATTTTATAACATTCCTATTACTTTGTTTTTGTTGGAGGTGGAAAATCCTTTTAGGGGCACCAATGGCCCGGCGCCAGTTAGTAGTGTCGTACTCCCGCAAAATACCGACCAAAACCCACCCGCTTCCACTGAAGCTTTGCAGCTAATTGTGCCAGACACCTATTTCTAAAAAGGGACTGAAAATAGCGTTGCCCAATATCCATCATCTCTATAGTTTAGCTTTGCATAAATTGGATACGTTTACAACTTATTTTGTTATTAATATTTTAGTGTTGAGTAAGTGAAACAAACTTAAAATTGTTGTGTAATATAGAATCTATATACGTAGACGGCCCTTTTGAATATTGTACAAAATTTTATGTGCAAAAATTTTCGGATGCAGGTTTTACTTTTTTCTAAAAAATCGACCACTGTGCGGCGCTGGCGGTGGCGATGGTATCATCCTGGATAAAAATTATTGCTAGTGATTACACATTTTTTTGTAAAATAACATGATCCCAAACAAAATATTAACCTGTAACTCAGACATTAAGGTATTTTTTTTCGTTCCTGTCCGGTTCAAAATTGCCAAAATTCTTAGCGCAGTTGTTACATACATTTCTATTTTCGGGCTAGTTAATAAAAATGAACATTATTATTGGCAAACACCTGAAATTTTTTCGATAAGTGCTACATTTTGTATGTAATTTTTCGGATATAGTACTTGCATTTCTTAAAATTGTTTTTTTTAATTTATATACAAAATGAATCCCATTTAGACAAAAGTTATGGTAATTTTTAAACGCATCTCCATTTTAAGGAACTACTACTTTTTGCTTCAAGAGAAGAAAATCAGAGACAAAGGAGTGAAATTCCGTCGAAATTCGACGGCCACACGCGTCGCTTCCAGTGGAATAATAAGGATATCGGACGCATTCACCATCGATCCAGAATGTGAATTTTTGCAAGTCTATTGCTATAAAAAAATCACCACTAAAAAAACAAATAGGTGTAAGATATGTGTAATATAAAAGAAACAGTCACAAATTACTGTAAATATCTTGGTACATATTAAATTTATTACTACCCTAAATGTTTGGCCAAACGCTGATCTTACTTATATTTACTAATTGTATCCTAAACCAATGAAATGTTGAATTATATATATATATATATATATATATATATATATATATATATATATATATATATATATATATATGATCCTTTATTAATTTAAAAATGGTAAATTTTAAGAAGAAATTCACAGATACAAAGAAAACTTGATATTTTAAATTTAATATTTTCTAAATAAAACAAACTAATTGTTGCACAGTGTTGGTCAGTTTTTAAATGGGGTACTTATCTTAAAGGTTCAGTCACCAAATTCCTGAGACAGATGATTCTGTTATTGATTTTTGTCAATGACCTTCGGACTAGGTCAACGGCAAAGGTTAAATGACCTCCAACTTCAACACGTGCTTTGGACTTTAATTTGCACTGGAAATCGAATTGGAACTCCGAAACTTGAACTTGGACAATAAGAAAAGTAGAACTGAAATTGGTACTGAAACCCCTAGCTGGCTTCACGAGCTAAAAATATAATCTCTAGTTACAAATTCGTATATTCTTATTTGTATCTTCGGACATCTTGCTCCTTTCGATGTCGGGATATCCTGTTACAAAGTGAACATTTTCAGTATACAACAATCCGTTTTCTCAAAAATATGTACTTTAAATAACAGTATGAATAGTTACATTTATTTTCTTTTCTTCACTTTTATTTTAATGCTCTTTTCTTTAAGATTATGATAACTTTTACTTTGGCTGCATGTGGCTAGACTCAAAATGTCTCGTTTGTCCTTTGCCAGCCAGTTTTATTTCCTTAAGTTAATTTTTTTGTGGTTTATAACATGGAAAGTTCTGATTGGCCAACGCCTTGTGGCTATCGATATTGATCTCGCTTTCAACCTACTTGCCGGATTTTATCTCCGAGGAATTAAACTTTAGCACTTCCCGGATAGGTGGCGGTTTAGAGAAATGGTACTAGTTAACGGATCGTCAGCGTGAACCGTTGCAAGGGGCTATGGAAAATTATTAACATTTGGTTTTGTATTATTTGACTTTAAATTTCACCAACTCTAAATTTAAGAAGAATTCAAAAGTATTCAAGCAATTCAATTTATATATCCATTTTTGTTCTTTGTTTTCTTTTGAGATACTCTATACATATAGAAACATTAACGGATCAAAATTTAAGTGATAACTATTTATCATGCGCCTGTACATCACGTAGTTAAAAAATTGGTAATAATGTATTATTTTGCATATTATTAATGTCAAAATATTTTTAAAGGAACAAAACTAAAATATAAATTTAAAATCATTAACAAATATATTAAAAATATTTCATTTTCTAAAAATCACCCATGTTTTAGAAACCATCCAAGATTTGGTAAATTTTTGCGATTCAACGTTCTAGTAAAACAAATCCGACGAATTTTATTTGTGCAGTAATATCCTTTGACAGGAATGGAAAGACGTATGTTTTTATATATAAGGTAGGATTTCTTTTCCTAAAAGTCGAGAAGAGACAAGAATCTCGTCTCGTCTTTACCCCTTTATTCTTTTCTCGAGAGTCAAGACAAGGCGAGATTAGGTCCTTAAAGTGTCCTTTATTATTGGAAGAATTGAAAATAAAAGCTCCAATATAAACAAAATAGTCCAGTCAAATATAAACGAAATATTGGATTCAAGTCGTAAAAGTAAGTAATTATTGAAAAATGTCGGCTAGCAACATTTGTTATTATTATATTTCATGATATTGTATTTTGCTTTTAAACCACGATTACCATACCTATATTATCATAATAAACAAAAGGGACAAACTACGATTTGTATTCATAAATACTATCTAGCTCCTAAACAATGTTCTGGAATACGCAGTTACGTTGTATCGTCCGTTTTGTCCATTATCATGTTTTTTACAGACTAACTATTGACCTTAAACCTACCTTATTTTAAACAAACAAACAAACAAACAAACAAACAAACAAAAGTGTGCTTCATTGCAGCAGGAAAATTGTTACAATTTTATAGAGAAAGCGAAATTTTACCTTAATAGAACAAAAACAAAACAATGATAAAACGAAACATTAATCGAAAAAGTAATCATATTTTTCGATAGGTCAATGCAAATACATAAATTGTAAATATACCAAGTAATGATAGCTATAAAACCATATTCGTTATGGGATAACATTGCCGTAAAGCGGTCGATGAATCTAGGTGACCATAATAATTAGGTAATTGAAATTAAAATACGCGACCTTAAACTCTATTTTGTTATCGTTTCATAAGCAAAATAAGTGAAGTTAAACAAAAATTGTACCGAACTAAGATAGTAATTAAAGTGTATTAAAAGAAAATGTAAAATAAATAATGCAGGAAGGGTTAATATTTCATGTTTTTTTAAATATTATTGGCAGTGAGCTATATCACTTAGACTAAACAAATAGCAAATAGTTCTCTTTTGAAGCCTAAAAATCTTGAGCTATTCCGATTTTTGATTAAGATCAGATCAGAAACTGATCAAAGCTCTCAGAGGGAACGGCTATTGCACTGATAATATGACGCGCTCAATTAAAAAATATAATAATCCAACTCCGCCAAAGGACAATGATAAAGAGCCACCGTTAGGTATTGTTGTTTTTCCCTACATACATGGCACTACAGACAAAATAGGACGATTACTTCGGCGGTCCAACATACGTACAATCTTCAACACACATAAGAAGATTGGACAATGCTTCCGATCCCCGAAATATATTGTACCTTTCCAAACACAAGGAGTATATAAAATTCCTCGCTCTTGTGAAGAAGTGTATATTGGAGAAACAGGACTCTCAATAGCAACTAGACTTAAAGAACATGAACGATGCATTAAAAAGAAGCAAATTGTTCAATCTGCTGTAGCTGGACACCAGCATAACACGGGCCATATTATAAATGTAAAGGAAATCAAGGTTCTAGCATAGATTCTAGAATTTTATAAACAAAAAATTAGAGAATCTATAAAAATATTTAAACACACAAAAAATGTCAATAGAGATAGTAATTCCAATTTGACACGGTCTAACTCCAAGAACCATGAATTCTTAATAGCATAGTCAATATTTAAGTCTTCGCATAGAATTTTTCTGCCTTTTACTGGTTCGTCTAGATTCAGTAATTGCAACAAGTTAAGGGAACAACTCGTCAGTTTTATTTCTTAGAGAGCGATATTAATTAGAACCATACTAGACCCGTAACAACAGGAAGTTTTGAGGAATCTAGTTCCTCAGGACACATCAAGTTATCAAAAAATTTTTTTCGGGGAATTGCCGGAAGAGTAGTTTTTGTGGCATTCTCTGGTTCTTTGAAGATGGATCGTTCTCTCCGAAGTAACATAGGATCTGTAGGCAGCGAAATCGGCTTTTACTTCTGCTGTATTGAATCCAAAAGCATTATGAAAATCGTAGTAAAACTTATGCAGGATTTTATCATCTATAGGTGTGAAGAAGTCAAAACCAGCCTGATGCTCGTATTTGTAAATCCTTCAAAGTGAATTGACTCAGGGTGATCATGTAGAAAGGCGAGAAGTAACTTGAAGGCCTTTAAAATAGCAGACTCTCTTCGTCTTGACATGAGGAAACGGTTATCAGAACTGTTTTGGGCCAGCGTAAGCTTCACTGTTGGGGGAGTCATTGGATGAAAAGTGGTTTCTTGGACATGATTAGCCTTTTTGGAAATACTGTAGCAGTTGTCGCTCAAAAAGGCATTCGATTTGCAGGCAGCAATAGCCTCTTTATCTAAAGCTATTTAAATACCCTTTTGAGGGGAGACGAGACTTCCAGTGAGTTGCCGGAGCTTGAGTTGGTGTGCAGTTTCGTCGTTGTGGTGAAAGGAGGGTGGTTCGCTACAGATTTTTTAGAAGGATTGTATTCAGCTGACCACTTTATTACAACGCCATGGATCCATAATTGCTGCCATTTTAGCAAAACTGTTTATAATTGGTAAAAAGAGTTGAAACATTTTGGCCGGATCGCTAAGACAAAATATAATACTTAAATAATATAATTACTTTCTTTGAAAGTTCAGGTTCATTTCTGAAAAAACTTTCAGCACTAATGCTGAAAATATTCATATGAGTATGAAAGTACTCACTTTCCGCTTGTAGAAAAATGAGTATTTCATTATGCAGGATCTATTTCAGAATAAGAATTACTCGAAAAAACTAGAAACGGCTAATAAAAACAAAATAGATTTTATTTAGTTTTGGATTATACTGATGGTCATATCATACCTTTAGTATTGTACAGTTAACCCGTGTAATTTTGACATCGCCATTAAGGTTTATATTAACTATTGCCTGTATTTTTTTGTAAATATATTTAGGTCTTCTCCGCACCCACAGAATTCAGTGACCCAAAGGTTAAGTTTTTCGCACTTGCACCTTCCTCCCTCATAGATGTTTAAATAAGATCAAAGCATGTAAAAGTGCGTGGGATAGATCAGTCCAATGCGTTTTCTTCCATCAGCAGCTATTTGGTAAAGGCTAAGGTAAAAACTCCGAATCTGTATTAACTGTTTTGGAAGAAAGACATTTTATACAACTACTTTTCGTATAAATAGCTTTTTCTTTACTTTTTCAATGTAGGCACTAGTTTTGTCATAAAATAAGATGACGAATCTCTCCATAGTGTGCAAAATTTGCTACCCCCCTTTAGTGTTTTAATCTCGTGAGGAAAATATCTCGTGCAGTCGCAGGAAAAACGTCGGAGAGGAGTTCCAATTTTTCACGGTCTAAACCTAGGAACCACGATTTCTTAATTGACTGCATTTGTAAAAGCTTTCGTATTGTGTAATTGGTTATTTTATTATTATCATAAAAAGCTTAAGGGTTAGTTTTCGTTAATGTGTAACGTCAAATTAAAAAGAAACTATTTAAGGTTTTTCACACTACATCTTTTTTACATTTCTTGTGGGGGGAACGTATCCCTCCACACAGGCCCAATTTTGGCAAAATGCGCCTTTGACTAGCATTAAATATATATTGTAATCCATTTAGATTGTGTTATGTGCGTTCATTTTTACTTCCGTTGTGAGAGGGCACGGCAGAACTAAAAAACTACTTAGTCGATTGACTTCAGATTTTGGTCAAATATAAAGAGCCATATGGACACCACATGGTAACATTTTGGTATTAACTGAATCATTTTAAAACACTTTTTTAAAAACTGCTTATCCAATTTACTTCAAACTTTGCACAAGAATCAAGTGTGATATGGGGATAAACCGGTAAAATTTTAGTAAAGAACCATAATAATGGAATAAAATAGCGGCTAATAAAATCTTTAAAATATCAGTATCAAAAAACTACTTATTCATTTGAGTTGAAATTTTGCATATAAATCAAGTGTGCAACAGGGATGAACTGGTAAAATTCTGTCGATTCTATATAGCTAGTAGGTAAAATTTCTTTTCTTATAATAAAAACCCTTTTTCTGTGAAGGAAAATAGTAAATGTCGTAATACATTTCTTATAGAGTATATAAAAAAGGTTATAAAAAATAATTGAAATAAAACACAAACAGAATGTAGTGGTTTTATTGAAGTAGGTATGGTAAGTGAATTAATGTTTATGTAGGTATGTATGTTTGATCTAGATGTAGATTACTTGCGCATCAGCAAAATAGCTCTTCAAGAGAACGGTGTCTTTTTGCTTAACAAACACAACATAAAAGTGGTGCAAAAAAAGGTTGAAAATATTTAAAAATGAATATAAAGATAAATAAATGTTTGAAAAATTGGTAAATTGGTATTTACCCGGAACATCCCTTGTAGCAAATTCCATCACAAAGAGATAAACAGTTTTCCGTGTGCTTTGGCACAAAAATGGGTAACGCCCTTTAAAAGAGTTTTCCTCGTAATGAAACTTATTCTTTATCAATAAAAGTGACAAATACTAATATTATTTTTTCAGCACTATAGTATCCTTAGACCCCGTAACTTCCTCTTTCCAATATAACATAACGTGTTCTTTGATACGTTTACAAAAAGATCTACCCGTTTGGCCAACATATACTTTTTCGCAAGAACCACATTTTAATTCATATACCCCTGATTTTTGGTCCTTATTTGTATTAGACTTGTTATTCTTAAAATATCTACCTAAAGTATTATTGATGCAAAAAGCTACTTTATGATTTGTTTTTTTTTTAAGATATTTCTATATTTTAGTGCTAATTTTTTAAATTTCTATCGTTTAGTTAATTTCCGTAATGTTCGAATAACAATAGGCAAATTAAAAAATGCCTATATTTCCGTAGTTATGGACATTTTGATCAAGGCACACTGCTGCTGTGGGCAGAATAGAATTAGAACAAAACAAGCCCATAAACTTTTTAGATTTAAAAATTAGGAACGTAATAATAAACACGATTTTGAAATTTATCATAAACCATCCTATACAGATATAACAATACATAATACATCAAACCACCCATTCGCACATAAGATGGCAGTTTTTTATAGTTTTGTACGTCGTTTAATTAATGCACCTTTGTCAACAGAAAATTTTAACAAGGAACTTAATATTATAAAACCGATTGCAGTTAGTATTGGTTATGACGCATCCATAATAGACCAAATCGTAAATAAAAAACAATATAAAAAAGCACTTAATTTCGTTTATCCTAATTTCAATACAAGACAATATTAAGTTTAACACATTAACAAATACCGGAAAAATTAGCACTAAAATATAGAAATATCTTAAAAAAACAAATCATAAACTAGCTTTTTGCATCAATAATACTTTAGGTAGATATGTTAAGAATAACAAGTCTAATACAAATAAGGACCAGGGTATATAAATTAAAACGTGATTCTTGCGAAAAAGTATATATTGGTCAAACCTCTTTTTATAAACGTATCAAAGAACACAACACATCATATGTTCTAATTATGCAAAATATTTATTAGAAATAAATCATAATTTTAATAAAGAATTTAAAACGTTGCATTCAGCCAATAAAAGTGACAAGTTAAATTACTTGGAAAGTCTAGAAATTAATATGAGGAAAAATCATATTATTTTATTGAACGATCAAATGGACCTAAACTGTTTCCCACTGTTGAATCCTTATAGCTAAAATCTGTTAGGGTTAGTTAGGTAGACCCTTTTATAGCCGTTAAAAAAATCTTGATTTAGTGTCAGCCTTAAGTTGGTTTTTGAAAAAGACACAGTGTGTCGAAACAGCTGTCAAACGGAAGTAAATTAGTGGAAATTACTAAACAAATATAGTTTATTTATTATACTAGTGATAATGAATTGCCATCAAGTGACGGCTAACTCGATAAATAATTCATGTTTATTTGTAGGTAAGTGTAAATGTATAGGTGGAAAAATAAAGGAGGAGAGAAGGGATGAAGAAAATGCATGTAACTAAATTTTTTCTGTTTTCTTCTTTGTTTTTCACCGATTTTGTGATGAGTGTTTTGTAATTGTTTTATTTTATTTTAGCATTTGAGTTGTACTGTGATAACGCTTTACATTTATTTTTATTATTTTTTAACATAAACTATCCTAATTAATTTATTTTCGGTATGTCTTAAGAATGTATATACTCACTGTTATTGTAATAAAGGTCAAAACGTCGGCATTTTCGCGTACTCATTTTTTAAAATAAACTGTCCTTTAGCTGCCATATTTATCGATTGGCTCACGATGAATCCGCACGTTTCGCGAATAATCGACATTGCGTGCTACTGTTTTTGATCGGTCTACATCAGCTCCCTCAGTTTCATAAGTTTTGTATAATGTACAGCGTTTTTAAAAAATGCCATATATGATAAAATAACGCACGTAACATTTTTAACTTATTTTCAGATGAACCGCTTACATTCCGATTAGAAATTCACTACATACATATCGGTCATGGAGGAGAGAAAGTACAGAAGACGTTTGGTCAGAGCACCACAATTCCTCCACTTCCAAATTTACAAAGGCGAGACCTAATAGCTATGATGGCAGGCAATGGGACTGTCGATACTGTAGTATGGCTGCCATTGCTACTTCCCAAATTTCTTATGATCACAAAGGAGTCGAAGCCGGAAGTGTTACCTCTTATGGAAGGAAGCCTGCGTAAGTGCTATTGATCATTCGAGAACACGTGCATCTTGCGCTTTCTTTGACAACTTGCATTTTTGGATTACACTATGTTTATTTCTTAATTTTGTATATATTTTGGATGCTAATACATTTATTCTAATTCTAGATGGTGATCTCAAGATGGTAGATTACTTTTGACATTTGTTTTTTAATTATGGTAATATTGTTGGACAGAGTCTGCCGTTATTTCATACAAACCTATTCCGATTTTTTTTTAAATAACCATGCCAATTGTTTCACGGATCAGATCTTTAATCTGATGAAGTAATTTGTCTAAAATTTTCTACAAAAAGTAAGTATTATGTGAGAATCGACTGGTGAAATTTAGGCACGAATCAAAGATGGGAGAACAAAATGGCGGCTTAATAAATTATTTTAAAAACTCAATCATTATTTTTAGGATTTGGGATCGTAGACATAAGAGTATTGTTTGGTTTTTAGTCCAGTTTTTAAAAAATCCTAACTTCAGTTTTTTGACCGGACTTTTCGAGAGAAAAAACAGTATTTCAAAGGGTACGGCCAAATTAAAATATAACTTAATGATGGACACTGGCGGGCAAAATCCTGAAAAGGGAAAAAATTAGAGTTTTTTACGTAAATGGGTTTTTCCTGAAGCATTCAGCTTAAAACTTTAAAGGCAGTTTTGTACTTTTTGCTTCCTCAGTATATTTGTCTTCTGGTATTTTTTAGTAAAGCTAAATTTTCGCAAACGAGCAAAAAAATTTAAAAAATTGAATTTTTTTAAACACTCTGCGATAATTGTAATTTGCCCCAGTTTGAAAACACCCGATTACCCGTTGCCGCGCTTGTGTAAAGAATAATGTTGTTGCCCATTTTACACAGCTCTTTGACGATGGGGAATTTTTTTACGCATGAATTTCCTTCTGGTAGAAGGGAAAACAGTGTGGGACTCGTTGCTCTATCAGGTTTTCACCAGTCAGAGTCAACAATACCCACTAAACCCCAACAGACCCCCATCAGATGGACCATCATTGGACTAGCCAAGGATCCTTCGGTGGGGTTGATGCCGTCCTTTCGGGAGAAGCTCCTATGAAGGACGTTGTCCTCACTGTGTCGTGGGTTGCTCGCTGGGCAGGATGTTTTTACTACCTCTCGATACTTGTAGACATCTGAAATAAAAGAGATTATTAATAAGGAAAAGTGTCGTCTAACCAGGTTGAGATGTTTCTCCGCTGCCCTCTTTTCGTCTGTCCGGTTTGCCGCAGCCTACGTCCTACTGTCCCGTAGTCCAGTCTGCGGTTACCAGTGTTCCTCCGTCCAATACGCCTGGTGGTCTTCGTTTCTGGGTTTTCTTCTGGGCCCTCAGCGACACTGCTGTTCCGTGATCCGGCAGTGTTTAGGCTGAGGTGGGGTGTTCTTTTACCTCAGGTTCAACTGCAGCTCCCGTCGGAGCCAGTTGAGGAACCTGGAATCCTCTTCTTTTACCTCAGGTTCAGCTGCAACTTTAATGAAACAATTTCTATTTTATAGTAATTCTAATGGTCTTGGAGACGCCTTAGCGAATTCACCTAATACTTCCTCTGGTGAAAAAGGAACATAGTCCTGGATATACGAGGAGGCTAATCCATTTATTTTTTTCCGTCCTCATAGTCGCCCTCAAGTACCTTTCTATTAATTTTAGTCTAGAAAAACTTCTTTTTACACATGATATAGAAATTGGTAACGTGCAGAAAATTTTGAGAATGACTTTAATGTTTGAAAATATAACTGACGTTTCTCGATATGCTTGTGCTGGTGTGGTTGGACGTAATTTATGTTGCTGCAGAAATTCTTGGTATAGCTGCTACCTGTATACTTTATACTTACGGAAATCGGTGATAGTAAACCAGCTTCATTTAAGTTAACTGCATCTAAAATAAAATCTAATTTATCTTCCTCAATAATATTTTTGGGAAATAGATGAAGGAGGAAAAAAATGTGCTGATGTTCTTCAATCGAAAATCGACCTTAAAGTTCGATTGTTAAATGGTCAATAAATGGTAGATATATATTTAACCTATAATATTCTTTAACATTGTTTTTGTTAGTTTAAACATTCGGACGGTTCTTTGTAGACTGGTTGTTTTTCTAAAACAGAACTATGACATCAAACATATCCAAAAACTGGAAAATTGCATCATGGCGCTGTAACCAGCTAGTATCACAAAGAGACTTTAATTTGTATTGTGCTTTTGTTGCGTCTTTCTCTTTCATAATTTCTTTTAATTATGCAGATGTTTTACTGGAATTTTCCAAGAAGTTTAATACACTTCTAATAGTACACATCATGTATCTTACATTATGTATTTTGCAAGCACTAGATATTACATAATTTGATTTATGTGAAGAACAGTGAATATATATTGCCAAAGGTTGTATTTGCTTAAGACGAGCTTGTACACCTTTAAGTTTTCCGGACATATTGGAGCTTCTATTGTAGCCTTGGCCCGTGAGGTGGTCTAAGTCTAGATCAAAGCTTTTTATTGTACTTAATATTAACTCAGTTGGAGCCTCTCCGCTTGTTTCTTCTGATGGAACAAAACATTTTCTTTTGGGAAACGTCATCGTCAAAGTATCGTATAAACAACCTTAGATGCTCTAGAATACTCACATCTGTAGTTAGTAACCAAAACTGAAAAAAAGTCGCCATTCTTAGTTTCTAACAATTTTTTTTTTATAATTTGTATGGTTTTGCTTAAAAAATTTGCATTCTCAGAAGCTACATTTATGTGATTTCGAAGTTCGTAATAACCTGATTCAATGCGAAACTTTAGCAAAGCTCGAAAGGCCTGTTCATTGTAATCTAGTACGCCATCACGATGTCCGTGGAAAGCAATATTCTGTCGCCCACAAAGTATAACAGTATTTATATTTGTTATCAGCCTCTTTCTGTTATTTTCAATATTTTTTTTGACATATAAAATAATGTTTATAGACTGTTCTGGTTTTACTCGAGTACGAATAAATTAACACTTTTAATTAGAGCAGTTTCATGATAGTCTGTTGATGCATGGTTATCGAACAGTTCAATGGCTTTTGTATATTTCTTCAAAGGTAATGTTACTAGAGTGCCGAGAGACATCTCGTGTTTTAATCCACTTTTCTTTGGTGCAAAAAGTACACATAGTTTACAAAATATGCCACTTAACGGCAATATATTCCAACCAAGGATATTCTTGAAGCCACTTTTTTGGAATTTTCTGGTTTGCCCACTTTCGGTGTTACCGGGGAACTCTAACTTATCTGGTGGAATTCTCTTTTGATTTAAAAGTTCATGTTTTTCTTAATTTGTGAGTAGCTTACCAATAACATTTCCAATATCTTGACCTGTCTCAGTAACAGCATCTGTTTCGTTACTTGTGATTGGTTTAATATTAACTTCCGAAACTTCTGGTTCGCTCACCCGGGTCGAATTGTCAGATTAATTTCCCTTATTTGATTCTGTAACAATAATGAATAATGTAGATACTCTTTTTGATAACAAAACTCGCGTCTTCGCCCCTTTTGTATAATTAGCAAATAGATTGCCCAACAAAAGACCATAAAATTTTATTTTTAGCAACATTCTTTTTTTCAAAAAACCTAATTGAATTGATGGATCCTCGGAAAATGTGCAAATTTGGAGCATTACGTTTGTGTCGAAAAAACTTGGAATTCCAGATTATATCTAGGTTATCTCAAAAAACTAAATAAATTTAATAAACGACCCAATAGATGTTTTTATTAAATTGATTTACAGCCGGTTGCACAAAACTTAATTGCTGTTTAGAATATTTAACCGAACTTTCGGATTTGACAAGCTGCTTATAGAAATCTAGAAGCCCGCTGTCAAATTTGACATTTCGTTAAACATTCTAAACTTTAATTGAACTTTCTGCAACCGGCCGCTAGTTTTTTTGAGACAATCTGCATGCAATCTGGATACTCCAAATTACGTTTTCTTTTCTTTATACCGACACAAATGTTAAAAGGAGTAACACTGTAGATGTTCCTATTTAGTGGTTTTTAAAAAAAACTAGAGATACAATTTAATTTTTCAGCAAAAAAAAGGTTAAGCAAAATAAATATTACACAGTTAATAGACTATTAGAAAGTAAGTTGTGTCCAATACAATACGCTACACGTGATGTGGAAGTAATCAGCAGCGCATTCCTAAGTACTTACCATTTGTCGAGTCTTCAACTTTAATTTTCTTAAAGAAGCTCTAAAACAGTGGAGAATATATTCCTGCTCTTGAAAATTGTCTCTCCTGCGTATCGCACTTACACTACACAACGCGCAGGACGTAGGAAGCATATAGTACCAATACTGAAAAGACTTTACCGATGTGGTGTCTAGGTGACATGGAGCACAGTATCGATTTAGATTTCCAAAACATTTCAATATTAAACATGCTATTTTAAACAAGAACTATAATCCTGGAACTGGCGAGAGAACCTTGGTTTTTTTTAAATTTTATAATATGGCCAGTGGTATGGTGGTATTCAGCTACAGCAAATTGAACATATGGTTTTCTTTTAATACATCGTTCATGTTCGTTAAGTCTAGTGGATAATGAGCGTCCTGTTTCTCCCACATACCCATTTCTCCACAGGGGCAAGGAATTTTATATACTCCTTATGCCCGAAAATGTACAACGTAGTAAACGTCCTATTTTGTCTATAGTGCCAGGTATGTAGGGAAGAACAAAATAACATCACTACCTAACGGTGGCTCCTTATCATTCTCTTTTCGCGGAGTTGGATTACTATATCTTTTAATTGTAGGCTTAATGTCTTCAGGGCAATAACCATTCCCTTTCAGAGCTTTGGCCAGTTTCGCTGTTTCCGTTGTTAGAGAATCTTGATCAGAAATCGAAATAGCTCTGAATACTACTGACTTAACCGATTTATTTTGTACTGAATGGCGGTGAGAATTTGCATTTATGTATCTATTTGTATGCGTCGATTTTCTCTACATAGAATGTCCTAACGTGCCATTTTCTTTCTTTTAAACAAATACATCAAGAAAGGGAATTAGATTCAATTTGCATTGTGAATTTAACATTGCGATGTTGTTGATTAAGATAGTCCAGAAATATGAGAAGATTTTCCTGTCCATGAGGCTAAACAACAAAATACTGGTTCAGGTATGTAGATGATATTTTTGAGATTTTCAAACATACAAGAAACTTCAGTAGAAACACGGGTTACGGTCTATATCACACGTAAAATCCGATGTTAACACAGGGTCACAGTTCAGCGAGCTCATTCAGTGTCCAGCTCTCGTGAAGTAAAGATCCCTGAAGATGCTTCGTGCAATCAAGGCAAGACGTCGGCTAGTAATGCCAATTTGACACGGTCTAATCCCAAAAAGAATGATTTCCCAAATAGTATCTGATCTATCCAGCGTTCAAAATAACAAAGCGCAGTGCTCAGAGAATATAATTGCAATGTCGACGCCATGTCAGAAAATCAAAAATTTAGAACGGTCATAACTCCAAAGTCTTGGGTATTGATTTATGGTTGTGGGATTTTTTTTAATCTTGACCTATTAAAATATTTACAGTAATTTTTTTTCACTCCGTATAGGAAAATAAAGCAAGAACTGCTTTATGACATTCCCTTCTGATAGATCTAATTTTCTCCTCTAGCTTTCTTACTATTCTGCCACATAATTGTTTTTATTATAAAAACTTGTAAATTATTATTCTACGTTTTTGTTATAAATTTCAAGGCTTTATAGCATTTTTAAAACCTGATATAAGTTTCACCTTCTGTCTTGTTATTTAATATTTAATTTCTACATATATTTTTAAAATAAATTGTTTTGATAGGAATATTTTACCGGCAAGTTACTTTTTTCTTTAGATGCATATTAATTTTTTTTATAACCTGCATCAAAGTATGTAACGGCCACTAAAAGTTTATTTTTATATTTCATTTCAAAAACAATACATGATGTTTTTTATTGAATTCCGGTGGTCACAGATTGTTGGAAATTTGTTACACAAAATGTGAAACTTAATATAAAAATGTTTATATAAAAATGGTTTCTACTTTCAGTCCTTTATCTTTTCTATGGAAATTGCAACTTATCATTTTAGCCCTACTGCTTTCATTTTTTATTATTTATTGAATCAAGTATATAAAAAGTAATTTTTTATTTACAGGACATCATGATCCAGTCCCAACTTTCGATTCTGTCGACGATGACGATGATGATGACCTTTCTGCTTCACCTAAATCTCTGAGAAACCTCTTAGTCAAACTCCGGTACGGTAATGATGGGGAAATGTGGTAGGTATAATTATTTGCATCTATTATTATAACATGTAGAAATGAAATGTAATCTATTATTGATTATTGCAAATAATAGATTTTTTCCGCCTTTTACCTATAATCGGTTATTATGATTAGATCTTTACTGCACGAGATCAAAATACCACGACTGGCAGTGGCATTTTGCAAATGCATGAAGACTAAATTCTTTTTTAGTCTTCCCTTAGAAATAAAAAAAATCGGTACATTTCTTTTACCCGGAACTTACCTCATTATAGATCTTTCCTTTTATTAGGAATTGTGAAGTGGGACCCAACTGAGTTCAGTACATAATCATTTAATAACACATATATACTCTCTTTACCAATATTTCACTTGTTTCTACCTATGCCACACTTGATTTTTGGGCGTAATTCAATAGTTTTTACATTGACTCACACCGCTACTTTCTTACGTCATGTTAAATTCGTACCAGTATATCCCTACATCACATTTAATTTTTTTAAAACATTATTTGGTCTCTACTTTGTTCCGCCATTTGAATTCGTATCACAACTTTATCAGTTTATCTCTATATCATACTTCATACTTGCATAAAATTTGAAAACAATCTAATAAGTTGTTTTTCAGGCTGATTTTTTTACTCATTTATTAGACCGACATTTTGTTTTGCTATTTTATATTTATACCAAAATGTTACCAGTTCATTCCTATGTAACACTTGATTTTTATGTAAAATTTGAAGTAAGCTGGATAGTTTTAGTCTTTTTAGTAATACTTTTTTTAACGTTTCAATAGACTGACTTCTTGTTCTGGAATAATAAATATATATAAAACCTGGGAAGGCGATATTTTTCAAGAATACAAACATTTTATTTGGCGCCGTTTTGTTCTGCCATCTTGAATTTATACCACAATTTTTCTAGTTCATCTCTATGCCACAATTAGTTATGGCACACACACAATTCGAAATCAATACATTAGCTAGTTTTTCAAGCTGAATTTTTAGATATTTGATTAAACCGCCATTTTGTTCCGCCATCTTGGATTCGTATCAAAATTTTACCAGTTGACATAATACTTGATTCATGTAGAAAACATAAGATAAATTGGATATGTAATTTTTTAGTAATATTTTTTCTAACATTTCTCTAGGCCGCCTTTGTTTTGCCATATTGAAATTATTTGGGTAAGTAGTTTTTTAGCTATAACGCGAAAATACAAACCAACAGAGCGACGGAATGGAGAAAATATGCTTTTTCGGTATCTAGGGACCCTGAATCGTAAAAATCTGAAAAAAATTTTGGCGGGTGACTTTTTCACGATTACAATACTTCCGTTTTAAAGGGAAGTAAAAAGGAAACTTAATCGCAACAAGCCGAAAAAATCAATTAATCGGTTAGCCATAAGGAGTTGTTGGGAGTGTTGAACGGCATTGGTTTTGGAGGTACTCTCTACAACCTGATTGAAGACTACCTCTCTGACAGAAAACAGCGTGTAAAGATACGAGACATTTTAAGTTCTGAAAAAACTATAGAGTACGGCGTACTACAGGGAACTATGCTGGGGCCGGTACTGTTTAACATATACCTGAATCAGCTCCTTTCCTTTGCTGTACGATTTTCGGACACATTCTTAAAACCTAAAAATCGCTCTTGTAGCGTATTACTATAGATAATTGGCTAAAAATAGTGATATCGGTTGTTTCGTCCAGAACAATAGCAATGAACCGCGCCTCGCCAATCTCCTGCTTAATTCTTTTTAGAATAATGGTTGCAACAGCGGAAATTAAATCATTCTGGATTCGATTCGACGTTCCGCGAAAAACGCTAGACTGCTCTAAATGATTTTTTAAGCAATCATATTTAGCCATTAAATTAAGTAAATCTTGAAAATTTCCTCTATTTGAAGAAACTCTTGTTTCGTCATGACCTCTAAATCCCAATTCGTGCAATCCGAGAAAACAAACACAATTAATAAGTCTTCTTAATATTTGCCTATTTTTATAGACTAGTTCATTGTTTTGGCGGTGACTAATTTCCAACTGTTTATTAAGGGCGTGCTCAATTCTGGTTTTGCCGAAGACGTTTTCTTTTATGACGGCCTGCAACTACGCTTTGGACATAATGTGTCTTTTTAGAGCTTTATGGAAATTGTTTAAATCGGAAAAACCAGTTTTATTCCAGAGAGTAAACATGGCCAACAAAATAATTTACTTATATTTTCACACCCTGTTAGCCATTTAAATTGTTTGTATTGTTTTTCCGGATAAAAATGTCTAATATAGTTTTTCATTTTTGTGGTTAAATTTTTCATAGGCGGTTTTGCCCTTCCTTTGGAAATTATTTGAAGCTTATCAGCGAAGTTTAATGTTGAAAATGTTATTACCGACAGCCGAAGTTGATGGTATTTGCATATCCACGTCCGTATTATTGTCTTCCATATCGCACCATGTATGACGCGACGTACTTATCACACAACACACGGAGAGCTGTTCAAGCAAAGAACCTACTCCAAGGATAGCTTCCGCCACCACTTAAAGCACGCGACTGAAATGCAAAAATTGCAAACAGCCGGTGGAAAGTTCAATAACCTCTGGCTCGATTCACAGGAAATCAAGCATACAGGACTTGGCTGCAGAGAAGCTAGCGGCCCGCATAGGTTCTATTCTGGCTGGGTCGGAGTCAAGGCCGCATAGGGCTTGATAATTAAGATAATATTTTAGCATTTTTACAATAAACTAAATTAATGGTTTCCTATTTTAAAAATTACATTTTAGAAGATGTTTTGTAATTTTTTTTGGGGAAGCACTGCTTCCCTTGCGTCCATGGACTGCACGCCCCTGATTGCTGCGCTTATACCGGCTTATAGATTCTGCCAAAAATAGTAAAAAGGAATTACATTATTTTTATAATAGATTTTTCTCCCGTCAATCATTGGTTTTTATCATAATCACAGTTCAAATAAATTATAGAGAATTCGTAGAGGTTGAAAGAAACTTAATTTAGTATTCAGTTCTCGTGGACTAAAGATTTCTGGAAATGCTTTTTGCAGTCAAAGGCAAACGACGGACTAATCTGAACAACCATGATTTCTTAAATATTTTTGAAAGGTTCAGTTCAATATTAGAGGGTAGTACTTCTTTTAAGCATCCTGTATATTAGATGTAATATGTTATTTCGTTTTAAATAATTATTGAACTATAAAGTAACAAGGTCGTTATTTCTCTCCTTCTTGTTCAAGGGTTATAAAAACAGTAAAAATATTAACTTAATTTATAAACTCGGTAACTTATAATAAAAGCTCCAGTAAACTGCCTGCATGGTTAGTATTCACAATAATAACACTAAACATACATATTAAATTAAAAAGTGTGTCAAAATTCCTACAAAACACAGAGCATTTTATAAAATAAACTTAATTAGGAGATGCATAAACATTTGAATTGTGACGTGTTTGCCTATGAATGCCCGTGACTCAAAAAGGAGCCTGTTACCTCTTAAACTACAGATCATAATAATCATTATCCAAGGTTTAAGATAATTTCATTATTTTTTAAAGGATTTTGTCGTTTTCTTTTTAATGTCGGTATGGTCCGCTCTTGACAGTTTGGCGTATCCATTTATATTCTTTAAATCAAAATATCAATGTAATGATATCTTAGCGATAAATGAGTATGAAGAGACATTCCGACTCTCTTCGTTAAAATTTATTTGTTTATATAATGATATAGATTGGACGGCGGCTGTACCCAACAGTGGACCAACCGAGATAAAGAAAATATAATTTATGTAGTAATAAGCTACTGTTAGTATAGGCCAAAAAGCTTGGATATACGAAGATTTTCATGCTGGTACTTGTGTAAGGTGATTACTTCAATGTGTCGAAACGTCGTTTCATATTTTGGTCGCTATATCTCGTAAACTGTTTCAGATAAATGTTTGAAATTTGATACGTATTTACGGTTTTTCGTCTAATATAAAAAGAAAATAGTATTTTTCAGAGCTGTCAAAAAAATTGAAATATTATTTTGAAGTTCTCAGAAAACGTCTTCCATCCACCAATTAAAATGGTCGGGATCGACGTTTGAGAAGTAATTTTTTAAAATTTTTAAACTTTTTAGTTCAAAAGCAAGAGTCAAATGAACGTTCTCTAGTTTCCACATGGTTCAAGCTTTCCACAAAAGCAAAAAATATTGTGAAGGAGCATTGATATAAGAAAAATATCTTATTAGACCTAAGTCTAATCAAATTAGGATTACTCTAGCGTGATTAAAAAAACTCATTTTTTTTCTAATTTCTTAGCGTTCTTAAAAATAAGTTTTATTGAAAAGTACCATAAAACAAAAATAATTAATAGGGAAGAAGTATAAATCTGCATTTAAAGCTTAAAGCTAAATATTTCGTGCAAAAAACTTCCTGGGTGCCTTTAAATTATTAATTCTCCCTTTCAGAGACTTTATTATTATTATTATTATTATTGTTTTGTAGTTTATTTAGACAATAGTAGGCAGCAATAGCCGATGAGATAACACTGGAATCATTGCCATTCTATCACAAATATTCATTAACAGGTAAATTCACATATAGTGTACAAGTGTGCTGTTTAGCTCGCCAAGTTTTTATCCAATCTGTTTTTGAATGAGTTGGTGCTGGGTGCCTGGATAGTAAGAGAGTTTTACAAGTAGACCGTTCTATCGGTTATAAAGTTCTTACGATGCAGTTTAGAATACATCTCCTTCGCAAGTTTCAAAGAGCGTCCTCGGAGATTACTATTGGTGTTGTATGTGAATAGGCTGAAAGAGGCTGAGGAACGAAGAATCTTGTAGGTTTCAATAAGATCACATCTCGTCTTCTTTCATGAAGCGAAGAGAGATTGGATAATTTAAGTCTCTCTTCGTATGGCAAATGTCTTCTTTCTGATGGAATTTTTGTCATTCTCCTTTGAACTCTTTCCAAGGCCTCAATATCTTTGATAAAGTATAAGTTGTGACGATATTCTAGAATGGGCCTAACATGTGATTTGTATAGCTTGAGTGTTACTTGAGCGTTAAAATTTTGGAAAGCATTTTTGAATAAAAAGATCATATTATTTGCCTTCTTAACTATTTTTGTAACGAGGATTTTCTATTTTAGATCAGGTGTTATATAGATGCCTAGGTTCTTCTGTTCCATAGTATGCTCCTAACTAACATTATTTATGAAATAGGGTAGGCTTGGGTTGTTAGTGCCCAGATTCACTTATCTTCATTTAGTGGTAGTTGCCATTTCTTTGTGCGCATTTCTAGTCTCTGAAGATCTGTTGTTAGTAAATCATAAGCTACGAAGGGGTCGACAAATAGTTTGGTGTCGTCTGGAAAAAAATAAATATGGGAATTGAACTCTCGTGATAAATCGGTAATATAGACTAAAAAGAACGGTAGCCCAAGAACACGGCCTTGAGGAAACCAACTAATAACTTCAAACCAATCTGATAGGCTTTCTCCAATCTCTGCATTGATAGAGGATATACATTGTTTGTCTTTTGATTTTATTAGCAGAGACTTCCTGATTATTCAGGATGGCTTAACTGATGCTCTGAGGGGGTGTGTCCTGCCCGAGTTGAGCTTAACAAGGTTATCATTACTGCAGCGTTGACTAATGTAATTTTAATATCTGTTCCTAGGTCTCACTTTCAGCCAATGGTGGACAAATGCATAGAAGAAGTTGACGCATGTATATTGAGCCTTCATCGTTCTCATCCATTATCAACCTTTAAGACTGAATCCATAGACATTAACAAATACTTGCTTGATTCCGATTTTCGATTGTCTTCCGATGAATGGTCTGAGTTGAGTTGCAGTGGAGCTGATAAGTTAGCCAATCTGCTTTCAATCGCTGTAATGGGTGCTTCGGAGGACATTCATGAACACTGTATTGAGTACGCTGGGTGACTGTTGATACTGGAAGAGAATTGTCTGATGCTACTACTTTGGATATTAACGTGATTGATGACTTAAGGTCTGCCCTTATGTGTAGTTCAGAGGCTAGTGGAGATATAGTGCAATATCGCCAAAGTAAAAATGCTCAGGAAACTGATTTGACTCGGCGTGAGGACCCTTTTTGTCAAAAATGCAGTGCTCAACTTAACTGTGAATATAGTTTAACTAAATTTTATGTATGTTGTTTAAACGCGAGATCTTTGTACCACAAGTTAGATAAGTTAAAGTTCTTTGTACTTGAATCGCATCTGCCTGTTGCGGCTCTTGCAGTAAGTGAAACATGGTTTTCGCCTGATGTTCCGGATGGTCATGTGTCTATTGAAGGCTATTCTATTCTCCTAAGGGATAGAGTATCAAGAGGAGGTGGCGTCTGCTTATACTTGCATGAGTCAATTAAATATAAAATAATAGATAAATCATTTCTTAATGACTCTAAAATTGAATGTTTAATAGTCAACGTAGTGTTTAATAATGTATCTTGCGCCCTAGTAGTATTCTATAGAACCCCTGATCAAAGTTATTTAAATGTTTCTTTTTTGTTTGACTTGATAATGTACTTAATTAGTGTAAATATTCACAATTTTATTTTTTTAGGTGACCTAAATATAGACTTGTTAGTTGACTCTCTTATGTCGAGAAATGTTCATGATTTGTTAAAAGGTCACGCATGTTGCCTGCACATTACTTCACAAACAAGAGTAACATCCAGAGGTGCAACACTCTTACACACAACACATTTATGTCATTGTAACTAATGTCGACCTCAGGGTGTTTGATGCTGATGTTTCTTGTTTCTGATCACAATCTGGTTTCTTGTTCAGTGAACTTCCATCGTCAGAAACCTCTAACCTACTTTAAACAAATTCGTGATTCTAGAAAATTGAACAAATTAGACCTTGGACTTGACCTGTCACTGATAGACTAAAATAATCTGTATCGTCTAAATGATTAGGATGAGAAAGTTCGGTTTTTTACACAAAGTCTGTTGCGGGTTTTTGATAAGCATGCCCCTGTCATGCAGTTAAGTTTAATTCTAGAAAACGTAGACAACCGTGGTTTACTGACACATTAGCCTCCTTAAAAACACTCAAAGAAAGAGCTTGGCTCCGTTATAAGAAATCGCGAAATTCTGCTCATCGGTCTTACTTCTGCGGTCTACGGAATTATTACAATCGTGCCTTGAATGTGGAACGGCGCATTTACTTTTCAACTACACTCAATTCTTGTAACAACTCAAAGGTAATCTGGTCACATCTTCATAAATGGGGCACCTCTAAGTCTAACAAATCTTCTAAGATTCCCGACGATCTTTTTATTCCAGATGAAACTAACCTGCATTTTGTTGGCTTATGTCATGCGCTTTCATTTAATGATGATTATGTTGAGCAGCTTCGGAACTCACAGTTTGGCAAGTGTAGATTCGAACTGCACGGTCGACCAAGTTAAACTACTGGTTTCAAGACAGAAACCACATGCTTATGGCGCGGACCTTATCTAAGCGAAAATGCTACAACTCTCCTTGGAAGTAATAGCAGCCCCGTTAACTCACATTATCAACGTATCTCTTTTGTCTGGCAAATGTCCCTTACTCGGAAAAACAACTTACGTGAGACCTATTCCGAAAAGTCCTTCCGTGCCAATAACTTCTCTTAATTAGACCTATTAGACTCATCTGTGTCCCTTTTAAAGGTTGCTGAAGGAGTCTTACACGAACAGCTTTGTGACTATTTGGATGAAAGTGGAATTCTCCCGAAGAGGCAGTCTGGTTTTCTCAAGGGATGTGGAACGGTCACGGAACTGAGCCATCTTGTTGATGATTGTCTTATTGCTCTGGATGATCGGAAGGTGATTTCTCTTACATGTCTGGATATGTCCCAAGACCTTTGACTCTGTTAGTTTTGTATGTCTTCTGGCGAAACTGAAATACTATGGCATAAATGGCCACATTCATGATTGGTTGAATAGCTATCTCCATGGACGCGAACAAAAAACTTTTCTTAAAACTTCTTTCCTAAAACGTGCAGTATTAATTTTTGTGCTGATGATGTCCAACTTTTCCGTAGCTTTGCCCCAATTTCCATGAGTGTTGTTGGTAAGCTGATTAACCAGGATTTGGATTCAATATCTTCTTGGACAAAAAACAATGGTTTAATACTGAATACTGAGAAGAGTCAGCAGGTGTTGATTGTTTCGCCTTATGTTCTGCGGGATACGGTGGACTAACTGAGTCTGGGGATCGATGGACGTGAAATCCCTTGTAGTAGAGTTATTAAGAGCCTTGGGCTACTTCTTGATTCAAGGCTTAAATTTGAAAAGAATGTCTCGCTCGTGTGTCGTAAAGTATTCCTCAGTCTTGAATCTCTATATAAATTTAAAGATCTACTGGATGAGAATACAAAGAAAATGCTAGTCAACTGTTTGGTTTTGTCTCATTTTCATTATGCAGATGTCGTTTATGGATCTTGTTTAACGAATGAGAGTCGCATGAAGTTACAGAAATTGCAGAACTTTTGCATCCGTTTTATAACCAAAGTTCAAAGATATTCTCATATCACCCCGTTTTATGAAAAGTTAAACTTGAGATTTGTTCATTTCATCTGTTTTGTGTTCAATGTGATCAACTCTTAGACTCCAAAGTATTTAGCTGAAAAACTTATTAGAAGAAGCGATGTCCATGACAGACAGCTTCGGGAAGTTTATGCTAACTTCGACATTTTCGTGCCTAGAACCGAAACTTCTCGGACAGGCTTCTCTTATCTTGCACCTTATATCTACAACCAAATCATAGGACTATTGCCAAGCTCACTGTGAAACGACTGAAGCAGGAGGTCAGACAAAGTTTAAAAGCTTTAAATCTGAATATGTTTTAATTAATGTTTTTTTGTGTTTTGTTTTCCTCTTAATGTTTTTATCTATTTTGACATTTGGGTTAATACCACTATCTAGTGTACCTTGTCTTTTTGTGTAATATTGACTGTATTTTTTTATCTTTACACAATAAATGTTTTTTGAATTTAAATTTGAACCTTAACTGTTTAGGTCCTGCCTTACAAAAAATCTTTGATCCATGACAATAAGCACCTCTAACTCCATTATTATAATTTAGCCGTAACTTTTGTAATTCTGGGTTTTTTTTCGAAAAGTATATCTATGTCTCTAAGTTCTGCCAAAAAACTAAATAAAGCTAAAAAAGTGACAATTCTTTGAAAACTGGACTAAAACCAAACGATACCCTTATTATGAAGCGGAATATCGGTTAAGCTATTTAATTTTTCTACACAAAAGCAAACTGGATCCAAAAATGTCAGTGTACTTTCTACGACACTATTTATTGTTTCTTTCTTGGACGTGCGACTTACCAAATTAAAGGAAAATCTAATTTGAAAAAATGTGCACTAAACTGCCTTTTTTTGGTAAATTAAAAAATCTCAAAAGTATACGTAGCCATTGCCGCTCTCAAATTTAAACGAGGCTATGTTTTTTTGAATAAATCTTATTAAATTTTAAGGCATAAATACCGAGATCATTTTTTTTGCAAAATATTTTCTTTTAAACACAGTTTTACACTTTTTGCCTGCTCTTTATTAATATTTTATGGTATTGTCCCATAAAAGTAAGTTCTAGCGAACGAAAGCAAAAAAATCGCGAAAAAAAAATTATAAAAATTGATTTAATTAAGCCCGCTGCGATAATCGTAATTCACTTGCAATATTTTCTCTGTCCTCTTTCATTGTCCTTTGTTTTTGACCTCAAAAAAGTTTCCAAAGTTATAAAAAAATATTTCCCAAACTTCGATCCCGCCCATTTTGGGTATTGTTTGAAAGACCACAAGGAGAAACTGTTTTCTAAAAATTTCGAATCAATTTTTTTAACAGGTTAACTGTATCAAAAGACGCTCTAAAATATCCGATTTTTTTTAATAATTTACCGTTCAAAAGCCGCAAGTGTGCTCTAAAGCCATACCAAATTTCAAAAATGTATCTGAAAGTCCCCGAGATATAGGGACCGAAAAGTAAAAAGTAGGTTTTGATAGGACGACTTATCCCCTTACACAAATTCCACCAGGTCAAGCTTTGGACGACCAAGCTTTTTGGCACCAACTAATTTATAGTAAATTATTACTACATGGAAATTTCTGTCCATGGTTGAGTCTAGCCGTCGTCCGGACTGTTAATGAAAAACGTAATAGAATTATATTATATTGCATAACTAATGTTCCTATAGAAGAAATTATTGACAACCTGAATCCAAGAAAATCTGGTGGACATCATAATATTTTTATAAAAATTATTAAAACAGTCCAAATTCAACTAATTCCAATTTTAAAACATCTAATTAATTTTTCTTTTAAAACAAGTATTGTTCCAAAAAAAAATGAAAATATCTAGAGTTTTGCCAGTATATAAAGGAGGAAATAATATCAATCCAATTAATTATAAACCAGTATCTTTATTACCAGTTTTGTTAAAAATTCTAGAAAAAGTAATGCACAATAAATTATCAAATTACTTAGAAACAAAAAATTTACTATTCAGTAGTCAATTAGGGTTTCGAAAGTCTAGGGATACAGAGACTGCAGTTGTTTATATTATTAACGATTAAAACTGATCAAAATAAAAAATGTTGTATCTTATCCTTAGACTTTTGCAAAGCTTTTAACAAAATTAATCATAATATTTTATTAAAAAAATTATACAATATTAGAATTCGAGGAAATATCTATTATTGGTTTCAAAATTACTTAAATGGTAGACAGAAATATGTCCAAATTGGAAATACATAAATTTAATTTCAAAGTTAAAACTTTATGGAACTATAAAACTATTGCGGATGATACAACTATTTTTTATTTTGGAAATTAGATACTACATTGCAGAAGATTTAACAGTTATATCCAATTGGCCACAATCTCATAAATAACTTTAAATTTTGAAAAACCTTCTTTTATGTTTATGAGAAAAAAACATATAAGTAATCAAATGAGACTAATTAAATTCAACCAAAAAAATATTAAATATAGTAGAAGCATTCAATTTTTGGGACTATATATGGATGCAAATTTAAGCTGGCGGAATCTTATAGAATACTTTAGAAATAGTACTCCTCTAGTAGGGATTCTATATAAAGTTCGTTGTAACATACCATTAAAATTTAGGAAACATATTTATTTTGCCTTAATATGTTCTAAATTGCAATGCTTGACTTCACTTTGGGGATCTGCTAAATATAAAACATTAAAACCTTTAGGTTTTTTACAAAATAAAATTATTAAATGTATAAATAAACTTCCTTTCCTATAACCAACAGTAAATGTATATACAAAATTTGCTTTAGATATTAACCATATTTATAAATTAAAAACATGCATTTTCATTCATTCAATACTTACAAAAGATAAATTATCCAATATAGATTTAGAAAAAAGGCATACTATACATAATCATGACGACAAAGAGATTTATTAAATACAACAAATATTCGAAGCAATTTTGCAAAAAAATCTTTATTATATAGTGGTATATTAATATATAATGAATTACCAATACATTTACGCTGAATAAAAACTTTAAAAAATTTAAAATGGAAGTAAAAAACATTTTTTACCCAAACATGATTTAAGGAAAAAGAATTTTCATTGTGTTAATATTATTTATTTTGTTCTTTAAATATTATTTATTTTGTTATTTAATATTATTCTTAATTGTTGGTTTGTTATAATATTAGTATTGTTAGCATTTCCTGTAATGAACTTATACAGTTGGTCGGCAATGTTGAGAATAAATAAAAAAATAAATATATGAAAGGTTTTTAAGTTTCATTTGAAGATTTACATACAAAACAGATACAGAGAAAAGGCATAGAGCGCATAAAAGAATACTTAAAATAAACTGCAATAATAGACATATGTATACATATAAGCGACTCCATGTAAACAGTTTCTGTTTACATTTTAACGGAGTTTGCGAGCTTTATTTAATAATATAGATAAAAAAGTTAAATTACGGTATCTTTAAGGTTTTTATCTGATCCGCCAAGTTTTAATTAAAAAATAAACAAGTAGTTATTGTAAATTAAAAATAATAGCATCAACAATTGAGAAGATTAACAAAAATGCAGCCATAAAAGGCAGTATATTCCAATCGACTACACATTTATGTGCTAGAAGTTAGAATGTTTTCTCTCTGCCTAATACATTCCCCTCATAGCGGAATTTTCTTCAATTTTCTCGATTTTCTTAAAAAAAAATGTATCACACCTGGTATGGTTATAATTAGCAAGAATATATTCATTTAACGAACCAATACACACAGGGAATTCGATTTAAAATAAGAAAATTAATACTATTTTTTTACATTTAAATAGCCATGTGTTTTTATTTAATAAATCCTGGCGATTCATCGAAATTCTTGAAATTGTATTTAACTTTTCTTTTCTTAATTTTTTTTTAATTTTTAAAATAAAACTTTAAAATAAATCCCGCTCGGACAAAAAATCATATTTTACAGACCAAGAAACAAATATTGTAAAACCAATTGATTTTACGTAAAAAATAAAAAAGAGCCTTTTCTGTGCAGAATTATATAAATTATTTAGGTCATAATTATTTACCTTTGAAAAATTGAGATATTTGCAAAAAATTCGATTTCGCCTTTTTCATTCCAAAAACAAACAAAATCCGTGGCTCAAATTTAGGGTACTATTTGGGATATCTTTAGAAAATCAAAATAAAGATATTCACACATATTCAGATTAGTCGGAATTTTTTCGATGTTTAGCTCTTTTTATGACTAATTTCACTGAGCTAACATTGTTATATATTACTTAGCATGACTTAATTTTGGTTTATTGGTTTAATATTTTAACGTCTCCTTTCCGTCAGTGACCAATCTGGACGGGATCTACAGCTTAAGGTGGGTTCGGAACCACGGTCCTCGGTCACTCTTGATCCCCGGCCCACACCCCACACTCAAGCTGTCAACTCTTGGGTTACGATGTATACTTTGACCTTTATCAAGTGACCTACCGACTAACAAGTGCGTATTTGCATTAACAACCCCTATCCACCAACATTCGGCATCAATCAGCGTGAATGGGATGGCGCATGAAGTAGATAACATTTTTCCCTTGTCTGTGTTGGACTTTATTACCATTAATATTGGCTGCAGACTTGAAATATCGTGCATCCACCTAGAATTCGAACCGAGGCATAAAAAGCTTTACGCTCTCGGCTACCGGCTGGCTATTACTTAATTTTAATAAGATAATTTTTGTTACTATACAGAGTTGATACAAAACTGATATTTTCAAAATGAGCAAAAGTTACTTTTATAATTTTTCTGATATCACCACTATGTCCAGTCATGGTCATACAGTGTGTTACAATAATTAGAACGTTAGATAACTAAACGACTCTCAAAAGAGAAGTTTGGTCACTTATTAAAAAATGTGATTAGATGTAGATAATCTTTAAATTTAATAAGCTGTTTTAACTTCAATCTTATATGGTTTTAAATGAAAGACCCGAATCCCAGATTTTCCTTAAAACTTGAGAACTGTCTACATCAATTTATTTTTAACTTGTGCTACGCAATTATAACTGTGTCGTTATAAAAAAGATTCCGTTAAGCAAATTAGTTATGTAAAATTATCGAACTCACGTGTATTAAAACAGCTCCTGAAATAATAATGTTTCATCTCTAAGCAATGAGTATTATTTTCCGAGATACGCTAGTAATTGGTTTTTTTTTTGTGATTTTAGGTGGCACGTGACAGAAGAATGTTCCCAAGATGATGATAATTATATATACTACCTCCAAAACTTAGTGCACAATAACTGCAAAAACCTGGTTATTTATACGTTTAATGAAAAAGTGTTTTCCAGTACTATGAGTTATATTACACAAAGTGGGTAAGTTGGTCATAGAGGGTCGATCGAAAAAGTTAATTTTTAATTTGGTGGTTTTCCTATAGATCGAATGGCGACTCTATCCAACCGTGGATCCATCGAGTTAAAACAAATTTAATGTATGTAGTAAAAGTTTACTTTTAGTACATTCAAAAAAGCTTTGACGTTCGAAGCTTGTCTTGTTGGGGTTTGTATAAGGGAATGATTTCTTTGTCGTGGTCGCCGTCGTGTCGAAACGTACTTTTGGACAACCCATCGCTATATCTTGGAAAGGTTTTTTCAAAGTGTCGTTTGTTACTGTCGGAATCGAAATTTGGAAGGTACTCGAGTAGCTCCTAGTTCTAACGAATATCGGCTTTTACCATACAAAGGAAATGACAGAAAATGTTCTTAAGATCTTTCTGAATTGTGAAAAACATATATTTTATCCTGCCAATTTCAAAAATACCCAAGGAATGGTTTTTGAGACGCAAACATTAAATGAAATTTATTTAAATATATATTCATTTACCTCTAATAGCGGTCATAGTTAAGTTTTATCTAAGGCAACTGGATACTTTTGATTTTGGCAAAAATGATATTTTAGTGCACATTTGTTCAAATTAGATTATATTATGGTACATCGTAGAAATACATAATAAGCTAGAAAGTTGTAGAAAATACATCAAGGTTGTTGAGTTTGTTTAGTTTTTGTGTAAAAAGGGTGAAAAGGTTTTATAGGATTCAAAGTAAAGACTTGATTTTCAGTTCAATTTTCATAACGTCGTTATTTTTTTTAGTTTTTATACGGTAGGGTCACTGTTTTAGTTCGAACTGGAGGCATCGATGTACTTTTGGAAAAAATGTTTAACTCAAAATTTTTAAAACGTTCGGCTAAATTATAATAGAATTTAACTTTGGTCAGTGTTGCAGGTTTTTTTTTTTGAAAAATATTTAGCTTTAAGATTTAAATGTAGTTTTGAGCTTTTTGTCTCCATATTATCTTTGCATTTTTGACAGCCAAATAATTAGAAAAAAAATTGAAAAACTGAATTTTCTATACTGGGCTAAGAGTAATTTGCTTAGACCTTTTAGAGATAAAACCCTCGCATTTCACATAAAAAAAGGTTCAGAAATTAAAAAAAAAAATACTTCCCAAACTTCGATCCCGCTCATTTTAAATGCACTTTGGAAAATTACAGAGAAGAAAGTATTCTGAGAATTTTAAATTAATATTTGTGTTTTTTTCAACGGTATCGGGTATCAGACGACACTGAAATATTTGGGAAAAAGAAGTATCATATTTGAAAAGTTTATCTAAAACTCTTAATGTAAAAAGTACGTTTTGACACGACGATGAAGTCAATCCCTTACACAGATCCCACCAGGACAACTTTCGGACTACAAAATTTTTTCACATCTACTAGAAAACTATTAGTCGCGCCTAGAATGGAGTTTTCTTTAAAATGTTATGGAGTGTCGCCTAAAAAGTTTTATTTAAATCACAAATCAACATATTAGAGTATTTTTGTTTTAATATTACTTAAAAATTTAATAGAAAAAGTATCTAAGACTTCTGCGAACCCTGAGGTTACTTTTTTAATACATCTTTCAGCTGCCTGTGTGTATAGGACACTGAAAGTAAGTTTGTGGGAAGAATTTCCATTGCGTTTTCTTTTAACATTATTTCAAAATCAAGCAGAAATAAATATGGTGTCACTTTGTCACTTTGTAGTTACTGGAAGCAATCAAATATATATAATCCAAAGCATTGCAATTGATCCAGGAAATCTCAAAGTTTTAAATGCTTCTAGAACATCGTCATCTAAAATATTTTCAGAATATTCAGCGAAATCATTTTTTCCGTCACTTTATTAAACACCATCTTAACATTTCCTTTTAAATACATTGATAAATATTTAAGTTTCTTGAATAATCTTTAAATTTTATTGCGGTTTGTTTTTAACTAAATCTGTCCTGAAACATACACCGTTGTAACTAATTGGCTACTGTCTAAAAGCACCACTGAAAGTCTTTCTAAATTGGTAAAAAATAAAAATGGTTTCGCTGCCTATCCTCAGAATCTTTTACTTGAAATGTTAAATGATGGTTGGTTCCATATTCACCAGCTTTCTATAAGGCATATTATTGCTGCAAGATCACGATATGCTGAAGGTATTTAAAACGTTGAGGTTCCCTTAATCATTTTTGATAGTTTGGATTATATGATTTTATTGCCTGGAGTTTATTTTCACTGTTAAATAAGTATAATATAAAGAAAATAACCTCAGTGTCTGGAAAAGTCTGTGGTCATCTTTCTAGAATGGCATAACTAGTGCTAGATTTATGTAAAAAAATAATTCCAAAATCTCAAAATATGAAGTGTGTCGCCAAGGATGGAGGGTTAAACGGGGTGGGTGGAGCTCGATATGTACCCACTTCCACGTGGTGATCCCTGGATAGTTGTTATTCAAACAACAAGAAATTAACAATCTCGAAACAAAAATAATATTTAAATGTTTAACGAGATATTAGTAAAAAATAACGAAGTTAGAGGTAAATTCGCAGACTCAAAACATAGTTATTTTCGAATAATTTTTAATATATTAATTTATGATGAGCTTTTTAAGTAATTACGCATATAATTCTAAAAAAAGCGGCTTTTCAATTTTTTTGGTGAAACAGCAAGTTTATTGCCTAAATATGCAATGCAAATAGCTTAAATATGCAATGCATATTTAAGCTATTTGCACAGACTCAAGATATAATCCCACAAATATCAATCTTTACAACAACAATAGAGTAAACTATACATTTTTAAATCTGACTCCATGAAGCAAATCAAACATTTACTTTCCTCGAACCACCCTATGATCAATATAGATTTCAAATAATATATTAACTAGTACCTTTAAATAAATATCGGTGTTTTATTAATTTTTTTTTCTATGAACAGACCATGAAGGGCGAAGGCACTAGGTACCGTGGTTGCTTTAAATAAAGTCAAGTTTATTGATGCGGGATTTAAAGACTTGCGGATTAGGATAAGAAGGAAATATATTTGCTGGTAACACATTACATAATCAGAACACCCTGGGAATAAAGGAGGAAAGTGGGAGGACCTTGGTATTTGCATTTGGACGGTGAAGGGATGCATATGGATCGATGCTCGTGTCTCCCTGGTGCAAGAGTGAAGAGTTTTAAGGATAGAAACAGAGGCTGCTCCCCATATATGTGAGCAATACTCAAGGAAGGGTCTGATTTGCAAAGTGTAAAGGCTAAACAAGCTGGCTGACGAAAAGTATTTTCGAGATCCGAAAAGAAAACCCAATTTCTTCGCGGCTGCTGTGGCAATTGAGGTGATGTGATCATGCCAGAGAAGATATTTCCGAAAAGTAATACTGAGTAGGCTAAAGGAATCTTTGGCTTCAGAATTTGATTATTCACTTGAATGGTGTTAGTACTGGGGGATAGTTTGTGAGATACTAAAAAAAGTTGTGTCTTTGTGGTTTTGAATTGGATAAGATTCTTTGCTCCCCTTTCTGCGATTTTAATGAGGTCCTTGGTTAAGGATAAAGTCATTACTCTGCGCCTATCAGCAATTTCAGTCTTGGAGACAGGTTTGGGAAATTGTATATTGGAGTGGAGTGTGCTCTCGTCTGCATAGCTATGAATAGGATTGCTGGTAGAAGAAAGCAGAAGTGCAGAAAGAATAGAGTCGGTGCCAATACTGAACGCTGTGGAACGTTTGCGTTGATTTGGAGAAAGCTTGATAAATAGCCGTCAATCACTAAAGAAATTCTTCTGTTGCAAAAAAAACTGGCAATCCAAGTACAAAGTTAAGTTTTGGAGAAAGACCATAGGCAAGAAATTTGTTAGAAGGTGCCTGGGATATGTCGAGGTCAATAGTTTGGGCTTTAGGGGTAGCTTTATTTTTCTAGGTTTTCAGAAAAACATCTTATAAGTCAAAATACCGTAATGTAATTGTAGATTGCAACTATATCCCGATTTTTAGCTTATAGAGGGTGAAATTTCCCTCATGTAAATTCTAAAAATATAGATACTAACAGGGGACTGCGAATATTCTTTTTGAGAATATATTGTTTTTTATTTCTTCAAAACGGTTCAAAGATATATTAGACGCTAATAAAGGATAATGAGAATGTTATCCAGTAAATTATATTTTTTAATTTGAAGAGAGGTTGCATTGTACAGTTCTCAAATTTTAATATTTTTAAAATTTTGTTGGGTTAATCGTTTTGTTTTGCTATTTTCATGAAGAATCCTTTTCAATAGTATGAGAGGTCAAATAAATTAAATCCCTATCTGAACAATTTATTTACGAATTTTAGTGAAATATAATATCGATTATTTAAATTTTAGAATACTTGGACTGTATCTTTTGTACTTTATGTTGGTTATCGGCATCATAAGAGGATGTCGTATAGAAGTTGATGAAATTTGGATAGAAGATCTGCCTGATTCAAATGATATGATGCGGGTAAGACGTTTAGTGTTTTTAGTTCACGTAAAACAATAAACTAAATTTAGAAATGTATAAACCGGAGAGTGATTGGATAAATATAATTTTTCAAAATATAGAAATTATATCATTTACCCTTTGTTAAAATCACCAACAGAAGAAGTTAGAGTGGTTTATGTCTACTTATGTTGCCCTATTCTATGTTTGTGATATCTTAAACCATAGAAGCAGTAAAGTTTTTGATCTAAAAATACTCGGCTTTAGTGAAATTGCGCTACCTTTTTCATATAAATAAAAATTAAGGCTTATGCAGGAGTGCAAGACATGGATTTATTTTCCATCCTTTCTCAGATCGCACCTTTGGCCGTTTTACACTAAGTGCTGGTTGAGGTAACACAAATACTATTGCTTCAGAAAAAATCTTGGCGCCCATAACCAAGATTTTGTATTCAGTGCTGCGCGACTAATAAACTGATATATGTTTAATTATGACAGATACATTTTTACACACTGACTTCAGTCGATACTATGGTGGTTGCGGGGGGAATTGGGAAGAAATATAGTGTAAGTGGACTCGCTGCGCATCTAATATTCTGGATTAATCAAAAAAGATAAATCAACAATATCGGGCGCGCAGTCCAATCGCAGCGTGAATAAAGCTAGTTTCTAGCCAAAAGAATGATACAAAAGAAAAGACTCATCACTGCGCCTCTGATATTCTAGATATTGGTTAAATAAGAAGTAATGCTGACCGGAAAATCATCAGACGTGTAACCCAATTGCTAAATGTGTTATGTATTTTTGATCTGGTAAATTTTCGGGACGACTCGGACTCATCTTTGAGCGATTGACTATTTAATTGAAGTTAGTTAAAATCATAAACAAAAGTGAAATCTAGAATATTAGAACGTAATCGTCGGTAAACCTTATCAGATATTTTTGAGAAAAAAGAAGACGTGTCAGGCCAGGAGCAGAAGGAAAAGGACCCTTTCAGGTCAAGCACGTCCCACAAGCTCGGGTTCCAATAGGTGTCACCGAAGCAAAGCAGTCTGGCGTTGACTAAAGCCTCACATCGACAGATCCTAGTATTTAAATGGTGAAAATTTTTTTTAATGTAATCTAGAGAAAATATGTATAGCGGAAAGGGCACACATAGGTGTTAATTGCTGAGATGAGATTTCCAGCATTCAGGTCTGTCTTCAGAAGAGCTCGCATTCTTTAAACGTACTGATCTTTCAGATTGGTTTTTTCTTGCTTGTCCTGGAGTAGTCTAGTTTGTTGGAATCTTAGATATTTGTAGGGTCCTCTTTGGTTCATCGCTAGAATTATTTCTCCATTGGGTAAGGCTACATCACTATTAAGAACTTTGCCTTTTACGATGTTTAGATTCCATATGGATGTCTTTCAAGGAAGTGTATGTCACGTTAATAAACTTTTTCAGTTTGTTATGGTTTTCACCTTAGATTAAGAATTAAAGTAGAGATCACAACTCATTAATAAATCACGTTAGGGGTATGCGCCAACATGGTTCCCCTATTTTTCACATTATATCGATCAATGTTTACAATAAAACAAGAAGTTAGGATGGCCCATGCCCAAGCCGGGGCCATTTGTTGACGAATGCCAGTGACGGCGTGAGTTTTCACTTCCCGCATAAGAAAATGTCATTAATCGTGAAAAAATTATCGTTCCGGGTTTTTACAGATCCTACTGTCGGTCGGTCGATCTGTTCCGGTATAACTAAAAAATCCACTTACTCGAATAACTTTAATTTTATTTAATTTTCCACAAAAATTACGTCTGATATATAAAAGAAACTGGTTAAATACTGGTATGAATTCAATATGGTAAAACAAAATGACGACCTTTTAAAATATTTGATGTACGAAAATGAAGAAATGGGCCATGATTCATTATCGTTGACAAAAAGAAGGATTCTTACCTATTCCTTAATGAGGCAAATAGGTATTTTTACAAACTTCAGAAATAACCGTTCTCTTCTTCACTATCTAAAATCAAACCATTAAATCAGGTAAGTTTAAAAGGAAATTAGTTATTTATATATTATTAAACTTTAGTTTTTAGTTAGGTTTGCCTTATGTCATTATCATTTTGTAATTGTGACATTTAGAAAAATTATTTATTCAGTTGTTGAAAATGTCATCTTAAACCTGTAACTGTCAAGTTAGACCTTGTCTAAAGTTAAACCTCTTTGTGAATACGGGTGTTAGAGTTTTAAACTAAAATCAATGCATTTAACACGCTTTTATTGGCTTCCTATTTGTCTGATTGCATCTTTGTATGTCTGGATCAAATCTTGTAAACGATTTTTCAGCACTTCCATTACCGATTGTTTTCAAATTTGACATGCATACCCTGTCGGATATAAAAAATCCGAATTTTTTAGTCAACGTTTAGAAAACCAAAATGGCGGCGCCAATACGGCCAACGAATTTTGTTACTTGTGTAGCTAAAACTGAAAATCAGTGACTAGGAAAATTTAAAAGTGTCAGCATTTAAAAATTCAAAATAGCGGAGGCAAAATGACAATGTCAACAGGTCGGACGGATGATTTTAACATTTGTGGGAATTATATAAGAATGCACAACAAAAATCAAAATGGTGGCCATATAGCGAACGAATTTTGTCATTTGTACAGATTCGGCTGAAATATTAGTATCTAGAAGTATTTAAGAATAAAAGTTATGAAAGTTTAGTCAATATTTGAGAATTAAAAATGGCGGTACCACCATAGCAAACTAATTTTAAAATTTTTGCAGATTTAATTAAAATTCGGCATTTAGGGGTATCTAAGATTGCACATCATGAATTTTTGTCAACATTTTAAAAATTCAAGTTTGTAATGCCAACATGGCGGCGGAATTTTAACAATTTTGTAGATTTGGCTGAAAGAAAGTAGAAATCTGGGGGTATTTGAAAATACGTATCATATATTTTTAGAAAAATATTTAGAAATGAGGGTAGGAATGCCTAGAATGCGAGCGAATTTTAATATTTATACAGATTTGATTAAAAATCGATGTTAAGTGAGCAATTCATACATTTTTAGTAATAAATATTTAAAAGGGGGATGTCATCAATCAATCAATCAATCCAATAAGCATTTTTTTCAGATATTTTTAAACAATTAATTAGGCCACCGTTTTGTTCCTCCATTTTGAATTTGTCGCAACATTTTTACCAGTTCATCCCTATATAATATTTGATTTTTTAGCAAAATTTGAGCATAATCGATGTAGTAGTTTTCTGCATTCACAAACAATATTTTATTAGGCCGCCGTTTTGGATTTGTAGTAAAAATTATCAGATCAAAATACAAGAGTTCTAACCACACTACACCACATCGGCAGATGATATAAACTAAAGTAACTTATCCTAACCGAGACTATTTATAGGTAAATGTGGTCACACTTGGTTGCACCCGACTGCACCGTTGTCAAGTAAACAATAGAGGGGACTATAGGGAATAGGCCCTCTGTCTTTATTTAGTGCTTTCTTACCACATTTAACTATTTCTATACTCTCAAATGCATCCAATAATCTATTATTAGATACATTTTTAATCAACTTAAGATTATTTATTCCTATTCGGTGATTGTTTTCCAAAGCATGTTGGGCAACGCTTGACTTTTCTGTTCTTCCTTATCTTAAATGTACCATGTGTTCTTTAAAACGAATGTTTATGGAGCGTTTAGTTTGCCCAACATATTTTAGATCACAGTCATTACAGCTAATTTCATAGATGCCACTCCTCTCCCTCAAGTCGACTTTGTGTTTGGGGTTTCCAAGGAGATTTTTCAAACTATTCTCCGTTTTGTAGGCTACTCTAAAACCTACGTTTTTAAATACTTTTTCTAGACCTCTCGTATATCTGGGATCATATGGGATTACTATGAATTTATTGGAAGCCTCAGGTATTTGAAGAGTAGTGGCATCTTTTAACATTTTCTTATGCTTATGTCTATTTACTAGTTTATGTACAAAATTATCATTATATCCATTACTTTTAGCCATATTTTTAATCCGATTCATTTCATTGTTAAAACGTTCTTTACTTAGTAGAACCTGTGAGTTAAGAAATGGAATGCTGCCATTTTGTGTTGACGGCAATGAAATGAGTCGGATGTTATATATCTATCAGTATTAGTAAATTTCCTATAAATATCAAATTCTAATTTATCGTTATTTCTAATAACTAACGTGTCGAGAAAAGGTAATTGCCCATTGTTCTCCTTTTCGTACGTAAAATTAATGGAAGGATATTTATTGTTTAATGTTTCTAAGAAAGTGTCCAAATTTTCTGTTTTAGTATCAAAAATAGCAAATATATCGTCTACGTACCTATACCACACCCTTGGGAAATACTTGAGTTCTTTTTTGAATTGGGTTTCTAATCTGCCCATAAACAAATTTGCAAGCAACGGAGATAAGCAATTGCCCATCGCAGTTCCGTCTAGTTGTTTATAATATTTATTGTTGTACTGAAAAAAAATTTGATTCATACATAATTTTGTGAGAAGTAAATACTCATCAATAATTTCTTTCTTCAAATTATTGATTTCAAGTAGTTCCTTTAGGTACTCTAAAGCTAGTGGTATGGGTACACTAGGAAACAATGAGCTTACATCAAAAGATATTAAAATTTCACCTTCTTTTAAGTGAACATTCTTAATTTTATCTAAGAATTCTAACGAGTTAGTAACCTCAAAGTTATCATACGAGATATTTAATTTGCCGAATTCTTCTACTAACCATTTTGAAATATTGTACGTTGGTGATCCAACAGCTGAAACAATAGGTCTCATGGACTTCCCAGGTTTATGAATTTTGGGAAGGCAATACAGTTTAGATAACTGTGGGTTACTATGTGTTAGTTTGAATTTTAGTTTATCGGACACAAGGTTTTTACACTGTTTTAAAGAACTTTTTACTTCTGTTATCATTTTTGATAACGGGTTTTTCTCAATTAAATCATAAGGACCAGTTTGAATCAAATTATCTACTCTTTCAAAATAATCTGTTTTGTCTAGTATAACAACCTTATTTCCTTTGTCAGCTTTTAAATAAAAACATTCCTTTTTCTTCAGTCCCTGGATAATTTCAGTGTTTTTACGAGAAACATATTTTGACTTGTTGTTAACAACGTTTTTTGAGATTTGATTTCTGCAAGCCTCTCTAATGAGTCCCTTAGTTGACTCTCTCTGGCACGTATTGAATGGAACTTTCGATATTCCCTATAATAGTCGTTAACTATTTTTTACTGGAAGCTCTGCAAAATTCAAACCTTTATTCAAAAGGGCGATTTCTCTATTATCAAAAGACTGAGAAGAAAGATTTTCTACAATGTTCTCGACTTCCGAAGGAATTTGTTTTTGTGGTTTCAACTTTCTCAGTTTGTTTTTAAGTGAACACATTTTCTTCAAAAATTTGGCATCGATAACTACGAACATTTTTCTTTGGAAATCTAACCACTGTTCAAATTCTAAATTACTAAGCTTATAAGTAAGTTTTTTTTTTTAAATAATCCGTATGCTTCAATTTCAAGCATACTTCGTTTGCTATACAGATTTTTAAATTCTAAATCTAGCCACTTTTGTTTGGCAAAAGATTCAACCTTCCCAGTAACGGGTGATTGTTTAGGGATCTTGACTGAAATGAATTTAGGGAAAACTGAAAAAGACTTGCATGATTTTAGAAACCAAATATCTGCTGCTATTAACCTAATCTTAGTACACTACTTACAATAAAGGTTTTGTTCCGTTGACCGTGAAGCCATGTTAAGTCCTAACACTGGAACCTGTGGTGGAAGATAGATTTATATCATCTGCTGATGATGCTAACTTGGTTAGCGAAACGCGCGTCCAGAACGTAACAAGTTGTGGTGTAGTGTGGTTAGAACTCTTGTATTTTGATCTATCTTCCACCACAGGTTCCAGTGTTAGGACTAAAACTTATCAGTTGATGGTCATGTCAAACTCAATTTTTCTGCAAAATTTGGATAAAATGGATAAGCAGTTTCTTGGTAATATTTTTTAACATTTCAATAAACCGTCATTTTGTTCGGCCATATTGGATTTTTACCAAAATGTTACCACGTCATCATATGATCTTTAATTTTTAATCAAAATTTGAAGTAAATAGGACAAGCAGTTCTTGAGCTTTGTCACGGACAGACATACAGCCTAACCGATGGAACTGAGAAACCATGTTTTTTTGTAACTAGAATACTTTCCTTTTGAGAGAAAAGTAAAAAAAAAGCGGAGATACGAATAGAAAAGCCAATTGTCATATTGTTTTTCCATGTTAATAGCTAAAATTTAAAAAATAAAAGATTTATTTAATTTTCAATATCCTAAATCTTAAATTCTAAATTCTAACCAATTTAGAACATTTAAATTCCTTGACCTCACAACACATATAAAAAACTGGCCCAACTCAAGCGAAAATTAAAAAAAGGCGCGAAATCTTCCGAAACTTTATTATTTCCCCAGATTTTATACAAAATCTAGTGGTTTTCGAAATCGCAGTACGTTTTTTTGAGCGTGAGACGCCCTTCGACTATTTTAATATAGTAGGGGAAGTATGGACAAAATGACACATAAGGACAAAATGACATACAACCTGTATTTCATAATTCGCGCTATTTACCGCCCTACCGACTCTATGTCACGTGTTCCAAACGGTTCCTGGATAAGCTGCGAAGAGCGTAATATTAAAAGTTCAGTTAGACCGACGCAGTCGTATAGTAAAGGTGTACCGGGCTAAAAAAAATTTCCACGTGTGATTCTGTTTTCTTATTTTCGGTAAGTTTTGGATTTTCAGTCAACTCATTTTGCTTTAAATCAATTCTTTATAGTGTATGGAATGACATGGCTTGATTACTTTCGTAAATAGATAACATTTAATGCATATTTTTAATGTAAAATTATTAAATATCCAATATGGGTAAAATGACCTAGTGCTCATTCGGACAAAATGACATAGAATGTCATTTTGTCCATTATAATTTATATAGACCGAAAATATAATTTTATTTATTTGCTTACAGACCATACTGCCAGAATGCCGCGCAACTATAAAAGAACATCTAATCGACAATCCTGGAGCAACGTGTCAATGAAAAATGCAATTGAGGCTGTTCAGCAAAATAAAATGGGTTGGCTTTTAGCCTCCAAAACGTTTGGTGTCCCTCAGGCGACTCTGAGAAGCCACGCGTTAGGAAAAAACAAAACACTAAATCCAACTGGTTAAGGACTAGGAAGGTACAAACCTACTTTTCCTCCAGAAATTGAAAGGCAGCTAGTTAATCATTTAAAATTATTAGAAATACGACTCGTAAAGACGTTCAGAAGTTAGCATTTTAGTTAGCCGAACAAAATAAATTTTCCCATATTTTCAATGCAGAAAAACAAAGAGCTGGACAGGAATGGTTAACTGGATTTTTAAAAAGGAATAAAGATATTTCGGTACGTAAACCAGAACCGACTTCAGCGGCTAGGGCTCAGGCTTTCAATAAGCCTCAAGTTGAAAAATTCTTTAAGGTATATCAAGATTTGTTGGATACTCACAACTTTTCACCCAATAGAATTTATAATGTAGATGAGTCCGGTCTGTCTACTGTTCAGAAACCACAGAAAATTTTGGCAACAACTGGCCGGAAGCAAATCGGCTGCTTAGCAAGTGCTGAGCGAAGATCTCATGTCACCGTTGTGTGTTGCATGAATGCAACCGGCTCTTACATACCTCCATGTTTAATATTCCCTAGAAAGAATTTTAAAAATGAGCTTTTGGATGGAGCCCCAACTGGCACTCTTGGAATTGCACAAGAGTCGGGCTGGATGACCACAGATGTGTTTTTCAAATGTTTGAAGCATTTTCAAACCTTTGCGAAGGCTAGTGTTGATGAAAAAGTGCTCCTCGTCGTTGATGGTCATGCTAGTCACAAAGGATTTGAATCATTGACATACGCTAAAGAGAATGGTTAAATCGTATTATGTCTGCCACCTCATTGCACCCATCGGATCAACCTTTGGACGTATGTTTTTATGGACCATTAAAAACCTACTTCAATCAGGAAATATCAAAACGGTTAAAGATTCATCCAGCTCGCGTAGTTACTCATCTACAAATTGGCTATTTATTTAATGAGGCCTATGGCAAAGCTGCTACTGTGCAAAATGCATGCTAAGGATTTAAAAACACTGGTCTCTGGCCTATTGCCTCTGATATCTTTCCAGATTATATGTTTGAGCCTGCTGAGACAACCAATGTTCCAATAATGCCTCCTGAATTTGCGCCCACACAGGTAACAGAAAATCCAAGTTCTAAAAATAACGAAATTGCCTCTACCGTACCAGATGAAAGCACGAATAGTCAAGAGAATCCTGGACCATCAACAGAATCATTTTCTGAAAGTGCACCCATCATACCATATGAAATATCTCGAGGTGAGGAAAATCCTGAACCATCAACAAGTTCTTTGCTCGTTCCGATTGAAATGTTATCTCCTATTCCGCAAGGAAATTTAGTCAGAGGACAGGGGAAGAGAAAACCAAAGAAGCAAAAAACGCATTTTGTTCTCACTTCTACACCGAACATGGAGGAAATAAAAGCCAAAAATGAGCCTAAAATCACCTCTAAAAAAAGAAAGCGAAAGGCCACTAGAGCAGTATTTGATTACAATGAGGATGATGAAGAGGCAGATCCATTTGCTTCGCAAACTGATGACGACGACTGTCCCTGTATTTATTGCAACGACTTATATTCCCGTTCAAAGCCAGGTGAGAACCGGTTAAGGTATATAAAATGTGCACAGTGGGCTCATGCAATTTGCGCTGATGTACCAAAAACGACAAAGATGTTCATTTGTGAACTATGTGTTTCTGTTTAAGTCATTTTGTCCATAACACATATGCCAATTTATCCATTCAGTATGGACAAAATGGTTTTGAGTTAGGTTTTAGTATTAAGCTTTTAAGTTTGTGTACCTTTACATTATTTAAAAATAACTTTCTTACATGAAAAGCTAATGTATCAAAGATAACTGTTACAAATAATAAGCGTTTGTTACTGTTTATAGTAAGTTTTTATAAAGCAATATTAAAATACTATGTCATTTTGTCCTTACTTCCCCTATAGGTATATTCTATAATTATTTTAATTCTCTGAGAGGAAAAACTATTGTAATCGGCAAAAAAATCACCTCAGAGTCAATTTTGTATCATTTTGCTTCTGAAGATTCTCACATGACCCCCGACGAAATAAACGTTCTATTATACTGAACCGGACTGGTCAATACGTCATGTGACCCAAAATAAGTGAATAAGGTATCTTCCATTAGACATGTTTCCTGGAAAAGGAAATCTTGATGTTTACTTAGTGATTAAACTGGTGTATGATAGTTTCCAGGAAATTGATGATCATAGGATGAATTTTGTATATTTCTAGTACGTCTATGAGCCAGGAATGTGGGACAGTTGTTTTTTGCATCCTTGATGGTCTGGAATACATCCCTTCTGTCCCTCGGCTAATAGGTTTTGAGTTTCATTATGGTGATAGATACGATTTGCAATGCATCCTGTTAGGATCTAGCACATGATGGACAAATAGGTGATGGGCCTGCACTGGGTCGTGTTGTCTCTGGGACGGGTTGTCTGCATTATTGCTTTTTTGGTTTTTCCCAGATATTCAACCAATACTCGGTCAACTGCTCTTTGCTCGGCAGCATCTTCTCAGTATTGGTTTGATGTTTGGTGTTATTGATATCCCTATAGAACTGTCTTTGATGGTGTTAAAACAGCAATTATCTGGTTTCCTCTATGAGAATGTGTTGTATCTCTGCAGACGTTTCGCTTTAGCTTTTAGTTTTTGTTTAATATATCTTGATACTCATCTGGGATTTGTTGATGGTTGGGATCGTTGGGTTTTGTACCCAACTTCTTAATACACATGTTAAGTCTGCTGGAGGAGTGTCTACTATTCCGAAATTCTGTGAGTCTTCCCATTCCTGCCTCAAATCGTCAATTGTCTTCTCAAGTTTTTTGTACCATATGGGTTTTTGTTGGTGTGTAGCTTTGGTTGTTTTCTTCTGGGAATGCACTTGTTGTTTTTATATCTAAGAACCGCGACGGCAGAGCAGTAGATGAGTGTGTGGAGCTTCTCAAGGTTATTATACTCCCAACTAAACTCTGCTTGTTATTATTATTAATATATTAACTATTAATAAAATATTTTGAACGAATTCATTAACATGCTTGTTTTGGGAATCTCAAATGAAACTTTTACAGGTTCGACGCAGTAAAGTATTATAAGCATTCTTTTAAATGTTGTTTTAATATCTGTCTTTAAAGTAGTTTTCAGTATGATGTGTTGTTGTTAACTTGGAACTTAAAAAATTAAAAAAAGTAAAATTTGTCTTTGCTATAAATGAATGAAATGTTACTAGTTTTACCTACGAAGATAGAAAATAGAATAGTCTGTAATTCATTTCATTTTTGTGGTATTGAAATGATAATAACAAAGATATTTTAGACAAGCCAGCTAAACGGATTTTTAATTTTCGTTTAAACACCCTTGCCAGAATGTATGGCAAGAAAATTTGATTATTATATTTTATCCGCAGTAGAACAAAAAAAAAACAATAACATATAGGAAATGTTATTCAAAATACTGCAGAAATATCTCATTTGGACACTTTCTAAAACAAATTCAAAAATGTAAAATCAGAATTGGTATTTTCAATATACTTTCTTAAGAATTAATCTAATAATAATAATATTAATAAGAATTATATGTTTAAATTCACCACTTTGCAGAAGTAATTACATAATAACATTCTTTATAATAGGTGACTAGTAAAAAATAGTAGCCCCAAAAAATCGCAAAAATAAAATTTTAGTTAGCATTCACCTCCGCATCGGATTTGCAATTTGAAAACAATAAAATCAACCATTAAGTAGTACCCTGAATATCAGTCGTGCAGCTATGATTCCACATACACTCTATTTCTTGTAACTTCCCTCCTCTACCACTATAACACCGAGTGCCTGAGGTACAAAAATCTAGAAGCTGTATTTTATCAGATGCGAATGCAATTCATTTACATTTTTGTCGTCAGCGTCAGGGCTCTTATATATTTAATTATAAAAATAAACAGTATTATTTTCTTCTTAGTTAGCAGTGACGGCTGCTCTTTGGTCGGCTGCGCTTTAAGGACGCGTGGCCGCCCGCCCTTCCTGAAAAGTATTAACGTGCAATCTCAATTCTTATAAATTATTAATATTAACATAAGATTCTGTTAAAATATCAACAAAAATATATCTCTAATTATTGTCCTGGTTGACTCGTGAGAATATTTGAACATGTGGAATAATATTAGCTGTGACGGCACCACTGCGCGAGTGAATGCCATCCGATGAAATTAGAAAATGTTTTGTGGCAATTCTCCAGCGGCAATGATATTTTAGTCACTTTCATTTATAGTTTTTGAGTACAGTGGCACATGGCAGCCGGGTATTAATTCGTTTTGGTTTTGAAAGTTCGTTTGCAAACCATATGGCTGATATATTATATTGTTATTGCAAATAATTTGAGATGGTTTTCCGATCGATTTAGGAGTAATAGTCTTAATACCGGTAAACTGAAAACTAAAAAGCTTGACACAACTTTGTTCGAATTAAAGCAACGCAAGCTAGCAAATAAGTGCGTCGTCTTTTAAAACAGTGAAGTTACAAATTTATTGTTCGATTTTCCGTATTTGTTATTTTATAAAGCCCGTTCAGTCTTTCTATTAATTGAGCGGTGTTACTTTTTTATTTCTCACAATTTTTTTTAAGGCAAAATAAAAGAAAATATAGAATTTTTCTTTGTATCAATTTTCGTACAGTTTTACAAGGGGTAGCTAACTATAAAAAATAACTCTGCACCTGCTATTTTAAAAGAAACCTAGATAAAAAGTGCAACATATTTTTATTTAATTTTACCTGTTTTTTCCAAGCTTAGCCTTTACTGCTTTTTGATGAGTTTGCGATATAAAAGATTTTCATTATATGTTAACCTATTGTCATTATCTATTTTGATTGCATTTTGATTTACATTATTACCTGAACGATGCATATCAACGAAAGATTTTACTTTTTATGTAAAAGTGCGCTTTTACTACCTTTACCACACAGCAACGAAAGCTTTTACAGCCTAGGCAGTAAAAATACACCTTTTGGACGTGTCAATTGTCATTAAAAAGCCGCTCTAAATGTCATTCGAAAAAAAAAATTTTAAGACAAGCAAAATTTTTATGAGCGATGAAGTTTCCTCCTAAAATGCAATATAATAACGTTTACAGGTGTAGTTACATCCATCCGGAAACACACTATATATTATTTAAATATATTTTTGGTATACAAAAATTGGCATGTAATAATTTCTAGAATTATACAAAAAAGTATAATAAAAGTCTGCAAAATGTATTCTACTTTTTTTGACAGTCGGGCAGCAAACCGACGGAATTGAAAAAAAAAACATATTTTTTGGCATCTAGGGACCAGTGGCGTAACAAAACAATGTGGGACCCTGGTGCCAAATCGTAAAACAGAGCCTCTCCCCCTAACTACATATAATTAAAAAAAATGTGGGATTTCATAATTCTCAAAAAATATTGAAATCTTGTTTTAACCTTCAGAATTACTATAATACAGAATACCATAATATATACCATAAAAACTATTCTAAATAAACCTAAGAAACAAATAAACAAAGCAACATTCTAAAGTATAATATAAATTCTAATTACACCGACTTACTATCAGGCGACTGACTGGTGTTACTTTTGTCTATAATTTGAAAAAAAAATTCTATTTTTAGATGTTTTCTCAATTTTGCTTCGTTTTTCACAGTTTTTTTATCTTTTAGCTGCTCCAGATTGCTATTGTAATTTATTTTATCGCAACTACAACGCTGAATACTCATAAAACAAAATATAAAATCAGCATCACTGCCATTATACGCCTGTTTTAGTCTAGCACACAACACAGAACACAAAAAATTAGCACCAAAGCCATTACCGCAGCTACAACTTTTAAGGCCCTAAGCCCACTTAAAACTACGGCCCGCTATCGGCCCTATCCCCTAAAACTATTACAGCCAGTGCCGGATTAATTACTTTCGCCCAAAACGTTTTCACGGGCCTCAAGCTCCTCAGGAAAAGTGTTGACCAAAAAAAAAGTCCTCTTTTCCATATACCACTTATCCCCTCCTTTAATATAATAATATATAAAAATTACCTACTTACTGATAAAATGAAAAAAGGAAAATTATATAAACGATTTTGGTTGCAGCGAGGCGGCGCGCGGCGGACCTTCTTTTCGACGGGCTCTAGACCCGGGCGTAATGGGTAATGCGGCCCTGCCCAAAGCAAATAACTTAAAATGAACTATTAGTTCAATAATTATTATTTTGTATCTTCAATCTTCGCTCTCTATTCCCCGTAGAAATTCTGTTCGATTGATCTTTACCGACGTAAAGCGCTCCACTACGATAATAAATGGCTGTTTGGTGTGCGTTAAGCTTATAGACACAGCGATACGGTTTTGGTCGCCTATTGATAGAAGTCGCGTAGTTTTGTAAATGTTATTTCCTTACTTAAATGTGCGCTTTTATAAATCGATAGTTTTTAGTTCTATCGATAGTTCTAATATGACAGTTTTGTAGATTTAACCGGGCCGCCGGGCACCCAAAGGCCCAGGCCCTGGCGTAACCGCACCACTCGCACCATTGTAGTTACGCCACTGCTAGGGACGCTAAAATATGAAGATATGTACATTTTGAACGGGTGATTTTATCACAATACAAACATTTTATTTAGTTATGGCATATTAAGTGGTTTTTGAGGCTGAATTTTTAAATATTTTATTAAGCTGCTATTTTGTTCCGCCATCTTGGATTCGTACCAAAATTTTGCCAGTTGATTTCTACATAGTATTTGATTTTTGTACACAATTTGAGATAAATTGGATAATTAGTTTTTTAGTCATATTTTTTTTAACGTTTCCCTATCAAAATCACATTGAAGATAACACATATCTCTTATAGTTTTAACATAATACTGCAGCGGCCGAAGGCTTGCAAATGATCCATAATACTGCGTGCAGTCCCCCCTTAAGGAGTTATCACAAATTTATTTTGATATATCTACTCACACATAAAAAACTTATATCTACCCACACATAAAAAACCCCTAGTATTTTAGAAGTTTTAAATATTAAAACAAGATGGTTGACAGTTAGATTAACAGATTCAGAGCTAATAGCAAGCAAGCATTAACAATCCTCCAGGCCATCGCGAATTCACGGCGGCATCGGCAGCGGTGATACAATGATTCACTACTGTTTAAAGACATGATGGCTCAAATGCAGAAATCGCCGCTTCCACCGTGAATTTGCGTTGGTCAGGGGATCATTTATTTGCTTTCTAGTCTGCCTCAGTTAAAAAAACTGACAAACAAATATATACGTTGAAAACTGCAAATTTGCTAACATATGCAAAAAGTTCGTTTTTAAGAGTTTTCTCGGAAACTAGCCAAATTTTTTCCACCGGACCTATCTTAAAACATAGGGTTTCGAAATATATGAAAAGTTGAAACAACTTATATTTTTTTATAGGACCAAGCTATTTTAATCTCAGAGGAAAATACCTCTTTTCGATACTTTAAGCAATTGTTGTTGCGCTTTATATGGGTACCTCATCTATTTTTTGCATGTTTTTTTTTTGTTTCCCTTAAATACTTAATAAACTGATCTATAATAAATCATTCAATCTGTAGTTAATTTGTTTATTATTTATTGACCTTTTTTACTAATCACAGTATTTTCCGTAGAAGTGCTTGGAAGTCTACGTCGCTAGAGACATGCAAAACTACGAGTTAGAGGAACAAATTTTTGCTGAATTAATATTCATAATGAGATCAAGAGAAATGTTAATTAAACTGACGAGGCCGAAGGATAGTCCTTACAATCCTCCCCTTACTACTGCCAGTACATCAGCAAAGAAATAACATAAGTTAAATTTTGTTTTTTGTTAGACTTAGTTTTTTTATTTTACAATGTAGCCGTTTTAAATAAAAAAATAAAATTAATTCAGTTCTTTTGATATAAAAAATATAGTAGCAGCCAATATACAGATTTTTTTTAATATATTTTTTTTTGTATAAATTTGTGTACCATTTTGGCTACATTTGTTTGATACATATGTCCATCCGAAAGTTACCATTATTTTGCGCATGTGGAATTAAGAATATATTTCAATATATCTATTTCATTCACATATTTAACAATCAAACGCATTGGGACGACTATGCATTTTTTATTACCAGAATTTTTTTTCTTATAATATTTAAGTTCAGATCTAACATATATTGATATACATATTTAGTCATTTATTATACCTACTCAAATAAAAGAAATAAATAATCTATTATTTTCTTTTGTGATTTAAATTATTTATGCATTATTATTATTTTTTATTTGTAATACATTTACAAACGTAGCCCTTAAAAAATAACATTTTGTCATTTATTATTTTAGTCCAAAAAGGTTTTATATTCTAGAAAATGAAATTATAATAAATGTTTAAACATTTTATTAGGGCGCTATTTTGTTCCGCCTCAATGAGTTTGCAGCATTTTTTTTTCAGTTTAACCTTGTAACACATTTGACTTTTGAGCAAAATTTAAGGTCCTTTGAATAACAATTTCTTTCACAGTTTCCTAGCCCATCATATTGAATTTGTACCAAAATATTTTACCATTCTGTGCCAGTACGACGGAGTGATATCTGGAATGTTGTATAAATAATTGCAAATATTTTGTAAAAAAGATTTAATAAAGTAAATATCCATTAAAAATATCTTGTAACCTTTACTTATATATAAAATCGAATTGATCAACATATCTCTGACGCCCTTCAAGATAAAACGTTTAACTTTTGCGTAGATCTCTTTTTTTATATAGGTGCGAGATAAGAAAGGATTTTCTGAAAGTTGTCCCTAGGGGGTAAAAAGCGATGAATTGTCTTTCGTCAGTGGTTCTAAAAAATAATTATCTAAGGGAGTGAGAAATAGTGTGATGTTATAATTTTTTTGCAATCTATTTAGCTAAATGAATATTTAAAGCAATTCATTCGTCAATGGGTTTTAAAGATATTTATTTAAAAACTGATTTCTGGATTTTTCGACATGTCTCTCTTAAGTGTATGAAAAAAGGTAAAATGTGTTTTTTAACCTTTTCGCAATATCTCTTTAAATAAATGCGTTTTTGAAACGGTTCTTTTGAAAATGGCTTTCATAAACAATTGCCCAAAACCAATTTACGGAGTTTTTGAAATTCTACCCTTAACGGGGCATAAAGGAGTAAAATGTATTTTTACCTTTTTTTGCAATATCTCTTCAGCTAAATGATATTTTGTAACGACTCTTTCATTAGTTGTTTTTATAAATAATCTGAAATTAATATCTGGGATTTCTCGTTAGTTCGTCTTTAGGGAAGAGAAATTTGTTTCAGCTTTACAGAATATTCCTTTAAATGATATTGTAAGGGGCTTTTTCCGTCAATGACTTTCAAAGATAATTATTTAAAAATCAGTTTCAGGATTTTTTGAAACTCCACCCTTAAGTGGGTGAAAAGGAGTAAATGTATTATTCCTTTTCGTTTTCATCTCGATATCTCTATAGCTACATGAGTTTTAAAGGTGCTTCTGTTGTCAATGGCCTTTAAAAATAATTGTCTAAAAGTATCTTCTGAATTTTTCGAAATTCTACCCTTAAGGCGGTGATAACTAAATGAGATTTTACGACGATTGTATCCTCAAAGGCTTTTAAAAATAATTATCTAAAAATGAATTTCTAGATTTTTTGAGAAATTCAACCCCTAAGAGACAGAAATGGATTTTAGTCTTTTTTTACAATATCTATTTAACTCAAGAAGTCTTTGGGCGAATATTTTCTAACTGGCTCCCAAAAAGCGTTATCTGACAATCATTTTCTGGGTTTTTAAATATTTCATACTACTCAAGGATATAAAAAGAAGTAAAATATGTTTTGACGTTTTAGTAAAATATCTTTTGCACTAGATGATAATATAACTAGATTTTGCGGTAAAAACTTTTTAAATAGTTACTGAAAACCCCATTTTTAGAAGCATTTGTAATTTAACCGTCAAAAATTTCGACGGAAGACAAGATGTTTGTTTAAAAAGACAATATATATATAAGAGACATACAGTTGAAATATGGTAGAGCCTGAGACACCCAACGGTGCTCATAAGTATGTTTTGGCATCTACGAACAAGATTTAAGGGCAAATTTTATTCATAAACCATTGACTGATTTGATCTATGGACTCTTGTTTTTTAGCACGGTCGATTACTTTAGCACTGGTGATATTAATACACAATTAATGCACTATTCCATAAATATTAATGAAGTTAATAACTTTACCTCTTCCAGTGTAACACTACATTAGCATTTGAACCACTCTTATTAATATGATACGGGCTGGCCTTTGACCTATCACGTTCCAATTGTGATTTTGAATTCTTTAAAAACCAAAAAAATTATCGTGTTAAAATGGTATCTTAACACAATAGCAGTAAATTTTAATTTTTATTGCAGAAAAATAGATTATAACTTTTATGAGTCTTTTTTAATATCTTATTATTAAAATTATTAAAATTAATGTGCAATTCGACTTTAGTCTAATAAAATTGTAAATTATTGCAAATAATTTTCACTATTATTAGTTTTATTATTAATATTATCCATATTGTTTCCAGCAGAATTTTTGCGGTTATTTCTATTAAACATTATGAATTGCTACATATATTTTTTAGTTTATTTTTCAGTATTTTGAATAAAAAGATATATATTTCTACAAATTAAATATATAATCCTCTTACACTTGTAGCGTGGATTCACTGAGTTTATATTTGCAATAATATATTAATAATGCATGTTAAGTTCAGTCAAATCCTGTACAAAGTTATTTTTATATCTCTGTATAACTTACGCAAATTAAATTTATGAAAGATTCATAATTTTAACTTGAACAAAGCGATGTGGGAATTTCTATCAATTACACCGAATCATCATATGATATTTAGAATAATGATTTAAATACACAACGAGACAATAACATATAATTAACAGTTTGTATGAAAATAGAAACAAATAATTACGTTATCCTGCGGTTTCCGTTTATGCAGATGTAAGTGAAAAAAATGTTGTCTTTCTGGTTTCGGACACTGAGCTGGCGTAATAACAATATGCTTGTAAAAGTTTATGTTTATTTAATTAGCAATTTAATGACATAATAGTTACCTATGGAAAACATATTTATTACTAGTAAAATCACATTGATTATTGTTAATGCAAACATTATACGATAAATTAAGTGTATAAAACGAATCTGTTGGGAAGAGAAAAGAAATTCTGAATGACAACGCCTATGTGTATAAAATAGGGGATAATGCCTTCTAAGTGGACCCCCCTTAAGACGATGGAAAGCCAATGATAGGGTGGAAAAAAGTGAAGTGAGGTTTGTAAGATTAGACCTTGAATGTACGTCTGCGCATTTGCCTTAAAACTGAGTATTTTTACTTCTCTCGTAAAAGGGGAAGTATTGTAATAGTGATGTTTTTAAAGATCTCCATGTTTTAAGGAACCTTAGATGCCAAAAAAAAAACATGTTCTCTCCGTCGTTCGGTCTGTCGTCTGTACGCGGCATAGCTCAAAAACTATTTATCCTAAATAAGGGTCACATTTTATTTTCTCATACCTTTTAGTATATATATTTATCTATCACACAACTCAACTGGCTCAACGATATGGAAACACGATTGCTGTTATTGCCAAATGTGATATGAAAATATGACAGACTATTTTAGACACACTTGCTTTTTCCAAATTCGTTTTCCAATAAGAAGTTAAGAGATGGCTTCATGTTGAGCTCCACCCGTGCTCCACATGCATAAGAAATTTATTTCAAATTTCGGAATTACCTTTCTGTTTGAAGTGTTGTTCTAATAATTTCACCACTATAAAAAGATTCATAAAGTTCTTCAGAGACTGAGGCTACTTTTTTAAAGCATCTTTTAGTTGCCTACCTGTGCAAGAGGAATTAATATATTTTCATGGGCACAAGCTCCGAAACTAACTGCAATGTGGTATATATATATATATATATATATATATATATATATATATATATATATATATATATATATATATATATATATATATATATATATATATATATATATATATATATATATATATATATATATATATATATATATATATATATATATATATATATATATATATATATATATATATATATATATATATATATATATATATATATATATATATATATATATATATATATATATATATATATATATATATATATAAATATATATATATATATATATATATATATATATATATATATATATAAAAGTAGAAAATATATAACGCGGCAAGAACTAGTATATAGTAGAAAATGGATTCTGCTGACCGCTAAAGCAATGGAATTTGGCAAATAACTAATCAGAAAAATTGAAATGAATTCTTTCAAAACATAATATATCTGTTGGTCATAAAGCCCATAATTTATTAAATTCTCTTTATACCCCATTAAATATTATAGTAGTATTCCATGTTTGAATTGTTAAAAAAAATATATCGGACTGAAAACACATTCATTAGACTTCAAATTTTTATCAAAAATTAAATTTGATTTAGGAACAAACTGGTACAAACTCAACTTGACGGAATAAAATAGGAGTCTCAAAAAAATCAATGTAAAAACTATTTATATTCCATTTCCAGTGTGGCCAGGAAACTGAAAAAATATTGGTCCGAATCCAATCTGATTGGACAAAATGGCTTCCTATAAAAATATTTGAAACAATGTAATGTGTTACTAAATTGCCACGTGCGGAACTAAACTGGGTCACATTTTAGTATTTCTAATAAAAGGAAAGATTCATAACGAATGAAGGAGTAAAGGACCCTTGTTGACACTCATCCACCCGTGTATACGGATAATTATTTCTACTCAAACTTGTGGTAATTATTTGTTTTAAAAATTCGGAATTATTTACCTATCTGAACGTCTAGCTCTAATGATACAATCTCTAGAACAGGAATAATAAACTTTCCGATACTTGGAGTTATTTCTTAAACGTATCTCTCGACTGCCTTCTGCCCGTAGGCAACGAAAGTAACCTTATGGGCAAAAATTCAATCATCCTTGTTTAAAGGTATATTAAATTTATCAGCGGAAATTAAGATATTAATTGAGGGCTCGAACACATTGCAATTGGCTTTGGAGATCACGTGAAAATAACCGTCGGTTTTGAAGATGTATGTGATATTCATATACGGTGTTTTGAATTACGCATATGATGAAAAGGTTATAAGCCACCCGGCCAACTTGAGTATTTTTGCATCATGTGCTTAGAAATTTCAAGGAATATTTTTCCATATACGAATTATATTCCCAACATAATCAAATTAATAAATAACACGTATTCAAATAATCTTCTGATAATGTTCGAATAAATCAGAAATACATCAGATTCCGAATCTAGTAGGCCTTACATATAATAATCACTTGCTTACAGTGATGATGCACGAACATAAATAATATTTAAACAATATCTACAAATCAAAATATTATTATTCTAATAATAAACATGGTGGTAAATTTAAATAGTAATAGTAATAATTTGCTGCCTCGTTTATTAATAAAATATTAACATCTTACTTAGACGATTTCAAAAACTGGCATATTTTGTGAATCACCCTTTTAGTATCTTTGTATCAGTTCAGCTTGAAGCACAGGGTAGCACAATTTATTTCAGAACACCTTTATGGTTTTTCTTAATTTAATTTCTTATTGGAATACGAATTTGGAAAAAGTAAGTGTGTCTAAAATAGTCTGATATTATATTTTCATATCACAATATAGATAATTACAAATTAATTTCGCATTTGGCAAAAACAGCAGCGATGTTTCCATATCGTTGAGCTACCCTGTGTGACAGATAATTGTATAAATTAGAGGGTGTGAGAAAACAATTATACCAACTAAGAACTTGAATATTTTTATTTAAAAAAATGCAGTATACCTAAAGTATATTTCTAAATATTTGCTCAATTTAGAAGTCAATGTATATAAAAAAATATCCAGTTATCTGACATTTTAAGTTTAAGTTTATTGGGGGGGAACAGTAAAAATATATAGGTACCTATATCATTAAGTTACACTCTTTGTTTGAAATTTTAGGCTTATTATGTTTTCTTATGTATTTATACCAACTTTCATATTTTGTACATTCCCAAATGTCCACACTTACTATTATTTTTTTTCGTTCGTGACATAATGTATTTAAAACTAAATTGAAGCAAGGAAATAACAAAAACTAATTAATTCATAGCTACTTATTTTATTTCTTTTAAAAATAAATATTTGTAAAACCATAAAACATTCTGAACTTAACGAATTAGTTTTACTTTCTTCTGGCTTCTGCAAAAAAAAAACAAATAGTATCTTTGCGAACGTAGAGGTAAAGTTGAGCATTTTATCAGATTTCAATAACTTAGTTATACGTGTGAAAATTAAGATTTGAATGGACTGTTTTTTGTCAACCGACAATAGCTTTTTATTCTACAATGAGAAATCTTTTTATAATATTTCGAGGACTTTTCTAAATTTATATACCTAAATTCGACGGTTTTTAAGAATAGAGCGTCTAAATTTATAGCTTTACACTTAAATTTAACTTGAATTCCACATTCCTAACTTTCTAGAATCCGTCACACAAGTCACAAGCTGACATTGAACATTGCAAAATATTTATATATGTTGTTTGGATATCTTGTGGTGATTAGTATATTATTTTGCGCAGTGGCAGTTTTAAACTGTTTAAGCAATAAGGTAGATCACTTTGAAGGCCTCCTTACAAGATTTAGTTTTACCTGCAAATATCCTTAAATCAGCTTATTTTCAACTGACTTCAAAAAAGAAGGAGGTTATCACTTTGACCCTATGTAATTATTTTTATGTTTTTTTATCTATGTAGATCGATTACCAATTTGAATTCTATTTTCAGAGCATATTTAGGATGGGGCTGGAGGGGTTCTATAGCAAGCATGTTGAGAAAATGTTTAAAATGACGGCATGACGGCCATGTTCCCTTATTCCGGACAGAATAGTGAACATTCTTTTAGGAAAATCTTACAAATACATTGAATACAACGGCTATTTGTTAAACTTGACTTTTACAATAAAACTTGTATAAATAGAACTATTAGAAAATTTTACTTAAGGAATTGGATGCCAAACAAATAAAGACAATAAGACTTTATACTGGTGGCTTGGACAATAAAACACTCAGTACATAAATATATTTTTGTTATAAGGGAAGCAAGTATAAGTTGGCCGCTGACTTCCCAAAGTAAAATTTTCCAGATGAAATAAAATATTATTTTTCACTTTTTAGTGTATTTTTTTAAGTGGGTTTTACTTTTTTTTATAAAAACTCAGTCTTTCATTTTTATTTGCAAAGTTTGTCGTTGCTGTGAAGTTTCGCAGTGGGAGTATTAATCAAACCTATTAAAAAATAAGGCGACTGAAAACTTATACACATTAGATCCTAGATACCCCACTACTGAGCTTTATAGTCAATTTAATATAATGGCCCTGAGGGATATAATTTATTGGCGGACTTGCACTCGTATCCACGAAATTATAACCCCATCTAGCCATTCAGTCTTAAAGAAAATAATAAAAAGCGAGAGAATTGTAGTATGTATTTCCTATTTATGTATTTATTGTTGTATGTTACTCTGTTTAATGCAAGTTTATAAAATTACTTAGCTTATAATAACGTAATAATAAGCATTCCTAATTAAACTTTCTTGTTTTGTGGAACTTATACAGGGAACAAGAAATTCAACTTCCAGTTAAATAATAAAATTCTGACATTTAAGCTGTTATGTGATATACCCTAAATACTTATAATAGAGAACTGGATTAAAAGGGAGAGTTACCACATGCTCAAATGACAATTTTTAAACGCAACTGAAACGTCTTTGGAACAATTCTAAAAGCGTCTAATAATTTTGGGAAACGAACCTTCTTTTTATTGTCTCTTTGGCTTGCACCAGCCACGCTTTAATGACATTTAAGATATCATAGAACGAAAGCTTTCATGGCTGTGGTCAGAAATTATGGTTCTTGGGGTAAAACTCGTTGAAATGGAATCACTTTTCGACGTTTCGCTTCCGATTGAACGAGGCAACTTCAGGGATCTTTACTGCACGAGATCGGAACAATGTTAGTACTCTAATAGAATATTAACAGTTACTTCAGCGCCCCAGCTCTGATGATTTGGAAGTTTGACTTAAGACATATTTAATTAAAGCACTGTCACATATCAGTTGATATCCCGGGTCATTTTCTTCCTACTATACCCATTGTTCTACCTCTTTCGCTAAATCGCGAGTTCGAAAAAATGTCAAGTCGCATGCGAATAATCCGCAGCCCGATTAATCCTCGTACGGATAATCGGGGTTTTATTATATATTACAAATTTACGTATTGGGTTGTTAATATAATTAAATTAAATGCTGTATATTAGACCCTACGTTCATAAACGAAAACTAACTACAATATTGATGAAAATTGCAAATAAATGAAAATATTGTAAATAAAAATACAAAACGATCGTAGTCCAATATTTTTTTTTAATTAATTTAAAATGAATACCTTTAGACAAGTTTTAAATTATTATATAAATAAATAAATCCCTGTAGAGTCAAAAGCAAACTTTGCATTGTTTATATCTCTAGGTATTTTAAAATTTTTTTTTGTTCTTGAAAGATGTTGGCAGAATTCCTTGAAAGGTTTAATTTTGTGGCTCTCCTCAAGGCTCTTTTTCTCTTTTCTCCATGTTTGGGTTAAATCAGTACATTTAATCAGCTCCAAGTCCCCATTCCCAAATTCAAAACAAGTTTATGAAAGATTTTATTTAAGGGCATAGTACTTATATGTATGTAAATAAAAAATACCACATTATTTTATTCCAATTGCAAGTATTTCTCGAATTATAACAACTAATCTGTTAAAGTATCAAAATATGTTTGTGCAAACCGGAGTCATCCATACATGAACAAAGCGTTGCAATTTATTAAAATCTATGCCTAATATTAAAGCAATTTCATAGGTGTTAAAAACACGTTTGGAAGCATAAATTTTATGTTATTCGTAGTTTTAGTACTAGTGGTAGTAGTACTAGCGGCATTAAACGCTGCTTCGCCTTATTTTAGTGGTTTAATTAAATCTTAAATAAATTCGAGACATTAATTTTGGGCATTCTGATAAATTATTACACTATTTTTAATATTATATACATTTTAATTTATTCTGAATATAACCCCGGGACACATAACAAAAACCAAACACTTAAAAAACACTAAACACCACACATGAATGATATATTCCCAGATGTCTCCTGCAAAATCACTAAGAGAACGACAATAAAAATCTTTAATGGAAAATAACCTTAATTTCACAGATTTTTCGAATATGCAAACAAAATTCTTAAAAGTACATTCCTTATCTAAGATATAGGGAAGGTTTGTTTCTCTTGCAATGTACTGAATGTGTGATCTGTTTTTTGAGTAAATATAAAATCACATTTTATAATCCACCCTAACTAGCACTCTCCTAGAGGTTGTTCTTTGATTGATCAGACTGAAGTACCCTACTCTCTCGTCTTTTTTTTTTCGCAGCTGCTACATCAGAACTGTCACTCAGCTTCATATTGTGAAGGCTTATTTTTTGCTAATCACTGAGAATTCCAGTTACAAATGGCAGCTTTCTCTTGAACTTTTTGAGTATATCAATATTTTCACCCCAATAATGAAATTTAAAAATAAAAAAAACCGACAATTTTGTTGTTCTTTTTTTATGTTGTTGCACTAGCAGAATTTAAGAAATTGCATGTTGTTTATAACTCTTTATTTGTCTTATACGAAACACATACTTTTATTCGTTCTAACTTCAATTGATGAGTTACTTTTTTGCAGCCCGAAAAAGTTTTAAATTCTACTTCGCATCTTTTTGTTTAGGAATGATCGTTGAACCAGGAACATAGCTAAATTCCTTGAAAAAAAATTGACGTGGTTTTCAAGATCGAGAAACAAATGGAGAATCATCTTGTAGAAAATGTGCATTCCTTTCTGCCGAAATGATTCCCGTTCTTACGAATAAAACATAAAAAACTGACGTGCTGTTCATTACGGAGAAATGCAAAACGAATGGAGACCTAGCAGGTGGAAAATGTCCATTCCTTCTTATCTAAATGATTCCCATTTTCATGAATAAAACATATCTTTTTGAATGGTTTATGGTTCTCAAAATCACAAAAATGTAATCTACGACCGCAAGTTATTCGAGAATAAGGAACTATTTCACGATAAAAAGGTTTTTCTTATTTTATGTGTGGTCCCTATTATAGTAGTGTCATAGTAGCACTCAAATATTCCCATGAATGTTCTTTACTAAGTTTGCCTACAAGGAATCAAAATGGCGGAAGTAGAACGTTCGGCCCTGTATTATCTAAACTGTTAATCTTGGGAGAAGGAATAAAATATTCCGAAGAAACTCCTACTAGAGATTGAAGTAAAATTTAGCCTTGTTAAGACTGATCAACTTTTTTGCTTGATTTTAGGCCTGGTGTCTCTTGGTGTAAAAATGATTGGGCCACTCAAAAGCTCTATATTTTATTTTTTTTTTCGATTTTAAAGAAATCTGTTATTTTCTCAAGTTGGACTTTGTCGTAGTCGAAAATAAAGTGGTGGGGGGTGTTTTTTGTAAATAAATATCTGTAACTTATCTGTAACAAACGGCTTAACGGATGTCGTTGAAGGGGGCTTTTCTGGGGTAACAAAACCTAACTTATTTGTTGTGATTATAATTTGATATGTCACCACTAGAGGGCATTTATCAATATTGCGACAGAAATTGCAAAATTTCTTTAAAAAAAAATCTAATCGTATTATTTTTTTCTAGATATCTTGTTCCCAGCTTAGAACAACGGTGAAAGAAAATTAAATGGATTTTAATAAGTTTTTAAATTTTTTGAACTTTATTGTAATAATATTAAAAAATGAGTAATACTAAAAGTAACTTTTAATAAAAAAGGCATAATTCGTGCTTAGGCGCATATTAACTATTTAGGTACAAGTATGGCAACCGATTTTGTTAAAAAATATGCCACTGTAAATACGACAAAATTTATTTTTGCAATTAGACATTTGTCCATCAAATTTCGCTATAAATGTGCAAGAACATCTATACGCAGTATTTTAACAGCGGCGTATTTGGAACAGGAAGTGTATTTCCTTGGCCTCCCGGGCCCCAGATTTAACCTGCATGGATTTCTATTTATAAGAGCAGTTAAAGGACACAGTATTTCAAACTCAACCTACAACTAAGCAAGATCGGAAAAACAGCATTCAGAATGCAATTCGCAATCTATCTAGAGTCGAAATCAAAGCTGCAGTTTTTTCCATGCAAGAGACCCTTCAGCAAGGCATAGAACATAATAGACAGCAATTTCAGCACTTAAAGACACATTGACAACCTTTTTTGACCAAATAGGCTACTTTCAGGGCCACAATACATTACATAAGAAAGACAACTTCGTAAAAATATAAAGATTCGTTTTCAAAAAACTTGAAAATACGTTGAATTTTCTCATTAATTCTTTCAACGATATTTTATGTTAGAAACAAAATATCGAGACACGGTTTTCAATAGCTTGTTTGGGGAACATTTTGCTATTTTTCATAAAAAAAAGTAATACCAACAGATTTAATTTTTTCAAGAAATTTTGCAATTTCGTTCATATGTAAAAAGTGCCCTCTAATGGCTACATACCAAATTACAATAACCACAAATAAGGTAGATTCTGTTGCCTGGTAACATTTTGGTAAACATTGTTGTTGCCCAAGAAAAGTTTCTTTCGGCGACATAGTTTGTTGAATAAACATCCCCCACCCCACTTTATTTTTAAAGATTAATAGAGCAGAATTCTGAGAAACACAACTTTTTTAAGTTCAAGATGGTTATTACGCCACCTACCGACCATCTTAGAAAGTTGAAAATAATTTCCAGGATTTTCTTTTGTCTCCTTTAGTTATAAAATATTTACCACACATCCCTACAATGGGTTACTGTACTTTCGTTCTCTGCGAAATAAAAAACCCATTCCGAGGGAAGTTTTAGGTAATCCTGTATAGTCGACTAGTCTTATATCTTTAATTGTTTAGTAAATCTGGCGGTACAGGTTCAATTTTAAAGCTAATCAATATTTTTTGGTTTCTGTCATGTAACTTAAATGTGGTAGAGTAAGCTTAAATTAAAAGAAGTAAAGTAATTAAAATAAAAAAAACTGACTGAAAAGACGCTAAGTAAAAATATTTTAATCCATGTTGGCAATTTAACTTTATGTAGTTGGCGTCCAACTAAGACCTTATCACCAATTTATCACAAAAAAGACATTTATGTAATAAGGGCCTTAATGCCTAATATCGCAAATGTCATTGAAATGTCTATTTGCTATTTTTATTAGTTTAAATTTGAAAGATTAAATAAAATATTATTTTTTACATTTTAATGTTTTAAATAAATTAGGTTTTATTTTATTAATAAGGCATTTTATTGTAAAGGTCAGGCAAGCTTTGGAGGCCGAATCTTACGTTAAAATGTTGGATGTCCCTACTAAAGTAAACCAGGACTAGTGTCAATTGAAGTTAAAATTTCGTAAAACTAATTATATATAAAAAACTCCAATTTATACATATGTAAACCTATTTATAGAGAATCAACAATACAAATTGTCAATAGTTAAAATGATTAGTAAAATTGAACCTCGTGCTTCTAAAAACCCCGAAAACTATATAAAGTAGTTATTTACCTAACAAGCCGTCAAGGTCGGAAAAGACACTTTCCGCATGTGTTAGGTACAAAATTTTTCCTAGGATCGATATAGTCCTCAGATAAACGTCAATTAGGTTTGAATTCAATAATAATATACTGTAATTGTAAAAATTACCGAGTTTCTTACAAAAAAAATACTTTACTTGTTGAGTGTTTTAGATAAGATATTCATTAACTTAACAAATCGCGCGGAAAAGTTGCCTTTTAGTGCAAGTAGTCCTGAAAAATTACTTTTTCGCACGTGAGGAAAAGTGGTACTATCCGCACGATTTATCGTAGTTTGTTTCTTAGATAGATATTTCGGATTTCACCCCCCCCCCCCCCCCCCCCCCAGGAACTGCTCTTGGAGTTTTTCTATATAAACATGCTGGTAGAATCACAAAGAAAGGGAATCCGGAGTTTTTTTTTGGACGACGTCCGGAAGTCATATTTTTTAGACTTTTGTAGAAAAAGGGCTCTTTTGGAAATTTTTAATAAAAACAGTAGCTTCTATCGGTCCGATCGGAAAAAACAAATTTTTCGCTTTTAAATTTTTAACCAATCTAAGCTGAATTGAGAATATATTATTAAATTTCTTAATTAGAAAAAAGGGAATTTTAAAATATTTTTGTTTTTTGTGCTAACACTCATTTTATAATTATATGTAAAGGAAGAAAGCAATTATGCTCAAAAAGAAAGCCAATTAGTCACAAAAATTAAAATTAAACAAAAAAAAAATAAAATTTATTTTATTTTACTTTTAAAAAATATTTGTTTAATAAAAATGATAATTATTAGTTGTTAGAAAATGGAATAAAAATCATTTTTATATACAAGTCATATTAACTAGAATTCCTTCTTTTTTTGTTTAAAATTAAGTTGTTGTGACTATTTTGCTTTCCATTGAGGATAGGTGATCTTTCTTTTGTCTTTATATAATTATAAAAATAAATATTTAAAATATAAAAATTAAACATCCTTAAAAATAATTTTTTTTTAGAATTTCTTAGTGAAAAAATTATTTTAGTACCAGTTTAAAGAGAATAAAAAGCACACATTTTAAAAAATGAAACATTTAAATCAAATGTTACGAAGAAATAAACCGGTAACAATTTGCTGAAGGTCCAAGAAGGCAAAACAAAACAGCGGTCTAATAAAACATTTAAAAAGGTCAACATGAATAACTACTTATTACATTGATTTCAAATTTTGTGCAAGAATCAAGTGTGATATAGAGATAAACGGTAACCTTGTTGTACAAATTCAAGATGGTGGAACAAAAAGGCGGACAAAAAAATATTTTTCTAAAATCAGCGTAAAGAAACCTTTATGAATTGACAAATTACAAAAATTAAATGTGTTATAGGGGATTTTTTAAATATTTTATTAAGCCGTGATTTTGTTTCGTCAACTTGGATTGATACCAACATTTTACCAGTTCATTTATAGGTAATACTTGATTTTTGGCCAACATTTGTGGTAAATTAGAGAAGTAGTTTTTTATTATTTTACTAGGCCGCTCTTTTGTTCTACCATATTGGATGCTTATCAAAAGGTTACCGGGTCATCCCTCTATGACCCGTCATTTTTGACCAAAATTTGAAGCCAATCGGGCAAGTAGTATTTTATTAGTAATCGACAGACAGACAGACCGATGGAATTGTTTTTTTTTACATCTCGGGACGCGAAGATCTGTAAGAACCTGGGCGGGTATATTTTTTACTATTACAATTCTACCCTTTTACGAGGGAAGTAAAAAACCTCCTCTTTTTTGAAATTGACTAAAAACAGATGATAATACTAAATAATTCTACTGCCATTTTAAAACATGTTATTTGAACAATACTTTGTGTATACTGATTTAAAATATTCGTTATGATATTAGGAGTGTGTCAGAAAATCGCTGGACCAATCGCAGTCTATAAAACAACAAATCGGTAAGTTTCCTTCCTATACCCGGAACATCCCTCGTTGTGAATCTCTCCTTTTATTGAGAGTAGTTAAATGTGACCTTGTGCATAGCCATTTAGTAACACGTGTATACTGTTTTTTCACACTTTCTTATATGTTAACAGTTTCTACATACGCCACACTTTTGGGATTTTTGGGAATAATTTTAAATAAATTGAATAAGTTATTGTTACACAGATTATTTAAGTCCGCCATTTTCTTCTGTCATGTTGAATTTGTACCAAGGTGTCCTCCCAATGTCGCATTTAGTTTTTCTGCAAAATGTAAAAACATCCTATTTCACCTTCATTTTGTTTCGCCAAGTTGAATTCCTACCGCAACTTTACCAGTTTATCTCTATATCAGACTTGCACAAAATTTGAAATTAACCTAGCAAGTAATTTTTCAGGTTAGTTTAAATATTTTATTAGGCCGCCCTTAGTCTTGCTATCTTGGATTCATACCAAAATATCAGCAGATTTTTTTCTATGTAATACATGATTTATGTGCAAAATTTGGGGCAAATTAAATAATTAGTTTTTTAGTAATAATTTTTTAACGTTTCACTATTCCGCCATATTGGATTTTTACCAAAATTTTACCAGGTTATCCCCATATTACAATCGGGTAAATAGTTCTTAAGCTATGACGCGAACTGGCAGACAGACAGACAGATCGACGAAATTGGGAAAACCCCAGAATATAAAAATTTTATTTAGCTTCCATATAACAGTTCATCTTTATACAACAATTAATTATTACATAAAATTTGAATTGAATCCATGCATTAAGTAGTTTTCAGGCTGAATTTTTAAATATTTTATTTTGACGCCTGTTTCGCCATCTTGGATTTGTACCAAAATTTTGCCATTTAATTCTTACGTGACACTTGATTTTTATACAAAAATTTGGGGTAAATTGGTTGAGTAGTAGTAGTAGTAGTAGTAGTAGTAACATTTCACTAGGCCGCCGTTTTGTTTCGCCATATTGGATTTTTACCATAATGTTACCCGGTTTTTAGTTTTTAGCTATGTCATACACAGACAGACAACCGACGGAATTGAGAAAACATGATTTTCGGCATCTAGGAACACTAAAACGTAAAAATCTGAAAAACTCTCGGAGGGTGATTTTTTCACGATCTTTAAATCTTTTTAACGTTCTAAGTAATTTTTTTATTGTTTTTGTTTTTTTTGGCATGTGTTTACTCTTAATATAAATTATACAGATTTTTTTAGGATATAAACAGAAATTCTGTATAAATCTAAATTTAAATTTGGTATAGACAATTACATAATTTTTTCTCATGCTCCATCGGAAATCCCCACAAGTTCCTTTAACTAAATGATAATTAAGCCGGTACACAGGTAAATGATAAAAAAACTAAGCTGTAAAAACGATGATGTGCGCACGTAAAAAAAAAGAGACAAAAAATAACAATGCGCGACTTAATCAGGACTAAAGATTTATTATCTTCGTCCAGCAATTAACAATAGAAGAGTTGTCGGAAAATCGTGACGGTACATAATAATTCGTAGTAAAATTGTTCGTTAATTGATCATATATAAGCCAGGTACGGGCTCACATACCGAAAGTCGAGTCAGTCATGAGACGGTTCCATCCACTTGCGTTGGTACTACTAATAGTACTAGTGAATCCCGGTCGGTTGCAAAACTTCCCTCGGCCCGTGGGGGTTGTGCATCTTATTGATGAAATTACCGAAACGAGGCCATCAGAAGACGCAGAGCTAAGCAATGCTATTCCTGAAGACGCAGCAGTTCCAAAGCGGGGAGTGTTATTGATAAAACCGATTGCCGAGGATGAGGCTGGTGATGGGGTGTACTTTAAGCCTGAGGGTGGAGTACCAGTGGCTGAAGGGCAGGTGAGTTTTCTACTACACTTAGCTACAAAAATTGATGATATTAATTAATAAACATTTAAAATATTTTTAAATTGTTAATACAAAATAATACATATTTGTAGAAAAATATTTAAAAGCTCAACTACTGCATTTGCTTAGTTTTAAGTGAAAATTAAATTATATCTGTTAACTAATATATTAAGGGTGTGTTCCAGATTCAGTAGGTTATTATGCAGTTGTTTTTGTATTTCCTAGGTGGTAAAAATCTTAACATAATTTAAAGAATATCTTTTGCAGCTATTTTCCTTGGCAACCGTAGGCGTTAAAATTGTTTAATATCAAAATATCTATACTATATTTACACCGGGTTCTCTAAATAACTGCCTCAGCCTTATAATTTTTTTCTTTGCCACTATATTAAAATTAAATTTTGGTTGGGTAAATAGGACAAAGTTTTCAATATTTTTACAATAACAGCGTTGCCATATCTTCTTTTATTTCCGAATTTCTGCTCTTAATTTACTACAGCTTTCTAAGTTCAACCTTGTGTTAAAATAAGCCTTGATATATTGTCTAGATATTGTTTGGACATAAATGAATATTATATTGCAAAAACATATCTTTTTAGCTAATCCTATGAGCCCCTCTTTCCATAATGGCATAGTGTAAATTCGGAAATCAAAGAAAATTATAGCAGTGCTGTCATAGTAAAAATACGTAAAATTAAGTCTTATTTAACCAACCAAAATGTCATTTGAATATCTTAAAAAAGAAACGAATTATAAGGGTGTGCCACATTTTTGTGGCACCAGGTAGACCAGATTTCAAAAATTAAAGTTATTTGTTTATTTGTATATCTGTATCTTTGTGTCTAAATTTCTTCGTTACATTCGTCTCTTTGTTGTTTTAATTAAAATCAAGAAAGTACTTTTTTAATTATGCACAGAATACTCAAATACTTTATCTCCCCTTTGTCAAAAGACAAAGAAAAAAATAGGTTAAATATAAAAGTAATTGGGATTTTTATGAAGAATTTAAATTTATTTTCGAAAAAAAAAATTTTAAGACCGGATAAATAAGATGTATGTTAAAACCATCTATAATTTTCTTATTTGAAACGAATTAATCTATATTTTACAAGATTTTTAGGATCTACGGAAAGAAACTAAGCATATTTTATATATCATCAACTGTGTAAATATTTAACCGTTTCAAGATATTTAAATATCTGACTTTTTTTAACTTTAAAGCAAGTGTTGTGAAAAATCGATACCTAATAGAAACACATGAAGTCCATGTTCCTGTCTTATTTTTTTAATCTCTCCAAAAAAAAATTGTAGTTTTGGTATTAATGAAACAGGAAATAGGCACGTAAATTTTAGTTATTAAGCTTCCAAACAACTACAATTACGTTTTTATTGTTATTAAACATTATTTTCTAAGTAAGGAATAAACTGTTACATTTTTTTAAAGAGTTGTTGAAACATTAATTTAACAAGTTTTTGTAAGCTCTTCTAGGGAAGCGGGCTTCGTAGCAAAACTTCTGTTTTTCAAGTGTCCCCAAACAAAATAGTCTAAAGGGGATAAATCGGGTGACTTGGCAGGCCATTCCTAACCCGGTTATTTAAAAATTCTCTGACAGTGTACATAGTGCGGAGGCGCTCCATGTTGCTGGAAACAAAACCAATCAACATTATAATTTTGGTCACCCTCTGTTATTTTTGTTATAAATGGGTCAATTACATCTTTAAGCATGTTTAGGTACACTTCACCAGTTAAATTTCCAGGAATCAAAAGTGGCTCAACATTCTGATTTGTGCTGGGTAAGCATCATGCCTATTTAAAGAACCCTTCAAATAAAATCTACACTCATCGGAAAAGCAAATGTTAAGTAATAAGTCTGGATCTTCAATTATAAGCTGAATCATTTTAAAACTGGCAAACATGGCAAAACTGCATCCTTCTATCAGCGTCATCGCTTTTCAGTATACTTTGAGTATAATTAAATTCAACATGTCCCAAAACAGCGATTTCCTCAGCTTCATTTCTGATGGATCGCGGTGGCTGGCGTTTCACATTACAGACAGATCCGGTATCGGCAAACTTTTATACTAAGCGGTATCATACGAATCGTTTATATTTTTATTGGGATGAGTGTTATTAAACAAATGAGCAGTTAGCCTAGCACAACTATCATTTTGAAAATAAAGTTTAACAATTTCAAGTCGTTCTGGAATGAAATAAACCATTTTTTAAAATTAAATTGAAATAATTTTAAAAGCAATCAAACTAAATCAATTAAGTGGCTACAATAAACGTTTGCATGAGTTCTATTCCTAAGCTTAGTTGCAGTATTTTATTTATTCCAACAAAAAACGCGAACGATAAATAAAGAATTTAGTTCTGATAAAGGACTCGGTTTTATTAGCATTTAAATCGTAACTTTTTATTAAAATAGGTAGTTTAGATAATTATTGTAGTTGTTTTGACTCCTAATAACTAAAATTTACGTGCCTGCTTCCTTAATCCCAAAACTGCAGGCTTGAGGTTCTCTTCGAAATTATGTATCACTCGACCTCACTTTCCATTTGAAATTTTGTCCTCGGTCAGAAAGTTGAAGATGCAAGTTGAAAAATATACTTAAAATATGTCCCCCTACAAAGCAAAATCGACATGTCCGACCATTTATACGTTAGATTTCACGAATAGACGGAAAGCTAGGTGTATATTTTCCGTTGGACCACCCTGTACATGTAATATTATTTACTATGATTCAATTAAACCCTTATAAGGGATTGACTCCAATACCTGTTTGTTATATTAGAACATCAAAAATTGTTCCCTTGAAACTTCTGCAAAATGCAAATCTAACATTTTGAGTAACTGCCAAAAAAGTAATATTTATTAACTTTTGTTGGAATTAAGACTTAGAAAACGTTAAAGCTAACTTCTGTAAATAAGGTATAAATAGTACTAAAAAGGACCAAATTAAAATAAAAAATAAAAGCTGAAAAGTAAAAAATAACATTTAAAATTTTCTTGAGATTTTGAGTTTTTTAAATTTTTCGTCAAATTAAAAAAATTGTCAGTGTAGCTTACTTACGGGGTTAGGCGTTAAAAGTATTGATTTTAAAGGATAGCAACTAATAATATGCATAGGCAAGACTAATGCTCAAAATATCTATTATGTGTTGTGCTTGTTAAATAAGCATTTCTGTTATTAAACTTTTTATTTTTAGTCATTAACATAGTTTAAGTATATATTTCTAAATGTCTTTCATTGTTCTTCGTGTACTAATAAGTAGGTTTTATTAAAAACCCCAAAAGGATTAGGTTACTTCATTATTGTTCATTAAAGTCTTATAAATAATTGTATTATTAGAAACATAGAACGAAAGCTACCACAGTTTTGGTCAATTATTAAATTGTAGTTCTTGGGATTAGGCAGAGTCAAAATGGAATCACTCTCTGACGTTTCGGATAGATAAATTAAAATGCGTTGAAAGAGAAAAAATCTTTATAGGCATTGTAGCAAGTTATAACTTTAGGTTATAAAATTTATAAAACACGCAGTGATATTTACACTAAGAAAGAAGTTTTATTTGCTAATACCGAAAGTAAAAATTAGCATAGTTTTTTCACTAACAGTTAAACGGATATTTTTTAGCGCCTCATAGTTTCTCCTGCATCCCGGAGTAAAAGGTCTTATGGATCAGGTGGATACAGTGGTGGAGGATCTGGTGCCGGATATGGAGGAGGTTACGGAGGCGGCTTTGGAGGAGGTGGTGGTGGAGGTGGAGGAGGCGGAGGTGGTTTTGGTGGAGGCGGTGGTTTCGGCAGCGGAGGTGGTCTAGGAGGACTTGGTAGCCTCGGAAGTTTATTTGCTGGACTTGGAAAGGGCGGTGGTAGTGGAGGTATGAACTTACTTAAATTACCCACTAACGCAAAACATCTTTTGAGGTTTCTTCTAAATCGCGTTAAAATTGCGGACAACCATCTAGATAGTTCATTTTCAACAAAATTTAAAAAATAATCTCTTAATATAAAAGAAACATTGATATATACTTAGTACTAACAATGCCGAGTCAAAAATAGTTATCCTAGAATTGTCGCAATGGTAACAGCGAAGTATTATTTCAAGTTACAAAATAATATAAAAAATGTTTGAACTAATTCTGTACCAAAATTCTATTGGTTTTTGACGAATTAGTATAAATTTATATAACATATTTTTTCGGTATATTTCCTTCTAAAGTTAGAAATATAAATATTTTTGGTGTTTTATAATACTTTCTGTTTTTTTATTTGAAAAATTTGCGCTGTAAGTATAAAATTTTCCCACTGTAATTTTCCTGCTTTCTTTTCGGGCGATATTAGTGTATGTGAATTTGCATACTTTTTGACAAACAAATGTACAATTTATATTTGATTCCTGCTCAGGAAAAAAAAGCATTGAATATTATTAGACAAATACATTTATTAAATCCTATTGACCTATTTCTTTTTAATCCCAAATTTCATTTGCCGACAGTGAAAGTGTAATTTGGCGACAGTGCAAGTCTAAAATTCATACTGAATTTATCGGTTATTATAGTAATAATGTTTTTATTGCTTTTTTCGAAATACAAATCTCTATTTTTAAGTTACAATTATGTTACTAATAATGATTATATTACTTTTAATTTAGTTAAATTTTGATAAGCAGCAACTGTTGCTTAAAAGGTTTCGTTGTTTGTTATTCTAAACAGGTCAAGATAAAACCTGAGACCCCGCAGTTTTAATCTAAAACTCAAACTTAGATAATATGTATCTGATCTATAATTTTTTTTTACATCATAGAGAAAGACACATTGCCTTTAAACTCTTATGCGCCTATCAGCATCATTGTTTGTCATTATAATATACATGGCAATTAGTGAAGAAGTTAAAATTCTCAAAAAATTTAAGTTGGTCCCCAAATTCAAAAAAATGATATAATACTTGTTTTGGGGCTGCATTTCGAACACACAAGGCAGGAACTCGGTATGTTGCGAAATTTTTATTCTTCGTTAGCTATTATACAACGCGTCTCACCTTTGCACTTTTTAAAATTCCTATTGCATTCATTTATTAATATTCAGATTTAAATCAATTTAGGGAAAAACCTATCTTAGTAGCTTAGATTTATTTTGCTATTTTCTCAGTGGCGTGTGAAGCGATTTAATAAAAATATAGATATTTTGTAAAATCATATTACAAAAATTTGTTACAAAAATATATTTGATATACAACTTCAGCATCGCAAAAATCCCTGAAAATCAAATTTGAAAAATTTATGTTATAGGGTGTTTGTTATACAACTTTACAACATTTTAATTTGAACTATCTAATACTGAAGTGTAGCATAAACGCATTTTAATTTAAATAAAATAACTTCTAAGTTTTTTACGTAGCGTATTCTGTTTTACAGTTATTGCAACTGATAAAAGTATACTGGGTGACACAAAATTGTTCATCTCTATAATTTTTTATTTTCGAAGATATTAATATATTTTGTAGAACCTGCACATTTTAACTATTGCTACAATTACATATTTAGTATAGTACTAGTCTGCTCTTAATAAAACTCTCACAAAACGGCAAACAAATATCATTTAGTGGGAAAATTGTTTTTGCTCAAAATTATATGAATTAATTATTTTAAATGGTATCTAGGTAATAATGAATTAGAGAATTATTGTGGGGTTACATAGGCAGGGACGGTCGAATAGGATAACTGTAGGTGTTTATAATACATCCCTGCCAACTTTAGATCGTGTGGTAATAATAGGAAGGCACACAAACAAATATCAAGATGATCGGTTTATTAGTGTAATGCTTTGGCGAAAACTTTTATAAACGCAAGCCATAAGTAGGTTAAGTAATGCAATTGCTCACAGAGCAACAAGACGAGTGTGGACTCTCGATCATCTACAGAAGAATGATGAAGCATAGTAGAATTGTATGTTTGCTGTTAAATCGTCATTCAACCTTTACAGATCTGATAGCCGAGTACTAGACTGAAGAGAGAAAGCAACGGGGCATTTAGAGGGGTAATGTTGCAACCCCGAGTGGCTTTATGTGACAGTGGATTAACTGTTTGGGGGCCTTATCTTTAATGACAGAACGAACTTAATTATTCTAAGAAAAACTATGAATTCTGCAATCTATAAAGATATTTCGTTGATACCAGAAGATCTTCCATTTTCCGAAAATTTCAGCGAGTACTTTATTTACATTTATGATAACGCAAGACCACACCGAGCTACAATAGTAAATGAAGTTTTTGCTAAAAACAATATTGAAAGAATAAGGTAGCCAATTTGTTCTTGAAACTGCATTCCGATAGAACATGTTTAATTTTATTAAAAGATTATCAACATACAATTATAAATGAACTGCATCCTGAAAAATGGCAATGGATTTTTCAGGCGCTAGAAATAGACTTATTTCAAGTATGCTTAGAATACTTTTAATTTTTTAAAATAAATACAAATTAAGGATGAGCCACTATGAAACATGTCAAGGTTGCTCCTAGCAAATATGCAACCATGTAGTGAGAAGGTAAAAAGTCCTCCCTCTTTTGAACCAATAGAGACATTCCAATAAAATTTAGAAAAGTTATACATATCTCGATCAAATGTAAAAGGAATAACAGTGGAGTAAAATAATATTATTTGTCGAAAAGCGTTTAACAGCGTACTGGACCACGTTTGATAAATTTATGTTTCGTTTTTTCCCTCATTATCAGGTTTATACGTAATTTAATAATTAATTTTAACTGCGTCCTTACAATACGTGTCATACCTGAGAACTATAAAGGTGAAAATCTCAAGATATATTGCTTCTATTCTTCTAAGCCAAAAATTTTTCAAAAAAATACTTCAAATTTTTAGTTTTTTAAGTTACCAAAAAAATTTAAGTAAAAAAGTTGTATTTCGCTCAGGTCTTGATTGATGTAAAAAGTGCGAAAAACCTAAAATATTCCAACCTAATGCTAACCTTAACTCAGGTTGATACGCCTAAATTTTAATTTTTAAAGGTATAAGAAACTTTTGAATAAAAAAAGTTTCTTTTTATCGAGCTATTTTTAGATAAAAAGCTATTCCAGAAAATTGCAAAAATAGACATGGGAAAAAACTATTCGATTTAAGTAAAAAAACCGAAAAAAAGGTACCGCCACGAGCGTCATTGGAGGGTCATGAGCTTCCAAAAAAATGTTAAAGGTCAACCACAAAACGTTCAAGGTTCAATTTTCAGATGACATGTTTTGCTTATTTTTTACATCAGTGTCCCAAAAAAACGCCCGATATTTTTGAGTTGTCCTGGGCTAATAATTCTGAAACTTGGGTTAAAAACTAAGTGCCTATAGTCAATAAGAAATTTGGCTTTTAAGTTTGTCTTAAGGAAAGAAGTTTAAGTTACGTACAAGTTTTAAATGAGTCCCCTCTCGAGACAGATCCATCAAATTGATATTAAAAAAAACTCGCGTCTGTAGAGGCTTTATCTTTATGTAGCAAAACCTTTAACATCATTTTGTTGCTTCAGATTTGTTTACACAAAACAGTTCTTTTTTGTAATAACAGGTGTTTAGCAATTTTTGTTTGAACTTTTTATTAACACAGTCAACTTTTTTGATAAAAGCAGCCACATTTTTTATTTCGAAAATCCGAAATCACAGGAAAATAACATAACGAAAGGTAATCGTTTCTATTTCAGGCGGATATGGAGGCGGATCTGCTGGAGGTTTTGGCGGATCTAGTGGAGGTGGCTTGGGTGGCGCAGGTAATCTCAGTCTGTTATAACGATTTCATTATTATAAGTGTTAGAAAGTAGTAAATGTTCTGTTATGTGAGGTATTTTGATTATTGCAACTTAATATAATCAAACAACACATCGTCGGATTAAAATGTGAAATGACTATTTTTAAAGGTTGCAGACTTTTAAAAAAGCTTACTATGTTTTGGCTTTAATATCTTGTATATAAGTATTTACTAAATTTAAAAGTTTGTCTAATTCGAACAATACACTTAATACTATTTGTAACCTTAACAAAATATCTAAAAATTATTTATAAATATTTCACCAGTGGCCATCTTTAATACTATTAATTCAAAAATAAATTTAGGTGGCCATGGCGGTGGTCTAGGCGGAGGTGGAGGCCTTGGAGGAGGCGGTCGTGGAGGCGGCGGAGGTTTCGGAAGTGGAGGAGCAGGTGGTCTTGGAGGTGGAGGAGCAGGTGGTCATGGAGGTGGAGGAGCAGGTGGTTTTGGAGGTGGAGCAGCAGGTGGGCTTGGAGGTGGAGCAGCAGGCGGTCATGGTGGTGGTTTAGGTGGAGGCCTTGGAAGTGGCAGCGGTGGAGCTACAGGTACCTATGTAGTAATTACTTAAATTTTTTTGTATTGTAGAATAAACATCAACTTCACCTGTAACGTTACTAGGTATTTAATTGTTTTTTTAAATAAATTGCTTAAATTAAAAAAAAAAGTTAATATTTTATGTGAAATACTTGTGCGTATCAGCATATTATTATACAGTTTGTATTCTATATTTTAACCTTACAGGAAATTATATTCGTTGTTTTAAGTTGGATAAGAGATGCATCAATACTACTTTTTTATTAGTTTTTAAATTACTTTGAAGTTGTTCATGTTAATATATTTTTATTCCATGTACAACAACGCCTTAACAAGGATACTATGATTCCTGTCTGAAACACGTTCTGCATTCTTGGAGACAGTATGATCCATTTTGTGCGAAAGGTTTTTTAGAGCTCATTAGGCCCCTTGACTAGCGAGCCCTGTGTGCTGGTTAAAAATATAATCCAAATTAAATCTTTTTTATTCTAGAAGTTGAAAATTACCGGGATTTTCTAGTCCAAAGTTCTGTTATTCCTTTTCGTATAAATTGAATCAAAATATCTAGTTTACTGTTGTCACAAAATCACGAACTAATCTATCATGTACGTTACCTCGTTTGTAGCTATTTTCTTCAAAATCGGCTAGACATATGTCTCGGTTGCTTAAGGATGAATTTTGAATGTTTCGTTGAAATGTGATCGAAGATACAAAAACATAGCTTCCTTTTATTCGCATTAGCCAATCGATATTCCTCTGTGCTAATTCAGAGATCTGAACACTGAGAAATCCCTGAAGAAGCCCCGTGCAATCAAAGGCAAAACGTGGGATAGTAATTTCAATTTGACAGAGTCCAATCCCAAAAACCATGATTTCTTAATTGACCAAAACCATGAAGAAAGCTTCCCATTAATGCGTTGTGGGAAAATATTTAAGGAATTTAATAAATTTTTTGAAATAACGAAATTATGAACATAATTCATACAAATCAATTTCGCCTTTTGTAATCTATTTCCGAATATAATATATGTATATTTAATTCTTAGGATCCGTTATTATAACCGGAGGTCCAAGTGGAGGCTTAGGAGGAGGTGGGGGCCGCGGCACTGGTGGAGGCTACGGCAGCACGTCTGGAGGTGGATTTGGAGGAGGAGGATCCAGTGGTGGAGGATTTGGCGGCGCAGGTTCTAGTGGAGGGGGATTTGGAGGCGCAGGCGGAAGTGGAGGATCGAGTGGAGGTGGCTTTAGTTCAGGTGGAGCACAAGGAGGAGGCGGAGGCTTAGGTAGCGGTGGAGGATTTGGAGGTGGTGGTGGAAAAGGCGGAGGCTTCGGTGGTTCTAGTGGAGGTGGATATGGAGGATCAAGCGGAGGCGGATTTGGAGGTTCAGGCGCTGGTGGATTTGGAGGTTCAGGCGCTGGTGGTTTTGGCGGCGGCGGTAGTGGAGGCGGAGGAGCTTCAGGAGGTGGGCACGGTGGAGGTTTTGGAGATGGAAGTGGAGGCGCTACAGGTAAAACATACACGTCTAAATATTTAAAAATAAGATACTAACTACTTAATATTATTTCAGCTTTAGAAGAACAAAAATTTAGAATTTCTTGTTTTCTTCATTATTGATTTTTCAGCAATTATGATTACAAAATTTGATGCCTATGATCTAGAATTCTTGTAGCTTATTTTTTGTTACAGAACATGTCTAGTAATTGGCACAGTTTTGTAACTACCCACTTTGAAAGTGAAAAATTATATTCTTTTATTTACAGTTAAAAATTCGCATTTTTAGTTAATTCTTCTTATAAAACTCGTGTTACTGTCAAATATCAAGACACGATCCGATCTCCCATGATTTAAAAAAAAAATATACTTTTAGTGATTTAAAGGTTTGATTTGATCTTGGAAATCCTAATAGAGCTCTGTCTTTGGTATTTAAGTGAAAATAATTAAAATGGAATAAGATTTTTCATTGCATTTAAATATCCCGTAATATTATAGGGAATTCCACAAAAAGAAAACTGTGTTTCAGTTTCTAAAAAGCGGTAGTCATAAGAACATTGTCAATTACATTAGAGATTCCATTCTAAGAGCAAGTGCAATTGTACCATTTTCAGAATTTTGTTAATGTATAAAATAAAATATAGGTTGTTATAATATATATATATATATATATATATATATATATATATATATATATATCAGTCAAATAAAACACAATAAAATGAAATTTAACCAAAAACAAATATAATTCCATGTTCAATTCCTATTTCAGGGTCTGTAATTATTACTGGAGGACCTTCTGGAGGAGGAGGCCACAGCGGTCTAGGAGGTGGCGGAGGCCAAGGAGGCGGTGGAGGACTAGGTGGTGGTTTTGGTAGTGGTGGCGCAAGTGGAGGTGGATTTGGAGGAGGCTCAAGTGGCGGTGGTGGTGCATACGGAGGCTCCGGTGGATTTGGAGCTGGTGGCTCTGGAGGTGGAAGCTCTGGAGGAGGTAGGTTTTAAAAATATTGGTTTACATATGTTTAGATTTAAAGTAAAGCTTTCTACTTTCATTTTACGTTTTAGGATTCGGTGGTGGTAAAGGAAGTAGTGGAGGTTTTGGCGGAAATGACGGCGGCTTTGGAGGAGGTTAGTTTTAGTTGTTTTCAATTGGCGTATAGTTAGCTAAAAACAAAATTCGCGTTACGTTCGTACTAGCGAATATTTTATTTGATCTGTCAAAACTTAAACGGATCTTAAAGGCACCGTTATAGTATAATTTGGACCTTGCATCAAATAGTTTAGGTAATAAAATCGAGACAAATCAAGTAAAAATTAATGCCCCTTTTGCTTCATATTAATATTACGTAACATCAGTGTGTGATCATAATTGAAGCTCCTATTCAATATTTGCCTATTGATTATCGTGAACTCTAAGAGTATTAAAGCCTAAACGATGTACAGTTGACGTCAGATAAATCCGTACGGTGCCAAATAGGTATCATTATTTTCTGATATTTTGGTAAATACGGATTTTCACCTGTTACCTAGGTTACGACCATACAGATTTTGTGGAGTGGTTTTAAAGGTATATATCAAGGTTTTTCACGTAACTGAAGGATTTGTTTTATATTAGGTTACTGTCAAAGACACATATTAAATTCGCTAATACCAAAATTTCCATATTATCCAAATTCAACTTTTGTAGGACATGGGCCCTGGACGCTTATCCAAGCTCAAACTCTGACTGAAAACTAATTTGCTTGTTTTAAGTGTAATTTGGATCGTACCGAGAATTTGGAGGACAGTAGATGCGTATTCACCGATTACAAGTAATCTGAAATACTTTTTTGTCAAAAAATATCATCTTTTCCTAAAAATCTGCATTTTGCGGTAAATATTCTAAAGCAAACCCGACCCCTTTGTTCTTTATCACTGGGCATTAAGAAAGGTTTTTGGGCAGCTGCTCTATTTCTTATGCTGGCACATTGTATTATATATACACTATACACGTAGATACAGCCGTTTCAAATGAATTTTATCTTAGGAAGTCTACTAAGTGCGCATAATTTCCATTCGTTGTAATTTTGTTACTAAAACATGTCCTCTCCGATTTTTCCAAGGTATGTGCCTCACGCTGTTTCTTTACGATTCCTATGGGTCCCTGTATATTGATCTTAGGGTTTCGGTAAACTATGTTGACACTCTTAAATCTCGTTTATTTTTGTTTCTTTTTGTTTTTATCCACCATTCTAGCAGTCCAAATTGAGAAAATGTGTGGAAAACTCTCATCAGTACTCAAAATTTACTTTAAGATGTAATTATTATACAAATCAAAGGTAATTTTGATTTCAAACATCTTTCCGACTGTTCCCATCGACATGCTTGTTTTTAATTTGATGTGCGACGTTGCCATATTCATAATTAAAGAAATACCTATAAGTTATGATACACGTAAAACTATTTTTTTTTTATAACAAAACTTATAATTAATAAAAATGCGGATTAGGTTAGGTTAGGATTAGTTAGGTTTTCTGTAAAGAAAGCGCGCGGTAGCGCGCCAACCGAATTTCGAGTCTATATTGAAAGCGGGATGTTTCTGTAACAAAAACTATATTGTTAGGTGGATCCGTCCCGCTAACGTTAGGTTAGCCCAGGTTCGTCAATAAAACCTTCATTAAAACTATAATAACAACAATAAATAATTACAATTCTGTTGTCCAAATAATCTTCAATTGGTCATTTCATTTCCTGTAACAAATTGGTAAATCTAAAATCTGGCAACATTTCTAAATTTTTCGTTTTAAGGCTGTCAAATTGTGACCGAGTGTGACTTTTAATTAATTTTTTTTTAGGAAAACTTTTGCATATCCCGCAATTTTTGAAATGTAATATTACTAATGGGTACTTTCTGGGAAAAAAATAAGATATGCAAAAATCGTCTGTCAGGATAGTTTACCGGACCCGATCTTAGCTATACTATACCAAAGTATAACTGGCAACTCTCCAGAGACACCAGCCTTATTCTGTTAGTGTAATTATGGCTGTTTTGGCACTTAAATGTGGCAAATTTTGTGCTATTATTTTACATTTGACAAATCAAGACTGATATCAAAAATCAATAAACGTCAATAATTAATCATGTCATCATGTGCTGTTATAACTGTCAAATGCGAAAGGTAACTCAGGTAAATAAAGGAAGGCGAAGTACAATTTACAATGAAGCAATTAAGCCGTAGGGATTTATCTGTCGCCAACTGTACCCACTTCAACTAATTTAAATTTTATTGTAAGGAGGATTTGTGCTTAAATAGAAACATTATCGTAAATAATGAATTCACAGGTGACTTATGTCACACAATACAAATATTTATCTGGAAATTTGAATTTTAGATAATATGCACATTGAGATTCAATGAAAATATTTGTTTGCGAAATTTCATTTCTGGAATTATTTGGTGGCAATAATTTATAATTCGTTGTTTTAGCACGTCCAATACGTTTTGTAGTCGTTTTGAGATGTCCTCTTAGACTAGAAAGTAATCCAGTGCGGACAAATCCGTTTATAGTACGGGCCATACTGTAATCCAGTGCGGACAAATCCGTTTATAGTACGGGCCATACTGAATAAGTCTCCTTCTGCCACTTCAACGACCAGGATATTTAGATCAAGCGTCCGCTGCACACAAAAGAGATATGGTGAAGAAGCCTAAAATACTATTTGATTTTCTTAATAATATGCACAATTGTTCATTATTTCACTAGTTCTTGGATTGATTGCGTTTTAACTTTGATCTGAATACATGTCTCTGGTCAAATGACTTTATAAAAAGAAAATGCCAACGAGGTGATCAACAAATAATCCAGCCGACTAAATTACCTAGGCCTTTTTTCCCTTACATTATTAAAATTCAAAAATCTTATGTTGAATTATATATTAATTTCTCTTTCAAAATAAATATAAATTCGCAGTATATTCTATTCTTAAATATTTTCAAGGTGGAGCAGGCGGTGGATTTGGAGGAGGTGCCGGAGCTGGTGCAGGTGGTGGTGGAGGTGCAGGAGGTCATAGTGGAGGTGGATTTGGTGGAACCGGAGGATACGGTGGAGATGGACTTGGAGGAAGCGGAGGTTACGGTGGAGGTTTTGGCCCTGGAGGCGGCTCTGGCGGATCTGGGGGTTGTTCTGGAGGTTGTGGCGGTGGTGGTAAAGGAGGCAGCTTTGCATCCGCTAGTGCAAGCGCATCGGCGTCAGCGAAAAGTGGAAGCTAGTAAGTACACAGTTAGAATAAAACGTTTTAATTGTAAAAGGATCAAAATGAATTAAATATTATTATTATTTTTTTTTTATTTAGCTTTTTGGCCTTAGGATATTTCCCATTTAGCCACGAAAATCAAGTTAATGTTATTAAATATATACAATAACGATAAAAGAACCCTAAACAACACTCAAACTTTTTAACATTCAGACGAGGGATGTTTAACAGGTTTACAAGCTTCTCGCCCTGGGGTCAGTTCAGGACGTTTTATTTTATGTACAGACACGAATACAGGTGGACCCGGATAAACATGGAGGTAACAAAAGGTTCAATACAAAGGAGGCAATCATTCTATCTAAACCAATATCCTAACCTTAAATTCTAATTTTGCAGGCTTTTAGAAATTCAATAAATATTTTTTCAATACTTGTTTCGGATAAAATATGGCTCATAAGCGAATGATAATTCATCGGAATTAGACCTAATTTGCCTAGTTCCAAGCTTAAATACGATATTGCGGATTGATTATGACCGCAATTAAAAAGTCTATGATTTAAATCATCCAGAGAATTATTATCATATGAACATAAAGGGCTATTGGATAAGTTTGCTTTAAATAGAAATGTTTTTACAGCCCCATGGCCAACCATAAATCTAAAGTGTGATACCTTTCTAGATATTTTCTCCCTATGAATGAAGGGACTTTTATTTACTTCGGGGTGAATTGAACTATAAAATGTTGGGCGATTACCAGCATAATTTCGATAATATTGTCTCCATTCTACTAGAGCGATTTTCTTGTTAGCACTGATAGCGTCTGTGTATGGTATGCTATAGAAAGGTGTTCCTAATAATGTAGCTTCTTTTGCTGCTAGGTCTACTTGTTCGTTACCTATTAAGCCCGAATGGCCTTTTACCCATACAAACACGATGCTAACACTTTTTGACTGCAACTTAGACAATATATTTAATATATTAGCTATATATGGATGTGTGCAATTGCTGTTGTTATGCAGTGATAAGAGCACTGATTGTGAGTCTGACAGTATAATAGCATTTGCTAAGGTGTTATCATTTTCTACAAATTCTAGGGCTTTTAATATTGCCAATGCTTCAGCAGAAAATACTGATGCAACATAATTACATCGAAATTTTTGTATTATATTACGTTCTGGAATTGAAAAGGCACCCCATCATTGTTTTTTGAGCCATCTGTGTATATTTGGTAGAAATATTGATGTTTATTAAGAACCTGTTTTAATATATTTCTATTTAATGAAGGAAACTCGGTATATTTCGGAAAAATCATATTTATTTTGAGGTAGCATATGTTGAATGGATTTTGGAACACAAAGTACAAATCCGATTGATTGATGTTGTTAATGTGAGTAGCTGTTGTTGTGAATGCCTCAGCCAAAGGAGGACTATTTTTATTGGACCAGAATTTGATTGTTAAATTAGATATAGCTAAGTTGTTAATTTTGTTTAGTAATTGGTTATTTTTGTATTGCATGTTTTTTAGAATAAATTTTTCAGACAGTATTCTTCGTCTATAGGATAGAGAAATTTCACTGGTTTCGGAAAGGAGGGCCATAACTGGAGTAGATCTCATAGCACCAGTAACCAGCCTCAAAGCTTTGTATTGAAGTCTATCAACTCTCTGTAATCGAGTGTTGCAGGTCGATCCATAAAAAATTGCCCCGTTATCCAGTAATGATCTTGTGAAAGCCTTATAAAATATTAAGGAGGTACTAGGATCTGCTCCTCATGATCTTGCCACCACAGCTCTTAGAATATTTAGACTTTTTTCCGCCTTAGTTAAAATATAATTTATATGATCGTTCCATGTTAATTTATGGTCTAGAAAGACTCCTAAATATTTAACAGAGGTCACCCAAGGAATAATAGTTTTAATGAGAACTATTGTATCTGTTTTAGTAATTCTATGCCTTGAGAAAACTACTACGGCTGATTTTTGATTGGATATATTGAATCCATTATCAGGAAAGTACGAGTTACAAATATACATCATATGATTAAGATTGGTTTTACTGGCTTCGATGCTTTTGTGTTTACTATATATACAGAAATCATCTGCAAATTGTAGAACTACGGCGTTTAAACCTACAGAATGAAAGTCTGCTGTATACAGATTAAAAAGAAGAGGGCTCAAAACTGAACCCTGGGGAATTCCTGAGGAAACCGTTCGTACTTCGCCGAATCCATTAACCATTTTTATGGTTACCTTGCGATCTTCAAATATCCTTACCAAATTATGAGCAAAACTTTTAGGAATATTAAGCAACGTTAGTTTTTCTATTAAAATGTGTAAGTTAACATTTTCGTATACGTTAGTAATATCAAGGAATAAGGCTGCTAAATAATCATTGTCGGAATAAGTTAGCTGTATATCTGTAAAAAGATGTGCCAAGCAATCATTAGCACTTTTACCTCGCCTGAAACCAAACTGGTATTCAGGCAATTTTTTTTCAGATTCACACCACCATTCTAATCTACTTTTTATTATTCTCCCTAACGTCTTAAGAATGCATGAGGAAAGCGATATAGGCCTAAATTCGTTAGTTTTTTCTGGTACAATTAGAGAGTGTTTTAGTACTTCTATATCGTCCCCTTTGCATGTTATTTTGTTGAATGCTACACATAGAATATGTTTAGCAGAATACGGTAAATGTTGAAGCATACTATATGTTATACCATCTGGTCCCGGACTAGTATCTTTATGTTTATTAACTCTAGCCTCGAGTTCTTTTACCGAAATAGGTAAAAAGTGTTGTGTATTCACAGCCATTTTTGTGATGTTTTGTTTTACATAATCTGGCGCTATTTTTCTTAACAAGGACTCGGCCGAATTCTGCGAAATTATATTAGTGTTATTGGTATTTAGTCCGCCTTTAACTAAGTTTACTCTTCTCTATATTTTGGAGGGAGAGCTTTGGGCATTTAAAGAATCACAAAATGACCTACAATTATGTTTGGCTTTATTTTTAAATTTAAGTTTACATTGGGCTGACAATTTTTTATATTTAATAAAGTTTTGTAAGTTAGGCATGTCACGATATTCCTTAAAACATTCCTTACGTTGATCTGATAAGAGCTGACATTCATCGTCCCACCATGGTATAAAATTTTTTATACTTTTTATAATCTTTTTAGAAAACAGTGCATCGGCTGTGGCTTTTATAATGTTAATAAGAACTTGTACAAGATCGTTTGCGTGATATGGCAATAAAACTAAACTATTTATTCTTTGGTTAATTTCGTAAGAATATGCATCCCAATCAGCATTATTTAATTTCCAACCCACCTCATCATATTGACAAAGATTACTTCTAATATTATAGTTAAATGTTAAGGTAATAGGGAAATGATCCGATCCATAGGAGTCCTCAAGAACTTCAATTTTTCCCAGAACTTCCCAATTGGATAAGTTTTGTATATTGGTCGAAATTATAGTAATATCTATGGCTGAACCACTGTTATTATGTAAACCGATTCTAGTATTTTGTCCCTCATTTCTTACAGTCAGGTTATGAAAATTATCCAGAGCACTGACAAGGTTGTTTCCAAACTGGTCATTTTTTCCGCATCCCCACAGGGAGTGGTGAGCATTAAAATCGCCAGCAATTACACAGTAGTCACTCACTGCAGAGAATATTTTTTTCATAATCATTTATGGATACTTGTAACTTAGGAGGTCTATAGATAGACACTAAGGATATTGTTTTGTTATTAATTATTATATTAACCCCACATATTTCTAATTTCTTATTACTTAGATTATTAAAATCTAGATGAGTATACGGAATCGATTTCCTAATAAAAAGGGCAACATCTCCTTTACCTTGAGGCCTATCCTTTCTTATTATATCCCTTGAAACGGATATTGTAAGATGGTTTGTACCAGGTTTCACTAAAAAGTGCTATATCAAAATTACTGTCTTTCAAAAGGTTTTTTAAAAAATTATGATTAGAGTAAGCAGACCTTGCATTCCAATGAATAATCTTTAGTCTTTGAGTGAATGGGCCCATTATTGAAATATATTTTGCAATGTAGAAACTATAATATTACTAACAATATCAAAATCATTATCCTCCTTACCAGGAGACCTAACAGATTCATAAATTTGTTTTACGAGATTATTGTGGAGTTGATTTTTCAAGGCTTCTATGCTATTATTATCTAAACTATGTGATTCAATCCAGGGGGTACTTTTATGAGACCAGTCAAATTCCCGCCGAATGGGTTCAAAATTAGGGCTCCTGTCATTTACTTTACGCTTTTTATTATAACTTGAATTACTGGCTTGAGATAGTGATATGTCGATATTCTGTTTGGGGGCAGAATTCTGCTTTATATTTGTTTTATTAATTGTGGGTATTAACTCGGGAAAATCTGAGTTTGATGTCAGGAGGGGGGCAAATTTATTTTTTGAAACTAGACTAGCATAGGATGGGTGGTCTACTATTTTTTCTGCTTCCTTAAATGGTATGTTAAGATTTGCCATAGCCTCTTTAATTTTTCTTTGATTTGTATACTTGGGACACTGTTTACTAGTAGATATATGTTGATCTGACTTACAATGAATACAGTATATACTACAATTTTCGCAAATCGTATTTTCGTTAAGATTTTTAGAGCAATTTTTACAACGTTTTTTTACTTTTACACTGCTTTGCTGTTTGTCCATAATTTAGACAGTTATAGCATTGTGTAACCGGGGAATACCAAGTCTCAACTTCATGTCTTAACCTATACATAAATACATATTGTGGTAGTTCTAACTTATCAAAAGTAACTAATATTTGTTGTCTAGGAACTTTGGTTACTTGACCTTTTGGGTTGTGTACGTATTTATACCGTCTTTGTACTGACTTAATTGGTACTGAGGATTGTAATATTTTTAGTAGTTCTTCCTCAGAATAGGTCGTATCGACACTGCGAATAAGTCCCTTTTTTTGCGTAACATAATTTGGGATATATGCAATAAGGTTATTTTCTTCAAAAACTGATTTAGAAACAATAATATTAGCTCCGGTAGCAGATTTACAATGAATTTGCACCCTACTACGGCCAACTGGGTTTATAAAGTCAATTTTTCATCTCCCCCAAGGTTATATAACTTTTGTCCAATCTTAAGAGGATGAAGTTTACCAAAATTTAAGTATTTGTGTTCGACAAATATTAGAAAAGGACCTTTACTATCAATTTTGTATCTATTATTTAGATCAATTGTTTTGATTTTTTCTGAAATAATTTTTTCCTGAAATTCGGTATTTTGAGGGTTTAAATTCGATATATCCATAGGTTGATCATTATGAGTTAAATCAACGACCTTAATATTAGGGTTTTTATTTTTATCGGGAGGTTGACGATCTCCTATCCCCTGCCTTACCTCCGTCATGTTTTCCACATGAAGGGGATTAAAAATAAGAAAAGATACGACTCACAGTACAGTTTGTTTAAATTATCCTTATTATAACTATGATAATCCAAGTAAGAATATATCGGTTTCACACTGCCCGAATAACAAAAAACGTTAACTCGCCGCGTCAAATGCGATAAGAGCCCACGTCCGAATGCTATGGGAATTGAATCCGAACTCTAAATATTATTAACTATTTTAATTAATTCATCGAAAAGCAATAAAAGCAGAAGTTGCATATAAATTAATTAAATTTATTCGTATATAATTTATTAAAAAATGGTTGAAAGTATAGTCGTCACATAAATCCTTAGTTTTAATTCATATCTTCTTCTGGATAGATGCTACCTTTTTTTAAGCCAAAATATTCACAGTGAGGTGCAAAAAGTGTCAAATGTTTTAACTCTGCATATTTTAGCATGAAAAAAATGTCAAGGTTACTAACTTTTTTGTATTTAAAATAAACTAGGTTCAATCTAACAACTTACACCCATTCCCTAAGTCACTCCATTAAATATGGTGCATTGGTTTAAATATTTCATTATATTTTTTTTTATTTTAGTGGCAAATGAGATCTAAAGAGGACTGACAGAAGAGGAGTTTCTAAATACATGATCTAACGTACGACTGTGTGATATTGAGTTAAGTGATAAAAAATAAAGTATTTTTTTAACATGACTATTTCATTATGGTTATCAATTTCACGTAATTCAAAAATACGTCATCAATATTTCTATTTACATTTTTTAGACTAAAAACATATAAGCACATGTATATATATATATATATATATATATATATATATATATATATATATATATATATATATATATATATATATATATAAATATATATATATATATATATATATATATATATATATATATATATATATATATATATATATATATATATATATATATATATATATATATATATATATATATATATATATATATATATATATATATATATATATATATATATATATATATATATATATATATATATATATATATATATATATATATATATATATATATATATATATATATATATATATATATATATATATATATATATATATATATATATATATATATATATATATATATATATATATATATATATATATATATATATATATATATATATATATATATATATATATATATATATATATATATAAATACAAATATATATAAAATGCATAAACAAGCAGATGGTGGTCCTCGTTATCACCAGTAGTCGCCAATTTATTATTTATGATATACTTCTAGAAAGAGCATTTGAAGTTATGGATTCGGTGCGTAGATTTCATATTTTTTATATAGCAACATGGTTATACAATGCTGGAAAAACTTTGTCTAGTGTGTGTTTCAAAAATAATTGTCTACAAATGGATTTCTATTTTTTCTAAGTTTCACCCTTAAATGGTAGAAAGGGGAGAAATGAGATTTAGTGACACATGTACTCCGTCTTTTCACATATTTTTATCAGGGGACACTTTCTTCCACCATTTTGGATTCGTACCAAAATTTTACAAATTCCTACCTATGTCACACTTGATTTTGAGCATAATTTAAAAAGTAGTTTTTAAAGTGACATACATCATCATTTTGTTTCGTCATGTTGAATTCGTGTCAGTTTATCTGTATATCACATTTAATTGTTCTGCAAAACTTAAAACCGTTTGAATAAAATTTTCTTACGTTTTTTTTTAAACATTTCATTTGGTCGCCATTTTATTTTGCTATCTTGGATTCTTACCAAAATGTTACCAGTTGATATTTGCGCTAAGTTTTAATAATTTTTTTAACGTTTTACAAGACCGCCATTTTGTTGCGCCATATTGGATTTTTACGGAAATATTACCAAGTCATCCAATATAACCATTAATTTTTTTCCAAAATTTGAAGGTGATCGGGTATGTAGTTTTTAAGCTATGCCGCGAACTGACAGATAGACAAACAAATAGATAGACCGTCTGAATTGATAAAATATAATATTCGGCATTTAGGGACGCCAAACGCTAAAAAAAGATATGTAAGAGGGAGATTGTTTCTCCGTTATAAACATTTTATTTGGCCGCTGTTTTGTTTCGCCATCTTGATTACCTACCATAATTATACCAGTTTATCTCTATACCACACATTATTACATAAAATTGGAAATCAATGGATTAGGTAGTTTATTTGGCAGAATTTTTAAATATGTTATTAAGCCGCCATTTTATTTCACCATCTTGGATTCATACCAAAATTTTATCAGTTAATTTCTACATAGTACTTGATTTTTGTGCAAAATTTGAGGCAAACTGCAGTTCCTTAGTAATAATTTTTTTAACAATTCATTTGGCCGCCATTTTGTTTCGCCATACTGAATTTTTACCAAAATATTATCATATCACCAAATCAATTGAGTAAATAGTGTTATAACTATGCCGCGAACAGACTGACCGACGGAATTGGGAAAACACGTTTTTCGGCATCTGGAGACTCTAGGATTACAATAATTACGTTTTACGAGGGAAGAAGAAGAATGGAAGTGTGCCCCGATTACAATAAGCAACAAACAAAGTTAAAAAAGAAGAATAAATCTTCGTGTAAATAATGAATTTAAGTTTTATATTTCTGAGATAATTTAAGAGTTTATTTCTTATTTTTAAATACCTACGAGGGAAGTAAAAATTATCAATTCTAGATATTTAAAAGTGAATTTGAAAGGAAAAATATCTGGCTTCAATATGTAATAATCAGTTTTTAACTGATCTATTTTCGTCCAGTTCAGAAGTTTATTTTTTTTCCTCCACATAAATAAAGGACGGTGCTCAGCATAATTAATGGAAATATAGGGATTTTCTCTTTGATTTCATATATAAAAACCCAAAAAAAAATAACTTCAGAAAATGAATATGCAATGCTTTGTTCCGTAAAAATATTAGACAAAAAAAAAATAAAAAATGTGTTCTATATTAGGGTAGTTAACAGGTAAAAGTTAATTATTACATAATGTAGCCACCGATTCTCCTTTACAAATTAATTTTTAGACACCTAAGTAATTTTAATTTTTAATTGCGGTATTATAAAGTTAGTCCCTTGGCGGATTCAGAATTTTCGGATTTTTCTCTTGAGTCAATTTTTTTTTCAACGTCTGGGAGGTCTAGCAGGGTAAAAAACAATTTAAAAAAGCACTTAAAGAACTACAACTTAAATAAAAACTCTCCTGAGGTTTGACCCTCCAGTTACTATGGAATGAACTAGTACAGTTAATTGGGTATATCCAGAATAAACAAATACATATAAACAAAAGATAAAATCGTATGATTTGTATAATATAAGGTTAAAAAAATGTAATGTGGATTCCAGCTTCCGCATGTTTTACAGTGATTATTCGAAAACAAATAAGCATTTCTTATATACCATAACTCTAGTACCTATTAGGACTATTTGTTATATATTTTATTTCTCTAAAGTTTGTGGGTTCGATTCCCACAGCTGGCTGAACAACAGTCGGCTTTTTCCAGCGATTTGGATACTGTTGGCTCAGCTTTACGTAAGCACGTGATTAAAGCTCTAGGTTGATAATAGATTGATCGGTATATTGGATATCGCAAAACCCTAAAAAATCTATACCCTTGTATTCTCTTAGTCTCGGTCATAAAGGACATGTCATAAAGGACCTAATAATTTTTTAATTAATATTAATATTATTATATATTTTTTGCCAAAATAAGAGTATTTAGGAGTAAGTTAAATTAAATTATCTTTAAAAAATACTTCATAAAAATCTAATATTACTCAAGTGTCACAAATAGGATCAAAATGAACGTTAACTGTCAAAACAAATATTATCTATCTCCATCTCAGAGTACCTCAAAGAGCTGTTTAATATGAAAAATCTCATATTTAAGCAAAAACTAGTACTGCAGTTATCCCATTAAAAACGGTACATAAACGTTTTAACATATTAAAACGACACAAATAAATAGCGACGTGACCAGTCATAAGCAGTATTCCTAAAAAAAAATGCCCTGAATTAATTTTGTAACAATGTTTTCATTTGTGCGCATACTATTACGAAAAATATACAATTCAATATTGTTCTATACAGGATGTATATTTTGTGTATATTGCACGATATTTTGATTTGGATAAAAAAGAGCGAAAACAAATTATACAAAATATATGTGAGACATAATTTTAAACCGGATGTAATAAATTATTACTTACTTGAATTCTGTAGCAAATTTGAAACACGTTTAATCTAACATACAGCAAGGCTCAAAATTTTAGTTTCGTAGCCATAAACCAATAAAAATTTTTAAACGTTTATTTCGGGTGGTATCTGGGTTGGATACCCGTAAGGTGTATTATAAACTTGAACTTTTTTATCTTTAGTATGTTTTCATTTGTTTACAGCTAGAAACACCCTTTATCAATCCTTGAGGTTTTGAATCAGCCTTTTTAATACATTAGGGTGCTTTCTGCACCAATTCGATTAAAATTTAGAGAAATATTTTTACAAAAATACTAAATAAAAGTGATTTATTAAATTGCTCTTTGGTTGACACTAGCGTTAACTATACAGGTCCGTTTAGACGCTGTGATAGCGGTGCTATTTTTTAAAACAAATACCACATTTATATTGCATGTTATAAATCTGTGCAAAATAAAAACATTTGTCATGTAGCGTACACTATAATATCTAAGTTCGATTAATTCGACTAGTTGACAATTCAAATTATCACTTTGAAACACTTTAAGGACAAACTAGTTGCACATTTTTGTGTTATTTTTTTGGGATGATCTTTCTTATAACAGCAACTTTTAAGCTAAGAAGAAGTAAAAGTTTTACTGTTTTAGAAAAAAAATATGTTAGATAAGGGGCCGTAATTGGTTTTTAACTCAGTTAGATCTTTATAGCCCTTTCAAAGTCTCAAATTTTCAATTGGGCTGACCTAACGCGGATGGGACGTCTCCACCTAACACTAAGTTTTGTTAAAAAATGTTTTAATATAGACCGCTTTATCTTCGGTTAAATCCTAACCTAACCTACAAATAATCTGCATTTATATGGGTCGTCGGTTTTCTATGAGGCTACTTAAGACAAAAATTATACCTAACTCAGCCAGACTCTATTTTGGAGTTTATCATAGGGAATTTTTAAACAGACCTTTTTTGACTGTCTGGAAGTAAACGCAGAACATTTTCAATGTCTTCTACAGCAGAGAGATAAGCCTTGCTTTTTTTTTCAAATTTTTATAAGCTAAATTTTGACACACTGACGTAAATTTGATAATGCATGTAACCTTCTAAAATTTCTACACAATAATCTACTCGGTGAGACGTTTCAAATGATGTATCGCATGACCCCCACTTGTTTTTTTTTGCGATATAGTGGGCACCATTTTAAAAATTACAAGTACGAAATTTACACAAAAAGTTGTATTTAAATAGCTATTGCCGTGAACCAAATTTGAATTTTTAATGTTCACCAGTTCAAAAAATAAGAGAAAGGAGACATTAAAGAGTCGCACTATATTCTTATTTTGATTTAATTTCTACAATAGCAAGAACTACACTGATGAGAAAAGTGAAAATCAGACAAGGTACAGGTAAACATTTCCCGGCTCAAAATATGATCTACCTGATAGGCTTTGGATACAGATTACTTATCATTGAGAGTGAATTTAATTATGCTCTATTGGGCTCTTCTATACATGGGAGATAACTAGTTTCCGCCGATTTCCTTGACTGAATATGGCTATTTTGATTCTAGGAACTTATAAATTGGAACTTAATTTAAATAAATACACTATTATACAAAGATGAAGTTAATATATTTCTCAATAATTTCAATTTAATTATATAAATTATTATTTAACAGCTCGTTTTCTTCGCACAACAACACAATAATTACTGGTTTCCTTGAAATTGGTAAAGACCTGAAATTAAAAGATATTTATCAGAACAAAAAGAAACATTATAAACAACCTTCTTCCTAAACCATATGAGTTAAGTATTTTTTACAGTAATTTATTGTTTACGTACTATTGAAATTACGGTTTTTTTGTTTTTTGCGACTTGCACGATTCTATTTTTTAAACGAAGTTATAGCTATAATTAATTTAATAGTAACATTTATGCGCTACTTGTTGTAACAGACCTACAGAAAACGTTTTACCCAAGTTTAAAAGGTCTTTAAGGGTCAATCCAGGTAAAGTTGATAGTTAATTAAAACACCCCAGAATCATCTCTTACATAGCATTATGAGCTAACTGAGTGACTGTCTAAAGACATAGAGTAAACGGTGCGAATCTAAATATGTGGAGCTAGGTGACCTTCTGTAGAGATAACCAGGAAGATTAAAGAGTTTTATATATAATTTGTGGGTGTTTCCTCAATTAAGGGTTCGATTTTGGGGAACGCTGGTCCACCATAGCCAGTCTAACAGGAGTACCCCTGGTCTATATGGCCTCTCTTTGCTATGCATGCAAAGGTGGGTAACTTGTTCAACAGTATTTTATGTCTGTAAGTAGGTATCCATTGTTTGTTACATTGTAAACAGCTGGATCGACTTTAGTTAGTGAGGCATTTAAAGATTTGACAATGTTTTTAGTTAAGTTTGTTTAAAAAGTCAAAATGGCGGAAGTAGTGTGCCGTTTAAAATCAATAACATAAAAAAATGAAATATTTTTATAATTCATTATGAGAGGTATCAAACTGAAAAACTCACTAAGACAATTATAATTGATTAGTATATCGAATAAATCAAGAGAAAACTGGAAAATTATTAATACATTTAAAGGAAGACCTAAAAAAAGTACTAAAACTACTCTACAAAATAGTGTTCATCCAAACGTATTTATTGAGTATTACTCCTCTGTTGCAGAAAGTATAACAAGGGCTGAAAATCTTACTAACTAGAAATTTTAGAAACTATAAGGGAGATAAAATCTCAGAACATAAACGCAACCGGTTTATATTGTGCATATCAATAAAAATATTTAAAAACTAACCCAATACTGCTTTAAGCTGTTTGACTGAATGTATAAACAATATAGTTTTCAAAGGGGATAATTTCCTGACTGTCTTAAGACAGATTTGGTAGTGCCAATATATAAAGAAAGCAATGAAGAATGTTCTTCAAATTTCCGCCTAATATTACTATTACCAACAAACTCAAAATAATATAAAATGTCGTAAAAAACATGTCATTACTCACTTAAAGCAGTTTCATGAACTAAGTGCAAATCTGTTTGGATTTTTAAAGTTCAAAAGTACCGGAGATACTTTCCTTTCCAGAAAAAAATTATTCTAGTTTGAGTGATCGATATATAGTGCCTGCGTGTTTTTGTTTAAAAAGTTATAGCGTTATGGATTACAGGGCAAATGCCACACTGAAGTTATATTTGACGAATCGAATTCAGTTAGTATCTCAAGAGATCTGATCTTAATTAAGAAATGGTGTAATTCGAATCACATTAGTTTTAATGTATCAAAAACTAATATTTTAACTTTTAAGTTTAATTTTGACAACCTTTACCTATCAGGTATTAAAGTTGAAAAAAAAATCCATCATTAAATTTTTTGTTATATACATGATAAATTAACCTCCAGACAAAATTTTTACGACCCGAATATTGGGGGAATTCAAACTAATACTGCCAATTAACCAGATCGGATTAAAATTGGACACTAAACGTTCGTGCAGTTAGCGGAAAATTTACACCAAAATACTTCACTTACAGCTACGGTATCAGATTTGCACAGTACTTTTATTCAGAATAAGATAGAAAAACTCATTGGAAGCCACTCGATCAGAGGTGGCGACTCTTTTGTGATGACCTCACTAAAATAGTCACCGTGACGTGGGACGCGGGTTATGTAAAACGTTAATATTTCCATTACCGATTGTAATGTTGTGACACATCATTCAAAAGCTCTTCAAAAAAGCCAAATAAAAGGTATTTGGTTTAATTCAGAGTATATAGTTTAATTATTTGTTTTATTTGCTGTAGATAAAAAAATAGGACGGATATATGTGTAACAGAAGGCCAGTATACGTTTGCTAGCAAAGTCTCAGGTCCTCAGATAAAACTGGAAATTTTCTTTAATTTGCCAAAAAGATTAAAACGAATCTCTGACGTGGCCATTATTTTAAGTCTACTCTTCAATCTAACTCAGAGATATTTTCAGTTGCTAGTTAACTAAATTAAATATTGCTTTTTAATATTATTTAAAATACAATTTGAAAAATATAAAAACTATGTAGATAGTTTAAATTAGATGACTAATGGGAGTTAATTGCAGCCATATATGGGTCATGTACGTTTTTATGTTGAAAACACACGTGAGATTCATAATTGTAAATTCTAACACCCGGTAAACTATTTAGATATTGCTGTTTACGTATTTCTTAAATATTCAGTTTACTAAAAATATTTGATTTTAATTACCATATTTACAAAAACCTAATTCCTCAACACCAATAATAGTGGATTGACAATGTCAGGCCCAAAATCTAAAGAGACTCGGGGAAGTACGCAAACAATAAGCAATCCTAATTCCTTTCAATCTATGAGTCTCACTAGTTCCACAAGGAATCAATAAATACATTTTATTGATATTTTATATCTTATGGTTATGAGGCTTTGGTTCGATTTCGGATGATAATCAAAGTAAAGCATCGTCTTCTACTTTGATAGGTGACCACCTCGGAGTCAGAGGGCTGCTAACATATTATTATTTGTTATAGTGGTATAAAGACAATAACGTCGAAGTACTACCCGGTTTGCTATAAAGAAACCTTGAAGTTAGAATGCGTATTTCGGTATTTAGAAAACGTCAACTGAAATTATGTCTCCGCGACCTGTAATAGAGAGCAGGTAATCGCGGTGTATTATACACTCACAGGCAAAATAATCGATCCACGCAAATTTTTGACGAATTTCAATTGCAAATAACTTTTTTATTTAATGCAGGATTTTAATGAATTTTGAAGAATATTTTAGATGAACTAATTGAGAAGCGCCCACATGTTAAACATTTTTAAAAAATAGAGCAACGTATATAATATACAGGACTAAACAAAAAGACGTTTTTAACAATTAGTTTAAGAGGCTCTATGGAGTTGAGTAATAGTAAATTGGTCTAAATGAAGTTTTGGTTTTAAAAAGTCGCATCTATTCTCACCATTTTTGTTTTTGGTTCACATCGATATCTTTAAAAAATGTTGCAATTTTTATTAATCTTTTTGTGCGAACAACTAAGGTGAACTAAGGTATAAATCAAGGTAGGTGTGACAGTTTCGTGAAATAACGCCATACCTGGAAATGTCATTTATGACTTTCAAAAGTAATCAAATTATTTTTTTTAAATAAGTGTGTTTTTTCGTGAGGCTACTTCTTAATTTTTAAAATGGATATGTCTCCGACTGATGCTGGCAAAGCAATTGCTTTAATTCAAGATGGACGATCACACTATTACGTGGCAAGAGTTTTAAATGTCACAAGAAGTAAAGTATAAAGGGCTGTAAATCGGTTTAATCAGCATGGAGAGTACAGCAGAAAAACTCACTGTGGTAGGAAGAGATGTACGAATGAACGAGATGATCGTTTTATTACCATAAGTGTTTTACGTGACCGAAGAGTAACTTCTGTGGAGGTTAAAAACAGATTGGAGTACGTACGGCAGGTCCAAGTAAGTGAAAGAACGATAAGAAGGAGGTTGTCTGATAATGGATTACACGCAAGGAGACCTGCAACTGCTCCCCAGTTGCTGAGCAATCATAGGGTTGAACGGCTTAGATTTGCTAAGGAACATCAAAATTGGGGCCCTGATGAATGGAAAAAAGTCCTATTCACCGACGAATCCAGATTTTGTTTAAAATCACCGGATCGTCGTGAAAGAATCTACAGAAGAACAGGAGAACGTTTTGAGCAAAACCATTTTTCGCCTAGGGTAAGCTATGGCGGAGGCTCCATTATGGTGTGGGGTGGTGTTCAGTTCGACGCAAGAACGGAATTGGTAATCGTCGAGGGCGGAGCAATGACAGCAGACAGATATATATACAAGATATTTTAGAACCGTGTTGTCCCCTTTGTTCCATTTATAGGAGACGATTTCATGCTAATGCATAATAACGCTCGACCGCATGTTGCGAGAGTCGTAAGCGAATACTTAGAACTGGTGGAAATTACAAAAATGGTCTGGAACTGACTAGGCAGAACAGTACGGGCTCGGGTACCTGCTCCAGCCAATTTGCAAAAACTTAGTGATGTTCTCATTGAAGAATGGCAGCGAATTGATCAAGTTTTTATACGGAACCTAATCGAAGGTATGCCAAGGCGTATAGAGGCTGTCATTCGAGCACGTGGAGGAAACACGCGCTACTGATTTATTTGTTATTGTTTCTGCTATTGTTATTGTTTTTTAATTAATTTGCTACAATAATATTTGTGCTTCGTGTTTAATAATTTAAGTTTTATAATGTTTTTTATAGAAGATTAATTAAACTGTGTTAAAAATATTTATGTTTCTTTTTAAAAATCTTTCTTGTGACTGTAAAACTGAACTTAGTTGCTCGTACCGAAAAATTGATAAAAATTGCAATGCTTTGTTAAAAAATCCATATATTCCAGAAAAATAAAGATATCGGGATGAACCAAAAACAAATATGGTTAGAATAGATGCGACTTTAAAACCAAAGTTTCATTTGGACCAATTTACTATTACTCCACTTTACAGAGCCTCTTAAACTTATGGTAAAAAACCACTTTTTGTTTAGACCTGTATATTATATACGTTGGTCTATTTTTTTTTAATGTTTAACATGTGGGCGATTCTCGATTAGTTGATCTAAAATATTCGTCAGAATTCATTAAAATCCTGCATTAAATAAAAAAGTTATTTGCAATTGAAATTCGTCAAAAATTTGCGTGGATCGATTATTTTGCCTGTGAGTGAAGATAGGCCTTCGCGGTCTGTCCAAATATACAAAACACATATTATACATAAACACGAATTTTTAAATAAACATGCAGTTTAGGGCTCTTTTAGAGAGGGGTAGGGAGCTTAAGAACTAAGGAAGTTAAAGAAAATTCTTCAAATAGCACATAGTGGAAAATAAGTATTTAGACACTATAATGTTGTTAGTGTTGACATAGTCACACAATAAATAAACTAATAACTTACTCTGTGACATAGTGCTACGTGGCCGCCCTATTAACTGCTAAAACTTCTAAGCTAAATTTGTCTTAAGACAAAGTTATACCGACCTAATTTGTAGCTTTTTTCAAGACCCTTCAAAAAATCAGAGATATGAGGATTTTACTGAACGGAGGTCTTTCTTCCGGATGACGTCATCGTAAAGGGATCGTGACCTGTGATCGATTATTTAGCAGTTTTTGTTCCTTTACATATATATAAGCCCTATAAACTAGCTCATACAGGTAGCCGAAAGTGAAATATTTTTCACTAACTCCACGGGTTATAAGATATAATGATATCTACTTTGATGACCTACTTGAGGACCCTTTATACAATACAATGAAAAGCATTAAATTATGGTTAAACTAGTATAATGGTGACCAGATTGTTTTCGATCTCAGCAATAAACCTTGATTACACAGTGGCTGCTTATCTTCCACCTGGAAAAAATTGAACTCCTCAAAGATCTTTAGGACTAAAAGTTTTGTTGAGAGGTAAATAAACCTACTGTTAATCACATCAATTAAATTATAAAAAATATAACCAATTAATATACTAAATTATCAAAACAACTCGTCAACTACCTTCAAGGATGCCGGCTTTGTTTCTGTAAATTCCACTCTTTAATCCTCCATGAGGAAACCTTGGATCTTGACTTACTTCTTTTCTTTTTCCAGAAACAGGATGACCAGCAACATACCTTGACACACTTAGATACTGAGATCTAGCAGTACCTGCAAAAAGCAAAAAAAAAATAAGGCTAAGTTTTTCACCACCTTGAAGGGATTGAGATCAGGAGATTAGCCGACAAGTTTGAAATTTTAAATATTTTAGAATTTGTTAATCTTTCTTTTTATTTCATGTACCTACCAGCACTAGCTTTGGCTAAAGGTTCCAATAAGTCTTCCAGGTTAAACTGGCTTAAATTCAGCTTCTGTTGTTGATAATCTTTGGTCAACTGTTTTTCCTGGTTTGGCAGCTTAATTTTTCTTCTTGTGGAAAGACAAAAAAATATAATAAAGCTTAGGTTTTAATATGTTTTTATCTTATGTGACCATATCGCATTTAACAAAAATGTTTGTTTTATATATAGCGTGGTCATTTTAACTTATCCACATGCTCATCTGCTATAACATTCCTATTATTCAAGAATAACAAAATGATCTAAAAAATAAATTGTGTGGCCAGCTACCAAGTTATTCGTAACACTAAAAAATACAGAAAGTGGCAGTTGTCAAAGATATAATTATAACATTTCATAATGGTGTAAATTTTACTTTCAATTGATAGGTTTTTTTACCCAAGCAAGTGCGCATGTAAAGAAAGGACATGTGTTTAAGAGTCATACCTAGGGAACCTAAATTAGAATTTCCTGATAGATATATTTTTTATCCCCCCCTCCCCGGGACTGTTCTGGATCCACCCTTGTTTTGACCTTACATATTTACAAATATGTCAAAATCAAAATGCACCCAAGTCAAGAAATCAACGATATACATTATGTTTTAGGCAAAAAAATACATATTTATTGGGTTCGAATTGTGAAAAAACATTGTGAATGCAAGATGGAAGTTTTTTGTTTTTCGGTGGTGATTTGGCCTAACCGAATCTCTTGCTACAAAATTTCGTATCATTTATTTTCGTAATTATAATCCAGCCTCCATATTTCTACATCATAAACCATGTCCCTTAGACAGAAAATCTAAGGGCGGGATGTCTAGTGATATTGCGAGCAGTATAGGCTACTGGTGTAGCTAGAAAAATTATCCGGGCAAAGAGGTCTAAAGTATACTGTTTACGGACTATAAATTCTAGCACAGATATTCAGGACATTTCACTAGTGGAATAGTATATATAGTGTGAAAAAAATTGGAAAGTTATAGCATATTAAACAGCTAAAATGACCATCTGTATAACATGTAGCATGTATCACAATTTGACAAGAAAATTTATGTATTTCTTTTTGTTATTTTATTGTTAAAAGGCTTCGGATATTTTAGGTATAAGCTAAATTACTATGCCTTGAAAATTACCACTTTAAATAAACAACAGCTTACGTTTGTTTCATATAAAAATGCTTAATCCAATTTGAAAAACAGTTTTATGTTTCCAAATAAACATTTCTGATTGTTCAGTGATTTATAAAGTTCTTTTAAATGTTAACTAAACAGTGAATAGGAAACGAAGTTTTTTTTTAAACACTCGTACATATTTTGTAACTTATTTACCTTTTAACTATAGTAACAACAATGTTTCATTTTGCATTTTGAATGCCTATCTAAAAAGGGAGAAATGTACAAAACCCTCTATTTGTTATGTTTTATTTTTCAATAAATTCGCTATTTTTTTTTCTGGTGGATGGGATAAATGGCTTTGTTTACTGGAAACATATGAACGTCTCAATTTAAGTTTTAGATTTTTTTTAAAAAAAAAAACAAAAAACATAGAGATGATATGTGATGCATGTACAATGATCCCCATATTATTGCTATAAAAAATTAAAATTTCTAATGTTTAGAAGAAATAGGATAACTTAACTTTACCCTAAAATATCGGCAAAATCGTCTTCAGGATACTCAAAATTTCCACCACCGAAATCCCAAGAGATCTTTTTACGATGTTGGGGAACTCCAGATAATGCAGATGGTAAATATTTACTTGTATACTCCGGATGATCAAACAACTTTTTTCCGAATTCTGATTGCCCAAAGGAATACACTATCGGTTGTGGTGGTGGCTTTTCAGGAGTTTTCATTGGCTTAATCAGGGATTGAATGTTTATTTGTACGCTTGCTGGCATTGGAGCGTTTTGAGGTTGAAGGTCGTTTAGAATGTTCCGACCATTGGCCTGAATTTGAAGTGCAGGAGCTGAAATAAAGTTCTTTTAGAAATGTAAGAATTATAAAAGCCAATTTCTAAAAGTGAAAAAATATCGGTAGGTTTAGCTTATTTGTATTTGCAACTTCTAAAAATTAAATCTGACAATAAATAATTGTGATTGGATGAATTTCCCAACAAACCAACCTACTGACTAGCAAACTAAAAAGGACAAGATAGCATATTTATTATTCTTTATCACATCTTTTTAAAAATTAAAGGTTTTAATAAAAATATTGTCCTATTTCGATAAAATGCCATTTAATCTATTTTGATGTTACAACAAACCAACTTGCAGATATTAGATTTGTTATTATTTGTTTAATTATGTACTGAACCAAGCAAGTCTGTCTGTTTGACATATATAATATACAGATTTCGACTAACAAGTCACCCTCAGTGCTGCAAATAAGTAAATCGAGTAATGAACCCTTCAATTTTAAAGATGGTTGAAAAACGCTAAAAAAACGGAAGAAAACAGGTTGGATTAAACGATATATTTATTCGTCAGTAAAATAGGCAAAATGATACATCTTCTGTCAATCAATGCAATTTAAAACTCTGCTTGTAAAAAACGACAAAAGCAAACGCTTACGAATGCCAAAATTACATTAAAAAAATAATTATTTACTTGAAGCAACTGTTTTCTTCAAAGGTATGATAAAACAGACCGAGTACGGGTTGGAGTTTTTAAAAGAGTAAAACCCGATAGTCAACGGAGTTGTCAAACTGACATGGGATTAGAAATTAATATGACTATGACTAGCTTAAGTTTATCTGATCTAAACCAGTCCCTACCAAGGTTGTCATTACACTTTAAAACACATTTACTAACTTTTTTTATTACATCTAAGTTTATTCATGTTGTTTCTTACAGTTAGTTGTTTATTGATATTACGTTTGTAATTTTCATGATATGATCCCCATATCATTAATATCTTTATTATTTTCTTGAAGTAAGGTTAATCTTCTGATTAATGTAATAGATATTTTTCTTTTTTTTATTATTTTTAATAAAAGTATTTTCAAAGGTTTTTTAATTTTGTACAAATAATAACCATAGGGGCGTAATTTTCTTTATTTTGGTTAATTGAATTTTCTTACAGCATTTTTTATACACAATAACAATTCTAGGCACCTATTGGCTAAAGAAATATTAAGAAAAATTATGTTTTTTTTCTGTCCCACGTAACTTAGATATATCTAAGCAATATAAAGTCATATCAGGTTGTAAATGAATTCATGCCCAAAACTTTGATAGGAAATTTATCTCGTAAATATTAGAAAAAATATTTATCTAAACAGAGGTCTGCAAATGCTCCATTTTCGAAATAAAGAGTGTTAAAATTTTTTTATTTTTTTAGTTTTTCATCATATATCTCGTACATACTAGCACTAATGTAATAAAATCGACTACAAATTTCGCTGTCCATTTTCTAAAATAAAATATCATATTCTATTCTGTAAGTTTTTGCTCTCCTAGATTGTGTCGATAGCTTGCACCGTCTGGAAATGGTTTAGCAAAATAATCATTTATGTTTATTGAAATTATTATTCCATGTTTGGCCTTCTTTTGCAAGGCATCTTCAGGGATCTTTGCTTCATGGGATCTGAATAGTGAATGAGCTCGGAGAGATTCAGGTTTTTTTTTATCCGATTTGTGTTCATAGAAACGTGACGCTGTGTTAGGATTGATTTCCACGTGTTATATCAACCGACTAATTTTTCGTTTATAGAATCCGGTAACCGACGCTAGAATCTTGATTTTTTATATTTATAATATGTCCAGTGGAATGCTGGTGTTCAGGTACAGCTAAATGAAAAGTTTGTTTATTTTTATTACATCGTTATTGTTTCCTAAGTCCATGAATATTAAGCGTCCTGTTTCTCCCATATACATTTGTCCATAGGAGCGAGGATTTCTATATATTCCTTCTCTTTGAAAAGGTACATCTTTCGGGGATCACAAAGATTGTTAAATTTTCCATTGTGGTTTTTGAAGATTGTACGTATGTTGGAATGTCGAACTACCTGAAAGTGACATCCTCTTCTCACGGAGTTGGATTACTATATCTTCTAATGTAAATTCTTCAGTGCAATTGCTGTTCCCTCTCAGATCTTTGGTTATATTTCCTGTTTCCGATGTTAAAGAATCTAGATCATATATCTAAAGGGCTTTAAATGCTACTGAATTAATAACCGATTGCTTTTGTGCCGTATGGTGGTTGAAATTAGTATTTAAATATGTATTTGTATGCATCGGTATTCTTACAAAATTAGTTCTTTCGTTGAACAAATATATATAATATATACTATTCTGGTGTTGTTAATTATGACGGTCCAGAAATATAAGCAAATTTTCCTGTCCATAAGGCCAAACAACAAAAGTATCATCCATATATCTGAACCAATGATTTGGTTTTATTGAAGCGGATATTAAAGCGATATCGTCAAAAGTCTCTATAAACATATTCGTACCGTGCCAGAGGAAATCCCACAGCTAGCCCCGAAGTCATAAAAAGTTCATTGAAAAATGCAATACGTAGATATAACGCAAAAATCAACTAGGTCTATTAGTGCGGTGTTAAGATTATTATATTCCAATATAGCCGATCTAATATGAATTCTAAAACAAGCCTCTAACAAGCCGTTTACCTAGTTTGGTTCCTGGACCATAATAATTGTATGATGGAATGTGTAATTCGAATGGTAATTTGTTCATTAAAGTGCTTAACGAACCACCTCTCGTCATGAGCTTTGACCTCCTAATATGTCTACATCTACTTCGTTTTCCCATTTTATATATGCTGAAGCTATCGTATATTTAAATGAAAAACCTGAATATATTTCTCAGATACACATTGATTTTCCTAAAATGTGGTTAGAAAAACAATCTTTCTCGTTGCTAGTCAAAAATCATGATGTCAACTTAAATAAAAACGGTTCATTAAAAACCAATGTGGTTGTTGCTCCTTTAATATCAGAAAATAGTTTACGTTTTGAGAAGTATATATTTTTTCAAAATCGTTGTACCAAGCGAAACATGAGTTTTAAGAAAGGTAATGCAGACTATAAAAGAAATAGGATATTTTGAGTCGACAAACGAAAAAGATATTGTGTCACTTGCTGAGGTAAAACCCAACTCTGTAATAATTTTTGATGATATTGTTTGCTGTAATTAAAGTATTATACGAGATTACATTTTCCTATGGACGACATAAAAACACCGATTGCTTTTATTTGTGTCAAACCTATTCTTCAATTCCAAAACAACTAATTAGAGATAATGCATTTTATTAATTTGATTTAGACAACATGGTACGAATTTAAAACATGTTTATGATGATCATGTCACCTTAGTAAGATCATTTGTTGATGACTCGATTAAGGGAAGTCGTGAACTAGATCAAACACATGGTTTTCTTTACGACCCTTTACTAGAAAAATGGAAAATCGGAGATTCTGCTGTTGACTTTAGGGTAGAAAATTTAAACTTGAAGATCTAATTTATACGGGAACTACTGGGTTGTACAAACTACGTTTTTTTTAAAGATCCTAAAGGTTACAAACCTGATGATGAAGAAAATTATATGGACATATTAAAAAGAACAAATGCTTACAAAAGAAATATGACCCCAAAGAGCAAGTTCAAGGAACCAGAGATCCGAAATACATAACAATAATTAAACCATATTTAATAGAAAAAAACATTATTAAACCTACAAGATCTTCTGCATCTAGCATTTCAAGTAACTCTAGTTTCAGTACTTTAAGCAAGTTAAGACCTCCTCAGAGACCACTATCCTCGTCATCAAAAAAAGGTGGAGCAATGTTAAACTTATCTAACAAAAAAGTATTAAGAAATTTAAGATTATTATATTCCAATATAGCCGATCTAATATGAATTCTAAAACAGATTTTCGGAATCCATCTGGATTGCTTTAAAATTTTCCAAAAAGTTTACAGAGTTTTTTATAAAAATATATTTTTCCTGTTAATGGATTAAGATTAATTGATTTAATTTATATGCGGCGAGCCTGCCGATTATCAAAGTGGTGGTACATTGTTCTTATATATCTTGAAAAGACAGTAGAACTTGAGAATCCTGAAGCTGCTTGACTTTAATGATTTATTCTCCGTTGGTGGTAGGATTAACGCATTAATTAGGATCATAACGGGTCTTTCTATTTTACTTGAGGGTTCGATCGACATGTCTTTATTAGTATCGTTGTCCAATAGTTTAGTTATCTTTTCTACGTATTTCATTTTAGCCATGACGAATATAGCGTTGCCTTTATCTTTTTTTCGGCTGCTGAGAGTTTCGAATTCTGAGGTTTTGAACTCTTAATAAATATCGCTGTTGCATATTTACTACATAACATTGCTCAGTGCATAATTTTCTGGTTGCGGCTTCGACGGAGGATATTTGGTTATTTTTGTGAATGCTTCCCGAAGCTATTGCGACAATTTGGCCTATAAACCAAAATGTTCTGATTTGAACAAGGGCTTAAGCGACAAGGGGAATACGGTATTCTGCAAAGGTTTCAGTAAATTCTCTCTGTTTATGGGTCTTTTTATATTTTTTGTTACTTTAGTCACATTTTCCAAAGTTATAAATATTGTTGGTTTAACTCCAAAAGCTTATTTTATATGATTATTAACTTAACTTACTTAACAATTTCTCTTACTAATGCAACGCTGGCCCGTTTGTTGATAATGTTAGTTGCTCTAGATGTAGCGTGATTTCTTACCGGTTATTATTTTGGTACTACATCCTCATATCGGCACCTAATGGGAAAGGCCAACAGGCCAGTGGCGCATCCAGAACTCTGGTCTGGAGGAGGTAGTGGTTGACAGGTGGGGGGGGGAGCGAACACATGTTTAGGCAAATTTTAAACAAAGGTTTAAAGTTAAGGAAATTAAAGAATTATTTTTTAGCCGTACTTAACATATTTTTTAAAATTCGTAAACTAAATCAGTGATAGAATATTTGGAGATAAAATAGTAACTATTAATACTTTTAAAATTACGATAATATATCTAATTTATAGTACATACCTTGTAAAAATTAAATGAAGACCTTACAATTACAACTTTTAGTCTTTTTGTAATAGATAAAACAAAAGCATTTATCGTTCACGTCTCCCATTCCGCGTCGTGATTTTTCGTGACAATGGCGAGGGGGTTAAGACCGCCAAACACCTTACGTGTGCGAAACGTTGTTGCCATCATCATTCATACATCAAAAAATTATCACAATATTATCTATCAAATTTTTGGTTTAATAATTTATTAATTTAATATTAGAGGCGAAATAATTTTCAATATTAGGGATTGGGTGTCTGGGGGGGGGATTACTCCCTCTACCTCCCCTCCTTGGAAGCGCCCTCGCAACAGGCAGAATACCTTCTTGTTGCTCTTCTTACTGCAGCTGAATACTAGCATACCAGTGGACTTATTATAAATATAAAACAAACCAAAGTTGTACATATAAGAATATAATATAGATAAATGGGCTACGACCTACATCACACATGAAAACCAATCTTATCACGGAATCACGATTCGGTGAGCACAAGTCGGGTATAAAATCCTGCCTAGATCTCTCCGAACTCTTTCATTGTTTAGGTGATGACGAACATGTCTCGTAACGAGACGTACGAAAGTAACTCTAATTTGACATGGTTCAATTCCAAAAACCGTGATTTCTTAAATTTCCAAAGCCATATAACTTCTGTTTTAAATTGTCCATTCATAATTAGCAAAGTATATTTAAATCCCAAATTAGCTAATGCGTTTTCACTGATCTCGTTTATAGAATATAAAGAAAAGAAGTATGGAAAATTACCCTCCATATTGTTCCTTTGAGTACCCGATTTCGGCTGCATGTTCTGCAAGTGGGGTGCTTGTGGCAGTAAGGGCATCCTAGCTGAATTTCTCATTAAACCGTTGTCTTGAAGAGCATTTGGAATCGATATGTGACGAGCTGTGGCGCTATAGTGTTGACCCACCTAAAAGAAATGTGTTTTTTTATAAAATATTTGATATTGTTATAGTAAAAAATTTACTTGAAAGTACTGATGTTTAAGAGCTCCTTGTGCTGTCGGTCTATGTGATGAATTCCATTCCATTAGTTGGTCCATAAGACTTACAGCTACGGTACTAGCTTGTGGTACAACTTCGTTCAAAGCAGTTTTAGAGAAATAAGGAAATTTGAATCCGACGGCTCCTGCTAGCTGATATCCTTCAGGCCATTTTTTCTAAAAAAAAATAAATATTTTTCAGAGTAGTTCAAAAAGGTATGTAGTAACCGAAAATAAATCACCAATTTATATTTTAGTTGTTCATTGAACTTTTGTTAAAATGCTCAAGCGAGCAAAAAAATCCTGAAATATAAACTAAGTTTACATTCAAATTAATCTTTTCTTCATTTTTGAGTTATGTTATGCACACAACATTACATCCTTAACGTACTGAGTGTTTTTACAAAACTGCTTTACATACAACGTTTTTTAAAAACTGTATATACCTTAACCCTATGAGCTACTAGCATGCAATGAGAATCATGAATTGTAACTAAACCCTGAATAATTGCTTCTTTATCTGAGATAAGTCCTAATAATTCAAAGTTATCCTGTAATAAGATCGCATGGAAACAAAATTGTAACCGCCTAGTATTATCTTAACATATTAACAGGGGTATAGCCTAGAATATCTACAGAATCGTTGATTTACATGCCTAATATTATTTTAGAATATTGAGCGGTTTCAAAATTGCCTCGAGATCTCGAAAATCCATGAAGGCCAAATTTTGATTTTTTTTTCAATAATTATCCTTTCATTTACCTAATATTTAGTATATTTATGTCTTTTTAATAATTGAATTAGAGGTTCATTTTAAAAATTGGAAATAATGTGTCTATAAAAAGAAAATGCCAGCAGCAGAAATCAAACAAATTAGTAAAAAGGAGAAGTCAAAAAAAGTTCGGGTAGTCAGAATTTTTAATATAGTGTTTATGAAAACCGGGGATTTAAAATTGCAAGCTGGCGTATCGTGATCAGTTTCGGATTTACTTCTTAAAAAAAAATTGAAACTGAGCTATTTCGAATCCTTGTTATCTGACGAAAGAAGACTGGATCAAAAATTATAGACCTTGAAATTTGAAATAATTTTTGGCCTAACCCTAACTACCTCCTGTAGTTAGTTCATAATAATATACAAGACGCCAAAGCTTTCAAAAATCGTATTTTTCACTAGTTCTACCTTCAATGACTTAAACAGATTTTTTATAAAATTTGTAAATCTCGAAAAAAAAAATGAAATTTCTTATTATACTCTTTAGTAACAGTCTCTACGTTCATAGACTAACAGACTAACAACTCTGCAATTTTCCTTTGTACATTTTTTCTGTCGCTGAAAGAAGACCTATTCCACAGTCCTTAATGACAGAGATCCAATTTATAATCTAGGAAAATTTAAATTAGTCAAAAAAATCTAAGAGACCAAGCATAGAATCAAGCGCATATTGTCTGAAAACTTCTTCAGGTTCAAATATTGTCAAGCTTAGTTCGCAAGCCGGGTATTGAAGAAACCATGTGCCCAATAGTGAAAGATACCCAAGACGTCATAAATCATGCGAGTTAAAAACGAGTACAAATTAGTTATAAAGAGCATGAAACAGAACCACTAAAGACACAAATGAAGTCGGTTTACTGCTGAATTGAACAAGGGTGACTGTAAAATTACGTCAACAAATAAAAGTAATCTGTTTCTTCTGTAAAAAAGAACTAGATGCCGATATGGTGGCACCAACTGTGTCTGTACATCAGAAAATTTATTCGTCAGTCACAGGAGCTATAGGTTGAGTTAACCTATGATGACATTACCAGATGAATTTTTTTGGAATTATTGAGAGATTCATCCTATTATTATTTGACATGGCCAGCGTCAAAGATGACGTCAGCAAAGTAAGGAATAAACTTGAAACATATTTTAAAAACAAGCTTTTATTTATAAACTGTTGAAGTAAAAAGTAATAAAACTTACATAAACGCTGAACTTTTAAAAAATTATTGTTTTCTTTCTTTTTCAGAGTTTATTTCAAGTGTCATGTCATGTAATGTCAAATTTTTAAAGGTTCTGTGTTAATGTAAATTATATTATTTTTTACTTTTTGTTTCAATAGTTTATAAATATAAACTTGTTTTCAAAAAGACCATATTTACTTTTTTTTGTATTTTTTTCAGGATTTTTTTGCTCCGTGGTACCATATCATTGCATTGTCACCTGGGTAATATAGGTATGCTTAATCGGATGCCAATTTTTATTAACATCACGTAAAATTTCAAATTTTTTAAGCCACTTTTAAGATATTTACTCCATGGTCGCAGATTATCGCATTGTCACTGAATTTACATAGGCAGGTATGCCAAATTTCATATCAATCAGATGCGTAGAAAGTAGTTTAAAAGATAGCAAGTTAAGTAAAATTTTGTAAAAGTAACAGCGTTTCATGGTGGTCATGTGTAATATTAAACGAACACGGCAGATCCTGAGTTATCCTCAACGACTAGCTGAGATGGAACAAAGGGGCTGTTGAAACGAATGGTTCTCATTGGATTGCCTTGCCAGATGCACTGTGACCATAATTTAAACGAATTTTGTACAAGTGTAAGGGACGAAGGTGTAAGTGCAAAAAGTCAGTTTTATCTTCCGTGCACTATGTGGGTGTGAGGGAGCTTGTTAAAAATTGTTGCCATTATCTTCTCTGTTCAAAAAACTATTTTTAAGTTCTAATCATTTTGGGCACTCATAAATAAATGTGCGAATGAACAGTATATTTGTCAATTTTAAATATTTTGTTATTTTTTAAGTTTTCAAATTATATATAAATACTACTAGACATGTCGCTATAAGACTGTACCTTGTTTAATTTTAGCCTTTGGTTCTTAATATTGGTTTGTGCATTGGCTATTCTTATACAATTGTATTATCACAAAGGAAATATTATAAATATATAAGGAAATATAATAAATGTTTATTAATAAATTACGGATAGAAAAACTTTTTGTGTCAAAAGGTTACCTCCAACGCAAAATATTCGTAAGTGTATGTTGCAATCGATAATAACTATATATTATTCGGTTTTATCATCCGCCACCTTGGTCTTTACAAGCCTCCCATAGTAAAATGATCGCTTTCATCAGTAATATTCTTAATTCAACATCAAAAATCTTCACACTAAAAACCATTTTATTGATACAATTAACAGAAAAACTGTAAGTTGGCCGCTATTTTGGTTTTTTAGGGTGGCTGGGACAAATTTGAAGAGGCTCAATATCCTGAAAATGATGTTTAGGTTGCACTTATCCCTCTTGCCACATTTCATGATTTTATACATAAGTGAACGATTATATAGCTGCCGCGCAACTGTACTTGATATTTTTTGTTAATTTGTATATATAATATATATCTGAACTTAAACTCTATAGCAACTCCCTACTCTACAATACTTCACGCGCCAGCCTTTTGCCGGAAGCTATTTAATAGCCTCGTTATATTCGCTGCTTTTTTTCTTTCATTCTAAAAGGAAAGTATCGTAATCGCCAAAAAATCACTATCCCAGGTATTTACAGATTTTTGGGTTTCGGGGTACCTAGATGCCAAAAAAATGTTTTCTTAATTCCACCAATCTGTCTGTCGGTCTGTTCACGGCATATCTAAAAAAACTGCTTACACTTGAAAATAGTAGCATTTTGGTAAAAACCCATTAATAGCGGCCTAGTGTCAAAAAAATATTAGAAAAAAGATAATAATTCAATGTATCTGAAATTTTGCACAAAAATCAAGTATTACGTAAGAATCGACTGGTAAAATTTTGATACAAATTCAAGATGGCAAAACGAAATGGCGACTTAATAAAATATTTAAAAGATCAGCCTGGAAAAAACTTATTATATTGGTTTTAAATTTTGTGCAAGAATTAAATGTGATATAGAGATAAACTAGTAAAATTGTAGTACGTCTACAAACAACAACAAAATGGCGGAAAAAAATAACGGACAAATAAAATCTTTAACAAAAAACGTAAATAAATTTCCTTTTTCAAATGACTTGATTTTGAACAAAAATTAAATGTGATATTGGGATAAAATAGACAAATTTAACATTACGGAACAAAATAGCGCTCTTAAAAAATCAACGTAAAAACCACTTATTCAATTTACTTTAAATTATATCTAAAAACGAAGTGTAGCTTAGGTAGAAAACGGTGCCCAATAAAAATATTTAAAAAGACAGTATATATATTTATATTACTAAGTGACTATGTGCGGATATAAAGTGTGCAATTTTTTACTATTTCTAACGAAAGGAAAATCCATAACGAGGAAAGTTCAGGGTAAAAACCGATTTTTGACATTATTTAAACAAAAAACGTCCTCTAAGAATTTTAGTGACTAAACATTTAGAAATTAGTGAACGTTTATAGTTAGTAAATAGGCAATTTACATCTTAAAAAAATGTCCATTTTTTATTTTTTTTTTGCTTTTATTTATTTGTCTTTTATTCTTATTTTGTTTCTTATTTTGAGACGTAGTTTATCACCTCAGCAATTATATCCTTTAGAGTTGCCTGCTTAATTAACACTTTACTAAAAATCAGATTTAACAAGATAATTTAGGCCAACCCAATAAGATGTTTATAAAACTTACTATACATTTTTTATGTTCCTCCCGCATCTACCAGTGAGATACTTTTTAATAATTTGTATAAGAAAACCAAAGTAAAACCCATAAACCTAACTATTATGATTAATTCAAAAAATCTCATATCCAAACGTATTTCCTTTATAAAAAAATAATTCACAATTCTGAATTTACCTTATCAGGTGTTCCCATAATAGCACATATTTTATATAGTTGGTCAGTTTCAGTAGTACCAGGAAACAGAGGCCTATATGTATAAACTTCAGCTGCTATACATCCCACTGCCCATAGATCAATCGGGCTGCTGTAGGTAGTTGAATGCAGCAATACCTCTGGAGCTCTAGAAATAGAAATGCCTTAAATGATTTAAGAAAAAAAATCCAAGAAGAAATTTAATTTTTTTAAACTGACTATCGTACAGTTTAAGAGCCGTTTCATATGGAGTGTATGCTAGTTCTGATCGTCAGTGCTGACTATCAGCGCAGATTATCAGGATGATTAGGAAAAGAGGCATGCAGATTTTTTAGTTTTTTTCAATTGTCAAGAAAATATTTGATAAATTATATTATAGACCCTGCATATTTTTATTAGAATTTGTTTATTAAATTTTGAAATAAGTTAATACATAACATAATATATCAATTTGTTTATTTATTTTCGTGTTCTTTCTGCACTAACATCCGCCACTATAACAGCTGCTATGTTCCCGTAAGTATTATTTTTAATACCTCTGTATATTATAATCTTCATAAGAAGATCATTTAGGCATCTTTGCATATCTGTAGCAATTTCGTGTCAATTTTGAAAAGATCCATGCTGTGGCCGTTGTATATATTGCCGTGCCCTTAATGTCTGAAATGCAAATCCGACAATTCGGGATCTCCTACGCAACGGAGTATTAGGGCACATGTGAAATAGTTCATGTATATATAAATTGTGCCTTTAAGTATGATGACCGTCTGTCGTCGCATGGGCTGGAAGTAGACTCGACATAGCTAAACATACGAACTCATCATACGCGCCTCATTTAAGATAAATATTCGATGCTATCACGTATATCACACGCTCACTCCTGACCATAAGTTAATAAGGAGCAGAGAAGCTGAAATTTGAAGAACTGAAAGTGCTTAACAGAAGTCTATTAACAACAATAAGTGCATTGGAACAGGAAAAAGAAGTTTACTCTACAGATCTAAAGAAACTAGGACAAACCATATATGAGCGAAAATCTAGAGATGAAAATCAGTTGGACATTTCATTGGGCAACAAACAAAACATAAAATGCACTGTAACTGACGGCAAACGGCAATTGCCTGTTATAGGAAGCGACGATATAAGAGGATGTGCTTTGTTGTTTAAAAAATATACCGGAAATCTTTTTGATGTAAACTATCAAATGATGAAGGCAACGATCTTCAAAAGCGTCGTAACAGCTTGTGAGAGATTGTGTCGACTTTGAAGAACAAGATCATGTTGGTTTTTTCACGTTAGATTATAATGCAGTCAAAGGAATACCAATTACAAAGAAGGAATCAGTTGATGAAGGAGAGATTTGGGCAATTTAGGACAGCTGATTATTGTGCTTTAAACCATTCTTTTATGAATGCCGACTGGTCATGGATTGAACAAGTCGACGACATTGATTGTATCACTGAACGATTTTACAGCATTTTGCATGAAGGAATTGATATGTTTGTGCCAAGAAAATATCAGAAAAGCAGAAAATATCCCAAATGGTATACGAAGGAAACAATAAAGATTATTAATAAAAAAATAGGGCCTTTAAAAAGTATAAGCACTCCATACGCCAAGAAGACTATTTATGTTACTCCAGACTTAGAAAACATTCTAAGTATTTAAAAGGGTTAAGCTATATTTTATTTATGTACTAACACTGAACAGATGGTTCCTCATAATGTAAAATACTTCTAGTCTTATGTAAATTCACTAAAACAGGATCAAGTTATTCCTAAGAATATGATGCACAATGATATATCTAAATCAACACCGGATGGCAATACCAATGCTTTTGCAGATCATTTTGAAACCGCTTATGCCACTTATCAAGAACCGCTTTCACCAGTATAAACCTTTTCTGAATATAATTCACTACTGCAACATGCTTTCTCTATTGATGGAGTCTGTCAGAAGCTGGATAGTCTGGATGGCAGATAGAGTGCTGGTTCCTATGGAATTCCCGCTTTGCTTTTGAAGAATTGTAGCAGTTCATTGGCCAATCTACTTTGTAAGATCTACCAGATGTCTTTTAATAAAGGTAACTTTTCAAAAGTGTGGAAAAAGTCTTGGTTTATTTCTATCTTTAAGTCGGGATTGAAGCGGGACACAAAGAACTATCGAGGTATATCATTATTGCCGATCATTTCAAAAGTTTTTGAATCCTGTTATTATGATTGATCTCAAGCTTTTTAGTTCTGTGGAGTGCCGAGGACTGTTTGGCACTTCATAAGATCTTAACCATCTAGTCAACTGGTGTGATAGAAATAATTTACAAATTTGTGTAACTAAATGTAGAGTACTTCGATTTTTTTAATGTAAATATCCTTAAGAATATGACTACTCAATTAAGGATAACTTTTTGGAAAACGTGGATAGTTTTAGTGATCTAGGAATAACTTTAAGTAGTGATTTAGGTTTTAAAAAAACACATTATTAAACGATCGAAGACAGGAGGCTTCAGCATTATTTTTGTAGAAACTTGTTCACAGTTTGATTGAATGTAAAGAACTATTAGCACTTGTATTGTTTAGAGTTCCACAGAGAAGGACAAGACTAAGACAACTTTTTGAATGTTTACCACATCGCACAAATTATGGGACAATAACTGTAACCACATTGACATTTTTAGATATAGTTTTAATTCTTTCGGCAATAATATTAAGACCAGAGCAATGTAATGTTTAGAAAATAGTGTAGTGCTATTTGGAGTTTATAACCTCTGTAAGTACTGTAATTGAATAAATAAAAAAACCTTTATGTGATACCCTTCATGCGAAATGGTACTAAACAAATATTTTTAGGCACTCCTTTACAAAGATTTAAAATTGAGGGATAACGAATTTTTTCTTCCATTTTGAAGCGTTCTTTATTGTGTTGCTTTTATTCATCATTGAATCTAGCTTAAAACTATTGTTACAAAAAAATAAATTACCAATTTAACCGTCTATTACCTTGCAGTACAACAAACCCAGAAACAAACATTTACATAAATATGCAGCTCCTACTGATCACGTCAATAAACGCATAGCAAATTTTTGTTGGCATTGGTAGATTTAAAGGTTGACACTCAATTGCACGTCACGGTAATACCATACAACATGTACGGTGACAGTATGACGTCGGTTGACCCGTCGGCGTCGCCTACTTTTCCAGCGGTAAACCCTGGGCTGCTAACGATAGAGTCTAGAAAGCCTCTGCAATTTTTACTCTTTACTCCCGCCAATATGCGGTTGCTGATACGAATAAATTTATCATTTAGTGTGAGTAATATCTTACCAAATATAAACAAATTTCATCTTGTTTTCAGTACTATGTTTGCTATTTCTGCGGTAGAATTTATGATAAGCATTTTAAAGGTATTCGGATTGCGTTTTGGTTAGCCCTGGTTAGGCCTTTTTTGGGTTGATGGCCATACGGTAGAGATGGCAAATCGACATGAATCCCAAAATTATTGATCTACAGCCCTCACGTCTAGTATTTCTCAAGTAAGCGTTGTGTTCCAGCCTAACATCTTCCGAGAAAGGGGAAACTATAACAGTGGTAGTAGCCTGCAACGCGGAAGGAATGTTCTTGCCACTTTTTGCGATAATGAAAGGGAAAAATAAGAAACTTGATTGGGAAAATAACATGCCCTCGAGATCTGAGGTGCCTATGTCTGAAAAGTCAGCTTATGTTAATACAGCTATTTTTTATTCAAGGCTTAAAAATCACTTCGTTCCTAGAAAACCTACTGGCAAAGTAGTTTTAATTTTGGATGGGCATCCCTCGCATTGTCACTCTGTTGAAATGTTGAAGTTTGCAGAATCTAACGACATCGTATTGTTGTGCTTGCCTAGGCATACGACCTACTATCTCCAGCCATTAGACCGCGCAGTGTTTTAATTAGTCTAATACTTCTTTTATAAGGTTTTTAAGAAATGGCAAACACAGCACAAAGGTCGGAAAGTCGGACGAATGCAGTTCGGAGAACTTCTTAATGAAACTTGTGGGAAAGCAGCTACACCGGAAAATGCAATTTCAGGTTTTCGGGCTAGTGGCATTTTTCCATTTAATCCCGACGCCATTTCCGATTATGCGTTTATTGCAAATGAGAAAAAATTATCTCACAAGATCAGGAAAAAGAGGACACACTTAATGACGAAACTTTGACGGCCACAGAAGACACTCAGGTTTCGAATTGCCCTGGCAGCATTCAATCATCAGATCAGGTAGTCAAAATTCTAATTACTACTTCAGAAGAAAGCCGGCAACCTAGCACATCTACTGTCGTTTCTACTTCTTATGATCAGTCTAGTACTGCAACTAAATCAAAGATTTATAATTCACAGGGTACGCCAGATAAATTCAGGGAAGAAACAGATGAGTTTACTATAACGAAGCTTTTAAAAGAGATTTTTACCAATCCCATTAATTAGCGCGTTAAACGCATCTAAACGTAAAATAGGAGCTACAGTTCTTACTTTTCCCAAAAATATATTAAAAGTTAAAACCAAAGTTAGGAATAATGAAGTCAAGACGACTCAAAAAATAACAAAGAAAATTAATCCATGAATTGTCAAAAAAAACAGCGTTTAAAACAAGACCACTAGGGAAAGAAAACGGGCAGTTTCAAGTAGTAACGATAGCTCTGGTGAAGAAATTGATTTCGATGATGGTTCTAACTCGTCATTAGGTAGCGTCTGTGAGACGGAATATATCTGTGTTGGATGTGGTGAAAATTATAATAAAACCAAAAAAACTGATGACTGTATCGAATCCGTACGTTGCAAAACATGGCTTTATGAAAATTGTACTTCATTTCTTGATGTTTGTATCCCTTGTGGCACAAATAAATGCTAAAAATACTGAATAAGTTGTTCTGTACTTTATGTTACTTTGTTTGTACTTCTACTACTACTATACAAAATATGTTTAAAAGCCTCACAGTAGTATTTTATATTAATGTTTTCACTGTATGGGCATCTGAGTATTTCTAAATTTGCTGGTCATCTCTCCCATTCAATATGGCCAACTCTCCCTGACAACTGGGAGAGATGGCCAAAAAGGTAAATTTACAACAGCCCGAATATTTTGAAAAACTATAAATTATTCTATTCCTCGCCCCTTGCTATAATGAACTTGTTCTTTGAACGAGCTGTTGTCATTTTTTTGTCGTTTAAACCAACAATGTATAATATTATATAGGTTTTAAAAAAATATGGCCATCTATCCCTGACTTACTCTATAAAAAAATTGGACTGCTTTTTGGTTAGTTCTCGTTGTGTCTTTTTTTGGTTGACGTGCAAAAGTGAATTTATAAAAAACAAGTTATGGAACTGTCTATCATATAGCCTCCCGTTTAATTATCTATGCGAGCGGGAGTAAAGGGCAAAACTGCACAGACTTGTGGCTGTTAAAGGAGGATAGTTCACACGTAGCAGTGACAGGATCACTATGCTTATAAGTAGTAGATGTTGAAGAAGTTATGTCAGTGGCTGAATTATTAGGGAAAGAAAAATAAATAAAGTTTTTTGCTCTTGCGATCTAAATGTAAAATTTTAAAGTTCTCATTAAAATTTTCTAGAAAACTTTAAAATAACCAAAAGTATAAATAGCACGGTATTACTTACATCTTTAGTAAGAACTAAACAGTTACCATTGTTAAACCGTTATTACTTTATAATTTTGATTAAATAAACATAGGTTTTTGAAGCAATATGAATTACTTTATACCTGTATAATTTCTGAAATTTATAATTTGTAGGTTCATTAGATGAAAATTATTGAGTAAAAGTGTGACATAAAATATAAGCAATATATACCTGACCCTACCAATTCTTGAGCATATTATATAAATACGGGTTACTGTTTCTTAAAGTGAAAGAATTGTCAGTTTTCTTTAAAAGGCTATTGTAACATTTTTTTATACCAAGGGCAATATATATATATATATATATATATATATATATATATATATATATATATATATATATATATATATATGTTACACGCCAAATTATCAGTGACGTTCCCACCTTTCAAGATTTTCACAACAGTACTTAAGATTTTCTGTAAAGTATTTAAAGTATAAATATTATTGGTATGGAAGAGTAATATAATATGCTAAATTCAAAAATGTGCTTCCACATTTTAAAATATTGTAATCGGTTTCTCACGTTCAATTTATTACAATCTCACAATTTTAGAACTTAGGATATTGTACTTATGTAATAAGCCAAACTAGAATTTTTGAAGCGTATGAATAGATCTATATATATTTTGCGAACATCTTGCAAACATTTTGTTTTTGGGTGAGCTTAATCTCTAAAAATTATGTAATTTCAGCGTTTTGCTATTGGGAAATTTATTAAATGGTATTTTAGTACGAATAACTGGAGCTCTACAAAAATATCCGAGAAAATTTTAGCTTTAATAAACAATTTAAACAGGCATGAAATGCCCCATAACGATTTTTATTTAAGAATATGTGAGTGGAAAATTATTATTTTTAAAACCTTGTTTCAATAATAAGTTTCTATAAATCCCGCCTAAATTTTTAACGTTCAGTGTTCAGTAATTAAACAAATATGAAAAACCGATTGCAGAAAAAATGATGTTTCATCCAAAATAATAAAGTTCTTACCTCTACTCCGAAACCTAAAAATATGGCTGCTGACATATTGTTTGAATTTAGCATGACACATTAAATCTATATAACGAAAATTGTTACAATAGCTTAAAAGGTATTAAAGAAAACTGTATTTTCTGGTAAACATGTATAATTTTATAAGTACCTGGAACGCAAGTATCTGGGTCAACAGTTATTATAGCATACTTTAAAAATATAAATGTTTCTTCAAAATAAAATAAAATAAAATAAGAGATGTTTTATCGACCCTCTACAATCAATAAATCCTGCAAAAAGTAATACTATTTGAAGATTGATTACAATAATTAGAAATAAATTTGCGCACAATCTCATAATTAAATACGTTTATCAATTACTAATTGAAATAAGTTTTTAAATTCTGGCCAACTTAGTAACTCTCCATGAAAAATTATAACAAATTAATTATTACCGTAAACTAACTTTAAAAATTTGGTTTCTATAATTAAACAAATATGAAAAACCGATTGCAGAAAAAATGATGTTTCATCCAAAATAATAAAGTTCTTACCTCTACTCCGAAACCTAAAAATATGGCTGCTGACATATTGTTTGAATTTAGCATGACACATTAAATCTATATAACGAAAATTGTTACAATAGCTTAAGAGGTATTAAAGAAAACTGTATTTTCTGGTAAACATGTATAATTTTATAAGTACCTGGAACGCAAGTATCTGGGTCAACAGTTACTATAGCATACTTTAAAAATATAATTTCTTTTAGCTTGCATTTGCTACGCATCCAATTTAGACTTTTTGAAATTTACAAAAAAAATTGCGTACATAACTCGAGAGTAGTAAATCAAAAATAGGAAAAAAAATGTTTTACTGAATACTAGTTCTTGCCGCGCTAATATTTTCCTTTTTTTTTGATTTACTACTCTTGGGTTATGAATTTTGCCGGAGGTGGTTATATGCTGCTCCGTGGTAAATAAGTATCAAGTCCGGCGAAGATTTCTAATGTTCTCTTGGTAATCAGGAATGTCGGTTTTGCTCCTGTTGGTGACTCTGGTGTTAGTTTCTGTATTCATTTTGGCGCTAGTTTTAGTCGTCTTTCAACTAGTTGACTGTACTGATGGAGACCTTAAGTCAGAAACACGTGTCTATAACTTGCCAAATTTCGCTTTAGCGGTCATCAGAAAAAAATCCATTTTCTACTATATATATATATATATATATATATATATATATATATATATATATATATATATATATATGTGCCGTTGTCTAATAATGTTTTATTGTTGGAATAAACGGAATTTTATTAAAGGATATTCCTCTAGAGGTAAATCTAATAATTTAAAATTTACTATCTATTAGTTTGTTGAAACTGACCCTAATTACAGGTATACTACCTTATAGTAACACTGATGAAGACTTAGTATTGGTAAAAGCCATTAACTCTACTCTCTACGAACCTTAACCCAAGGAAACTCCCTAGGAATATATCTAACAAAGAAGAATAAAAAAACAAGGATATATATATATATATATATATATATATATATATATATATATATATATATATATATATATATATATATATATATATATATATATATATATATATATATATATATATATATATATATATATATATATATATATATATATATATATATATATATATATATAATATATATATATATATATATATATATATATATATATATATATATATATTAACCAAGCGACTGGTAGTTTTCTATAAGTTCATTAACTATTTGTTTACTACACTACACTACACTTACAAATGGGTTTCAAGTTCTGAGTTCTTCACTCAGCAATTTCCTAATTTTTGGACCAATAAAAATGCCTTATTTAATTTAGAGACACTTACCTAAATTGAGAAAGAGTTGTCTTAGTCCAAGTTTGTTATACTCTTTCTTCATCGTTACTGAATGGGCAACTAGTATATATGATTTTCAAATTTCCATTATGTATCAAAGCTTTTAGACTATATATTTCGATGAGTGTATAAATGGGAAAATACTCGTTATTGAGTTCCAGCGTTAAACCAGCAACTACTCACGCATTGTGAATTTTCCGTATAATAAAACACATTAAAAACGTTGCATCTCGTTTTCCTAAAGTCGTAATTTTTTTCTTTCGATTGTAAGTTTTACTCCTTAATACAGAAACCAAGAACTAACTCATATGTTGATAGCCCCAAAGCAACTACTAAATCATATAGTACGTTTTGAACAGTCTATTGAGTCCCATTAAATCTGGAACTTTGAATAAAAGTGGGAACGGCAGACTGTTCTTATGAGCTGCCTAATGATGCAACATTATCGCCAATATCTCAAAAAATATCTTGTCAATCTAAAAGCGCAGTTAGTATTTTTTAAGTCTACAATGAGAAGAACGTGATTTACAGCAGAAGGCAAATTCGGATATTCGATTTTTTGCTTTTCTTTTTTGAAATAACTCTCACCTTAGTCACGCATATATAACAGCAATAAAGAAGATTAGTGGGTTCTCTCCAAATCATTAGCGAATAGCCCTTATCACTGTCATGCAAAAATAGCAGTCAGGATGATAGGTGGGTTCTCGCCAAACCATGGGAACCGCAAAATGCTATCTCTTACCTTTCATCCACTGCACCAATGCCACCCTACCGCTTACACAACACACATGGGAAAAACACTGCTTGTCTTGATCTCCAATGATTAAAATACCAAAATATAGAAAAAAATGCTTTTTTATATTTTCAGAAAATGGCCTTGTTTGTGACTGTATAAAATTTCTCCAGAAATTAAGCAGACATTGTCAAGAAATCTTTCTTTAAGGAGAGTATATATTAGGAGATTGCACAGGCAATGCTATGAAATATTGCCCGCAGGCATGCGCATAAGTAATTTTGCGATCAGCTGATGCAATTTTATTTGCATGGCGCCGAATTAGAACCGGCGCGGGCGCTAATTTTATTGCAAATAACATGCAATTTTTGAACGAAATGCGAAGTACCGACATATAAAAATTGTCATTATTATTATTGAGAGGAGGATAATTTGCATATCCAGTACATTTTCACTTTCAGAAAAAAAATTCATTCACACAAAGCATTAAGCTGATTAAGCTATCAGGCAAAATTAAATTAATTAGCTGTTTAATATCAAATTCATTTTAGTTGGCACACCTGCTCTTCAAAACGTTGTGTTCAATTATTTGCACGATATGTAAATGATTGTGCAGTGAAATTGTTTGCCTGTGCAAAACTTTGCATGATATATTTTTAACTGCATAGCATCAAATGTAAACCCACTTTAACACCACAAAACTACTCACTTCTATAGTTAAAAGAATACTAAATAGGACTAATGTTGTAAATATTCCATATTACAATATCTTCCTCTAGAATGCCTGACCCCTCATAAAATTTATTATCTGCCAATATAATAGGATTTATTTTGCTCAGTGAAAAATGGTTAGAATCAGGACTTTTTGATAATGTTTTCTATTGTTCATAAGGTATTACCGTCATAAAAATAACAGGCCCAGTATTATTATCTTGCATACTTTATGTTTGAAATATGAGATTATTTTACTCAGTTACCTATACCATCTAGTTGACACGTAATCCGTGTAAGGCGGCCTGGAACGTATTTCCCTAACCAATCCGAAGTCAGCAATTTTAACCAGATCAGGGCCAGAGCACAGAATGTTTTCAGGTTTTAGATCTCTATGGAAAAATCCATGACGATGAATAAACGCCAATCCTTGTAAAACCTGTAAAAAATGGCTAAAGTAAAACACAGAGTTTTATGCAAGCGTTGTTTATATTAATATCTATTAAAAAATCTAGATGACAATATTTATTATAAATTAGAAATATAGGAAAAATTTTCCATCCTAGTCTTATCGATTCTTTAATCACAAAACTATTAAAGAAGCTTTAGAATTGACATCTGAATAATTTATTTATGGAACAAGTTTAATACCTGTAATTATTATTTGATTATTCAGAAGTTTGGTACATTCTTTCCGTCTTATTGATTTTATTTCGTTATGGCTATGTATCTGGCTCCATATATTAGCATGACTAAAATATTGAATCCGTAAAACATATAATATAGATTTTAAGAAAACCTTTATTTTCCTTTATTTTTTTTTACGGAATTATCAGATGAGTAATGGTAAAGCCAAGGGGCGAGCAGTACATGGAAGTAAGAGAAGCAGTGCTTCCCCAAAAAAAATTACAAAACACCTTCTAAAGTGTAATTTTTAAAATAGGAAACCATTAATTTAGTTTATATCAAAAATGCTAAAATATTGTCTTAATTATCAAGCCCATAATAAATGCGGTCTTGACTTAGACCGGCCACAATACAAAATCGAATAGAACCTCTGCAGCCAAGTCCTGTATGCTTAATTTCATGTGAATCGAGCCAGAGGTTATTAAACTTTCAACCGGCTGTTTGCAATTTTTGAATTTCAGTCGCGTGGTTAAAGTGTGGGCGGAAGCTATCATTGGAGGAGGTTCTTTGTTTGAACGGCTATCCGTGTGTTCTGTGATACGTACGTCGCGTCGCACATGGTGCGATATGGAAGACAATAATACGGACGTGGATATGTAAATACCTTCAACTTCGGCTGTCGGTAATAACTTTGAAAATGTTGGAAAACTTAGTAAGAAGAGTGTGTGTGTGAATGTGTGGTTTGTCTTAATAATAAAGGGATTTTCAACTTCGTTGATAAGCTTCAAATAATTTCCAAAGGAAGGGCAAAACCGCCTATAAAAAATTTAACCACAAAAATGAAAAACTGTATTAGACATTTTTATCCCGAAAAACAATACGAACAATTTAAATGGCTAACAGGGTGTGAAAATATAAGTAAATTATTTTGTTGGTCATGTTTGCTTTTTGAAAATGAAAAGGTCTCTGGAATAAACCTGGTTTTTCCGATTTAAACAATTTCCATAAAGCTGTAAAAAGACACATTATGTCCAAAGCGCATCTGCAGGCTGTCATAAAAGAAAAAGTCTTCGGCAAAACCAGAACTGAACACGCCCTTAATAAACAGGTCGAAATTAGTCACTGCCAACACAATGAACTAGTCGATAAAAATGGGTAAATATTAAGGAGATTTATCGATGTTGTTTGTTTTCTCGGACAGCACGAATTGGGATTTAGAGGTCATGACGAAACAGGGGTTTCTTCAAATAGAGGAAATTTTCAAGATTTACTTAGTTTAATGGCTAAATATGATGATTGCTTAAAAAATCATTTAGAGCAGTGTAGTGTGTTTCGCGGAACGTCGAATCGAATCCAGAATGATTTAATTTCCGCTGTTGCAACTATTATTCTAAAAGGAATTAAGCAGATTGGCGAGAAGCGGTTCATTGCTATTGTTCTGGACGAAACAACTGATATCACTAATTTTAGCCAATTATCTATAGTAATACGCTACGTTAAAACAGAGCGAAGTATTCAAGAGCGATTTTTAGGTTTTAAGAATGTGTCCGAAAATCGTACAGCAGATGCTTTATATACCGTAGTTTATAACGTTACTAAAGAAATTAATGCAGAGAAAAATTTAGTTGCTCAAAGCTATGATGGAGCTGCAGTGATGGCAGGACAATTAAAGGGTCTGCAAGCTAAAGTTCGAGAAACTTTCCCGAGTGCTGTGTTTGTCCATTGTTTTGCTCATAAATTAAGTTTAGTTTTATCCCAGTCCATCAATCACATTAAAGAGTGTAAAGTATTTTTCGTTTACTTTAAGTGGCACGGCTGCCTTTTTTTCCAAGTCAACAAAACGTACACAAGCTTTGGACTCCATTGTCCACAAACGATTGCCCAAAGTAGCTCCCACTAGGTGGAACTATAATGGAAGACTTATGTTAACAGTATCTGAAAATCGTGAATCACTGATTGAACTATTTGAGAATATAATAGAAAATAATGAAATGTGGGATTCAGAAGCAATAAATAGTTCGAGGGGATATATTTCCATTCTCGGACAATGTTTTTAAGATATTACAAACTAAAACAAATGATATTGTTTTTTGCCTAAAACAAGTGGATGATTTTAGTTCCATGTTAACCCAAAAAAGAGATGACTTTGACCTATTTTGGGAGAAAACGATGACGTTAAATGTAGAGCCACAAGCCAAGCGTCTTCGAACAGACAACGTCGGAGATGTTCAAACATCATACAGACGTCTCTTTTATGAAATAATCGATCAAATTCAGCAACAAATGAACTATAGGTTTAATGATTTAAATGATTTTAAATTCCTCGAGCTCTGCAATTTTGATGCATTTAAAGGAAAAACTTTTCCAGAGGATGCGTTTAAATCTCTTCTTCTACAATATGACCAGTTCTTCGACCTAGTGTTACTGCGATCTGAACTAAAAGTGATTTACGAAACTGATGACATTAGCCCAAAAAATAACGCTAAGGAACTAATGCAATTTTTAAAAGACAAGGAGCTGGAAGATGCCTACACCGAAGTGTCGAAATTGTGTGAATTAATATTGACGATACCTGCCACAAGTTCATCAGTAGAACGCAATTTTTCAACACTTAAACGTATAACAAAATTCGTGAGAAATTCAACGGGGCAGGAGAGACTTTCGCATACATCGCTGTTGTCCATTGAAAATAAACTTCTCCAAAATATGTCGGAGCATCAACGTTTTTATGATGACGAATTTACATTACAAATAGGCAAGTTTCTAAAAATTATTTCTCTTTCTTAAAATTTCACCGCACGCCCTTGGTAAAGCCCATGTCAATATAGAATCACTGAGCGGTAACGTAGTATAACGTTTGGTTTTTACGTGTAATCTATTGTATCTTTATTAAAAAGTATCGGGATGTTTACAAAACATTTCAATATATTATTTAAAATTGTGCTTATAGATTCACGAGACCGACGTAAGAATATTGGTCTTTTATTTCCCTCGAAGTGGGAAGTATTCTAATCGTTTAAAAATCACCCTCCCATATTTTTAGAGATCTTTACGTTTTAGGAACCTCGATGCCAAAGGAACATGTTTTATCAATTCCATTGGTCAGTCGGTCTGTTTGTCTGTCTTTTCGCGGCATAGTTAACTTAGCTACATACGCGGTATGACTAAACTAGCCATTTACTCAACTGACTTTAAATTTTGGGCAAAAAGTAAGGGTCACATGAGGATAACCTGGTAATATTTTGGTAAAATCCAATATGTCGGAATAAAATGGCGGTCTAGTTAAATGTTACAAAAATTATTAACAAAGAACTGCACTGCACAAATATAATGCAGGAATGTACTGGTAAAATTGTAGTACGAATTGAAGATTGCGAAACATAATGATGGCTTAACAAAATATTTAAAAAACTGAAAAACTACATATTAAATGGATTTCAAATATTATGCAAGAATTAGGTATGATATAAAGACTAATTGGTAAAATTGTGGTACAAATCAAGATATCGAAACCAAATGACAGCCAAATACCGAAAATATTTGTATTCCTAGATCCCTAGATGCCAAAAAAACAAGTTCTCTGAATTCCATCCGCCGTCATACTGTTTTCGATTTTAACGAAATTTGGTAGGAAAGTAGAATCTGGGACGCTAATCACGAATCTCAAGTCAATTTTCGGCCTTGCATTCTTCCGAGTTACCCATCATCAAATTTAACAATCTTGTACTCAAAGTTATTCACCCGCCTTTAAACTTCGTCTAATAATTTTTGCAGCAAATGGACTAACTAAACTACTGAAATATCGAAATACCACTTACTTTTTAATTTATGACGATATCTCATTTCACCTCAATAAAATCGTATCTGTTACTAAATGTGTCCTACGCAATGTTATCCATTTTAATTGATACGAAAGCGTAAGAGACAAAAAAGATAGTGATACGAGTAAAGTAAGACTGAAAAATTTCATAGCATATTAAAATAAAAAAGAAAATATTGATGTAATAACATATTAAACAATGACACAATTATATGAATTCAAACAAATATCAGACAAGTCGTATATGAACAGAAAATAATCACCAAATAATCCGTTTAACTGCCTTCTTAACGGCAAAGTGCTAAGGCTGAAAATATTGTATTCCGCAAAGTGATAACTTGTAGTTGTATACTAGTCGGTCAACAAATGGATTAAATATATTATTTATTCAATGATATTTTTCATCAAATAGCTGGTGTGCCTTCTTCCCCTAATAGGAACAAAAAACGAGACTGACTTCACCAGTAATTCACAGTCTACCCTACAATTTACTACTTTATGTATGAAAATCAGAAGTGCCTTCCTTCTCCAAAACTCGAGGGTTTTTAGGTATGAGGAACTAAATTTAAGTTAAGGATACTTTGAAATTAATTTTTAAGTTTATCGATTCTATCGATGTGGCACAGATAGATATAAGGGACTCCATACACTAGAGCAGTATTCTAAAATACCCCAAACCTAAGAGTTATAGAGACAAGAAATTGCTTTAGTATCAGTGACATGTATGTATGTATGTCGTTTGACAAAGCCTAGCAATCTAAGATCCTTAAGTACTTATCAATGTGCAAAATGTCAGATTTTCATCGAAAATAAGACCTAAATCGTTGAAACAAGAAATACCTTCGAGCTTTGCGTTGTTTATAAAATACGAAGAATATATGGGATCATTGCATTTATAAAATCAGAGCACCTTACTTTTAGGTGTGTTAAGATGCAGGTAATTGATGCTGCACCACTCGACTGTCTCTTAATGATAAACAATTTTTTTGGCTTTTTCGCACCTGAATTAAAATATCTTACTTAAACAACTAAGAGAGAAAAATTCTAATAGGAAAAAATTTAAGTTTAAAATTTGCCAGATTGTTTCTACACATACATGTCAAAAAACTGAGAAATTTTAAAATGTTGAAATCAATTCTTTTTCATCAAAAATGGTGCTCCCTTGCAATTGGCGCACGGATGAGTCCCCACTGAATGAAAGCACTTGTACAACTGCTATGTGTATATAAAAACTTTAGGTATATACCATGATATTTTATTTTTGCTTAAAAAAGTCAGAAGAGACTGCTGAAAATAATTTAGACTTTCTGCATATTAAAGACGATTAGACACTTTAAAGCAAGATCGTATGCCGTTTATAAAAAGCCAAAATTGGGCCGATATGCGGGCCTTCCAGAACATCCAATTTTACAACAACCTTATAGGAAGCTGAATTACATACGTTGACTTCTTAACATCAATTAAAGAAAATCGATTAAAGAAAAAAGCTAATTTGCTCTAATTTAACTAAAAGATGCTGACGGCAGCCGCTGTTAAACACGTTAAATACATCAGTGTAAATGACATCAGTATGTTGGCCAGCTTCAACCGATGTTACTAGGTAGTTTTTAAATACCGCCAGATTTGTAGTCCTTGAGCAACCGCGTTAGAAACCGTGTTGCTCTCTTGATATTTACCCCGTGTTCACTAAAGAGGTTTAAATTTAGACGAGGTCTAACTTGACCGTTAGTTTTTTCTAGTTATCTAAACTACAAAATAACAGTGACCTGCATCACACACTGGTAAACTAACAGTTTTAGTTACCATATCAGTTAGATCTGGTATAACCTTAAAGAAAGAAGTAAAGTAGAGATCACAACTCATTCATAAATCACGTTAGGGGTATGCGCCAACATGGTTTCCCTATTTTTCACATTCTATCGACCAAGGTTTACGATAAAACAAGAAGTCGGGATGGCCCATGCCCAAGACGTGGCCATTTGTTGACGAATGCCAGTGACGGCCGGCGTGAGTTTTCACTTCCCGCATAAGGAAATATTATTAATCGCGAAAAAATTATCATTCCGGGTTTTTACAGATCCTCATGTTTTTCCATTACTGTCGTTCGATCGGTCTGTTCGGGTATCGCTAAAATATCCACTTACTCGATTAACTTTAATTTTATTAAATTTTCCACAAAAATTACGTCTGATATAAAAATAAACTGGTAAAATGTTAGTAGGAATTCAATATGGCGAAACAAAATGACGACCTATTAAAATATTTGATGTACGAAAGTGAAGAAATGGACCATGCTTCATTATCGTTGACAAAAAGAGGGATTCTTACCTATTCCTTAATGAGGAAAATAGGTATTTTTACAAATTTCAAAGAAGTAATCGTTCTCTACTTCACTATCTAAAATCAAACCATTAAGTTAGGTAAGTTTAAAAGGAAATTAGTTATTTATATATTAATAAACTTTAGTTTTTAGTTATGTTTGCCTTATGCCCCTATCATTTTGTAATTGTGACATTTAGAAAATTTATTTGTTCAGTTGTTGAAAATGTCATCTTAAACCTGTAACTGTCAAGTTAGACCTTGTCTAAAGTTAAACCTCTTTAGTGAATACGGGTGTTAGAGTTTTAAACTAAAATCAATGCTTTTAACGCGCTTTTATTGGCTTCCTATTCGTCTGATTGTAAGTTTGTATGTCTGGTTCAAATCTTGTAATGGATTTTTCAGCACTTCCATTCCGATTATTTTCAAATTTGACATGCATACACTTTCGGATAAAAAAATTCCGAAGTTTTTTAGTCAACGTTTAGAAATCCAAAATGAACTGAAAATCGGTGCCTAGGAAAATTTATGAGTGTCAGCATTTAAAAATTGAAAATAGCGGTGTCAAAATGACAATGTCAACAGGTCGGACGGTGATTTTAACAATTGTGGGGATTATTTAAAAATGCACAACAAAAATCAAAATGGTGGCGCCAATATAGCAAACGAATTTTGTCCTTTGCACAGTCATGTAAGACCTAATTTTTCTGCAAAATTTGGATAAAATGGATAAGCAGTATTTAGTAATAATTTTTTAACATTTCAATAGGCCGCCATTTTCTTCTGCCATATTGGATGTTTACCAAAATGATACTATGTCATCATCATATGACTTTTAATGTTTAACCAAAACTTGAAAAAAATAGGACAAGCAGTTCTTGAGCTTTGTCGCGGACAGACATACAGACTAACCGACGGAACTGCAAAAACTGTTTTTTTGCAACTAGAATACTTTCCTGTTGCCAGGAAAGTAAGAAAAAGCGAGCGCTATAAGATAAAAATAGAATAGCCTATAGTCATATTGTTATTCCATGGTAATAGCTAAATTTAAAAAATAAAAGATGTTTTTTAATTTTCAATATCCTAAATCTTAAATTTTAACCAGTTTAAAACATGTTTACGAACAGATTTTTACCATCACTATTTAAATACCTTTACCTCACAACACTTATATAAAAAAATTGGCCCAACTCAAGTGAAAATTAAAAAAAGGCCCGAAATCATCCGAAACTTTATTATTTTCCCAGATTTCATCCAAAATCTAGTGAATTGCGAAATTGCAGTACGTTTTTTTGAACTTGAGACGCCCTTTGACTATTTTAATTCTCTAGTAGGAAAAACTATTGTAATCGTCAAAATAATCACCTCAGAGTTTTTTTTGTATCATTATGCTTCTGAGGATTCTCACATGACCCCCGACGAAATAAATGTTCTATTGTACTGAACCGGATTGGTCAATACGTCATGTGACCCAAAATAAGTGATAAAGGTATCTTCCATGAGACAAGTCCACTGGAAAAGAAAATCTAGCTGTTTACTGCACGCAGTATTATGGATCATTTGCAAGCCTTCCGCCGCTGCAATATTATGTTAAAACTATAAGAGATATGTATTAGCTTCAATGTGATTTTAATAGGGAAATATATATAGTTGGGCGCTAAAGGCGAATTTTTATGAAAAAATCAAATCTAGAATTTTTTTTGACCACTTTTTGACGCAAATGCCGTCGCATATGATTTTATTTTCACAAAATGGCTCTTTACCGCCTTGCATTGATCCTTTGTCTACGTAACTGCAAAATTTGAAATGGTAAATCGTACTGATGTCTTTGTATTTCTGCAGTGCGTGAACCCGTTTGAACCTATTTTTAAACGAAATGTAATTTAAATTGCCTATACATAAAACATTTTTTTGAGGTCGGATGTGCAGGAGGTTTTCTCTAATACGTAGGTACCTTTTCATCTTACTTTAAACTTGACTAGACCTTGTCGCTAGTTTTTCACTTTTTGCGTGCAGTTCTCCCTTAATGATTAAAAGACAATTCCAAACCTAAACGGCTATTTTTTTGCAAACTCACATTGCCGCACCATAATTAGGTCAACTGAAGCTCCTAGTTTCGTAATGTCCAAGATAAAGTAAATAAAATTTATTTATTAAACATATAAAAAATCAATGTTCTTCTAATGTCACTGCACCTTTAGAACGCTGCTTCTTGAAGTAAGGCAACATATAATTAGAAGATTTCAACCGTATTAACAATTACAAAATAATACATTAAGACACATGCAGTAGTGAAGCTAAGAAAACCTTGGTATTTTTTTTTCAGCAAATTAACTTCTTTAATGTTTAAGTTTATTGTAGTTCCACGACTCGCTATTGGTTTTTAAGCCAGGCCGGTCACGTACTATAAGGATCCCTTGTCAATGAAAGAGACGTTCAAATTCTACCTTTGTACCAAATTTCGTTAAAATTGGTATGCTAAAGTCAACATCTACCTTGTTATTTTTCCTCGTTTGTATTTGGTGGGTATGTACAGGATGTCTGTTTATATTTCAAACTATACCCTAAAGACTTTATTATATCAGTTATGAAAAAACTTTAAATTCAAAAGTGTTTGGGTTTTACCGGAATCGTTAAAATTTACAACAAACAAAATACAATCGGGAAGTTAGCAAATGAGCATTAACTACGTTAGTTTAAGTGAAACACTTTGTATAATATATGTCCGTCCAATGAGTTCTTCTTGCTGATTATATACTAGGTTTGATACCTTTATCTTTAAAGATATCCAAGAACTTTGTGAAAAACCGTACCATAAGAGGCAATGTGTAAGAGAGGGACGGAGGACGCTCCACTACATAGTGGAGCCAATAGATATACTTTGCCTCTTATGGCACGGTTTTTTTTAATTTCTCGGGAATCTTTAGAAATAAAGGTATCAAACCTAGCATATTTATACTCAGCAAGAAGAGTTTTTTTGTAAATTCTAATGATTCCGATAAAAACTTAAACACTTTTGTATTTAGATTTACTGTTACTCTCCATTTTTTACAAAACAAAAATTACGACATAAAAATATTTCAAATATTTGAACACATTGACATGTAAATGTTGATTTAATCATTTACATACAAATGAATGGTACCCGGGCAGGTACTTACCGTATTATATCGTTGTAAGAATGAAATATAGGAAGGCTGTATTTTGCAGTGGCATATCTAGAGTCACTTGGATACTCCTAATCATTGCGCCGGCCGGTCCGCGCCAATCGTTTGTGTCTGCGGAGTATAAACAAAGTAGTCGAATTTTCGGTGCGAATCCTGGTGGCTTCGTGGTAAGGTGCCGTAGTTGAATTGTAAATGATGTGATGATATTTATCAATAAAACCATCACTAAATCCAAAATATATAATAAAATGTGACCGGCATCCAATGATCCACTTGCCTCTAGAATTGCATGAATTTGCACACGAGAGCTCACCAATGACATATCAATTTGATGCATGGAAATGATTTCCTAAGATATGCGAAATAGGCCATTCTCAGATCCTCCTTGTTGCATAACAAGTTTTGAAAACAGGCTCCTTTCCTGCGAATGTTGCAATGTGTAAATACCGTATGAGCGTAAAAAGTTTTCAAAAGTATTATACACAGTATTTTTTTCGACTGCATTTGAAGCGTAGAGTTAAATTCACTGTGTACCCTAAACTTATTATATCATAAAGTAAATTTTAATCATATAAAAATATTTTAAATAATTTCAGTCTTAAAAAAATATCTTTAATTTATTCAGCTGCATGCAAATAATCTGTTAACATTTAAAAAGGGACTCACCTGATAAAGCATATTTCTTACAGTGGCTTCGGGATATGGAACACGCCTATCTTTGATCAACTGATACAAGTTTTCTTGCATATATTCGAAAACAAAATACAAAACATCGTTTTCTCGAATAACCTCCTTTAGCTTAACTACGTTGGAATGATGGAGCTTCTTGAGAGACTAAAAGTGATATATTTTTAACCAACCAGACTATGTTTAATACTCAGAAGTAAGGTTAAGTTTAACGAATTATAAATTATAAGCATGTGTGTAATCCCTGTATATTCTAGAAAAATCATATATATCCAAATGTATGAATATTTTAAGAAGAATACTTCTAGGTATTCAGTGTGAACTTAATATTCAGTGTGAACTTAAAAAAGATTTTTGGCCCTTAATTCCCCCGAAAACCTGTTTTATGATAATATTCGTGCTTATAAGAAAATTAGACGTAATACTCCTTGAGTATCATTAGACTTTTTCCGAGGATTTTGATATTGCCAACCACAATACTTTTGTCCTATTTTAAATTGTTGTAGTTTTAGCAAACTATCTTACAAAATGAATGTTTTTTTTTATTTTAAATTTTCATTGCATACTGCTATGAAAAAATATATTATAAAAACGAACTGACTTTTATACTAATTTAAATGGTTTTAAACACATGATATTTTGTCCTTATAAATGACCGCAAAATCTTGTAAAACTAAATTTAAAAGAATGTCAAACCTGTAGTATTCTCCCAGATATCTATTATTTATAACCATTATACAAAAGTTATCCTTTTAGGAAAATCAGGTTTATTTTGTGTTTTCTGTTCTTTCCTTGGACTGTTACAAAATCTTCTATCCCAGATTCAGGATTGTTTAAATCAGATATATATATATATATATATATATATATAACAGAGAAACAGAAATTTCACTTTCTGTGCGGTTCTTGGTCGTAAAAAGTTATATATATATCTATATATATATATATATATATATATATATATATATATACCAGTGGCGCCATCTGTAGGTACTATGGTGCAACTAAATCGCTTTAGATGCGACCTACTTTGGAGCACAAGACGACACATCTGTGCAGAAATAACAGAGAAACAGAAATTTCAATTTCTGTGCGGTTCTTGGTCGTAAAAAGTTATACAAACGAAACCAGTCACGGTAAGGATTACTCCTTCACCATTTTGTCGAGAATCGACCAGAACATGACGCTATGTTTGTTTTCAGGGCCAAAGTGCCATCTGCTACCGTGGTATCTGCCCTGGCGAGGCTCATCAGGCAGTTTCTTTGGGGGGTATCGGTTTTAAACCGAAACCCCCAAACCGAATGACATGACGCCTTGTTTGTTTCAGGGATTGGGTATTTCGGTTTAAAACCGATACCCCCCAAAGAAACTGCCTGATGAGCCTCGCCAGGGCAGATACCACGGTAGCAGATGGCACTTTGGCCCTGAAAACAAACATAGCGTCATGTTCTGGTATCTCGACAAAATGGTGAAGGAGTAATCCTTACCGTGACTGGATATATATATATATATATATATATATATATATATATATATATATATATATATATATATATATATATATATATATATATATATATATATATATATATATATATATATATATATATATCTGAGAGTAATGATCCCGAAGACAGTATCAAACAATAGGCTTTTAAACTTCCAACCGCAATACATTTTTCAAAAATAACATAGTGATGAAAATAACCGATCGTTGTTTGATTAAAATGGATCATTCTCATACAAGCCGGAGCAGTTGGGGCTCGAGGACGCTAGCCTCCAGGTTTCATCTCACTGTGGGCGCGAAGCCCGCATTTTCCTTTATTTTTGTAATCTTTCTCTTTATCAAGTTACCAGTATGATAAATTATAAAAAATAATAACTAAATACAGGAATAAAAGTCTTATGCTAAGTGGTGTTTTTAAGAAAACTATAGCCTACCAAAAAGTGCGCATCATATGTCGCTGCTTATTAAAAGAGTCAAATTGTGACAGGCAAATTTTAATTCCTGACATTCGGTATGTCCATGACAAAATTTACCTTTAGGAAAAGTTGTTCTCAATGAGATCCAACTTAACATAAACATAAGTATTTTTAAATGCATCTCTTAGTAGAAATCGATGTAGATAGACTGAAACTCAACACAAACATATTAAATTAATTAATTTATTTCCATAAATAACTCGATCTATATGAATTATGCTCCATGTATTCTACTTTTTGTTTCTAGGTGTTATTTCTTTTTTCATAACAATAGAAATATGTCACTAAATTATTAGTTAGGGTAGACGATGTGTTGGAAATAAAACAGTGGTCAGGGTGGCGTTTTTTCAGCGCGGGGGTTCTGACGAAATTGTAAGAGATAACATAAATCTGACCAGGCATCCCCTTGCTCGAGTTTTGAAACAACTTAGATCTATCGTCTGTGATTCTACAAAATAAAATACCGTTTTGTAATCACCTATTGCTGAATTCCTAAATTATAACATATACTAAGTAAATCATACTGCATATAAGCTAAGTATATGCATAACCTTAATTCATCCAATTCCACATAACATAAAGCCATGAAATACAATGTTAACTTGTTCCGATGTTATACTGTTGTAAACTATTTGATTTTGTCACATATTTATAAGTTTTGTTAGTTTAATTATTATATTTGCATAGAGTTTTTGAAATTTTAATTTATTTTAGAATTGGAATATGCCGAAATATATTTACTAAAATGTAAAATGTTTAATGACGAATAAAAAATGTATATAAGTTGGCATTTTTTGTTCAAATAGGCTAATTTGGCTCTGTATTGTCGAAGTTATTATATTATACTTCTCGTACATGCTTGTTTCACCATATGCCTTTTTTGGAGGAAACAGACACTGCGCCCCTACGCGTATTTTTGAACATCGGTGCCTATGAACATTCTGCCTAAAATACTGCAGGGTTTATTCTAGAGAGGGATCACATTACCCTCGTTATGACGTTGGCTTAACGAAAAATTAAACTATATTAACTTAGTGACCGTATTAGTTTTACTTCAGGAGCGTAGTAATTATCTCTGTCAGATCCTACCATACACGTTATTTATTTTCTTAAATTAGAATTAGCCCCTTTAATTAGGTAATATCTATTTTTACATTTCTTTCGTGGGGTCGTCAGGTGCCCTCATATTTGTACACCATCCCACAGTACATATATGTTTTTTTCTAAGGTCGTGCTCGATCCTATGCAAGTCCTGTACTTATTTTTTTCTAGTACTGTTGAAGTCCTGCTGGGTCCTGTATAGTCCTGTAACATACTGTTGAAGTATTTTAGAGTCCAAGTCCTGTATAGGTATGATAGGACTTTGAAATGCGGGATATTTATTTTTATTTTCGGGTTTTTCAAGACCAAGCTCTAGAATAACGCAGTCGAGAATGCAGTCGAAGTTGAAATGTCAATATGTGGATTAGAAAGGTGATTGATTGCCATGGCTGACGGCTATTACGTCGTTAACCAATTAAGGCAATGAAAGAAAAATTAAAAATTTACGTTTTATTTGTAAAACGAGATAAAAAGTTTAGTAAGTAGGCCTTAGAAAAACTGAATATTATAGGTATACAGGATCATTAAATGAAAACATCCATTAAATAATGTCAAAAAAATTAAAGTTTACCTTTAGCTCAATGCTAGTCACTGTATTTGAATTGCTTGCATAATAATACATTCAATTATCATTAATAAAACTTTTATTAAACTTTATTGTATCATGAATGAAATGAAACCTAAAATTTCTCAAATACCGCTACAGGTCCACAAAAATCTGATTTCAGAATTCGACCATCTCGAACTAATTTCTTTATTATTTTTGGAAACTGTGGTTTCATTAAAATTAATTAAGTTTAAGTATAATTTTCTTAAATTTAAGGGTACTAGGGACTTTTTTATTAAAATTATATATAAGAAAGGAGGTTTTAGTATACAGGTGTACCGGGTGTCCAAAAAATACTTAATTTATATAAAGTTTATATACAGAGAGCTGCTATTGGCATTCTAGGAACAATAAAAGTTAGAAAAAAGTTTAAATGCCTTTATTAGAAAGTAAAACTCACTCGTCAAAAAACGATTGCTTAGTTTTTGAGATTTTGGAAACACTTTTTTATTTCTGACTTTATTTTAGGTGTTACATCAAAATACATTCATTACTTTCATAGTATCCTTCAAGATAATAATTTTAAAATTAAATCAGACGTTGAGGTTTTAAGTTCAATGACCAACCACAGAATTGCACATAAAGAAGTATACTTATTATCATATTTTCATGGTTTTGAACTCCTAAAGCCAATAATGCCAGATTTAATAACATTCTTTCTAATTTAGAAGTTTCGTATAAATTACATTAAGTAAAAATTTGTTCAAAATGTTACCTGCTGCACATATTTGTTTCATGAGGTCAAAATCGTCTAAGATAAGAAAAAATCCAGGTTCAGTTCCTACACAAAGTGTTGAAATGTGAATGTCTAATTTTAACTTAATTTTTTATAAGTTTTTCTTTAGAAAATTTAAAATTGTAAGAGATTTAAAAGATAAATTATCTATACCAGAGATTTCTTGAAGAATTAATTTACAGCGTGTACATGAACTTTATATTTTTTATGTATATTTTGTTTACCAGGAATATAAAAAACCACGGATAAAGCCAATATATAATTAGGCATAATTTTACATAAGAAATGCCTGAAATTTTATTCTAATATTTGTATAAAACTCAAAAACTGCATCGAAACTACTTATCTCAAAAATAACAGGGCCAAGTAAAAATATGAATTACATATATCACGAGATTAACCCTAATTTAAGAAAATGAAAAAGATATCATTTAGAACGCAAATAAAGTAAAACTAACAATAAGAAAATCACAAATAGAAAATATGCCTATTTTTATAAAAAAAAAATTCTCAAAAAATAAATCAGATATTTAAAATTTAGGAAATGTGTTTTTCTTTTTTCTTTTTAAAAATTTGCACTTGAATTGAATAGTACTTTATTTCTTTGTCCAATCAATTAATATCGGTTTGCGCGTTCTCAAAATATTAATTTTTACAATTTGATATCCTTTAAAAATGTCGAATACCTATGCCTATGACACCCAAAATCTAATTTCCGTGAGCTATTTGACATAGATTATTTTTGGTAAAAATTTGGTACGACTGGTTTGAAGCCTATTTCGAAGTTATCGAGCACGCAAATGTTTTTATTGTTATGTATATTTTTCGGGTTCTAGGTACTGTAAAACGTTCAAAAACGTTATTTATATTTTTCGGAATTACTTGCGATCAGTAAAAATAGTGATCGTCGGGGAAACATATTATTTTACAACCGAAAATTAACCTGCTTTTAATTTCTTGACAGGAACCAGTAACTATATCAGTACCTTGACTTCTCTCAAATTCATTGCTTCATCCCAACTATAGTATTTCCTCTTCATTTTTTTGATGGCAACTTTTTCCCCGGTGTCCTTTCTTTGACCTAGTACCACAGATCCGTACGTACCGTCACCCAGCTGGTGCAAGATTGTGTACCTATTCATATTCTACATTTATTACAAACTTCACAGAGACGTCACCTGCCACTTTTTTCAGTCAGTCTTGGCAACACATTTGCCTCCGAAATACATCTTAAAGGCATTAAAATTTGCGATATTGTTTTATTTCTTAGGGTTTATTTCTATCAATATTTAATATCTTGCCTTTTTGATCCCGGAACAGTGGCACCTGCCAAATATTAGTTTTATGTTTTTGGCAACATAATAAAAGAAAATTATAAGCACAATATATTCACAAACCTATAACTGTTTTCTATAATAAGGACTAAGAAAAACTGAGCTCTGTGCTCTATGACACACATGGCCCGATCTCTGTTGTTTGTATTAAGTGTCACAGTTTCCTAGGTTTTGTGTCGATTATAGTACAAGCGCTTGTGTTGATTTTTTACACGACTGCGCGTGCAAAGAAGAACAATTTGTTTAAAAGTCATGTATGTATGCATGTATGTATGTATTATGTATGTATTGGTTATTGGTGTAAACATGACATTAAAGTAAATGCTTTATTTGGTATACGGGGGATCCAGAAGTAGTTTAATTTTAATTTTTTTGTGTGCGGTATACCTGGTATAAAGTAAATTGTCGCATATATTGATACGTTTGTTTGGTGTCCTTCCACATTAATATGCTACTTCAAAGGAGTTGGGTTCTTTGTTCCATTCATCTAAAGATTGAAGTTCCTATCAGCTATAACACCTCTTACTTTTAATAAAATGTAAACACCTGGTTTACCAAATTTCACATAAATGACATAAAATGTCAAATTAGTATCCAGATTTTAGTTAATACAACTGTACAGGTTGCATAAAATAAGATGCTCTATTCCCCTTATCTGGAGAACCACAAAAAAAATAGAGGAAAATTTAATGACAGATATATCTTTATTTTTTAAATTTTTATTTTATTTTGTTTTAATTTATGTATATGATAAATTGATATAATAGGATTTATTGGCATTTTTCTACATTTCTTAATCTATTTTCAAATTAACAGAATTAAAGAAATTTTAAACTCCTTTAAATATTACTATTTGGGAAGGGGTCCTTCATCTCACCTCTCTTTTTTTGTAGCTCAGTTATTAATTGACTTAGTATTTCGCAAAAAGTTTTGCTTCTCAGTTTCACATTGATTGCAATAAAAAAATACAGAGGCTTACATTTTAAATAAGTAAAATCAAGCTTTTTAAAGTTCATTGAGTTTAACAGCTAATTTCCTAGACCCGTATAATTTAGATCGACTGAACTTCGTCAGCTAAATTGCTACACGTTACTTAATAAGTTCATCTATTGAATCTAATGACCAGGCCCCATTTCTATTTTTAGCAATTTTTAAAATCTGTGGTGTACAACCGACTTTTTTAAATTTTTTTTTTCGCGTATGTCAGCCATCCGCTTTTAATAAAATTTTAGGGTTATGTAGACAACCATAAAGGACGTCCAAATATGCAAAAAATATAAGGCATGTATTTTAAAAAAATATGTCAGTATGTCGTGACACTTTTTTGGGCCGCTTTGCATAACCAAAATATGTGAAATATTAAATGTCAATTAATAATTGAGCTACAAAAGAAGGAAGTTGAGCTAAGGACCCTGTATACAAAACTGCCATGCTTCGCGTATCCTATTTTTTTTAAATGCAACCCTTTGTATATTATATTAAATTTTAATAGAGCATTAAGAAATAATTTCATCGATATATAAAAAATATGGGTCTACAACTCACTGTTTCTGACTTGTTGACTTTTATCTTCAGCATATAAGTGACTAATAAAGCTTTCAAATTGCGTGATTAAAAAAAAAAGAAATATTTACTTACTATTAGTTTTTACAAATAATATTTTATCCACCCTGGTCTGTTATCTTTATAAAAGTTTTATTAACTAAGTCGGTAAAAGATGAAAAATTTGAATTTTTTTATGGCTTATAACTAGCTCCATTTTTAAAATATTTAAACTTTTCTGGCGATTATGTATGTATTTTAGCCTTACATGGGTCTCATAAGAAACCTTATTAAAAATCTTTTTATATTAATTTTGTACTAAATGTTAATGTTACAGATATTAATTATAAATCGTTTAAAAATATTATTGTAGCAAAAGATTAAACAAATGTAGAATATTAAAAAAACCTAAACAAATTTTGCTCGTATCATCTGATCTGAGCAATACCTGAGTGTCATTTTTCACAAGGTTTTAATCTCAGAACCACTCTGATCGAATACTTCAATTTCTTCATTGTTTTCTGCTTAAATCGATTAATATTTTGACATCTAAGAGTTTCAAAAATAAATGCCAAGATCTTGAGCAAATTAATCAATAAGTGGAGAATTTCATTTACAGAAACAGGGCATAGCAAAAGATTAAAAAACTTGTGCAAATGTACGCTACGTGCATTACTCAAAGGAGATAATTAATAACTAAAGATTTAAACAGCATTTAGTAAAAACTTCATCTGATTTCCTATACGGCTTATTAGGCCGAAATAACTGAGTTATAATGCGTGATCACAAAAGATACGTTTAAAGTTTTTTGACATGCAGCTAGTTAGAAACCACACAAAAAATTAAAATTTGTTCATCTAATGTTTCTAGGTAATACAACTTTTATTAGGATAATGGTCAAGAAGGAGAAAAGATATAATAAACTATGTTAGGAATAACTATTAGTACGTATACACAATTTGAAAACTTTGTTGTGAAAAAATAAGTTACCTGTTAAAGATGGTCGTCAATAAGTCTGAACCGGTGAGTCGTAGACACATATTGTTATATTTTTAAATCTAATATAATACACGGAGTTTTGCATTAAAAAAATCAGTAAATTTTTCTACTCGGAACATCTGTCGATATGAGTGTTTCCTTTCTTTTGAATAGTGAACTGTGGCCCAATTTAGTTTCGCATATAGTAATTTTCGTAACACATAAACATATACTGTCTTTCCAAATAGTTTTATTAGGTGCCATTTTATTCCACCATATGGGATTTTTACCAATATTTTACTAGTTTCCATCTACGCCACAATTGATTTTGGACATAATTTAAAATAAATTGAAAAAGTAGTTTTTACACTAATTCTTTAGACGATTATTTTGTTCATTCATGTTGAATTCGTACCGTATTATTACTCTATCACATTTAATTCACTGAAGTCAACTGAATAAGAAACGTTTTTTGTTGATTTTTTAAACATTATATTTGGTTGCCATTTTGTTCCGCCATTTTGAATTGGTACCACAATTTTCCAAGTTTATTTTTATATCGTACTTAATGCAAGCACAAAATTTGAAATTAATCTAATAAGTAGTTTTCCACACTGATTCTTTAACTAATTTATTAGACCGCCATCCTGGATTCATACCAAAATGTTGCCAGTTCATTACATGTAACACATGATTTTTATCCAAATTTGATATTTAGGTTTTTTAGTGATATTTTTTTAGCTTTTTATCAGGCCGGCGCTCCTTTTTTTTCCACCTTACTGGTTATTTCCCAAAATGTTACCAGGTCATCCCATAAGACCTTCAACTTGTGACCAAAACTTAAAATCAATCGGGTAAGTAGTTGTTTAGATATGCTTCGAATTAACAGACCTACAGACAGACACGTTTTTGGGCAACTAGAAATGCTAAAACTTGAAGCGAAGTAAAACCCTAAATTACTAGGAATTTACGAGGGCTAAACCGCTGAGGAATTACGGTGTACAAATTGTGGGAAGTATTGGGAATTGCAAAGGAATTAGAGGGAAGTACTAGGAATTAGTAGGCATTCCTAGGGAATAGTGCGCAATACTGTGCGTTGGTAGGGAATTAGTGGGCACTACTAGTAATTTTTGGAAATAAGTAGGAATTACTATGGGAATTTCGGCCAAAACGTAAGTATTGCGTTGATGCCAGACATGCGTTATTAGCAATTAGAATCGGCTGTTTTGAGAAGGGTACTTTCATGAAAAGCAACTGTGACTTATAAATGCTAAATCTAGTGATTAAAAAGAAAGTAAAACAAAAAAAAAAGATCTCGGTAATGAAAAAATCGCAACATATTTGTAATTACGGTCCATCTGACAACACCGAGGACTGCACCAACTTGAGGATGATGTGTACTTGTCGGTCTTTATCTAACACGCACTTGTAAGAGTACGCATCATGCACGGTTGTTTTGCGGCTTTTTTCTTTCTCGACTGATCCAGATAGCACTGTCCTGCTTATTATTTATTATTATTATTATCATCGAAATTGACAATCAATTTCTCAACAAAAGATGGGTTCCAAGCCGATCCCGGATGCATGCATCAAAGGGAGTGGGCTGGTTTGTATTAGTTCTGTGTTGTCCTGTAAGAATTTTCTCACTATGTGGCAAATACTGAGCAGGGCTGCCTTCTGGATATCATAGAAGGTATTAGTATGCAGTCCTATGATTATCAGACTCAGTTCTAGTGTTTTTGGAACTAGTCCAGTTGGTCATACGATGATAGGTTTCCATGAACCTTATTCAGTCGTCAAATCTGCTGTATCTCGATAGCCAGCTCCGCATATTTGGCCTTTTCCTCTTAATATATTTATTTAATATTATTATATTTACACGTTGTTATTGTTGGGTACAGCGACATCTACCAAATAAGCTGTTTTTGTCTACTTATTTAACAGTCCCACTTCAGGCCGATTATTCGTCACCCGTCTGTCGGTGATAATTGCCCGATTGTAGTACAGTTTGAAGGCATTATTTTCAAGCACTGAACTTGCTTGGTAGGTGTTCAGGAGCTCGTATTTATTGGCAAGCTTCTGGTGTATGATGTTACACACCTGGTTATGTCGCTGGAGGTAGTCCGTGTTTGCTAGGTAAGTGTAGCCAGATACTAGTCTCTAATCTCTCGCTACATTTTCGACACTTATCGGATCCAACCGACCGGTCTTTGATGGTGAATTTCGTGTAATTTCGTGTGTTAATAACTTGGTCCTGACCGCTGTTCTTGTTTGTCGGGGTCTGAAAGTGACTTTAGGATGATGTTGTCACTTGCGAGATTGAGTGGAGAGTACGAATTCTCACTTAAGGTCAATATGCGGTGGAGGCTTGATGTTTGTGCCATGTTGGTGAGAAAGTCTCTCAATTTTTACAGCTGTCGGGAGTGCGAATTAGTCACGTCAAGGGATCTTCCACCTTCTCTTCGTGGCAAGGTCATTCGGAGAGCTGATGACCTTGGGTAGTGTGACTTGTACTTGGTCATCATTAGGCGAGTAGTTTGTTGTAGTACCTCTAGCTCCCTGTTAGTTAATTTCAAGATTCCGAAACTGTAGGTACAGCGTAGGTGTTAATTGCTGTAAGGAGATTTCTGGAGTTCAGTTCTGTCTTCAGAAGAGCTCGCACTCTTTAAACGTACTGATCTTTCAGCTTGGTCTTTCCTTGCTTATTCTGGAGCAGTCTAGCTTGTTGGAATCCTAGATATTTGTAGGCCCCTCCTTGGTTCATCGCTAGAACTATTTCTCCATTTGGTAAAGCTAGATCATCATTAATGACTTTGCCCTTTTCGATCTTTAAAGCTTTACATTTTTCCATTCCAAGTTCCATATGGATGTCTTTCGAGAAGGCGTATGTCACGTCAATAAGCTTTTTTTAGTATGGTTGGGTATAGAGCTTAATATCATCCATATACAGAAAGTGGGATATGGTTCGGGAATCGTCTCTAATAGCTTTGATGTTAAAGTTATGTTTTTTCTGTGCCTGCTTAAGTACCACAGAGTCGATGATAAGTTGTTCTTTGCATCCTTGGTGGTCTCGAATGCATCCCTTCTGTTCCTCGGCTAATAGGTTATGACTGTCAATATGGTGCATGAGAAATGCGGGGGTTGTCTCCGAATGATGCATTATTTAGGTAAAATGATGAGCCATAGCTTCATGGAGGACCTCAAATTTGTCATACCAGAAATTGTGAATATCAACTCCTGGTGACTTCCAATTGCTCGTTCCCTTAATAAAGCTGCTAACTTCTTTCTTGGTGATAGAGTCAAATTCGGTTTGTGGTGTTTTAATTTGATCACGTTATTGTTATTAATATTATTATTATAAGTCTAATTATTATTATCATTATTATTATTATATCGGGAAAATACCGAGACTGTAACTATGTAACTTAGGTTTTTAGCTGCAAGAAAAATGATAAGAATTGTTGCTATAAAAGTCCACAACTGTTCAGAAATTAGAGTACAGGATCTCGCCGCCAAAAATGCAATTGATTAATAGCATCGTGTAAATTCTTGGATAGCTTAATTGCGCGAGAAAATCAAATATTTTCTTTCTATGGAAATTTTTAATAATAATTCTTACCCCGCCATCGCTAATCGAAATTTACACACGCGTCGGACTGGAAAATTGGAAAATATATTTTGTAGGACAATATGAAAATTGAATTCTAGGTATTTTGATTAAGCAATCATATAAAATCAGCTGGTTAAGCTTAAATAAGTTATGATTATGACAAAAATCATAAAATGCCAAAATAATAATATTTTACATTTTATAGATTACTAGGTATTTTTTTCATGATTGTTAATTAAATTACCTAGAATCCAATTTTCCCATTATCCAACAAAACACATTTTCCAATTTTCATATCGAAAAAATGTTAGCTACACAAGAACTCGTATAAGAAATTACAAGATGTTCTTAGATAGTTACATTTTTGCTGGCGGATTATTATACTTGTTTTAAAAATCAATATCGTTATCTATTCCTCAAACTAATCGGTGGAAATTTTCTGTGTAAATTATTTCTTTATTTCGACAAGATTTGTAATGCTTAAGTCGATTTCAAAATCCAAAATATTTTCTTACATTGCTTGAAGTTCTTTTATAACATTTAAATGTGTTGGAGCAACAAATAAATGAGTATTTTTAGTAAACTTGTTTGTTTCTTTCGAGTCCATCCTTTCACACATATCTACGAAAAAAACGGTAAACCAAGCAGTAAACATTGTTTGTTTTTATTTATTTTTTTGTCTATTAGGCTTCTCTCTAACATCCTAGAAAAATACTTTTATAGTTTAAATGTCTAAACTAAAAAGCAAAAGTCAAGGCAAAGGTACAGCAATAATATATATAATTACAATTAGTTACTATAAGTCAAATATTAAACTAGCAGAATTTTGGTAAAGCTTTTTTTAAATTATTTGCTATTATTGATATTAAAGGTGCATATTGTATGCAAGAATTGAATTATATTTGGTAATAAACTCGTAAGCTATTATAACATAAACCGAAAGACAATTCAATATTATTCTATTTGTCTTTGACTTGTATGTTAATGTTTCCTTGGGTGACATATGCATAATAACTCACCTGTATAATAAGTAACTATTTCAGCATTAGGTTGCTGTGAATATTATAGTTTTCACCACTTTTGTTAGGCATTACAAGGTATTACGTAGAAGGTATTACTGGAAATTTAGGTGCATTACTAGGAATTACTGAGGTATTACAGTGAATTAGGGGGAATTAGTAGGCATTGGCGGAAATTTACTAATGACTTATGGGCATTGGTTGAAAAAAAAATTAGAGTAATACCCAAAATGGGCATTAATGTACACACTTTAGGTCAGCGGTTTGCCCCTCGGGAATTTATTTGATCGTCATTCTAAAATTTTACCAGCAGTTAATCTCTATATCGCCCTTAATTCTTGCACAAAATTTGAAACCTATCCAATAAGTAGTTTTTTCAGGCTGATTTTTTAAATATTTTACCAAGCCCCCATGTTGTTTCGCCATTTTGAATTGATACCAACATTTTACCAGTTAATTTCTACGTAATTCTTGATTTTTGTGTAAAATTTCAGGTAAACGAGATAAGTAGTTTTTAGTACCATTTGTTTTACATTTCACTAGGCTGCCATTCTGCCATATTGGCTTTTTACCAAAATGTAACCATTTTATTCCGTTACGACCCTTGATTTTTGACCAAAATTTGATGTCAATTGGATAAGTAGTTTTGAGCTATGACGTGTATAGACAGACTGACAGATTGACAGACTTGGGAGGATGATTTTTTCACGATTACAATATTTCCCTTTTGCGAGAGAAGTAAAAAATTTAAAGAATTACGATTCATGAATCATGGCAACGTTGTAACTTTTAGGTCTTAAAACTTGAATATTAGACTGTAAATAGAATAAGTCCAAATTTTTTGGCTCTAGTAAAATTTAAGAAAGACTAAAATTACTTTAGTTCTGGGTATTGGCTATCATAATCTGTAATATTTAATAGGGTGTTCTATTCAAAATAAGAAAAATTTTAACAGCCTAAAAATGAAACACCATGTATAAATGAAAACAAATAAATAAATAGCATAACAACAAACCACAAAAAAGAAACAAAGAAATATTTAACTTTAACTGTTTCTGCTATCTTCTATGGTTCTTTAGATAAGGAGCCATCTTATTTTAGGCAACCTGTACATATATTATTTTATTTGTTATGATCCACAACGATCTAATTTCAAAATTATATCATTAAACATTGAACTAAAATGTGCTGGTGATACCTTAAAACTAAACGAGTATTCAGGGGAAGATTATTAGGTTATTATAGCCCCCTTATTATTTTACGCATGAAGACTTTTACAAATACAAACAACTACATTAATTACATTTTATCGTAAATAAATTGCTGGAACACTAGTAATAGTAAATATCTTGCATATTAATTGTTTCCCATGCATTTGTTGTTTTTTTGTATGAAACTTGGGTTTATTTGACATTTTCTGAATTTTCAGGAAATGCACACCCGTCATTCTTTTTTTTTATTGAACTCAAACTTCTAAAGATAATATAAAAATATCGAGATTTAAGCATAGATATTTGCTTGTATAAAAAATATTTAAAAAATGTTAAATTATGTTCTTTTTTAGAACTGTTTCTTGAAAAAGTGTTTCTAAATAGACTAGATTAAGAATAAGAATTTATAATTAAATGGCAACATAAATAATAAAATAAAATGTATTCAATATAAAGGTAAAAAAAAACTGAGTTTTGGTAACAAATACTTTCCCAAAAAAGTGTATTACTGTCTTATAGAATTTAACGTAAATATTTATATCTACACTGTGTTATTGATCACTTGTGTCAAATTGATGTCTCGTTGTCAAAATGGCCGGGATTGTCAGGTAGGATAGCATGAAACATCGACCTATAAATGGAAAAAATTTAAAGTTATACGTCGGTGGAACAATGTAAACATTGATTGAAGTCACGAAAATATAAGCTAATTATATATAATATATATATATATATATATATATATATATATATATATATATATATATATATATATATATATATATATATATATATATATATATATATATATATATATATATATATATATATACATATATACATTTAAAAAAATAAGCTGTTCTAGTTTCTCCTATTGCTGAAGGACACCTCATTAAAAAAATGTCAGTGATTTGAGAAACACTAAATCGATAAGATAAATAATTAAAAAGACAGAAACCTTGACGGCTTGTGTATTTCGGATGCTCTATCTAGTATAATACATGTATATGCATAATTATTTGAAATCATTTTAACGAGCTTTTTTTTCTGTTACACCTCAATTCCACCATATTAAATTTCTGTTATATCTTTGTATATTTGGTGGTACTCGCGAGAATAGAGCACAAATCTTGATCATATAGTAGGCTACAAAAACTAGTACTTTCTTGTTGAAAATAACAATATTAGGAGAGTTGTAGATACTTAATAAATAACAAAAATAAGGGAGTATTATCTAAATTATTCAGATTTTTAGAGACTTAGCGCTACTTCTTCTTAGGTGATTATTGCAAAATATTAACAATGCTCGTTTACTTTCAGATGTGAGCTGTCATAGTTTCGTTAGTAAAATATTTAATTTGTACTGCGAAGGACTTGGGTTTCAATTCCGGCAAGCGACTTATTTTTAGTTTTTTTTTAATTCAAAAGCCGCAGTTTTGTATATGATGGTGTTTTAAATATCGGAGTGTTTTAGTTATGTTTTAATCAAGCCTTTTTTCTATTTAATGTGAAACAATTTTTTTTCTCTTTAAACATACCACGAAGGCCTGAGGGCTATAAATAATGCTGCTTTAAGATTAAACCGTGCTTGCATTTTTTGGTGACGCACGCCCTCAGGGCGCGGAGTCGGAGTTTCCATCGACGTTCTTCAAATACCGGAACATGCATTTGCACTTTTATACAGAATGCGGAACGCGGTAGTACTTCTACGATCGTTATTTTATCTCATCCACGTTGTGCAATCAACTGTGATTAGAAGAAGACGGTAACCTAGGGAATGCACAGGTGTCGACCATGTATGTGTAGCGCTTCGTTGAGCATTAATTTAAGTAGATTTTTCACACATTTGAGGCATTATGATTTTTTTACATTAATTCATTCTTATTTTATTAAATTAGTTCTCCACAACTCTCTTAGAATAGTTATGTTCATCAAAAAGATATTAGTTTTGTAGCGCTAATATTATGTTTTATCACTAATTAAAATCCGTTTAGCCGTTTGAGTTCTACGAGATTTTTTTTGTTAATCTATTCACTATCACGATGATATTATATATATATATATATATATATATATATATATATATATATATATATATATATATAATGGCGCACTAAGCCAACCATTGTATTTTTTACATCTAATGTACTACGAACATCTAATGTACACTCATAAAAAGACTTTTAATTTGTAGACACACAATGATACATACATATAACCAAACGTACATACATGACTGTTAATCACATTACCATCTCCATCACCTATAATGGCTATTCGGGTAAACATTTTGTTTAGAAAAGGCTGTAGGTAAATGGCGAAATAGGGCAATATCCTTCGAGAATATATATATATATATATATATATATATATATATATATATATATATATATATATATATATATATATATATATATATATATATATATATATATATACATAAATAAAATTACACATTCTGCTAAAAAATATATAATTTCATTTACTTTAAGTTATTTAATTGCTTAAGAAAGTTTATTGATTATTGCCTGACGCAGTTTTCAACTTTGCTAGACCTTTTATTGCGAACAAAAATTACATCTTATTTAGAACAATATAGATTTTTTATATCTAGGTAAAGGTTATGCATAAGTAAGAGCTTTCCCATTTTATACAAGCAGTTTGCTTTTGCGTAAGAACCAAGCCTAGATTTCATTTTTCGGAGACCTCTTACGCTCTCAATATTGGAGCTTAAATGTGTCTATCCTTTTCAGAATTTGATCTATTTATAGTTATGTTTTTTCATACTCTCTAGTATATCGACTTGCCCTGTACTGATTTGAGGCCGGTAATTCGGACATTACAGTATGTGATACGTAATATGATATTAAAGTATCTGAGACCGTAATGTGATGCCTAACAACACTACGATTTTTGTATTCGGAATCATTTATTTGTCACGTTTGTCTTTGTGATACGATTGTTAAAATTCCAACTAATATTTCTTAAATTTTAATTAATATAACTTTTTATTCATTTAAAAAAAAAGATTATAAAGACAGTACGAAATTAAATATTATATCATACCGTTCGTTAATTGTTGTCACAGTACTCATTTATATTCCAGACTCGGCTTCTGCGTTGCCTCGTCTGTAAAACAACTCGTAGTGTAATAAGTCACCTACCAGACTTATAACGTAAATTACTATAACTGGATCCATAAAAAATCCATCTAAGCGAAATACTCTAGACTAAAAATAAATTCGTTATTCTAAGAAAGGTAATTGAAGTAATCTGATTATTTCTGAGTACTCTTCATGATCGGAAGGAATTGACATTTTGAAAGTAGTAAATCTTAAGAACTTTCGTTATACCGTTTCAATGAGATCAATGTGAACTTTATAATATGGCGATCAAACCTGACTTGCACATTCCAAAGTAAATGAAATCCATATTTCAGTTTCAAATTTCAGATGACAGATTAGTGGGGGCAAATGCTGCGCCTTGATCTTGGCCGGATGACCTAGAACCGATAATTTTTATTTGTTTATTTTTATTTTATTTATTTTTATGTTATACCTTTATTATTTTTCTTCTTTATTTTATCTTACTTTTTATTTTCGGGTTAAAAAAGAATGGGGTAAACGGATTTTTGCCTAGCCCGAGGAGGTACCACCTCACATACATGCTTCAAGGATTGGTGATGTTCTTACTGGCTTTTTCAGCCCTGTGTATATGAGTCGGTTTTCCTATTCCTTTTCTTTATACATCTAATGTTATTTATATGAAAAAATGATGATGACTGTTCTCCACGTAAAATTTTCATGGTTAAAATACCTCTGCGTTTCTAAGAAAAATACTCTATTATTTACTTTTATCAAGTGTGCCAGGATAGCCATGCTGGATATTAAGTAGGATTTTTTGTTTTGACAGTGACACTTACCTATTCTTTCTGAGTAGACATAAGATTTCCTTATTTTTATTGATTTTCAGTATAATGTTTGTATTCAAAAGTCAAAATAATGTATACTCAAAGGGAAAAAGTCAATATGTTATTAATATTTGGAGAATGTCATACAAATTCAAGGAATGCTGTTGAGTTGTATGCTCAGAGATACCTCGACCGGCAACATACAGTCCATCAGTATTTTTCATATCTCGAGAATCGTTTTAGGCATCAGAAAGGTAATCAAGTGGCGGAAGGCAGATTTATTATAAATGAAGAAATGGAGATTAACGTTCTTGCTATGGTTGAAGTTGATAAAACTGTTTCTATAAGAAAAATTTATCACGAACTGGGTTTAATTCATAAATCAGCTAGAAAAATACTAAAGAAACACGGATATCGAGCTTTTAAGTACCAGCTACACCAACATTTGTATCCTGACGATGGCCATAGACGGGTATTGTTTTGTGATTGGTTGCTCCAAAATTGTAGAATTGACCCAAATTTTATCAACTTTATTATATTTTCTGACGAATCAAGATTTACTAATAATGGTATCTTTAACAAGCATAACATTCGTTACTGGGCCCAACAAAATCAACAGGAAATGAGTGTAGAAAATTGTCAAGGAAGGTTTGCTGTCAATGTCTGGGCTGGTGTCGTGGGTAACAGAATAATTGGGCCAAAGTTAACAGGAGTTAGGTACTTAGGCATTCTCCACAATATAAAATTGAGCAACATCTAAATGATCTACCTTTAGAAGTTTTACGCCGAATTTACTCTCAGAAAGATGGAGCACCGCCTCACAATACCAGAGAATTTCTTAATTGTTTAATTGAACGTTTTAAGAATAAAGTTATTGCAACAAATGGCCCAATACCGTGGACGGCCCGTTCACCGGATCTCACTGTTCTCGATTACTTTATTTGGGGCCATGTTAAAGAAAAAGTCTATGTAACAGCCCCAGCCCAAAAATCTTAGAAGAAAGGATTGTACGGGTATTTAGAAGTATTACTTCTCAAATGCTGCACAACGTGTTGAGAGAAGCAATTGAACGAGCAAAAATAAGTCGTGAAGGAGAAATGCACCTTCAACAACTACAGTGAACCCGAATATTGTGCTTTTACATTTTACAGCGTTATTGAAGTTAGTTGAAGTAATATTTTTGTTTAATACTCTAAACTATTTGTTAGCCAAAGGTACAGATTTACACGCCTAAATTTGTTGACGATATCTGAAGAAGGGCAGCAGAAAACTGTATAAAAAATGCTGTTCCGAGCGTTAGGCGTATAGGCGTGCATTCTTTTCATCAACAGAGATAGGCTGGGTAGACTTTACGTGACATGACGCATAGATAGATTCAACGTAAGTAATCTTGATCAACCAACTGTCACAATTAAAAATCCTACTTAATATCCAGCATGGATATCCATGGCACACTTGATAAAAGTAAATAATTGATTGTCGAGTATTTTTATTAGCAATATTTCATTTTTGAGCTAATTTTTAATCCAATTGCAAAAAAGTTAGTACCGTTAGATTCGCAGAAAAATCCTCTTTTCAAAAAGTGCTTGTCTAAAAAGGGCCGCCATTTGAAAAAAAAAATAGTTAGATTTCGCATATTTTTCACTTTCCGGTCACTGCCGGTTTCACCGGAAATGACTGCAGTTTCGATTTTTTAAACGCTCTGTATATTTTTACATTTTTGGATTCCTGCATTTACGTAATACTTCTAAATACACGTACTATCCTTTCTTCCAAGATTTTTGGGCTGGGGCTGTTATATAGACTCTTCTTTAAAATACCCCCAAATAAAGAAATCGGGAACAGTAAGATCCGGTGAACGGGCGGGCCACGTTATTATTATTAAATAATTAAGAACTTCTCTGGTATTGTGAGGCGGTGCTCCATCTTGCTGGAAGTAAATTCGGCGTAAAACTTCTAAAGATAGATCATTTATATGTTGCTCAATTTCATTTTGGAGAAAGCCTAACCTAATCTAATTCCTGCTAATTGGCCTTGCAATAAAATTATTATGTTACCAATTCTGTTACCAACGACACCAGCCCAGACATTGACAGCAAACCTTCCTCGATAGTTTGACCAATTCGGATGAGATTTTCAGAGGACATTCAGGATATTGCCGGAGTGGTCGCATAGCAATCATATTAAAAAAATTTTAAAAATCGCCAAATTGCGGCGATTTTGTTGTTTTTTTTTTGTTTGTACACCGATTACTGCGCGATGGTTTGACCAATTTAGATGAAATTTTCACTGGATATTCAGGATTTTGCCGGAGTGGTCCTATAGCAAGAATATTAATATTTGCTCATGTCTCGATTCAATGCGCTCACCATTATATCAGGAAAAAAATATTATTCAGTGGATCAATTGTTAAACTTGATTTTTCCAAAAAACTCGTTTAGATAAAAATAGAAAGGATGAAATAAAAATTAAAAAAAAAAATGCATTAAAAAGTGAAAAATAATATTGTATTCCACCTTAAAAAATACTCCGTGAAGTCGGCGCTAAACTTATTCTTAATTATTTAATCCCAAACAAATAATCATGTATTTAGTCAATTCGGCGTATTGATGTCTAATACTACTCGTATAAGGTCTTACTGTCTTTATTAGCTATAACGAATCCTTTAGACTACTCAGGTTGAAAAAGGTGACGCTTTGACATTAAAAATCACGATTAAAATGATGTCTCAACAGAAGATAAATATAATTTTCACGTAGAGTAACCTTAATTTGCTAGCGTTTAGTGGGTTAGATCTACTAGATGTGCCACTTCGGAAAAAAAATACATAGGAAAGTTATTTCAAATACAAGTCAAATATTATCGATAGAAGAAAATCTTAGATAGGAACGGTATTTGATTACTCAGTTCATTTTGTAAATTTAATTTTATTTATATAAGATATCGTAAAAATTGGCCAAATTCAACAGTTTTTGAGATATTGACATTTAACAACGAAAACTTTTATTTTAGATTGATTGTAAATTCTAAACAGGTTGAATTAGACAAAAGCAAAGTGCACATTTTATCTTATTTTGTAAAGTATCTACCGCTAAACGGGGCTACTTTGACACCACGGGGTAACTTTGACACTGCGAACATTTTTTTTTTCAATTTTTATTTTTTTGATTTTGCTTCTTTGTAAATTCTATTCCAATATTAGATTCATTTGTTACAGGTACTAACTAATTACAAATGGTGAGACATTACGAAAAAGTTCCGGGAACGCGGAGTTACCGCAATTATTCGAACGAAGACTTAAGAAATGCACTTAAAGCTATTGAAAGAGGCATGCCTGTCCAAAGGCCGGCAATATTTTATAAAATTCCTCGTATAACAATTCGTAATAAATCCCTTGGTATATATGGAAGTGATTCGTAACACTTTACTACAAGTGGCAAAGTGGGGTTTTCCATTAACGAAGTGTGATATTCGTACCGTGGTGAAGAAATTCTTAGATAAACAGGGGAAAACAGTGCGTGAATTCAAAGACAATTATCCCGGACCCGATTTTGTCGAAAACTTTATTAAGAAACACAACCTCTACACACGAATCGCAACAAATATTAAAAAATCGCGATCGTCCGTAGATAGAAACGACATTATTCAGTTTTTTGGCAACATAAAAGAAGCATTAGGTGGTGTTGATAATAATAACTTATACAATTACAACGAAACTAACATCCCTGATGATCCTGTGGCGAAGAAAGTTATTGTTACCAGAAACTTCCGTAGAGTAGAACGAGTACAAAACTATTCGCGGTCCTGTGTGAGCATAATGGTCTGTGATAATGCAGCTGGAGAACTCCTGCCCCCTATGGTAGTGTACAAGAGCTCCAATTTATATGAAAACTGGTGTACTAGAAGACACCCCGGCACTGTTTATGGGAACAGCCCTTTCGGATGGTTCGACATGAACCTTTTTGAGCAATGGTTTTTTAAAGTTCTTTTACCCCACATAATAGCAACCAAGGAACCAGAAACACGAGCAGTTGAAGTTGGCGATAATCTGGCTAGCCATTTTTCACCACAGGTTATAAAAGCAAGCCTAGAAAATAATATATACATGTGCCCTTTTCCAGCCAACGCCACACATTTGATGCAGCCACTAGATGTGTCTGTATTTGCACCCTTCAAGAGGAAGTGGCGCGAAATATTAGAAAAATGGCGAAAGGAGAGCAGATATTCTGGGACCTTACCCAAAGAACACTTCCCGTCCTTACTTTTACTTCTGTGGAACTAAGTTTCAGATACTGTAGAGACAAATTTAAAATCAGGATTTAGAACCACCGGACTGTACCCAATGAATGTTGATCAAGTCTTAAGGAAGATTTCTGGAGGATTGCTTGAAAACTTGGAAGAAACTGAGCGAGTTCTTAATTCATCATTGGTAGAGTTTTTCAAAGAAATGAGGGGAACAAGCGAAGACCAAAAAAAAAAAAAGGGGAAAGAAGTTTGAAGCTGAAAAACAGATGACTATCAAAGACCAAGCAATTCCCAGTGAGCAAATCGAAAATGAAGTAGGATCTCCACCCCAAACAATTCCATACAACAGCGACCAAGAGTTGCCTTGTTTCTCCGACACCCTTCCAGGGCCATCAGAAATACGAACGAAAAAGGTCAAAGTCAAAGCCAAGAAACCCGAGAATAAACCTAAAGTGCGTCCTTCTATTAATATAACAAAAGCAAGTTTAAGGGCTGAGAGCGATTCAAATTCAAAATGTGCCTTAGGTCGCATGCTTTTTAAAAACTACAGAGGAAGGGCCGAATGGATTGAATCTGTTCAATGCAAAAAGTGGATTTGCGGACTTTGTAATTCAGAAAGCACTGATCTATTTTATGTGTGCCCAGTTTGCGAAGACTCAGATGACGAACCGGAGGAACCATTTGCCAATGACAGCGATGAGGATAGAACCTTTAACCCTGAAACAGAGACCGAAAAGGATCGAAAATTAAAAAAGCTTAGATTTAAGTTTTAATTTTTTATGCTTATGCCAAAAGATTTTAGGTTAAGACATGTTTTCTTAGTTTTTTATGTTTAATCTTTCGTTCCTACATGCCAAAGAATTTTTTTGTTGCTGTTTTAGACTGAAATGTTTTTTATTTTATTTTTATAGGTAACGTAAACCGTAGATTATCATGTTTTCTCGAGTTTTTTGCTTAAGTTTGAAACTAATAATAAAATATTGTAATTAAAAGGTTTTATTTTAATAAAGTGCCTTAAATAATCGTTTTTTAGTAAAAAAAACTGTTTTTCTTAACAAAAAAAAAAACAAACAAAAAATTAGGAGTGGTTTTTAATTCTACATCCATTACCGGGGCTTCTTTGACACTGTGGTGCTTTAAAATGCATTTTATATTGAAATTAAAATGTGTGTCAAAGTAGCCCCAAACTCAGGGTAACATTGACATACCCTTTTTTATTTTGGTTTCAATTGTGTTTAGAACAATTTGGAGTGCATCAATCGATTCAGCAGGCTAGATTTGTTATAATCCAACTTATTTCACAAAGCTAAGTTGATAAATAACAACGTGATATTGAAAAATGTCCTAAAAACATGTCAAAGTAGCCCCGTTTGACGGTATTTATATTCGTTTGTATGTTAATTTTTGGCTAGACAGAAAGTTAATACAAGATGAAAAAAACATAAAAAACTAGAATAGGAATGTGCAGTGCATTTTACTGTAAAGCATTTAGATTTTATAGTACCTCAAAATCTTAAACTTTATTTTTTAAACGAAAATTTCCATAAAGAATTGAATTTTGGGAAAAATATGTTTATGTATGTAATTGGGTCATCCGCTTAAAATAATTAAGTTACACCTTATACCGTATAAATAAATATATCTTTATAAAATGCATTTTTGATAACCAAATATCTTTTCCTATTTAAAGTTTTCTTCTTTTGGTAAATAGCTAAAGAGATATTCAAGAACGGCCCGCTAAACGGACATGCAAATATTTTTCTTTGCACTTTTTTGAATAGCAAGAAAAGTAAGCCTAACATACTAAAATGAAAAATGAAATAGGATTCTTAACGTGAAATTATATTTCTTGGCCAGAGATATTTTTTGAGAAAAGTAACTTTTTCTTGAAAATTTTCGGTATTATTATTAAACCTATTCATGTATACCCTGTATATTTTAGATTGACATTTACCGATTAATTTCGTCTATCTTAAAAGTGGCAAATTCAAGTCATTCCAATCAAATCTTACTATTATCCATGCTTAAAACTAATATTTTATGTGTTTGGTGTAGTAGACTCCTTCGAAGGGCTATATTTCCTAGAAAGCTAGTACGATTTTAACGTGCCCATAATCTTTTGTTTAAAAGGCCAATAGAGATTTTCTTTATTCTCTATAATTATTTAGATTTTCAATGAAGCCTTTAATAGACATAACATATTTTAAGATTCCGAGATACTTAGTCATGTGATACCCGGTTTTTAAAACAGGATGCTTGAATCCTGTGAGAGCGCTTCCTAAGAATATGCGTGGTTCTCTGGGGGAACGCGCTTCTCGTTTCAAGAATAGGACAGCAGACCCAATAATCTTTTGTAGGTTTATTTCCTAATGAAAAAAATTAGGATGTCAGTTGGGCGTCATCGTTATTAAAAAAAAAACATTTTAAATAATAAGACGGCGCGAGACAAATACTCTAAATGACATTTCAACTTTATTTTATACCCTAAATATGAGAACAATAGAATTGTTAATTTCAAAAAGGCAGCTTTGATTTGACATAACCTTAATAATGGAAAATAAAACATTTTGAAAACTTACCAAACTAAAGTATTTTAAACTTTATGTGATCCTTATTTAAAATATCACTAAGCATGTGTTCTAAGAATAATATTTTCTAGTTATAGGGTACTTATTAAATAGAACATTTCAATTTATTTTAAATTGGAGAGCTCTGTAATTACAAAACTGTATTATTTAGGTTCATGCTGTTGAGAATAATTTAATTAAGAAGCAATTGAGTAATACACTACTTGAGTTTTGAGTTTACAAGAATATTTACTTATATATTTGAATTCTGTTTCATTTACAAAAAGCTGTCTTTTGTAAAGAGCTAAATTGAACTTTATATTTTAGGGATGAATTAGGGTCGGATTGAAACAATAAAGGAAAGGGCATATTAAACGGGGGTTCATACTGTATAATAGTAAAAGTACAAAAATAATGAAAACATTTTTATAGTAAAACCTATAAACAGCAATACTCGGAAACAAATTTGCTAAGAAATGAAAAGTATTTTTAAAATAAATATTTGTCTTGTGTTCCTCAAAAATGCGATTTCAACATTCGTGATCATTAACTAATTTAAGAGATCCGATTCCATTAATGTATTATTAATCTACTATGTGGGAAGTATTGTATACGGAAAAATTTTAGAAAAATAAAAGATAGGACTTTTCGACGTTTTAGAGATACTGACTGTATTTGATAGGATGAGCCCCATTGTTTTGACGAAAGGCTTACAGAATAAAGTCACTCCTTAAAAAAATCCTTCGTTTCTTGAAAGTCTCAAAAATAACTTTGATTTCGAAATCTATCTACAAATATCAAAAAGTAAAAAATCTAAAAAATATCAAAAAGTCAAAAATTACGTACGTTGATTTTTAAAGATACTCATAAAAATTATGTTTGGATTTTTGTTTTGTATGTCTAAATATGAAATCGTAGCTCACTATTCAACATTTAAGCTATTGTTAAACTCTTTAATTTTATAAATGTCATAAATTTTCAAAACGAGGAGGTTTTACGAAATCCAAGAAATGAAGCGCTGGAAAAACTCACTATCTTCCAAAACTTAGTGAAAAATGAATCACGCATTATGCTCCCCCTTGTTAATTTGTTTGTTAACTTGATCTTATCACTACAAAAAAATACAAAATATGACCTTTGATTGGATTCTTTGTATACTTTTTGCTCAGATACGCAGAAACTAGGTGAACATAACATAGTGCAGGGTAGATTCAAATATTCATATTTCTTTAAATCTTATATTATTTTCTCATTAATTTATTGGTCTCTTCTTGCTGATTAAAAATATACCAGCAAGGATTTTTCCCTAAATATAGGGCACGTAAAGAAGGTAAAACAACTCCATAAAAACAAAATTTGCTTTTTTAAAACCGAAATTATTATTTTACTTAAGAAACTCTAAAAATTAATATTTTTATAAAAAATTTAAACCCGTTAAATATACTTTTTTTGCAAGCCCGCGCCAAGGGGTGAGCGAGACGTGGCACTGCCCCGATGCAACCGATCGTAGAGGCGGCCGAATGTCATTCGAGGAACGCTGACAATGCTGAAGCACCTTCTCCTTTTTTAAAATTATAATAAATCCGAAAATTAAAAATAAAATGATGAAAAATTCAGTTTGGGCTTTCTAAATAAGTGATATGAGTTTGCGACGGTTTCTGAGGTAAGCTAAACTTTTAGGAGCGAAAAAACCAGGAAATTTTAGTACTTTTTTCAGCGTTTGGCATTCAACATCTAAGGGGTGCATATACAGAAAATTTCATTCTTACCAAAATTAAAGAGCATTAAATTCTGCTTCCTCCGTAAACATTAAATTTGACTCACTGGTTTGGTCATAATCAACACTCAAGGATGTTCGGCTATTCCAACTGAAAAATGTAAGATAAGATAGTTTTAGAAAATCAATTTCTGCCTTCAGTGAGCACATAACCACGTAATTACCTCACATTTTGCTCATTCCTAGACGTATATACAAGCAAAAAACTAAACGTAGTCGTAGCTCATAGCGTTGTATTAAAACGAAATTTTCTGTAGGTTGGACTTTTTGCCTCCCAAAAGTTTAGCTCAGTTCAGAAACCGTCGCAAACTAATATTAGTCTTATTTGGGATGCTCAAAGTGTAATAAAGTAATTTCCAGCTTTTTACAAATAAATGGAAGGCTCTGTTCTTTTTTAGTTTAAATTTGGCATACCTATATAAATTCGGTGACAATGCAATAATATGGTACTATGGTACCGGTACCATATTATATCATGGTCTGTCTTTCCGGTTCAAATTTTGTTATCCGGTTTTGAAGCACTTACTGGCATCCGATTGAGTTAAAATTTCTCACACCTATCTAACTTCGGTAACAATGCAATAATCTGGTACCATGAAGCTGGTCTGTTGATGGAGCTGGTACTTAGCAGTACTCAACTACACAACATAACCCCCTCCCCGTATTTGGCCTCGATGGATTTGACTTGGCAAGTACTTTCATTTTAATAAATGAAATAATTTTAAAATGGTACCATGGAGCTGGTTTGATGATGGAGCTGGAAGGTAGCCATAGGAACTCCTCAACTACACAATATAACCCTGTCATGTTTGTGCTCCTTGGATTTGTCTTGACAAGTACGATTAAAATTTAATATGCACAAGTGAAGATAATAAGACAGTTAATAAAACCAAATCTAATGTTATACAAAATAAAGTAAAAGAATTTTTTTAAAACAAGCTTTTATTTATAAAATATTGAACTAAGAATTAAAAAATAATAAGACTTATATAAGCACATAACTTTTAAACATTTGAAAAAAGTCTCAAGCTTTTAAGAAAATATTCAATTTTTTAAAAGTTCTGTGTTTATATAAGTTTTATTGTTTTTTATTTTTTAGTTCGATAGTTTGGTTGGTAATAACATTAATCCGTTTATAATACTATGATAAAAACCTTAACAAGGTTTACTGTTACACGATACGTATTATACTTTTGTAAACTGAAGTTTTATTTTTGTTTTTTTTTTTGTTAATTAAAAATTAAGTTTGAAAAAATCGTTTCTTATTTCTAAATTAAATCGTTTATCCTTATTTAATTGAAACCAAAAAAGAGGTATATCACTGTTAATGATATTAATGCATCCTTATTAATAGGCATTTTTATTTATTTTATTAAGAAAGTCCATAATAACTTAAATAGATAAACTACGGCGCAAAAACGTCAATAAAGGGAAAAATATGTGTGAGAAAATGATGGTCTTCTAGATGGCAAGGTGGAAAATAAGGTAGCTAGGGTGACCAAAAAATATTTTGCCCCTTGCGAAGAAAAGGCTGGGCTCATTCCTGTTTTTGTGCATTTAAACATTAAGCTATAAAAACCATATATATACGGGAAAGTTCTTAATTTTCCAACTGTACTCTGTACTCTCCTACTGTGTATGTGTTATGTGTTACTACTGATAAGAAAATATTATCTGGTTTATATAAAGAAACATATCCTGTATATATGTTAAATATAAGCATACAAAAATGAATGACCAAATATTATGTCATTAATGTTTCTTTCTTGTCTTAAACAAGAAAGCAACTGTATGTTTCTTTCTTGTCTTAAACAAGCATGTTTTGACATAAATAGTATTTTTTGAAATACAGCTTTCGAATTTTTGGAACAATTTTTCTTCTCGACATGTATAGTCACAAAAAAGTGTACTTTTAAAGGCTATTTAATGAGCATTGAATAATTCTTATGAATTATCAATATACCCACTTAATAACTAATATCACTACTGTATTTTCAGTCATATTAAAGGTTTATTTATCACATGTTCTCTTGCTTTCCCCAATCACATAGGATTTCAATCTAGGCCACCTGCATATTGATACAAAAAATTAGTGATGCCCCAACTTTGATGCAAATTCTATAATTGTTATACCAATACTAATTTTATAAAAGAATTATATGTTACCTAAATTATTTTTTAAAACAAAATTTATGCTATTCTTAATTTACTTACATATATTAAATAATTATAACTATAAATTATATTATTTATACACATGTTGTATAATATATGCACTAATTTAATTCTGGCAAACTACATTAATATCCTCTATATTGTAAAACTGGAACTGCAAATTCATTGATTTTCGTATATTGTTAGTTTCATTTAACGATTATTTAAGAATTTTTTTTACAAAAACTACATATCTAAGTCGATTCTATATTTTATATTGCGAACTAAGGGATCAGTCCAAGAGATGGACCTACCAGTCAGGTTTTGAAAAATTACCATGTTATCTTTGTTTTTTTATCTCAATAAGAGTAATTTTAAATGACAAATTTTACTAAAAATGTACGAGGTTCTGAAATAAAAAAACAAATGAAACAATTTTGGTACATAGAACTTTTTGCAACGAATCTATAGGTCATTTCAGTCCCAGGAATTCTTAAGAGACGTCGCTGGCCCAAATAAATCAATCCAAACATAAAGCCTGTTCTGCTTGCAGTTGCCTTTGTGGCTAGTTTCAAAAACAGTGCAAGAGATGGAACTACCAGTCAGATTTTGATAATTAAAAAAATTAACTTTTTATTCCTGTTTATTTTATGTCCTATTTTATGTCACTTGACCTAATTAAATTAAGCATCAAGCGCCTTCAGATTTCAGTTCGAAACTTCCATTGTGGAAAATATATTTATCCTCTGTAAACAACTCGGTAAGTCAGGTTTTGATAATTAAAAAAATATCCTGTTATAAAAGAAGTTTATTTTATATCATATGTTACTTGATCTAATTAAATTTAGATCAAGCGGCTTTAATTTTCAGTTCGGAACTTCTATTGTGGATTTAAGATGGCCGAACAGAATGGCGGCCTAATAAAATAATTAAAAAAATCATTGTGGAAAAACCGGTTATTGGATTAATTTCATACTTTGAACTAAAATTTAACATATAAATCAACTATGAAAATGGAATGAACTGGTGAGAATTTAGTACAAATGCAATATGGCAGCAAAAAGTGGCTGCCTGATAATGTTTTAAAATCAATGTATAAAAACACTGTCCTTAAAATTTGCACAAAAATCAGGTGTAATATAGAAAAATCACTTTGAAAAATTATTTATTCGGTTGACTTTGCACTTGCACCAAAATCGTGTTATGGGCCGATGACTATTGTAGACAAAGCATGCATCGGCCGCCCAAAGGCAGTCGACGGGGATTAGAAGTAGGGCATATCGGCTGGCCGACTTAAGACCAAGGGACAGTTCGCCAATCCGTGCTTGACAGTAGCCTTCATCGGTAACGCATAGGCTAGTCAACGGCAAGCCAAGGTTGCCCGCGTAGGTCCTTTACACGTGTTAGAATGACTACCAACGTATTGCCAATTTAGGGTAGAAATAGAACTGAAGGTGGGCCAGGTGGCACCATCAGTTTTATCCTACATATACCGGGGGAAGAAAGTTTTCAATAGAGGGAAAAGCTGTAATAAAATGTCAAATTTAAAAAGTTAGGGTAGCGCGCAAAGTATTTCTCTAAAATATTTTTCTGTATTCATGATAGATCATTGTATCTAAATGAGCTACTTACGTTGACTTACGGTTATATATTTCTAGATTCTTTGAACTTAGCACTATAGTATACTTAAATTCTTGTTTCTTAATGAATGATATGTAAACGAAATTGTTATTTTTGACGGTTTAAAGACATCCGCCTTAAACAACTGGCTTGACCGAAAGTAAAATGTCATTGCATTTTCCTACCTAAATCAAAAATGGACGTCAGATGGTAAATGTGTGTGTTAGGTACAGTTAGTTTACTTTAAATACAAAATGGTAAAATTACAGAAAAAATCTATAAACTTACTTTAAAAAGCATAGTACTATATTTGGTTTTCTTGCCCACTAAAACACAATAAGTGTTGCATTTTTTTTGTTAACACAACTAGTTTTATAAATTGGAACTATTTATTTTATTTTTATTTATTTAAACAAATTAGTATGTTCGTTTTATTGGAAGGACATAATCATTGTAATAAAAACGCACTTCCCAGGTATAAAATATTTATATTCAACGAAATATAAGGGGCGGGGTGTATTGCAAATTAAAGAGAAATTTATAAAACGAACTTAATAAAATATATAATTATTAGCACAACAATAAGATTCTACAACATAAACTCAAATAAATTAAAATTCTAAACTTGATAAACATCTCTAATTATATCTTTATGCAGCTGGTTAAAAACCCTTTCAAATCCCAAATAATCAAATACGTAATACCAGACTGGTGTTCTTTAGCCTTATATGCCCAGTCGTCAATCTGTTTATTTTATTTAAAATTTTATTCTATGTATACAGGTTATTTCATTTTACATACTATTATTTGCTACGTCTAAATCTATATATTAACAAAAATAAAAACAAATCGTTCCTATCTTATTTGATTTTACATGGTGATTTCGATTATGTACTATTTTGTTTTTATTTTTATTTACTTAATTTGCATATGTATTATTTCAATATTATAGAGAAACGGTGTTTAGTGTTCAATTTATAATTCTGATAAAATATTTTAAAATAAATGTTATTTTAAAATAAATGAAACCCCACACACTCAAGACGTTAAAACTATTATTTCAGTTTGAACATTGGAAAAGTTATTCCGGAGTTATTTAAAACAAATACGTTTTACTCAACTAAAGAGTTTTCAATTTGTATTATTTAAACAAAGAAACTTAGTCAAACAGACTTAACCATTATGTTATTCTACATGTATATTTTAAGTTTTAACTATCGTAAAACTTTTGAACAGCAATAAATGAAAGCCAAATTTGTAATTCAAAGTAAGCTCATACTTGTTTCGTCTATAGACGTTTATTTGTATCTGTTGTATATAAGCGACCAAAACATATATGACACTGATTACGTTTTACTGCTCATGGAAACAAATTACAAAGTAGGAAATTCCAAGAGAGGCCAAGATGCGCACGGATAATCCGCAGCTCGATTAAGCAGAGGTTTTACTATATTAAAAAAGTTATTTTTTAACTTTGAAGAAAAAATCTATTACAAATATAGCTTCTTTTAAAAGAAAAAAAAAGTTTTTTTATGAAAGAAAATATGTTTATTAATGTTATTATGTTCCCAATTGAATAATAAGTTACAAATGTTCAAATTTAAGCATAATATGTTTAATTTAAACTTTTAGATTCATGTTGTTCAAAATGACAGTCATACTCATAATTTGAACTTTGTCACTTGCATACGGTCTGGATAGATATTTTAGTTAATTATATTACCGATTGCCACTCTTAACAATACTCAGGGTGTTCTTAAATGTTAATGCGATAGGGGTGATTCTACATGGAAAATTAATAATACTGTGCTTTATAAACTATCTAAAAATATCCTTTTGCATAAATACGTAATGTAAAAATTTTAGGAAGAACAGGGAAATTATTATTTTTGCAACCGCTTAAGATATTTCAATGATATTTAGTACGTAGTGGTATTTAATAACGGCGCACAGTAGTCCCATTTTAAATATTAGGCGACCAAAAATTTTTTTCAGCAAAATTTAATTTAGAAATTAAAAAAAATGGCTGTAATAAATTTAAGTACGTAAATACTCAGTAAAAATTACCCAAACCAAAAGGGAAAGACCATGCCTACATATACAGTGTGTTCAACTAAAGATGGCTCTACGCCATATCTCAAAAAGTATTAATCCTGGAATCTTGAGGAAAAAAATTATGTGGATAAATTGGCCAAGAGAAATCGCTGGAAATTATTTTCAACCTCGAAAAATTGCCGCTAGGGGGCGTAGCAGCAACTCAAAACTGGAAATGGCGATTTTCTCTTGAATTTTTCAAATTAAGGTTTCTCGAAAATATAAGCATTGTATTCTTCAGATATTATGCAACTTTTTGTTATTTATCATTTTTTTCTATTTTCAATATTAAAGTGGAGGGGAAAGGTCAATTTTTTTTTCTTTCAAACGTTAATATCTCTGCTTTCGATGAACCGATTTCAATGAGCTTGACATCAGAAAAAAAACACCTTTTTTGCTCTTCATGTAGAGCTATTAACTGTAGCGTAATAATTCTTCTAGTTGTCACTAGATGGCGTTTTATCGGAATTCTTTAAACAATACTGAAAAAAATCAAATCGTATAATATGACTTTTTTGTCATAATTTGTTTTAAGGTTATAAAAGATATTGATTAGTGAAAGGAAAAATCCAGGTCCGTACTTGAATTAAAAAAGTTGATGATGGTTGCCAGAATTTAAAACGTCGGATTCAAAAACTAACCACACCAGTTTGTAGAGGAGAAAATGTGACAGTCATAAAGTGAAAATTATTTTCATCTACCATTTCAACTAGGCCTACAATTTTGGAAAAATTAAAAAAAAGTAAATTTTGGTTTTTTTTTTATTATTATTCTTATAAAACACTCTGTATATTATCAACAGAAAATATTAGTAAACCTTATAACCATATAGTAGGGATGTTTTCAGCCGATATAAGAATAATATTAACAATGCATATATTAATAATAATATATCGTCCAAACGTCATTGCCAACTACCGAAAATTTAATTCGAAATATTTCAAAAACTGACAAAGCAAATATCAATAAACTATATATCGTTGGATTCGAGATAAAAACTCTATCTTTCTAGTCAATAATATACAGAGCGTTCCATTTAAAAAACCAAAGTTAATGTTGATTCCTGAAAAACGAAACACCCTGTATATCTAAAAACTACACCATAGAAAAATTTGTCCAATTTAAAGAAACTTTTGTATTTTTTGTATCTGTAAAAATATATAAAGTTAATAGGAGGGTGCATTTATAACCAAAAACCCTGTACTTTGATTGTGTCTCACTGATACAGAAGTGACATTATGTAGCGAGGTCGCGGATGGTCACAGACCATTTTTGGATCGGTCGTAGCAAGAAGGTTCGACACGTTAAAAATGTATATTTTAAACCTCTAATAATCCCTTTTAAGGAATATTTTCTTAGTAAATGCTAAAAAGTAAGAGAAAATTCGGAAGATATTTAAAATTGTTGTAAAACTCAAAGCCTGCAAGGTATATATAATAGCTGTTAATTACCTAAAAGACCTATGTTTAGTTATTGGAGTCCTTATATACTTTCTCAAAAATAAGCTTAAACCGATGTAAAAAGTAAGCCTTATGTGATGTAAGTTTGTTCTGAAAATTATATCAAAATGCGATTGTCTTCATTTTACGATGTAAATACCTGACTAAAATAATTTTTAAGAAATATCTTTATATGTTTTAGTGCTAAACAATTCTTATAGTATCATTTTTTCAGAATGACATCTTTAAAAAAAATGTTGTTGGAAACATTTTTGTCTGCCTAATTTATATTGCTTCGACTACTGTGCGGCGCATTTTTTCAATATAAACATAGTTATCAGCTTTAGCAGTGGCGTGCATACGACCACTGATTTTGATAATTTTAAAGACAAAATTTTTACGTCAGTTTTTTTTCTGAAATAAAAATTCTCCCTTCAATTAGACACATAAAAACTAGTTTTTCCTGCGGTGCTCTGTGTTTAAGTAAAAAAAAACGTTGTTGTATTAGAGAAGTCAATTTTGCAATAAATCTAGTTGGCTTGGAATATGTGACTTGCGTTATTCATAAAACATTTTCAATCACAAAAACAGCTCTTTTGTGTTTTCAAGTAAGTCTTTATCGTTCAGTCTCTTCGATGTAAATATTATATTTTTACAATCATGTTAATAATGCTGAATTATTTAAAGGTGGAGATGATGGAAATGTATTACGTGTATGTCCTCGCCGACGTTAATACAGAGCAAACCAGACATTTATCACCAGAGATACCCCAATCATGCTTTGCCAGGTAGTCGAACCTTTTTTAATATTCAACCTTGTTTGGCTGTACTTAATATGTTTTTAATACAAGTTTATATTGCGTTCAAATATTTAAATGAGTAAAATATACTATTATTTTCGTTAAAAAAACAAAACGTTTTAATAAAGTTCTGTTCTGCAAGGTTTAGGGAATTTTACACTGTGGCTCAAATTAAGGGAATAAATTTTTCATTTAGTTATAACAGGTTTCCTTCTTAGCCGATTTTGTTAATTTTTGGAGCGTTCATGGTCTGCCATATTTTTACTAAGATGTCGAGCTTCGGTTACAATATTTTTGACAGGTCCTGACTTACAGAACTTGTTCTAAAATTATACATTTGAACTCTTGCAAAAGATATCGTTTTTATCAAAAATTACACTAAGTGTTTTCGGTCGGTAAATAATCGGAAATTTATCCTTATCGGCGACATTGTAGTGGATTGGCTAAGTTAAAAGAATAATTAGACAAACATAATAATTGGTAATATGAGGTTTTAACAAGTAAGAAGTCAAAAAATGCTAATGAATATGTAGCGAGTGAATAATTAAAGTAAATTCATATTTAATGAATCGTAATTTTTCTACAGTATCTCCGAAATTCGCATAATTTGTGCGAACGCAAGGGTCCTTCGATGAGGTAAGTGCTATCTGTCCTTCCGGGTCAGAACCTATAAAGGACTTGGTCCTTTTGGTAGTGGAGAGTGCCTGTTGTCCTCCTTACATGCCTAGCCTTCGTCCAGTCTGGTGGTCTTCGTCGGGTTTTCCTTCTTGGCCCTCAGTATCACTGCTGTCCCGTGATCCAGGCAGTGAGAAGCTGAGACGGGGTGTTCTTTTTCCTCAGGGTTAGTTACAGCCCACTCCGGGGCCAGTTGAGGTCCCTGGGTTCCTTTTCTTTTCCTCAGGTTCAATTGCAGCTCACGCCGGAGCCAACTGAGGTACCTAGTTGTCCTCTTCTTAGGGTTCTTCTTGGCTTCTTTGTTGATACTCAAAGGTTTCCATGAGTAAGATCTAATCCCTGAGGAGCACGGAGACTCAGGAGTTTCGATTCACTCACTTCCATCCTTGAGTATACTCTGTCTTTTTTAACTTCAAAAGGTTGTGTTTTGAAGCATAGGCAAAAGCTATGCTGTTTGTATTAATAGTAGCTTTGTCCTCAGTTCCATTCCGCTTTTGCGGCAAAGCTGCAGTAGTTAGAGTTTAACTCATGATTCACAATAATTCTTAGCATCAATAGCAATTATCTTTAGTAGTGGTGTTTAACCTATATCTTCAGAATCACTGCCACTACTGTCAGTATCAGTACCGTCGTCGCTACTGTCATTAGCAAGTGAAATTATCAACGGTTCAACTTCCTCCATAATTAGGTCTGTTTCCCAAAATTTATTTTCAATTTCTATTACATGATTGCAATATTTCAGCCAATCTGTTGGTGTTATAAATGCAATACCCTGTTCAGTTATCTACTTTAATATCTTTATTGAAAACTCTCCTCTCCTGCTGTATTTCAGCTTCTTACAAAATATTTTAATTGTGCCCATGCTAACCCAATTGGGTAGAGTTCGCACATATAAGGGGGTGTCCTTAACGGTGTATGACCATGTGACCTAATAATTCTATCAATAACGTACTTTTCTGGTCACTTGGAGGTTTGTGCAACTGAACTATTTCAAAAAGTTCCCATTTTCTAAGCTTGTGATCATGTTCTATGCCTAAAAAAGTACAATAGCGCTTATTTTCAAATAGATATTTGAGTAATTTTGTATTCAATTAAGTTCAGCCAATTATTGATAAGTGCTACTTAAAATAATAATATAGCACTTTTTATATATAAGTATGTAATTTATTAGAAATAAATTATTAGATACAAGAAATTATACAGATATTTTAGCTTTTGTACTAAAATCCAATACATTCATGCCCACATATACATACATAAGAATATACAATTATATTTTTTCTACTTGAAAATATTAATGAATACATAGTTACAAATTTTACCTTGTTTTGTCAGCCAAGAAATTATATCTTTTTTTAAGGATGACTTTGTGGGTGTCTTATCCTCCTGAACAGAATGATAAGGCGCATTATCCAAAACAATGACAGAATTTTCGGGAACATTAGGCAGCAGTTTTTGTTCCAGCCATTTCGTAAAATTTTCCTTGATCATTTGGCCGTGATAATCCCCAGTACTAAGCTCAGCTTTAAAAATTAATAGTGCATTTGTCACGAAACCTTTCTCCGAACCTGCATGGACAATAATAAGACGACCTAAAAAAAACAGAATCCAACGTAACAAAACGCCAAATACGAAGTGGATTAAAATATTTTTCCTACGACCACTTATGAAAGTGACAGAAATCGCACTGTTAACTGGGCTGGAAAGTGTTATATATCACATGCGTGTTGAAAAATAATTTTTCGACACTAGTGTTGAAAAGCATAGCCTTCTTGTGTCAAAGTCACTGTGGACGTAAAGGGTGATGTCAGCGTGTTGAAAAATAATTATGCAACACTAGTGTTGAAAAATAAAAAATAATAAATCTACTGAAAATTTCCGAGTGATCGTAGGAAACATAGTATACATTACTCGTGCCAAAGTTACCGTTTTCACACTCGAAGGATTTCCGCACTCGGGTTCGCCTCGTGCTAAATATACCTTCTCGTGTGAAAACTCCCACTTTCAACACTTGTTATGTAATATACTATACCAGTTGAGCTGATATTGCTGATTATGCCGAAAACTTCATCACTTTGCCAATATTTTCTGAACGTTAAATCATTCTCAACCCATGTTTTATCTATATATATTATATTTCGGCCTTCTCTATATTTTTTAATTTCTCTTAAATATTTGTAACGCCAATGCAAAATATTAGGTTTCTCCACTAAGATTTTTCTTTTGTTGGCACATTTTCGAAAATAAAATTCGTTTGCCTTTAATAGTCTCCTTAAGGTTTTTTTACTGAACGGAAAATCCATAACTTCCCGCAATTTTTGTAGTAGTTTTCTTGTTGTTGGTACAACTTTCCATTCAAGATAAAACTTTTCTATGGTGCGCCTAATAATACTGAAATCGCCGTCGTCAAATTTGTCATTTATCGAGGGGCGAGGCCTTTTTTTTCTTCATCTTCTTTCCGAATTCTTTTTACTGAATCAGTACTTACCCCCGTATACAGTGCTGCCCTATCAAGTTTCCGCTTCAATGGTAACCGTAGAGCATTACTAGTACCTTCTTCTTCACAATACGCGGAAACCAATATTTTGTTTTAAATACGCATAGTATTTTACTTATATCAACTCTATTACAGCTTGTAAATGCCAAAATAGCTTGGCAACATTGAATTCAAATATTTTTTTTTTGTCTACATTCTTTTCGCAGGGCTAGAACCGTGTGGCAGACTTTAGTGCTGCACAAGGTCAGAGAAGATCCTGAAACGAGTACGACGAGTACGAAGATCGTTAGAAACTTGAATGGTTGCCACCAAATTGTTTTTGGCAAATTCTAATAAATTTTTTGTTTGTATATCCGTGCCATATTTTAAGAGTAGAGTCCCATAAATTTTCCAAGGGGTGTAACCTTTTGTCAAGGATATCTTGATAATGCTGCACCAAATCCTCAGATTGAATCACATATTCTGTTCACGGACGAAGCTAATATTTCAAGAAATGCCATTCAAAATTTCCACAATAAACATTTGTGATTTCCAACATCATTTCAGTTTGGTGTTAGTTGTAATGTTATTTTAATATTATATGTTGGTAGTTGTTGCTTTTCATTACACGAAGCTGTAATGTATTTAGTTTTTCCTGTTAACTTATAAATAAGTGTGCATTTTTTCTCTTTTTCTTCAGATTGAACGGTGGTATTCAAAAATACTTTTTATTTTGGAAAAAATCATTGGCATACCATTATTGTGTATAAACATATCAAAATCAGTGCACGTACTCACACATTCCTAGAGATGAAAATTATGTATGTATTGAAAAATTTTCCCCTTAATTAAATATCACAACTTATTAGATATCTCTGGAATTACTGTTTCAAATATATTAATTAATTTTTTTTAAATTTTAATTCCCCGTATTCTCGTGACGGAATATTTTTGAACCATAGTTTATAAAGCAAACTGTTATATATTTTCCATAACACCCTGTATAAGAGCAACATCGTTAATTAAAGCTGGTTTTTCAGTGTATGAAAAACTAAGAACGTGTAGAGCCAAATGTCCGGGAATAAGAGAGTTATGATAAGAGTGACTCATGCATTCTGACGATGAAATTTACTTATTTTTTAGACACAGAAAACGAAAGTAACTAATACTATTGACTTCTTTTTATCCTATCTTTAAAGTACATGTGTTTTGTTAGTAGTTCCTTTTGAACTCCTAGTGTATATATTAGGCTACTAATTACCTAGAATGTATTTTGTTATATGGTTTGTGCCAAGGTTTTGAATTTTCATATTTTTTGGCGGATCCTATATTGTCCCTTTCACCAGCACAAGAAGACTCATGCAGGTACCTACTTTCCTATATACCGAACTAAATTTTACAATAGAGATGCAATACCTAGGGGTAACTCTGGATGCTGACTTGAATTCTTCTCTTAGAAAGAAACCTAAAAGAGGCATACATATTTTATTTTATTTATATATTAAACAGACATGCCATTTATTTACATGAGACGTCCGCAGGATCGGTAGAGGAACAAAAATTGGTTCTATTTTGTTTTATATAGGACACCTCATATATTATAAAAAAGATCTTAAGACGATTTCAACAATATATCACAATATGGTGATGCGATTCACCGTTTCAGAATTGTTGCTTGTCTTCTTCGGAATATGGTTGATTTGCAAAAGAAATTTAGTTAGTGGTTTGAGAACTTATTTAAGTCCGGTAGCAGCTAAAAAATAGATAATTTTGCTTATCTAGTTGCATAGTTGCACACATTTTATTACATACAGATACACCGCAGTGTGATCAAATTTAACTTTTTTAATCTGCTCATTTTTTAATAAAACATCCCGAATATAAAAATATAACACAATAGACCTTTATTACAAAAGTGCTTAGAGGATTTATGGGAACAACTTTTCTTTTTTTTTGTACAAAACCTTCTTTCTGGAATAGTTCTGCTAATAATCTATTCTAACTAATAGTTCATTACTTCTGAAACTCCCTAAATAATTTATTTTAGAATACTCTTTATGAAATCTATAATAACCAAGTCAAGACTTTTTGGTTGCTACAAAAGATTTTTCTTTTCAATCAAGTCATGCTGATTTTAAGTCTTTGCACTTTTGTGTCCAAGATAAAGTTTTCAGTTTCTAGTAAATAAGCAGTATGACTCATACCATTTTTCGAAATTTTAATGGCCACTTAATGGTGCATTAAAGCTATATCAATTTTTCCTGGCTTTTTACGTCTAATATTTTTTTTTCATTTTTCATGGATCACTTAGTGCAAGTGATCTCGAATAAACATTATTTATTCAGTTCAGTATTGAATAAACGTTATATTTAAACATTTGTTGCGATGTACAAATCCAGCTAGGGTAAATAAATGTCACATTTAATTAAATATTATGTGCTGTTGAGCATAATCGAAGAAAAGAAATGTAATTATTTCTCTGAGTGCACTATTTGAAAGTTCAAAGTACTATAGAAATATTGTATTCAAATATCAGAAAGTATTTAAAAGCTATATTATGCAGGCAACCCCGGGTTGTAAGAGGTAAGCGAAATGCAAATGTGAAACTTAAACATTTGTAAACAAAAGTTTCTAAATAGAAAACAATAATAATAATAGTCATAATATTAAAGGTGCTTATTATTTTTTTAACACAAACCTACTATATAATATATACACTAAATAAATAAAGAACCATTAAGATAGTATATAAATATTAAACATCCATCTTTTGAAACAGATCGCAAAATCCAGCTGCTGTTGTGGCCGAAAAAAAGGTTTATTACTAAAATAATAATTTGACCTCTCAAAAAAAATTACTAGTAATTTATAATAAATCAAAAGTTTAGAAGAGATGTGGATTTAATATTAGCAACCAGAAACAGTAAAAAATGGAAAGGTAAAGAAATGGGATATAAATGACACTTTTAAGAGACGGAATTACGTGCATGAAGATCATTGAACTAAAAAGTTATATTGAATGTTTTGCGGAAGGAAAATCAAGATAGAGAAAAATGAAATACTTCAATTTACACATTATACATTAATACAATCATTTATAATTGTGGTAAAAATATATGAAAAAGATTTTTTTTTGTTTTTTCAATGTTTGGGAACGGGTAAATTTGTAAAATTAATAGTAAATAAGCCAAATGCGATATGCTTCCTTGCCATCCAACACCACATCCTATGAGCGGTTTAAAGAAAAATATAGTTAGTTTATAAGAGCCTACTCCGAAGCCGACATGTTCGAAAATGGCTAGAAGAATGTGAAGATTTCACATATGCCTCTGTGTAGTCTACTAATATCAAAATTGTAGCTTTATTATTATCAAGGGTATCAAGTTAATAGATATGGTCTGTAATCTGCACGCAATTCAGAGTGTTTAGGAGGCAAAATATTATTTATATTAACTAAGTAGAGATTTGGGTCTCAAGAATTCTTCCAAGATTTTTTGAAAAGGTGAACAAGATAGAAATCGGGGGCAATTAGAAAAGAATAAGTGGAAAGATCACTATCTTTAAGAAGTGGTATTATAGTGGCAAGTTTCTATTTCTCCGGGCATTATGCATTTTATATACAGCTTTATCATATCTATTATGTAGAGAAGAATAAACAACGAAAAGTATAGGGCTTATATTAAATTCTCTATCGCCTTCGATTGAATATTGTTTAAGGTAACAAGCACTTCGGCTACTTTACGCCGTTTACTTTCTTGGGTATAATATTGTATCAGATATTTGGGCTGCTCTTTGTTGGAGATATTAGTCTTTTTTAGTTCATCTCATTTTTCATATTAGGAATTCCAGATGGCGCCACTGATATGAAAAATTTGATTAATCGTCACTTCGATTTCCTACTGTATCCATCACTAATTTGGGCAATATATAGGGAGAAAAAAAGGAGAGTAAAAATGCTTTGTATCACTGTTGTTATAAAACATATAGAAAAAATTTTAACGTTTGGTAGCGTTATTTTTTATTGAATTTTAAAAGCCAACCAAGCCAAAGCCTCTTCTCTTTCTCTAATATGAATATAAAAAAGTCCCTTTTCTCTCTCCATTATTTCTGAGTTAACTTCTCTCCTAAATATCATTTAATGTTTTTTGCCTTCCCCAAATTAAGATATTTTGGTAGTAGAGGAAAGGGGAAATAAGCATGTAAGCGTTTTATTGTTTTTTGTATTCCTATAACGTGATTGAAATTAAAATGTTTTGCAAATTAGTGGATAACTTCTTTTAATTCTTTAATTAAGCGGTTAAAATATAAGATAAAAATAACCGTTTCGAGAAAATTGCAATTCATACGAATATTTCTGCTTTTGCAATACCCAGTTCTGTGCATGCGTAATTTATTTATTATACTATTATTGGTGTATATCAATTACAGCGTTCTGTCGGGCTATTAAATATGATATCTTGAAACAAACAAAAAATTTACACACAATTTTATGGCATTAAGATAATATTCTAAACATTTTATTATAGAGTTTGACGCAGTGGCGGTTATTCAGGTGAAGTAGGTGAAGTGCTACTTCACCAGGAAAAATAAACAAGCAAACATCTATTTATATTTATTATATATCTCCTAAAATTTTAGTTTTTACATTCATTTATTCACCTAATTGGTAAAAAATAAACTGTACATCCGAATAAATATTTTACTTGACCGTTGGAGGCATGTCTTTTTGAAACTTTCAATTGAACTTTATTATAACAACTCTAACAGTGGCGCAAACCGCTTTGATTTTGCTGGAGGTGCTATGTTTAGTTTACGATTTTCCTACTATGTTGCCATGACAACGCGTATCCGATGACGTCGAGCCTAGCGCCATACAACGCTCTCGGTGAATTGCAAGCGCAGTACACTACTCCCACGTGTCGTTCAGTTTGCGGTGGTTGTTTACTTTTATGTTCGCGAATTTCGCTGCAACCGGTGAATTCCTTTGCAGTTAACTTGACTGTTTTGTGTTTTATTTATTTGTGCGAAAGGATTTTTAGGTGAGATGAACGATATTGAATTCACGTTGCTGGCATTAGTGTTTAATGACATTTTCTCAATCACGGACATACTATTTGACGTTCCTCAAAATAAAATCGCTTGACATTCATTTTTGCAGATCCAATATAAAACGCCGTCGTGAGGCGCTCTGTAAAATTTTAATACCATGTTTGATAAAGCAAATTCTATAACAGAAATAAATCATTACAAACGTGAGCTTGCTAAGCTTTTACCTTAAGAAGTTAGGGCTAAGTATAGAACCCTTTTTTTTGAAATATTAGACCATATTTTAATGGAAATGATACTAAGATTTCAAGACTGCAAAAAACTTACATTTTCATGTTTGGCAGGTTCTGCTAAATTTTCCGAATATAGTTTAAATTTTCCGACTGGCCCGTTTGAAAATTTGTTACAGTTATATTGGGAATTATTTTCAAAAAGTCAACGACTTAAAAATGAACTTGGTCTTATTTTTGCCAATGAGAGTAATTGGAACATATCGCTGCAAGAGCAAGTGAAACAAATTAATAAAAATAAATATATTTTTACCGAAGCATATAAATAGTTTTCCCTTATTTTGACAATACAGTCGATAAGTGCTTCAGTGGAAAGGAGTTTTTCTGGCTTCAAATGTGTAATTACTTATTTAAGAAATACAATATCTCAAGAAAGACTTACTTCTCTTGCCAATATTTCAATTCAAAAGGAATTTCTGGAGGAGATTAGGGCAACTCATCCATTTTATGAGGAGGTTATAAATAAATTTGCTGCTATGAAGGATAGGAGAATTGATTTAGTATACAAAATTTAGTATAATAAGTGTAATAGTAGTATAATGTGTATAATAAATGAAAAATATTTAGTATAGGCTCGTTCAATTTTTTTATTACAAATTCTGAAAAAAGACATTGCATTTAGTATATATCCAAAATTTCAGATTTTTCCGAATTTGTGTTCATATTTAAATAAATTATCAAACTCCGCGCGCTGGGGAATAAAGTGACGTCATAGAATCCAGGCGGTCGGCCTCGGCTGCCTGTCGCTGTGTTATCCGCGAGGTTTTCTTTTAATTCGGCATAGTATACGGGTGAGATTATAGCTCTGCTTTTTCTTTGTTAGATCTAACATATATTTAATTGTTTTTTCGTATTTTTAAAGTAAACTTAATGTCGTCATGGAAATTAGACAAAGTAAGAAGGATAATTATAAATATTATATAGTTTCGAGTTGTAAAAACATGACTGAAAACGAGCTACTACCCCTGATAAACTCTATTAGTTTGCCAAGACATGAAAAGAAAAGGAAGTTGTGGTAGCAAGCATGCGGAGAACAGAATTTGTAAGCGATAAGTCAACAAAATACTGCTGTGAGCATAATTTTAATGTAAGTTTTTTTTACACGCTCTTAATATTTACTTGACTCTGGAAAATTTTGAAAATATAATTATTATTCGGTTAAGGAAAAAAGCCAATTAGCTGAAATTTTCAGGGAATACAATACTATTTTTTTAGCATTATTTTTAAATCGTTGTTCTTATCTATACTAATTTTCGCTCACTTATTACCCCTTACATATATTACAATATCTTTAATTTAAAAAAGGTTAGTTTTTCGGAAAAATTCTTGAACGCTTACTTGCTCCTGCAAGGTATCGGTATTAAAAGGATGGATAAATTTATTCAAGTTAGCATAAAGCAACTTGCGGTTTCACCGGAAAGGACTTTTGATTTTTAAATAGGACCACCAGTATTTTTTTACTTTATTTGATAGAAAATGACATTCTGAACACAATGACACCTCAAATGTGAACTTTAGACATTTTCGTTTTAAAAAAATAATATTTAAAATTTCATACCGAAAACAACTGAATACTTCAATCAATCCGGATGTATGTAATTTTTTTAAAAAACCTGATATATATATATATATATATATATATATATATATATATATATATATATATATATATATATACGTTATATTCAAATAGGTACAACCATCTCGATGTAAACATAAAAATATGATAGGAATGAAATTAAAAATCTCCTCGTCTGTAAAAAATTATTTATATATGTAAGAAGAGGGAAGAGAGTCCGGTCATATTACCGGTCTAAAATCTGGAACATTTATCTGTCAACGAATCATCGTATTTTTGTTTTTAGCTATTGTGGTTATTACAATATTTACTATTGCATTTTCTCACCCCTCATTTCGGCATTAATAACGTCTCGATTCGCATAAAAATACTCCATTACTATTATATCTACTTTCGGCATATTGGAGGAATCGGCCCTAATATAAACCAAATTATTTAATACGCACACATACGAATTCGTGGGCATGCATAGCCTGTGTCGACCTGTCGGCCTGTCGGATGCAATGACGTCATATATTAAATTTCCGCCGCTGAATATATTTTTAACTTTGAAGAATCATAACTTTTTTAATTTTTTTTTCTTTGACGTGATTTTTTTTATATATGAAACTGTGAGAAAATACGATTTTTGGAATTTTACTGAACGAGCCTATTGTGTACAGATTTTAAAAATGGTGATTCTAAAATATTGATGCCACAACGCCTAAATGAATCACTATGTACTTATTACTAATATCAAAATAGCGCAATTTAATAAATCAATTTACATGTATTATTAACTTACCCGAAGTTTAAATAAATATGTTCAAGATCTTATAGACGCCCTGTATAAATGTAACCCAAGTTTTAAAAAAGAACACTGAATGGCTCTGAAGGGTTTTAAGATTATTCTAATGAAAAGCTAGCGAGTAAATTATGTGGGTTTAGCATTGAATAAATATACTGCCTTATACTATTAACATTAAAATAATAAATCTGAACAATAACGAAAAAGAAGAAATGACTAAAACTCGAAGGAATCATGTTTTTTTGTACCTAAAACACTTTCCAATTTTTCTTATCTCCACATTCTATAAAAATTTAAACTCGTCCAAAGATTTTATTATTTTTTTTTAGTATTTATCCACTAAAGCAAGGAAAATAGGAGCACCTAAGCAAAGAAGGTTACATATTGCCATAACATCTAATATTCTGTCAATTCCATCTAATATTAGTTTCTAAAGAAGAGGGAAAAAAGCGAAAAATGATATCATGAGAAATTCCCAGTTTCGTTTTATTAAAAGTTTTATCCCTCATCCGTTCCGGACAATATGGCTGTTGGTCAAACTTCTAACAACTCTTTCAGATTTCTTCAAAGCACGTGTCCGCAAGTGATAATAAAAAAGTAAGTGTTATTTTGTTATGAGTTGGGGAGTTTAAGGCGTCGGAAGGAATTTTTAGTAGTATATGTGGTATTTTCAGAAGTTTTGGAATAAAAAAGTAGGCAAATGGACAAGTTAGTTAAAAAAATTAATAATCAGCAGAGGATGCGATACTTTTTTTTTATTAGAGAAGATCTTAAGGAGGCAGAATAACATTACCTATTGCTATTTAATAGAAGCAAGCGAAGTATTGAGGGAAGAAAACGTAAGGCAGAGCAACAAAATTGAGCTTTATAATTATCACAAATATCCGCGGACACTTTGATAGATCTTTTGTTATGTCTATATATAATACTATATATATATATATATATATATATATATATATATATATATATATATATATATATATATATATTTATATATACATACATATATATATATATATACATATAAATCACTGTAGAAAAAAAATTGTTTACTTAATTAGATTTATTCTGGTTTTTAATAATATAAATTAAAACGCATTTTTTAATAATTTATTTTTTTTAGTATGTTTGGAAATGCGACAAATTATATTTTCAAGGTTAATCAGTTATCTAATCTAGTGTTCAATTTAAGTTGTTTGATCAGTTAAAATAGGTAGATCCCCACAAAAAAATAAATACCTACTTTTTCTAGTGTAGGGGAAACACTTTCTAAATTTTAAATATCCCATCAATATGCTTGAATTCTATCGAGAATCTATCGTGCCCAGAGGCGTATTTAAAATTTTGTTTCGTGGGGTATCCGAGCTTTTTGTTGGTGACTGAAATTGAACCTCACTTTTATACTACGGGGGATGGAGAGATGCACACCCTCGGAACAACGAAAAATCTAAAAGGATACCATCATATGTTCGTGTTAATTATACATACATGTCCTTAGTATATCAACAGCTCAGCTCCGGATCCTCCCTCCCAAATGCCAGTGGCATGCATAGGCAAAAGTCACAGTATGGATAAAATGTAGCTTATTGCGGTATATAAAACTGTTATACAGGGTGCCTCAAAAAAACAGGGTACGCCAAAGTTGCAATTTTTTAAATGACACATCCTGTATAATTGTACATATCTTAAAAGAGCATTAAAAGAGCTTTTCGAAAATACCATACATGCGGTTTTGCTTTGTTGGTTTTTGAGATATTTAGATATTAATTTGTTTTTTATCTTTGTTACAATTATATATTCGTATAAAATAAATCAACAATTTTTGTTTTCAAGGATAAAGTGTGGACTTTACATTACGCTTAACTAGTTTATTGTCTAATAAAGAAATAGAATATTATGAATATTAAGAAAAAAACATTACCTGGTTAGCTCAAACATATTTACTATTTATTTTGTATTTTCCGGGGTATTTACTCACTAAATGAGCTCTATTAAACAGATATAATATTACTTATTTTTAAAAAACACCATAAAAGCGTTTTTAAACTAATTTATTGAAATTAATTGTATTATCATATTAACCGTATTATCCTATTCCTGTATGTAGAGATATTATACTGACTGTTCTACAAAAATGCACCGAATCAGACTTACTTTATTGGAATATCTTCTATATTATTGAATATTGGGAATATTTGGATTCTACTCGGAAAACTAAGATTTTTTCGTAGTTAAAATTTTCACGTATCTTCAACTGCTTTCGAGATAATGGCATTTGAAAAATGAAATTAGACAATTTGAAGAGCTGTCAAATCTCAACGAATCAAACTAGAGTAAAACGGATTGCACGGCCTCGTCCTTTTATTTAATGACAATAATGCCAGATTGAATGAGAGTTTCAAAAACTGAGATAGGAAAGTGCAATACGTTTTACTCCAATTTGATCCGTTGGGATTTGATAGTTCTTCAGATTGTCAAATTTTCAATTTTGAACTGCTATTGTCTCAAAAAGAGTTGAAGATTCACGAAAATTCTACAAATGAAAAGTTTTTAGTTTTCCGAGTAAAAATCCAAATACCTATGTAATAATATACAGATAGTTATATTTAAAAAAAACTTTGATTCGGTGTGTTTTAATGAAACAACATGTGTAATACGTCTGCATAACGCAATAAATTACGTACTGATACTTTTAATAAATAAGTAAGAAAAGTCTGTAATGGTGTTTTTTAAAGCTTTTGAGAAAATACGAGATATTTAGTATATACGTTAGAGCTAACTTGGTAATGTTTTTTTTAATACTGTATTTCTTTATTGGAAAATTAACTACTTAAGCGTTATGTTAAGTCCACACTCTCTCTTTAATAACAAAAATTATTGATTTCTTTTATGCTGATAGATGATTGTAAAAAAATATAAAAAAGTATCTAAATATCTCAAAAACCAACAAAGCAAATCATATCATATATGATAATTTTAAAAAGGTCTTTAAATGCTCTTTTAAGATATCTATAAATATCCAGTGTATGTCATTTGAAAAATGCAACTTTAGCGTACCCTCTTTTTTTGAGAAATTGTATTTAATAGTCTTGTATATCGCAATAAACTACATTTTATCCCCTACAATTTGGTGCAAAAAAAATCACTTTTCTATCTTTAAAAATAAGACAGTTAAGGGGGTGGTCAAAATTGAGTCAATCACCCTGTACTTAAATAAATTATAAAAATGCCCTGAAAAATTTTCGGTTGACAGATTGAAACATAAATTTAATTGTATGAAAATAATATTCTTAATTATAACTTAGTCCATATGAAATGTTTAAATTTTGTGAAGATTAGAAAATACGTCGCGTATTTCCTTAATTATTAAAGTTAGCAAATTTAACAACAATGAAATTACAGTCAGTTGTGATTTTGCGGAACGATCGTTCTCGTGTTTAACAGTAAGTCGCACTTCTTTGCGAAACTACTAGTGTTACGTGACTTAAAAACATATAGCCGCATTATTAAACTGAATTTTTACAAAGAACTAATATATTTTTTTTGACAAAAAATGTTAGCCTTTTGAGAGCATTTTTAAGTCACTAAAAATTAAGTTTAAATTATTTATAGACATACTGATGCAAGGCAGAACCACTTTTAGGGGGTAAGTAATTTTAAAAACGTTATAATTTATTATTGCCTATCCTGTTTGTTTCACAAGGCACTGCACGTCACTGAGAAATACGCCCATGATGGTACCACTACTGTTGTTCTTCTCACGCATAATCACGAATGCACAGTTTTTTTCAATACCCTCTGTACTACAAGTAAAACATTTCCTATGTATTAAGTGACCTATGGCGCCACTATTGTTGTTCTTCTTACCCTTAAACGGGAATGCCGAGTCTCTTTTTTTTCATTTCTCTATAGTTCAGTTTATGATTTCAAAGTGTCAACAATTACAAGTTTTGTAGCTACCTCAGTTTTTTCAACTTGTATTTACGATTATTACCTGTATAAGTTGTATTCCGAATTGTGTCTGGTTATCGGCCATTAAAGCATCACGTGTCGTTGGTATGGATCACCTGTCATGTACTTTAGTCAAGTAGGTAATGTATAGCAGAAATAGTGAAGTAAATATTGGATAAAATTGTGTCTTTTTTGTATGAGCTTAGAACAAGATCAGACCTATTGGGTTATGTTAACAACATAATTCTGCACATGAAACCTGAAAATATGATTTTTATTCCGGTCACTATTTTTTTTATTGCGAAAACTTCTCTTTTTAGAAAAATCTTGTTTTTATGTTTCCACTCTAATATTTACGTACCCAACTGAGTTATCGGCATGATTTTTTTTTGTTTTGAAGCATACACTTTGGCGCTTCTTCCCAAGTATAAAATAGTAGGTATTTTTCATTCTGAATATACCTAAAACATCGATCAACCTTCATCATCACTTTTTATCTTACGAATTTTTCTCTTCTTCTCTTCGGGCTTCTATGTTCTATGAAAATGGTTCAATGCGCAAATTAACAAAATCTGATGTTTCGAAAAAATTAGAGTCATTTATTAATGCTTTATTTGTCGCTTCATCAATAGATTCATATTGTATTGATTGCTTGGTACTTATTTAAAAGTTAAAGTCATCTAAGTTTTCCACTTTTAACGATTTGGGGCATCTGTTCATAAGATAAATATTTGACAGATCCATTTCTCGGAAACGAGCGGTGCATAAGAACCCCTGAAACATAAATTTGAACCCGATAAATTTTTTCTGTGAGGTGGCATTCCAGTCATTTACCAGAACGTACACAGAAAATCTTGCAAAGTTTGGATGGGTGTTAAAAAATGATGGTGTGGATACCACAGTTAACTATTAAAGACCCAATGCCAGCAGACATAAGAAAACTATTATCCATAAAATATTCAGACTAAAATTGCAATAGTAGTAAATGTATTTTGCGTAAAACAAGGATTAAAGTGTATAATAAAATGTAAACGCAAATTATGCAGTAATGCTTTAAGTTTTAATGACGACCTACCAGAATCAAAATATGAAGAAGCTTAGTATATATATATATATATATATATATATATATATATATATATATATATATATATATATATATATATATATGGTTTTTTCGATAAATTTAGGAAAACAGTAAAAAAAATATTTATGAACAAACAATTGTCGATTCAATTCAAGATTGGAGCCTCCATATATTCATTGACAGAATAAAAAGAATTCTTTAATAGTTTTTTTTTTAATTTTGGTTTTAAATTGAGAATAGTTTAGATACTTGACGGTGTTGTCGAGCTTATTGTAAATGGATTTATTAACGGAGTTTCGTTATGCGCCCGCTAGGCGATGCCTCGGAACCAAAAGCGGGTCAGACGATCTAAAATGATAACTATGGTTATAAGGGAGGCGAATATATTTTTCGGGATGCTCTTTAATTTTAAGAAGAGTTATTATGATATTAGCGATATATCTATATCAAATGATTTTGTAACTATTTAAGTAAATAAATTTGACTACTTAGTCTCAAACAAATGTTGTCTATGTGTGGATACCATTTTAAACCATCATCCAAAAGAACACCCAACAACTTAACGTAACTTTAACAAGAGTACTACTGAAACTAAATGTGATGATCTGTGTTTCTTTGTTGTTTATTTTGAGATTATTGCTTGGGAACCAACGCTTTTGCCAGTGTGGATTCAGTATTTTGGACGAGCGAGCTATTGTATTTAGTGGCCGAAATTAAAAGTGTCGCGTCATCTGCATATAGAACACACTTATTAGAACAAAGGCTTTGACTAAAGTTGTTGTAGGCTGTCTGTAGGCTCTAAAAATTCAACTGGCTGTCGGTCAAAGCCATCGCTTGTATGCCATTGTGTAGACAAGACTGAATGAAAAGAGGGTATTCAATCTATTCCATAATAGTTAAGTTTGTCCATTAAAATGAGATGAGGTACACAATGAAATCCTCGACGATGGCACCCACTACCTTTAGAGTATCATCAATTGTGAAGCGACCCCCTCTAAATCTAAAGTGACTGCAATCCAATAAGTTAAAATTTTCAAAATATGATACAAGATTAGCATTCAAAATTGAATCAGTTATTTTTCCATATAGAGGCAGTATTGAAATAGGTCGGCAGTTTTAGGGTTGATTGGGGTCGCCCTTTTTGAAAATCTGTCTGACCTTTACCACTTTAAATGCATCCCTTCCTCAAAGCATTTATTTGTGAGTATAGTCAAATATAGCACAATGACTTCTAGGTACTACTTAATCATTTTGGTGTTTATATCGTATGTCGAAACAATTAGAGTTCGTTAAATTCCTGAGAGCTGTGTCAACGTCGGCCTCAAGGACTGGTGACAAAAAGAATGAAGATCTTGGGCGAGATACTTTACTCAGAAATTCATAATGCTATACTCCGGACATAAATAAATCTCTTCTTATAAAATGAAAGTTTGATTCATGGCTATTCGCATATTTAAAAGATTATTATCTCAAATGTATTGAATGTATATACCTAATCTTGAAGTATTATACAAATATAAACACCACGAGTGTATAAAAAAATATTCAATGGTTTCAATCTCTCTGCCTCCTCGGAAACAACGGATAGATCAAAATACAAGAGTTCTAACCACACTACACCACAACTTGTTATGTTCTGTTTTGACCGCGCGTTGATCTTATATTAGGTACATTTGTAGCAAATACCAAATTATTGCACTACCGTGTAAATAATTACGTACCCCTGAGGGATTAACTTGAAGGTGAAATTCACATATCCCTTTCTCCAGTTAATTGTAGAACATTTTTTTTGGAATTTTGGAAAACAAAACTAATACTAAAAAACCTGAAAAATGTGTCTATTTATTATATGTTTTGCGACAACTGCTTTCTAAAAAAAAGTCCAAAGAAATATTACAAAATACCTCGCAAAATTACTCCTTAGTTTCCTCACCCCTTTACCCAAATACATACCACGTTTTCTTAAGTCAGCAGCCCATGAACCAAAATATTAAATTTACACCTAAAAAGTTCAACAGACTCAAAAGTTTAACAGACTCAATCATAGGTTATAACCTTCATAAATTTTATTTAAAATTAAACCTAATTGAGAAAATTATTTGAAATTTATATTTCTTATTTTCATACATAGACCTGTGCTAGTATCAATATTAAACAGAAAAACCTGATAATTAAGCAGTGTGACAAACAATATATGTTTGAGTATTATTTAAAGTATTAAAAAAATTCCTATAAAATATTATTGTCCCAGAGAGCTCAAATATAAACATCAAATTTAATTTTTATACTTAAAGTATCAATAAATACTACTACATACTAAGCATTAATTATTAAATAGGAATTTATTGACCTTAGTTTATATTCTGCTAAGCGTGAACCGGCCACAAAATTCTAAAAATCTGTTTTGTAGTAATTTATTTCTGAGACTATATTTAGCCTCTGAGAGGAAATTACTTCTACTTTTTGCTTTTCGAATGGCGATCTTTTCATGTTGTTATTATATTCGATGGTTTTCGTTTATTTCTAAAAAATTAATTGAATATAAAATATACGTATTTCTCCAAAAATAAACCGCTTGTGCTAAAAAGCCATTTATCGTAATGTTATAATGCCATTTATGTAAAGTTATAACTTGATATCAGGTTAGAATGTAACAATAAAGTAAGCTAAATGATGCTGTGTAGTCACGTAGCCAGTGTGGCATCGGTTAATTTTAATTATTAATGAAATACATCATTTTTTAATACCAACTTGAAGTCTGCGCAAAATTCTATATATTTTTTATAGGAGATGTACCATCTTTAAGCTAAATTAGTTTCAAGCTATCAGTATTTAAAAATTGACAATTTGCTATGAATCTACAAGGCTGTAAAATGTAAATGAATAAAGTTAGAAAACCGAACTGCATAATCTTATATCTTTTTAATCACCATCCAACTCAACAATGCATTAAAAATGTTCGATTTTTTTTTGAAAAGCACAAAGACTTTAATTTTGAATGTATAAAAAAACTAGAACAACAACAAAAAATGTTTTTCTGGTTTCCCGCACGAATTTTCTTCGTGCAATTATGTGCAAATAATCCTCATAATTTTTGATAAAAACAATTCAAATTTGACCAGCCTTTCAAAGTCTTAAACAGTAAATATCTCGCAGACCTGTGAAATTTTTTTTCCCGGAACTTTTCCCGTTGTGACTCTTTTCTTTTATTGGATATAGTAAAATTTGATCAAATTTAGTTCCACACATAATCATTTATTAATACATTATATATTGTCATTTTAAACATGTTATTGCTACCATTCATACCAATATCTAAACAGGAAAGAGTAGTTTTTACTCTTATTTATTTTGACTGTAATTTTGTTCCGTCATCTTCAATTTGTACGAGTTTATCTATTTCTCCATCCCGCACTCCAATACGTACCACAATTTTACCAGTATATTACTATGTTACTTCCTAATACTGAAACCTGTGGTCGAAGATAGATCAAAATACAAGAGTTCTAACCACACTACACCACAACTTGTTACGTTCTGTTTTGACCGCGCGTTTCGCTTAGCATGATCAGCAGATGATATAACCTAAAGTAATTTATCCTAACCGAGACTATTTATAGGTAAATGTGGTCACACTTGGTTGCACCCGCCTGCACCGTTGTCAATATACTATAGGGAATAGGCCCTCTGTCTTTATATAGTGCTTTCTTACCACATTTAACTATTTCTATACTCTCAAATGCGTCCAATAATCTATTATTAGATACACTTTTAATTAACTCAGGATTATTTATTCCTATTTGGTGATTGTTTTCCAAAGCATGTTGGTCAACGCTTGACTTTTCTGTTCTTCCGTATCTTAAATGTGCCATGTGTTCTTTAAAACGAATGTTTATGGAGCGTTTAGTTTGCCCAATATATTTTAGATCGCAGTCATTACAGCTAATTTCATAGATGCCACTCCTCTCCTTCAAGTTGACTTTGTCTTTAGAGCAGATCAAGGAGATTTTTCAAACTGTTCTCCGTTTTGTAGGCTACTCTAAAACCCACGTTTTTAAATACTTTTTCTAGACTTCTCGTATATCTGGGATCAAATGGGATTACTATAAACTTATTGAGAGCCTCAGGTGCTTGAGGAGTAACAGAACGTAACAAGTTGTGGTGTAGTGTGGTTAGAATTCTTTTATTTTAAACTATGTTACATGTTATTGCTTGCAAATGTTATGAAATTAATTTATAATCATTAAGTAGGCTGCTCTTTTAAAAATATTATTAGGCCGACATTTTTCTTCCCATCTTGGATTCGTATCAAAATGTTACAAATCCAATCCTGTGTAAAATTGGATTTTTACATTTTATGTAAACTGGATAATTAGTTTTTTACTCTGTTGTTAAGTAGTACATTTTTTGAATTTCCACTAAGCCTCCATTTCATTCCGCCATATTGGATTTACAAAAATATTCCATGTGAGAATCACATAACCCTTAATTTTTTAATTGAAAAAAGTTTTTTTACTTTTTTTATAAATTACAACATAACTGAATTGTGAGGGGGTACTTACGTACTGTACTGCGAATTATGTATTTAAATATTCTTTCGTTAACCCTAATTCAATCTTGAATTCGTCAATTTAGGGAGGGACCCAGAATAGAGTATCGTGTCTACGTGTTGGTCAGTGCTGGTCTAAACTGATCACTTTTTATACTCGGTATCAATATATACGTATTATTATTATTTTCCTGAATTTTAATTATATTTGTGCAAAACCTTATGAATGCACAAGGCATGTACAGTTTGCGACAGATAAATCCGTGCGGCTGATTTGCTTCATTGTAAATTGTACTTCGTGTTGCTTTATCTACCTGAATTACTTTCGCATTTGACAGTTATAACTGCACATGACTAATCATTGACGTTTATTGATTTTTGATGTCAGTCTTGCTTTGTTAAGTGTAAAATAATAGCACAAAGTATTGCTACAAACACTGCCATAATTACACTGATAGTATAAGGATGGTGTCTCGGGAGAGTTGCCAATTATTTTGGTATAGCTAAGATCACTGTTTAGGGAGTCAATGAATCGTAAAAAAATTACGTGAGGAACACACCTTGGAAAGATCAGCGAAAGACAAAATCCATTTGAAACGGCTTTATCGACGTGCATATATAATACAATGTTCCAGCATAAGAAATAGTGCAGCTGCCCCAAAACCTTTCTTAAAGTCCAGTGATAAAGAACAAAGGGGTAGGTGATATTTTTTAGCGAAAAAGTATTTCAGTCTACTTGTTTGTAATTGGTAAATTCGCGTCTGCCGACCTCCAAATTCTCGGTATGATCCAAATTACACTCAAAACAAAACAAATTATAACAAGTAAAAATTAAAGTCCGTATTACCAAAATATCATACAATGAGGTTATACGCATTTGTCATCGTACGGATTTATCTGACGCTAACTGTACACCTGTTTTGTACGTATTAGTTCTGAAGAGATTTCTAAGAAATCCAACATTCTTGTAATTAATGGCTTGCGAATATATCTTGTGCCTAGTATATATGCAGCGCCTTATACTATTTATTATAAATCTGAACACTAACGAAAAAGCAGGAATGACTAAAGTTTCCAAAAATAATGATAATGTTTATTATACAAAGCATTTGTCAACTTTACTTACTCCTAGGTCTATAAGGTTAAAAGCATAGCTCTATTCGTCATATTTCCAACTTTACAGTTTTATAGAAACAACAATATTTAACCGCCAAAGTAAACAAAACGGAAACACCCAAGCAAAGAAAGTTACATATTGCAGAAACGTCTAATATTCCATAAAATTTCTAGTTCCGTTTTATTAAAAGTTGTATCGCTCATCCGTTCTGGACAATATTACTGTTGGTCAAACTTTTAACAACTCTTTTCAATTTTTTTCCCGAGCACGTGTTTGTGAGTCATACTTAATAAAAAAATAAGTTCTTTTGTTTATAAGACAGGACGTACAAAAAATCAGAGATATACTATGCCCAAATTCAATCATTAATAACTTTATTAAAGATGATACCTCGGTATATTTTCACACCAGGGGAAAGTATATTTAATTCCTTATTAAACTGTAATAAGATTTCTTACACTTAAATGCACTGATTCTTTAGTAATCTGCGTTTTTCTTAGTAAGCGTAGTGGTTCCGTCGACGGTGCCGTCTATTTAATAGATCATTATGATAATAATCACATCCTTTAGGCAGTGCAATAGTCTAAAGTAAAATATAATCTTATATTTTAAACTGCATTAGGCTTACCTATCACTAATTTTTGTAGTTTTGCAGTAGAGCAATTTTTTGAATATTTTGGATAATTAATAACAAATATTCGAGGTATCCTTGATATGGCTTGCTGCCTGAAATTATTTGAAACTCGTTTCTAAAGTATAAAAAAGCCCTATTTGGTAAAATCCTACAAAAATTAGGTATAGGCAATCCTGATTAAAATTAAGTTATTTGAAATTTGTTTCTAAAGTATAAAAAAGCCCTATTTGCTAAAATCCTACAAAAATTAGGTACAGGCAATCCTGATTAAAATTAAAAGATACTTAAATATACTTTCTCCTGGTCTGAAAATATGCCTATTTTATTGTGAAAATAAGAAAAACCTTTACTTCTCCTTAGACTAAAAATTGAAGCTATAGAAAATAACATAAAAAAACTTTATTAGGCCGCCATTTCGTTTTCCCATCTTGGATTCAAATCAAATTGTTACAGGTTCAATCCTCTGTTACACTTAATTTTTACATTTTACATAAATTACAACATAACTGAATTGTGAGGGGGTACTTACGTAGTACTGCGAAATATGTATTTAATTATTATTTCGTTAATCCTAGATTCAATCATGAATTCGTCAATATAAAGAAGGACCCAGAATAGAGTATCGGGGGCTGCGTGTTGGTCAGTGCTGGTCTAAACTAATCAACCTCTATACTGTGTATCAATTTATATGTATTATTAATATTTCCCTGAATTTTAATTACATTTGTGCAAGACTTTATGAATACCCTGTATAAATGTACGTCTGTTTTGTACGAATTGGGTCTGAAGAGATTTCTAAGAAATCCAACATTCTTGTAATTAATGGCTTGCGAATATATCTTGTGCCTAGTATATATGCAGTGCCTTATACTATTTATTATAAATCTGAACACTGACGAAAAAACAGGAATGACCAAAGTTTCCAAAAATAATCATAATTTTTATTATACAAAGCATTTGTCAACTTTACTTACGTCCTGGGTGTATAAGCTTGAAATCATAGCTCATTCATTTTATTTTCAACTTAGTGGTTTTATAGAAACAACAATATTTAACCGCCAAAGTAAACAAAAGGAAGCACCCAAGCAAAGAAAGTTACATATTGCAGGAACATCTAATACTCCATAAAATCCATCTAATAGTAGTTTCTAAAAAAGAGGGAAATAAGCGAAAATGTTATCAGGAGCAATTTCCAGTTCCGTTTTATTAAAAGTTGTATCGTTCATCCGTTCTGGACAATATGACTGTTGGTCAAACTTTTAACAACTCTTTTCGATTTTTTTCCAGAGCACGTGTTTGTGAGTTATTAGGTTATTACCTTAATGAAAAAATTGGTAAATTTCCTTACCCGGAACTTCCCTCGATTTGAATTATTACTTTTACTAGGAAGAGTGAAGTGTGATCCAAGTTAGTTCAGTACATAGTCCAGTATATTGTATGTGTTACATATACTATCTCTTTATTTTTATTGGGAGCCATTTTGTTCCATCATATTGGATTCCTACCATTATGTTTATCGTTTCCTTTCTACCTATGCCACACTTGATTTTAGGGCATAATTTAAAATAAATTTAATAAGTATCCCATATTCTGATTTAATTTTTCTGCAAAATTTAAAATCAATTGAACAAGATTTTTTTACGTTGATTTTTTGTTGATTGGCTGTCATCTTGTTTTACCATCCTAAATTGAAACCCATATTATCAGTCTTTACCTACTTCGTTGGGCTGCAGATATCGCATAAGTCAGGATCCAGTAAAAAAACAAAAGCTCTTTTTTAAATTGCCGACGTTTCATAAACGACATAAAGACTGATAATTTGTGTTTCATGCTGGATGTAGAATCTACATGTGTCCTGAAGATGCAGTTGCGAAACGTCGCCTATTTAAAAAGAATGTTTTGTTTTTTTTTACTGGATCCTAACCCCAAATAATAGACTACTCTAACATGACAACAAAAGCATTGTTAACGGAAATAATTTAGAAACTTAATATCTGGTTAATATATGCGGAACAACGGAGTAAAAGTACTGATAATATGGGTTTTAGAATATAAGATCTGTATATGTGTCTTGGGGTTGCAACAATTAAGTTGCGAAACGTCGACAATTTAAAAAGATACTTGTTTTTTTTACTGGATATTAGCCCTAAATAATACACAACTCCAACAACCATTTTTTAACATTGTTCCGCCATATTGAATTTTTGCCAAAATATTATCAGGCCATCCCCGTATGACCCTTAATTTTTGGTCAAAATTTGAAGTTAATCGGGTAAGTAGTGTTTAAGCTATGTCGCGAACTGACACACAGACCGACAGACGAACCGACGGAATTGATAAAACATGTTTGTTTGGCATCTAGAGACGCTAAAACCTGAACATATGTAAATCCTGAGACGGTGATTTTCTTAAGGATTACACTCGTTTTATTTGGCCGCAATTTTGTTCCGCCATCTTGAATTAATAACACAGTTTTACTAGTTAAGCCCTGTACCACAATTAGTTATGGCACACAATTTGAGATCAATCCATTAGGTAGTTTTTTGTGGTTGAATTTTTAAATATTTTATTATACCGCCATTTTGTTCCGCCACCCTGGACTCGTACCAAAATTTTACTAGTTTATTCCAACATAATACTTGATATTTATGCAAAATTTGAAATAAATTGGATAAGCAGTTTTTCCATAATAATAAGTCAATCGTTTAAGTAGCCTATAAGCTATGCCGCGAACTGACACCGACAGACGGACCGACGGAATTGATAAAACATATTTTTTTTTGGCATATAGGGACGCTAAAATGTAAAGACGTGTAAAACCTGAGGGAGTGATTTTTTCATGATTACATACTTCTTATTTGGTCGCCATTTTGTTCGCTCAATATGAATTAGTACCAGAATTTTACTAGTTGATCCCTATACCACAATTAGTTATGACACACAATTTGAAATCAAACCATTTAGCAGTTTTTCAGGCGTTTTTAAATATTTTACTAAGCCGCCATTTTGTTTCGCCATCTTGGATTCGTAACAAAATATTACCAGTTGATTCCAATATAATACTTGATGTTTTTTTTGCAAAATTTGAGACAAATTAGGTGAGTAATTTTTTAATAATATTTTTTAAGACTTCACTAGGCCATCATTTTGTTTCGCCATATTGGAATTTTACCAACGCTAAAACGTTAATATGTGTAAAACCTAAGAGAGTGATTTTTTCACGATTACAAACATTTTATTTGATCGCCATTTTGTTTGGCCATCTTGAATTAGTACCACTATTTTACTAATTGATCCCTATACCACAATTAGTTATGGCACACAATTTGAAATCATCCCATTAAGCAGTTTTTTCGGGCTGAATTTTTAAATATTTTATTATGCCGCCATTTTGGATTCGTACCAAAACTTTACCACTTGATTTTAACACAATACTTGATGTTTTTGAAAAATTTGAGATAAATTGGATGAGTAGTTTTTTTATAATATTTTTTTAACACTTCACTAGGCCGCCATTTTGTTTCGCCATATTGGATTTTTACCAAGATGTTACCAGGTCATCCCCATGTGATCCTTAATTTTTGACCAAAATTTGAAGTCAATCGGATAAGCAGTTTTTAGCTATGCCGCGAACAGACAGTCAGACAGACAGGCAGACAGACCGACGGAATTGAGAAAACATGTTTTTCGTCATATAGGGACCCTGAAATGTGAAGATCTGTAAAAATCTTGGAGATTGATTTTTTCACGATTACAATACTTCCCTTTTACGAGAAGTAAAAATAAGTTTTTTTGCTTTTCAATATAAGACGGGATGTACAAAAAAATCAGAGATATACTGTGCCCAAATTCAATCATTAATAACTTTGTTAGAGATGATACCTCGTTATATTTTTACACCAGGAAAAAGTATATTTAATTCTTTATTAAACTGTTATAAGATTTCTTATACCTAAATGCAATAACTCTTTAGTAATTTGCGTTTTTCTTAGTAAGCGTAGTAGTTCTGTCGGCGGTACGGTCTACTTAATATATCATAGTTAGTTAATAATTATCTATCGGAAAGGAAACAAATTGTTAAGATTAAAAACTTTTAATCTGATGAATTTGCTGTGACTTCTACAGTGCCTCAGGGTGGACATCTTTCTCCACTGATATTTTTGTGTTTTATTAATTATCTGGCGCAAAGTCTTAATAATTCAAATGCATTAATGTATGCAGATGATCTAAAAATTTCTAAAATAATCAAATCTCCTTCTGATACCGAAAAATTACAATGTGGCCTCGATAATCTTGTTTCATGGTGCAGCTTAAACAATTTAAATTTGAATTGTACTAAGTGTAAGGTTCCAAGTTTTTATAGAATACAAAACCCCATTTTATACCCATATCATGTAAATAATCACAATCTTGAAAGAGTAGATCATATAAGGGATCTAGGAGTTGTGTTTGACAGGGGACTTACATTTATAAATCATATTGAACATGTACCAAATAAAGCCTTAAAACTCTTAGTTTTTGTATAAACAATTTTAATAATATTTTTGCACTAAAAGATATTTACTGTGCAGTGGTTCGTTCTGTGTTGGAGTATGCTTGCCCTGTATGGTCACCTTATTACCATTAAGGTTCATGTGGAGATTATTGAGAGAGTTCAAAGGAAGTTTTTGCAGTTTATTGCTTATAAATTAAACATTAATAGCGATGAGATTAATTATGATCAGCTACTAACTCTGAATAATCTTGCACCTTTGAAAAAGAGATGAGAATATCTCGATATATGTACTTTTTTTAAATTATAAGGAACCTTATTGACTCTCCAGCTTTATTGTCTGTTATTGAGTTGCATGTCCCACAACGATATACCAGACAAAATAATGTATTTAATATTAAGTATCATAGGACGAATTATGCTGTTAACAATTCAATCACTAGATGTTGTAAGAAAGCCAATAGCTTACCAGCCCACACTGATGTTTTTTCAATGTCATACAATCAATTTAAATATATCGTTCGTAACGCTTTGTGATGTGATATGTAAAAAGTACAAAATTATGTTCTTTATGTTTTATGATGTATAAACATTTAATTTAATTTAATTATCTGTTTATATATGTTTATTTACATTAAAATGACAAGTCCGTAAATATATTATTTATTTATTTATTTATTATATTTTATTATTATAACAATCACATTCTTTATGCAGTGACATAGTCTAAAGCAAAATATAATTTTATGTTTTAAACTGCATTAGGCTTACCTATCACTAACTTTTGTAGTTTTGCAGTAGGACAATTTTTTAAATATTTTGGATATTTAATAACAATTATTCGAGGTAGCCTTGATATGGCTTGCTGCCTGAAATTATTTGAAATTTGTTTTTATAGTATAGAAAAGCCCTTTTTGCTAAAATCCTACAAGAATTAGGTATAGGCAATCCTAATAAAAGTTAAAAGATACTTAAATATACTTTCTCCTGGTTTGAAAATATGCCTATTTTATTTGGAAAAACTTTTACTTCTCCTTAGACTGAAAATTGAAGCTATAAAAAATAACATAAAAAAACTAAGACACTGTTTTGACCTTAGTCAAATCATTTAGATTTTACAGCCTCTCAACATTTCAGATTGTCAATTTTCAATTAGTGCTAATATTTCCAAAACTATTGAACTTAATAAGATAAATTAAAAATGGTTAGTATGATAATATTCCATTTACAGAAATTTTCACGTTGGTCACAACGCTTAGAAAAGAGCAATAATCGTGTCAAAAAAGAGCAATATAATAAATCAATTTAAATGTATTGTTAGTAATGAAGTTTGTGCATTATTTATATATGCACGATATCAATGCGTCTGGGGAGTCCAAGATTAATATGTTTTAAATATTTCCAGATTTCTGTGACTTTTAGATATAGTAACTAAGGGCTGGTGCCTTACAGAGTTTTATTTTCAAAATTCTGAACAATCAAAAAAATTATTTAAAGATTCAGAAGACCCGTTTTTTATTATCCAAAGCACTTGTCGAATTCTCTCATCTTTATGTTCTTTAATGATATGAAAGCGTCGCAAAAATACCCCAATTTATTTTATTCTTAACTCAATAATTTTTAAAAAATACTAAAAAATATACCCGCTAAAACAAACAAAATATAAATACCCAAGATTGCAAACTTACATATTGTAACACCTAATATTTCGTAAACTCTATCTAATATTAGTTCTTAAAGACGGAAAAAGATATGAGGAGAAATTCCCCGTTTAGTTTTATTAAAAGTTGTATCCCTCATCCGAATTGGACAATATGGCACTTGGTCAAACTTCTAACAACTCTTTCGGATTTCTTCCCGAACACGTGCTTGCAAGTGATAATGAAAAAATAAGTGTTAGTTCGTTATGAGTTGGGGAGCTTAAGGCATCGGAAGGAATTTTTAGTAGTATATGGGTTATTTTCAGAACTTTTAGAATAAAAAAGTAGACAAATGGAGAAGTTAATTACAAAAATGAAATACCAGCAGAGGATTAGATATTTTTTAATTAGGTTAGGTTTAGCAAATTTTCGGGAAGCAGAGAAACATTAACGAAATCTTCTACCCAATTGAAGTAAATGAAGTAATAAAGTAGATAAACACATGTCAACAGAAAATCTAAGCTTTACAAATAAATTTGTTTTCCGTATTTTTTCATTTTATTTTTGGTTTTTATAAAGTCGTTAAAGTTGACATTGACGGTTCCATATCATTTAATTTTATTTGTTAGGTTTTCAAGCATTCTATACTTTTTCATTTTTGGATAAGGTCAGTCGAGCCCAATTCCATTGCAGGAATCTAGAAGAGCGATTGAAACTGACTCTCTTGGGAACATGATGAAGTTGTATTGGCCCTAGATGCCGAAAACTACAGAAAAATATTAGCAAGTTTGACAGTCGAATTCAAAACGGTGTCTCAGCTGGTCATATTTATGATGTTTTTGTAATTCTCCGCTACGTGTAGCATCACCTACTCTTGCATATGTTTCTTTGGTATAAGAATCCGCAAGAGTATGCCTGCACGTAACGTCCCATAACAATGCTTTTCCTGTTTTCTAGGGAACCAATGTCATACCATCTAAAACTGTGCAGTTATCAGAGACCCCTTGATTATGCTGTTGATCAGATCAGCCTGTGTCTGGAAATACGTCCCGCATTTTTTTTGCAGCTTAGACTTTGTCGGCCATAGATATTTACTGTTTCGCCACAAGTGCAGATATGTTGTTCAAACATAGGCAGACCAACTCTCAAAGCATTGGAAATACTATAAGATACATCATCCAAAATATTACCCAAAGATGCAGAAGGTAGATCATTTAACCAGGTATTACTTTCAGGCCTTTGAAGAGCATGAAGACGTGCCCTGTCTTCTTTGATATCCTGAATATTCGATATAAGGTTATTAAGGAGAACCTGACAAAACTTCAAATTTAAATTCTTTTGTCTACATGGTAGTTCATCCGGTATCATTCCTAGGTTGGAAAGTAAAAGCCAAAAATTTGAGTCAACGTTAGAACAATTTAAAATATTTTTAGGTATAATCATTTCAAGCAAATTTGTTTCATCGTTAACCGAACTTAAAAACGCGGAAAAACAAAGTGTGGATGAATTTCGGATACTAGTAAGTTTAACAGAAATTTTACATTGTTTAAAAGATATATTGTAAAAATTGCAATTTGTTATATTTTGAAGAGTATTTTTTAAAACTGAATCATATTCGGAAAGATTTTTTGATGTATTCCAACAAGGAGCACATCTTAGTAAGAAAGTTTTACGGAGTATTTGAAATGAATGTTTAAGTAAATAAAATCCTATGTGACTACTAAAATATTTATATTTTCAGAAAATCGATTTAAGACAAGTTTTTTTTGTTTGAAGCCTCCTTTATTTTATTATTTGGGAAAGGCCATCGTAATAAACTGAATTGATTGAATGACACCTGGAAAATATCAGGTGCCACTTTCTAAATTAAGAATATATCATTGCTATCGTTTCTTGTAAGTCGTCCAAAACTGTAGAAATATTTTCAGCAATTGTTCCATCGTCTAAATACCATGGCTTTCGCCATCATCAGTGCCACCTGAAAGCAAGGAAATCTCTTTCTTTAAATGGTAAGGATTAAAAGTCGATAATATTTTTTAAATTGAAAATTTTCAGGGAAAAGAAAAATTTTTTATAAAATGCAAAGGAAAGTTGAAGAGAGAAGTAGATGAATTATTTGTATAATTAAGTGGTAAAGATAAAAAACATATTGCTAAAAGAGCTGAGGTATCTGGGTAATGGAACTTATGAAATGTACAACATAACTGGCAATTGAAACAATTATACAGCTATTTGGGAAAAAAATGTGTTTTAAATTGTTTTCGAAAGGTGTATGATGTACTAACTTAGTCAGGTGAGCACAGGAAATCCCAAGAAGAAACATGATCAGACAAAACAATGAACCTTTAAAGTTTGTTAACATCACATCTATAAAACCACATTAAAATATCACAAAGGGTGTGTTCTTTCACCGCTTTTGGCGATTTAAACCTTGAAGATGTTGAAACTTTAACACATGGTTGCTTCAAATGACAAATCTTTTTGTAGGCTAACTCTAAAGGGGCAGTTAACTATGTAAGGTTGGCTACATGCAAAAACAATTAAATGCAATAACACAAAACAATATCATTAAAGTTACGAAATTTTAAGATAAGAACAAAAAACCCAGATAGAGTCGTTTAGCTGAAGAGTAAGAATCAAAAGGGTTCTAATGTATTTAATTCTATGTAAAGAATCTGTACAAAACGGTGAACAATTCTAAATAGAATTTGACATATTTGTTAAGTGGAGGAATCAAATTGCTGAACAAGTATGTGTTAAGACACAAATGCAAGAGGAGTGAGGAATGAGAGAATTGGAATAAGAAAAAGGTTGAAATAAATTTATTCTCAAAGGATTTTTTAAGACTAGACAAAATTTTTTATTTTTACTATTATATATTTTTAATTTAACTTTAAAACGATTCATAAGAATGAGCAAACTCGAAGAAGGAGACTTGAGAAGTGAAGAAATTTATAATACTAGACAAGTATGTGTGAGAAAACAAACGTACGAGGAGTGAGAAATGAGAGAATTGAAATGAGATAAATGGAAAATCAATTTATTTTCAAAGTATTTTTTTTATATTATTGTTATAATAAGAATTATGGTAAATTTTTTTTGTTACTTTTAAGAGTTTAATTAATAAATTGACATGCAATGTTATATTAATTTGAGAGAGGACAGGAGGTTATATTAATTTGAGAGAGGACAGCGAGTGTACAAGTCAACCTGGGTCTCTAGCTTTAAGTCTGAGCTCATCATAGAGTGATACAGTGGAGATATATTTAATTTTAATCCAAAAGTCTACGATATAGGGGACAAAGGATCTATTGAGAGAAACAACTTGTGTATTAAGACAAGAGTCGTTGTTCTTAAATTCCTTGGAAATTTCAATATTTTCCATGAAGTCCAATCTATTGGAATTTTTTGAGGTTATGTTATGAAGCAAATTAACGTTTGACTTTGGGTTGAAAGCATGATTAGAGGATATCAAATGTTCTCCAACGGCTGAGGTGGTTCTACTGAGATGTTTCTTAATCCTTGTTTGTAAAGGTCTACAAGTTCTTCCTATGTAGGTTTGATTGCAAGAGCCACAAGAGAGCTTGTAAACTCCGCTTTTTGACAAAGCGTCTAATTTGTCCTTTGTATTAACTAAAAGCGTGCCTAAATTGAATTTAATTTTTTGCGAAATTTTCATATTCGGTGCATGATTGGAGAAGACTTTGGATACTCTCTCATTTATGCCGTGATCCAAATAAGGTAAAGCTATACATTTTTTAGAATTAGTTAAATTAAAAAGTTCTTTTTTTAACTTTTTGTATTTAGTTTTTAGAATTAAAGAATCAATTAATTTGGGATCATAATGATTGTTAAAAGCTATTTGTTTAAGTATCTTAACCTCATTGTTATAATTGTTAGTAGAAAGAGGAATATTTAAGAGTCTGTTGACATAGCAATGGAAGGCTGCCATCTTGTGTTAAAAAGGATGATTAGACAAGGTAGATATTGTATGATCTGTCTGTGTGGGCTTTCTGTAAATAAAGAAATCTAATTAAAAATAATAGGGGCCCAAGAGGATCCCCTTGTTGCAAACCTCTTTGTGACAAGATACAGTGATCAGATAAAAGTGAATGTTCTTTATAGCACTGAAAAATATAATTAAAAAAAATATGTAATCTATATATAAAATTGTACTGTTGTGACTTCAAGCCCATATTCTGAAACAATTATTTTAAATCAATTTAAAACATTCATTTTTGAACTGTTTTGTTTTAAACATTTTTATTAAAAACGAATATTTCACACGTGGTAAAAAATCGTATTTAAAATGTGTTCTTATATTTAATATTAAATAACCTTGAATAACATTACTCTAATAACAAAAACTAACTACATAGTGGATACAGCAAGGTAATAATAATATATAAAGCAAACACAAAAACATACTTAGATTGGGCTATAATAATACAGTTTACAACAAGTGTTTTAAATAAGTTCTCTTTTTTTGCTTTACACATAATCATCACCTACGATTAAATAACGTTTTTAAAACAATAAAAACTATTTTAAACAAAAAAAATCTTTTTTTAAAGATAGTTGTTTTTGAAGATACATTTGTTTGTTGGTTCTTTTTTAGTATATTAAATATAGGTAAAAATATGTAACTACTTAGTTTTCTATTAGTTTTACCGGGTATTATTTTTAATATCCCGTGAAAAGTTTACACTTTCGCTATGATTATCCTACTTTACTCTAAACAAAAGCTTAAATGCAAAATTGTTTTAAAGATGTATTTTGTTCTATAAGTATCATGTCAATATAGAAATTATTTGGGCAAGTACAGTACAAAAAAAAATCAGCATCATTACAAAATAATGCCTAAAGATTTAGCTAAATTAATTAATTAATTAAGTAAGCAAACAGAACAATCTATTATAGTTCTTAAGTCTACGGGCAAAATGTATATTCATCGCGGCGCGCCTGACACATAGTTAATTATTTCAATAGATTTGCACGCCCTGAGTATGTCGGCGCATTAGTAATTTAGGATGGTCTGACATACATCTTAACAAACTAAAAATAAGAATAATAGGTACTGGTTCTGTTTTAATTTCTTAAATCTACAATATCATACTGCAGCGATGAATCCACATATACTCTACTTCTTGCAACTGCCTCCATTATATAGAACCGCCTGGACCTAGGGGGTGAATTTATCTATATGTATGTGTCAGTTGTTCACACGCGCAGCAATAAAAACAATACTAGGTTACCTTTGACACATACATATCTTACAGTACCTAGTACTTAGGTTTTTACACTCTGTGTTCTGCCCATGAACAAAACTCAGGTACTTCTTTAGTTACTATTATAATCAGCCATTATCATAATTTTGTAATTAACAGTTCAACTCATCGACCGTTAAAAAACGTAGATCCTCTATCATCTCCTTCGAAGAATTATCTGCATGCCCTCCTTCCTTAACTTTTGGTTTGGTATACTTGAAACGCTTTCGGTATGTTATAGTTGGCGCATTACCTTTCTGGAATGACGTCATTTTTGGTTATTTTTGTTTAATTTATGTTAACTGACAGTGACAAAAACATTTTGAAAAAACTCATTGTCGTTTCTTTACAACAGTCAATGCCGGTTTTGGTTATGTGTCTTTCAGAATATATTCGTCAAAATTGACATTGATTTGTTGTGATTCTTTTTAAACTTTTGCAAGATGCCGCGAAGATATAATCAGAAATCACAGCTAATAGTTTTGAATATCTTGGCTTTTTTTCAATTGGAAAAAGAGCAAGCTAAAAATGGAATCCTTCCGCAAACTGATAATATAATTGAACGAGCTTCAAATGCAACAAAACTTAGCCATACAACAATCATAAATATTAAGAAAAGAGGAATAACGAGCGATGAATCCTTTACCTCCAGAATGTCTCAAAAGCAAAAAGAGGTAAAAACAAAATTACAGATTACTTAAAGAACAAAATAAGAGATACGATCTACTGCATGTATGCGAAAAATGAATATGTTACAATGCAGACTTTGCTTAAAAAACTAAAAGAGATAAATGAATATTTTAATTTTTCCATCACCTCGCTAAGAAAATACGTAAAAAGTATTGGTTTTAAGTGGAAGAAATCAAATAATAGAAAATACCTGATGGATTTGCCCCACATCGTCCACAAGAGAATCAATTTCTTGAGGGAATATGTCAAAAATCAAAATCTAGGACAAGATGCTTATACCACCGTATTTATTGATGAGACTTGGATTTTTAGTAAAGGTTCGTTTAGAAACAGCTGGCAGGATAACACTATGTCTACAAGTTCTAAAAAAGCTAGTGAAGGTCATCGATATATTGTAGTTCACGCTGGATCAAAGGAAGGATTTATTAAGGGGGCCAGTTTAATATTTAAAAGTGGACTAAAAAGCGGAGATTATCATGACAATATGAACAAGCAAAATTTTGAAAATTGGTTTAAAAATCAGCTGGTACCAAATCTTCCTCCAAAAAGTTTGATAGTGATGGACAACGCAAGCTATCATTCCGGCCTTTTAGAGGATATTCCAAGAAAATCATGGACAAAGCAGAGATTGATTGGATGGTTAAAAGAAAAGAACATTGACTTCCCAGAGAGGGCCATGAAGGATGAAATATGGAGCATTGTAGAAAAAAATTGTAACATTGAAAAAACATTCTACCTTGACGAATATGTGAAACCTTTGGGCCACAAAATACTAAGACTTCCTCCATACCATTGTCAATTTAATGCTATTGAAATGGTATGGTCTGAGTGTAAGAGGAAATACGACCAATACATTGCTAGTCTGAAGGGGACACCATCGGAAGTTTTGGCCATGTGGGAAAAAGCGATAAATGAAGTATCTTCAGAGCATTGGAAAAATTATGTCAGCCACACAGAAAGGGTAATCCAAGAAGCTTGGAAGACAATACAGATATGTGATGCTTCAGACATTGCGCCACTTGTAATTAGTACCGACGAAGACAGCAGTGACGATGAAGAATTTAGTTCTGATTCTGAAGACAGTGAAGGGGAGTAGTTTTTTTTAAAGTTAGTTAGTTATACATTAATTTCTCTCTTTTAGTTTTTAAAGCAAAGTCTGCATTGTAACATATTCATTTTTAGCATACACGCAATAGATCATATCTCTTATTTTGTTCTTTAAGTAATCTGTGATTTTTGTTTTTACCTCTTTTTGTTTTTGAAACATTCTGGAGGTAAAGGATTCATCGTTCGTTATTCCCCTTTTCTTAATATTTTTTCAGTATTGTCTGTAATTGAGAATTAAAATAATTTTGATGAAAATGGGTAACTGGCGTCAATTTATTACATTGCAAACAAAGAATAAGACTAAGATGAAAGAATTTATATTAGTAAAGTCTTATTTGCAAAATAATTTTAGTTTTTGAAGTTATAATAGTTATTTTTGTATTAAGTGTGCAAAATGAGGGTTTTTTTTATGGCAATGAGAGTGTTAATTTTTTGCCAGCCATTTTCGAAAAGTTGCAGCGCTTTCTGTACAGAAAATGCCAATTTTAAATTCGCTTTAGCCAGTGCTGAACGCACCCCTCCTATCTACATCACTGCATACGTTTAGGTTAGGAATCATCGCTGAAATATAAATAATATAAGAAATACGTTATTTGAAACCAGCGTGACGTCATTCCAGAAAGGTAATGCGCCAACTATACTGGTAAAAAAAACTGAGTAACTTATCTGAAGTACAATGTTGTTTCTGTCCACTGCTCCTAAAAAATACAGCTTGTGCCAGTATATATTAATCCGGTTATTAATTTTCTTACATCATTGTTGTTGGATAAGAGATAGGTTCTAAGTAAAAGCTAAGATTTAACTGAACCTAAATCGAGAAAATAGTTGAATGTCAGAAAATTATTGATGTGAAATTTGAAGTTTTAAACTGGTAGGCTATTGTACGACAATTAGACCTGCGTTGCTAAGAAAACATTAAAAGTAATCAAATAGCTGTCAATTTATTTATGTGATTTGATTTAAAAATTACGAACTTAGTGGTTTAGAAGTTATTGTGAATGATATAGTCACAAAATGTCTGATTCCGAGTTTTCTCTGACTCTACCTGAATTAGAAGAAGCAGCGAAAGTAGGGTCACAAAAATTATTACCAGCTAAATCGTGGAAAATTTACCAAACGGCGTATTTAAGATTTATGGAATGGAAGATGAAAAAGACATGCAGTTCTTTCTCGGAGACGGTGTTATTGGCTTATTTTTCGAAACTGGCACCACAACAAAAGCCATCAACAGTGTGGTCGAATTATTCAATGATTAAAAGTATGCTACAATCAATAACAATGGAGACATTTCAAAATATTTCAAACTAGTTACCTTTCTGAAACAAAATGAAAAAGGTTACATGCCCAAGAAAGCCACGATTTTTACGAGTACACAAATTAGTGTTTTTTTAAATAATGAAGTTTGTTTGATGGCCAAGATTGTTATTGTATTTGTGTAGTTGTGATTGCAGGAACAGTCGAATTTGTGAGATCAGCCAGGTAGCATCAGATGATATTGAAGATTCGGAAACGTTATTGATTGTAAAACTTAAGCAAACAAAGAATGATGTAAATAGGAGATTTGTAGTTACTGAAGAATACATTAAATTTTACCGAATGTACATAGTTCTCCGTCTAGCAGCAGCAAAGGATCGCCGCCTGTTTCACGCACATCGCAATGGAAAATGTATCAACCAGATTGTGGGTAAAAATCAGTTTTATAAGGTACCTGAAACAGTAGCTGATTTTCTTCAACCTGAAAATGCTAAATCATATACAGGTCGTTCATTTCGAAGATCGTCTGCTACACTTTTAGTTCTGGGAGAGACTTGATGACACTAAAGAAACATGGGCGGTTGGAAGTCATCAACGGTCGCTGCAGGGTATGTTGATGAATCGGTAGCACACAGGACAGAAATAGCTAATAAAGTGTTTAGAACGTGTGGCAGTGCTGAAATAACACCCGATTTGAGACCAAGTACATCAACGGCGGTTGTGTCTATGGCAGAAAAAAATTTAAGTTCACCACAAGAAAATTCGACTGTTGTACCAAATAGTTCAGGGAACATGTCATTCATGCAGTGCAAATTTAATAATTGTACTTTTGATATTAAAGAAATGTAACTTTTGTATAATAAAATATTCTAAAATTAAATATCTATCGTTACGTATGTGTATATATATCCGGGAAAAAAGTAATTTCATAAAAAGTGATATCTTCTTACCTGTTAACAGGGGATAAATGTTTGTGACATACCTAGAAAGCAACTTACCCGATTAACTTGAAATTTGTGTCAAAAGGGAGATTTATAGGGATGGAATAATAAAATAAAGGTAAAATCCAACATGGCGGTATAAAATGGCGGCCTAGTGAAATGTTTATTAAATAAGTGTAAATAAACTACTTACTCAATTGACGATAATTTGTACAATAAAATCGATTATGATGTGGGGACGAACTGATAACATTTTATTACAAATTCAAGATACTGTGACCTATGGAGCAATTGGAGAGAATTTGGACAAAATGTAGTGTGATTTGGCAAGATAACTGTCTGATAAAATGTTTAAAAGTCAATATAAAAAACTGCATATTCAATTATTGATTTTAGATTTGGGCCAAAACTCAAGTGCGAAATAGAGAAAAACTGATAAAATAGTACGGATTTAGTATAGCGATACAAAAATTTTGGAATATCGGTAATAGATACGAAAAAAAGTGGTTCCTTAAATTTGAAGTTATAATATAATTTTATCATGTATGCAGGGTATCCCAATTTTGCTGTGACGACGTCAACTATAAAATTTTAAAAACACCTTGTATTTTTGTCCATTATTTGATTCCTTGTCAACAATAAATTTAAGTTATCAATTTAAACTACAGTCCAATTCTGCGTAGTTTCCGAGATACTTAAGGTTATGTGGGATTTTTTGAAAAATGGAGCTATTTTCCAAATCACTTTAAAAAATAGCAAAAATCTAAAATTGGGCAGTTTGGTGGTAATTTCTAGTTTATAAAGCATCAATGCATATACGAAATTAAAAATTTTTGTCCACACCTATACAGGGTGGACATACTACCAAATCAATCTTGTACTACACCCAATATGTTTTTTATTTATGCAAATTGTTTGTAACAGTTGATTTTTGTGCAACATTTGAGGTAAATTAGATAATTAGTTTTTTAAAAGTGATTGTTTAAGATTTCCGTAGGCCGCCATATTGAATTTTTACTAAAACGTTACTAGGTCATCCCCATATGACCCTTAATTTGTGACCAATATTTGAAGTAAATTTGGTACGTAGTTAGCGAGTAGACGCGAACGGACAAAAGGACCGAGTGGATCTAGAAAACATGATTTTTGGCACCCATGATCACTAAAACGTGTAGATATGTAAACCCTGGGAGGAAGATTTTTTCAAGATTACAAACATTTTAGGAGCCGAAAAACATATTTTTCACTTCTGTCGTCTGAATAGCGGCCTGTATGTCTGTCTATCTCTCTGTTCGCGGCATAGCTTAGAAACTACTTATCCGATTAACTTCAAATTATGGTCAAAAATTAGAGGTCATATGGAGATGAAATGGTAACATTTTGGAGGCGAAAAAAAATGGCAGCCTAATAAATTGTTAAAAAGTTATTACTAAAAAACTACTGGTCCAATTTATACCAAATTATGCAGAAAAATTAGCTGGTAAAATTGGGGATAAGCTGATATAAATTCAAGATGGCGAAACAGAATGGCGGTCTAATAAAATGTTTTAAAAACTACCAATCCGATGTACCTCAATTTTGTACAAGGATCGAGTGTAAACTGGTTAAATTTTGATGAGAAACGTTTATGGTAAAAAAAAATTGTGGCCTAAGTAAATGTTTAAAATATCAGTATCAAAAACCAACTTCTCTTATTAAGTTGAAATTTAGACAAAAAATAGGCGTGAAACATGGCTGAACTGGTAAAATTTTGTCTATTATGGCGTCCCTATGAACTTACCAATACATGCGAACGGCAACCAGTCATCTTTTCGGTGAGCTGTAGGTTGCAGGTTCTCGGGTACACCTTCGAAATTAAAATGGGCGTCACCTAATTGACTGTGACTCAATTAGGAAGAAATCTATATTGATATTTAAATGCAGACCAAATAAAGATTTGGAGGGCTTTTCAATAAAACGCTGTATAAAGTGCAGACTGTCAAATTTTAATGATCAGCTTGATCTTTTGTTTCTTTTTTTTAAGAGTTGTTTTATAAAATAATTTTTGACATGTGAAATTTAGCTTACATTCAAAAATTCAATTGACATTAAGATATAAAAAAAATAAATCAAGAAAATGTAAAATATATCAAATATGTGAAATGTGATAGAACGTTATTACCATTATAGCATCAACCTGTGAACATCTGGGGAAATGTCATGACACAAATATGTAAATATGAAAATTAAATTAAATAGCGCACAGGAAATCAAAAATTCATGAATTTTCTTTTACTACACTGCCGCAAGGAAAAAGTTATAAAATTTTAAAGTATTTCGCCAAGGCTGTTTTACAAAAAATAGGTTACTTACTTCCTTTCTGCTACCTTATATAAAATCTATAAATATAAAAATTAAGAATTAATTCCTCGTACTCTTACAGGAAGGAACTCCAAAACCATTATAGAACTCTTGGTTTATGTACCCCAAAAATTACACTATAAACTTATACCATATCTTGAATTCTTAACCTGAGACCCTACAAACGATTGTTTCTCTTAAAATAAAATCGACACGGAATGTGCAAAAACAAGTTATTTACAACAAAATTATTCAAAGACATTGCTTTACCTCTAGTCATCTAGAGGGCTCCTTCGACGTCAACGGTCACCAACAAAGGGAATTTCCAGACATCTAGAAAGGCTTCTCGAGGACCGACAGCGAAAACAAAATTCAGGACGCCATTTTGTTTATAAAAGATAATTGCGAATTAGCTCACAGCAGGAAACTAATTTGAAAATCGACTTACCACGTGGTTGATCAAATGTGGAACCAAACAAAACGAGACCAAAATTTAGGGCTAGATGATGTCCATAAATAGGCCTTAGGCTTAGGACTTAGGCAACGGCACTGCACTTTAAAAGAAATTACTCATGACATACTTTCAGTACTTTAAAAAATTGATCCATTAAGGCACTTTTATAAAGCCGGACACATGTTGCACCTCTAACAAGAGCCAATAGAAAGGGGCGAGAAAATCAGCTCCAGAAAATTCAAAGAAGCTTGACATTCCCCTCCATTATTCTTCCTCACTTCAGACTTATGCCAACCTAATGCCATAAAATAAAATAATAATTACAGTGGAGTCCACTGCTGGCGCCACTAGTATATGGGAGTAATAACCCGATAATATTCGGTGTCCCCCGAATAATGCTGGCGAACTGCTCCTAAGCAGAACCAAAATTATAACTTAAATGAAAAAACACGACACTGTCAAAGCTGGCTGGATGCCGAAAAATAAGAAACTAATGAAACCATAGTGACAGAAGAAAAAGGCAGGCTAATTCCGAATATTTGTAAACAAAACAAAAACAAATTTCTTTTATCTTAATTTAGAGAAGTTGAGAATACTTTACAAAATGTAATCCAATGAATTATGAATAAAACATATTGAGGTATGTAAAATGTAATTTACATAAGTCTTGATATTTTAAAGGTTATATTTAACTGCAAAGTTATAATGTTCAATTTTGTTTCAGATTACTAATTGGCTTAAAATAATGAAAAACCATTAACAAAATGTTCATTAAACATTCCATACAAAGCAAACATAAAGAAAAGCAGCTTGGATAAATGAAAACAAAAAGTTATGTAAACTGAAACTTTCTAATAGTTTAAGTGTTCTCAAAGTGTTAAATTGATATTTACAAGAAAAAAGAGAGTAAATATGTTTATCATAATTCATGTGAGTGAAATGGACTGAAAGAAGAAACCAAAAAAACAGAATATTTTATTGTAAATGAAAAAATTGTTATTTTCATTAATAAAGAAGGCCAGTATTTTACTAACTAAAACTGATCATATATTCAAAAAATGTCACTTTTAATAGTATCACCCTATTAATAAAGATTCTATTAGCTTTCTTTTATAAAGTGTATGATATGTAAATTTGGAAAAATCCAACTTGTAGGGTTATTCGACAGGATGGTGATAGAACACTGTGTGAAAATCAGTAACTATATAACCGACCAAATTTTGTAATTGTCTTAGTGTTACTATAAATTAAATAATTATACATAAATTTGAAAATGTTATACTATCTTATATGGCGAAACACACAATATGACCGCCCAATTAAATGTTTAAAAGGTTTTGCTAGCTTTTTTATGCGTCATGTGAATAAACTTATGTCCTACATTATTCTAAACTAACTAGCGTTCACTAAGACAAATCACACAATCTAATAGCAATGTCAACTAAGCGTATTGGATTATTTTAGGTTATGCTTTGGTGCTTTGACATGTGCAACGTCTTATTTGTAAAACTTCCTTTAATTCGCTTTCCCGGGTTGTGTTACCGGAATTTCCGGAACTTTCGGGTCGGGATAGGTTCCTACAGGATTCCTACGTCGGTTTCCACCGGAAAACCTGTTAACACTCGAACCTACTTTTTTTGCTGCCTCTCTATCACAAGAGAGCCAAATTTTCAAATTTAGTATTTTTCCGTCAGTTATCCCGATCTCCAGATTTGCCCTAGAAGGATATCGGGACATTCCCTTTTCAGGGATGGCCGACGGAGAGCGATACCGTAACAATAGAGGCCATTGAAACTTTATTTGATCACTGTTGTTATATTGATAACTTCTTTACCAGTTATAATTTGATGAAAATGCTCACCCAAAAAAATATTTGTCCTACTGGAAAAATTCGAAGTAACCGAATAAATAAGTGTCCCCTAAATCCTGACAGTGAAATGAAGAGAGAACATCGAGGAGCTTTTGACTATCGCTTTGCCAAAACCAGCGAAGTATTTGCTGTGCTCTGGAAAGAGAATAACAACGTAAGACTTTTATCAAATCAGGAAGTACTTTCTTTAGCAAAAGTTTTGAGGTGGCCAAGGACAGAGAAGAAAGAGGTTTCTATTCCACAACCAGATATGTACTTTCTATTGTTTACCCATTTGGGGATCACAACTAAATCTTAAAGAAACCGAGCTACTTTCAAATATATTTCTCAAATGTGTATATAGTTAGTGTCTATAGGGTATATTTAAAGAAAAAATTATTAAAACAACAGAAATTAAAATTTTGCTTAATGTGTTATAAACTAACCAGCGTTGAAAATGACAAATCGTGCGGAGGTCAGAGAGTATACATACTTTCAATGTTATCGCCAAGTCAAATAGCTGCCAATTTTAAAATGACCATAACCTTAAAGCCCTTTAATGTTAACCCCCTGTTATAAAAGATTTTTGGTTCTGAATTTTCTTTGTTTTGACCTTTTAAAATATCTGTAGTTATTTCTCCTTTACCCTGTAAAATACAGAATGATGGACGGGTTTTACTTATTATTTCAGTAACATGCCAATGAAACTGATCACCGAACATAAATGTGTAAACTCCATACATTATTCCCCGTAATTTCCAAACAAATGTTTCCATCAGAAAAGCCAATTATATTTCTTGTCTCGGGCTGGCGAATGAGGCTTTATTTATTTATCGAAAATGAAAATGTCAAACAGACCGCAGAAATCTAAAATATTTATAAATCCGATACAGTTGATTTCCATTTCCTTTCAGGGTGATCGCTGGTGGACGACGAAATAAATTAACTTTTATTTTAAATATTACTTTTCATTGTTGTCGAAATTGCCACTTTTTGTTGCTCGAATTTCATTAAAAAAATTAAAATACATATTTGTTGCGTAATCTCGAAGGTATTGGATCGAAACAATATCTCCCGCAGGTAATACGAGGTGAATCAATTTTGATTTAAATTACATACTAAAACAATAAAATAGTTATTTTTGTACCAAAGGTGTAAAATTGCTTTACGCCAGAGTTGCAAACCACCGACCGAAAGAAATTGAATATGTAATTATTTTCTGCCATATTTCTGTTACCTCTGTATATTGGATTTTTTGCTGATGTGTCGATGTCAAACTTGAGTTAAAATTTTGATGTCGTCAAGGAAATAATTATGTCTAGTGTTCACAAAGTTGTTAAAAATTAATTGCTGTGCATTCAGTTTTGAATGAATGTTAAAATGAGTGCAAATTCAGGCATAGAAAAAGCAACTAACAAAGTATGCCTGCAGTTGTTGCCTGAAAAATCCAGAAGAATTTATGAAAATTCATACTGAGATTTTTATCAAATGATGAGATTTATGGAAGATAAAATAATAAGCATTTTTAATAAAATAAGTGAAAGTGCCTTGCTGGTATACTTGTCCAAAAAAAATCAAAATATTAAGCTGTCACCGATGTGGCCTATTCTACGTTAAACTCTACAATAATTTTACACAAAACATTGATATAAATAAGTTCTAGATAATTATCATATTTTTAAAATTAATGATCATCAAAAGGATACATTCCCAAAAAGTCTAGTGTTTTTACAAGGGGAGACATTCAGACAAATTTAGCGGGCTGTAGAAGGGACGAGCTAACTAATTTAAAAGTAAGTGATGTTACCGATTTGCAGTCATATATACCCCAAAAGTAAAATCCCAAAAACCTTTTCCATAGTAGATAATCATAAAGAAACTCTTACTTTATAGACAATAATAAGCCACTACCAAAAACTGCTATCAATTAACGCTTTTTCCTGTCATACAAAAAAGTAAATGTTCTACTCAGTCTGTTGGAAAAAACACTATTGGACATACGCCTAGTGTAGTTGCAAAGTATTTAAAATTGGCCGACCCAGAGGGCTATGCTGGACATTGTCTTCAGCGTGCATCCATAAATCCTGTTATAGGAGACTTATTGGCTGTAAAACATCAAAATAGTTAAAAAAAATAAGCTTCACCAGTGACGCTTTTGGCAACTTAAATGCTACTACCAAAGAAATTGATGTTATAAATAAAAGATAATCGGTAGGAGGAATTTTGCTTGTTATAAACGTTTCGAATTGAAATCAATGTACTTTTAACACAACGTTAAAAAAATTGCTGTTTAATTGACGATCTGTTAGGCTCACTTCAGCGCCTAACAGAACAGCCACTGTTGCACGGTTATTTTATCTTACAAAAATCAACTTGGAGATTATGTGGCTTACCTTCGATGATCTGGATATGTGAGGACACTAAGGGAAGAGCAACCACTAACAGCAGAATTGAAGACACGAGATATTGCCTGCAGGACAACAGAAAATTTAAAAAGTAAAACCAACAGCAGTTAAACAGAAGAATGGAGAAGGAAATGTTACGATATTTTCTAGATCATCTAAACCAACAACATACTAACATAAAATTCACTATGGAAATTGAGTCTGATTGATATGTTAGAAACCGACATATACGAATAGATATTTAAATTTCGGTCCTCACCATCATTCATTTCAAAAATAGTCCGTCATCAATTCATTAGTCTTTAGAGCGTTGTGAAGATGTGACACAATTTCGGTTCCAGACGAAATAGAAAGCTTGACTGAAGGTTTAAAATTAAATGGATACTGCACTGAAGATATTAGGCGTCCGATTAGGTATTATAATAATCGTAGACCTAAACCAGTATTGGGTATTCAACCCTCAATTAGTGCAGATTTACCATTTTTTCAGATACCACAGATAAAATTGCAAGATTTTTGCGCAGACCCGAGATTCGTACAACTTTTAATACGCACAAAAAAAATTGGGCAATGCAAGACACCAAAACATATAATTCCTTTGCAATCAGAGGATGTTTATAAAATTCCTTGTTCCTGCGGTAAAGTGTATGTAGAGTAAACTGGAAGGTCTGTGTCTGCTAACCTTAAGGAACATGAAAGATATATAAGTAAGAAACAAGTTGTTCAATCTGTAGTTGCAGAACACCACCACTGAGCAGGGCATATGATTAATGTAAAAGATATTGCGTTTCTTGCTCAATCTTACATTATAAAAGAAAAATTAGAGAATCAATTAAAATGATCCTCTGAAACGCGAGCTATGTGCTTCATTATTCCAATCATCAGAGTGAGTCACGCGCCATTGAGCACGAGAATAAATACCTAAAGTTTGCTCATCGGAGCTCATTCAGTGTTTTGATCTTGTGCTCTGAAGATCCCTGAAGATGCTTCGCGTATTCGCTGGCGAAACGTCGAAAATGAATTTCATTTTAAAACGGTGTAAGAACCCTGATTTCCTAATTGACTTCAGCCGTGAAAGCTTTCGTACTATGATACGGGGAATTTGTCGATGGCTTGAATCGACTACCTACACGGAAGCTTTCGACACTAAATCATACTCACATTCTTCTACGTTGTCTTGTTGTGCAAAATTCAATACTGGGTAGTATTGGGGAGCGTATGCCACTTTAAAAATCAAGATTCTTTATAAAATTGGGATCAGGTAAACTTGTTACAGCACCACTTACTTTCAGAGGGGGTATTTCAGGGAGACTCTTTTAGACCTATACTCCTTCGTATCTCGTTGCTCCCAATTTCGCTATATCTATTCATATAACCAGAAGTCTTTCGAAGAGGCACCGAAATTGCTCTCACAGGGTCACACATCTATTTAATATGGATATTCTTTAGTTATATGCTTCGAGAGACCGAGATTTACAATAACTTCTAAAAATAATGCAAGAATACACTTGATGTATTGGAAATGGAAGATAAATGAGCAGTTCTAAAACTTTAAAAAGGCCGATTTAGAAAGAATCCTGAATACGAACGCATCTGTGTTGGAAGTTTCGTACGCCATTTGGAACCTAACGTACTTTATAGATACTAAAGTGTCGATCAACACCGTATTCATGACACAAGCCAAGTAAAGAAGGTTTTAAGGAGGAAGCAATTACGAAAAATACGGAAATTAGAACTTTCGGGAGGAATAAAACAGCTGCTACGAATATGCTTGATGTTCCGGTTTTACTATATTCATTTTGCGGTTATCAAGTGGAGTCGACAAATGTTTAAGAATCTAGATGTGGTTACACGTAAGGTGATGCATCTTAGTGGTAGTATCCATCTAGATTCCTCGAACTCCGTATTTACCTGTCTCGTCGTCAGAGTATTCGAAGCCTTTGAAGTTTAAAACGAATGCACAATAGCATCGTTATTGGCCTAGCTTATAGGGTCACCAAGAGTGCTTAACATCTGCTTCGTTTTTTACGTGGCTATGTTGAGGACTTTCTTTTTTAAGACGATCGGTATAGAGGCAAGAACTTTGCCATACCTTTTCAACGGACATAAGAGACCAAAACTCGATTGCTTATATAGAGCTGCAAGAAATCGAAACTCGAGTCAAAGCTTCAAAACAACAGCTGCTTCTTCCTAATCACCAAAAGAGACCTCGATATAACATTTCTATCGGACCATTGAGGCATTGGAGTTACCAAAATCATTTTCTTAGATCAGCCGGTTTAAAACCTGAAGCTTTAAGTTTCTTTCTGATACTTTTGTATATCGTAGTCAAGTTTCTAATATACGTGGTGTCACAAACTCGATGGCCCCGGCTTATTATGGGAAAACTGGAAGTGCAAATCGAAAAAGGTACTACATTTAGAGTTTCGAAATAGCGATTAGGACGTTAATTATGCCTATTTTCTGCACATTTAAAAACCTCTTATTTTTATGAGTAACTTTTTTTTGGAAAAAATTTCTCTCCTTTTATTCAAAAATATAATTTGAAAATATATAAGGAAATATAGTGCCATTGTGACAGTTAATGAAACTGAACTTATGTCAGTAACTTTTATTGTTCTTCGTTTCGAAATTTGCAGGTTTTAAAAATGATTACATACAACTAATAAACAATTAACAATTTATTGCTCAAAAATAGTTGATAACTAACAAAAAAAAAACCAATAACTAACCTAATTCCTTTATTTATAATTCGATTCAGATCTTTCATTTAATATGCGCTCAGAAAAGTTAGCAACTTTTAAAAAGTACTTACCTCGAGCAATTAAATATGATCTTAGCAACACACTCATTTTATCACTATTTAATTATCGAGACATCGTTTGCGATTTCTCACTCGCGACAGTGATTGCTATCTCTATAAAATACAAAAAGTTCAAAATGCGTGTATGCGTTTCTCCTATAATATTTCGTATATATATCATATTGCACAATATCTTAATAATTACTTCATACTCTCCCTGAAAATCCGCCGGGCCTTAAGCCTCATATGTTAGTATTGGTTTATAGAATTTTAAAAACTGGACAAGCACCTCACCAATATCAGCTCAGCAATATACTTTATGCGAAGACCCTCACCTTACTAGACATGCGTATAATTTAAGGACGGCTCTACATAGAACGGCTTGTTTTCAAAAATCCTTTAGTTTTGTGTCAATCTAAAGTGGAATAGGAATAATCTTTTATCCAATGTTAAAGAATGTTCGTTAACCAATTTTCTAAAATATACCAGAAAGATGTTATTACACACTCAGAGGAATATCTATGTTTTAAACAAATCCTTTTTTTATAATTTTTTGTTATGTTATGTCCCATAACGTATTAATTTTATGTATATTCATTATTATTCACTCAAGAATCGTACTCTTAATAAAATTAAATTTTCACTACCGGAATCAAAACTGATAATGTGCCTGCATGAGAAAATAAATTCTACATTATCAAATTTAAAACAAAAAGTTCATTTGCTTTTTGCTTGGCTCATCTGAATGGTCGCTTGGGGCTCCTGATCTGCAATTCCCTTATGTAATATAAGGTTAAAATAAAATATATCTTAATTTTAGTGATACTGAGATCTGCACCACACATGCATATTTTTTAACGTGCATATGTAACAGTATTGTAATCTAGGTGTTGATTTAAAATTTTTGTTTTGTATTGAGGCAAATAAAAATGTTTTAAATTGAACTGAATCGAACTAAATTCCTAATATTCTCTCCGCCTTTCAAACATTTTTCTAGATTTTGCCCGATTTTTCTTACTGTAGCCTTTCTGAACATATCTCTGTTTAAATATTCACACGCATTCCGGGTTTTTGTTTCAAATGGTTTATATCGCTAAGTGGAGTTTTATAAATCATATTTTTTAGTGCTTCATAAAAAATCAAGGAGCGTTTGGTGACTTTGAGAGCCACTGCGTTGGACCATTAATTCCTATCCATATTTTCCAATAGGTATTATCTAAGTATTCTTTTATGACTCTTGCTTTATGTGGGGGCGCTCTCTCCTCTCATGCTGAAACGATATTGCCGTTTATAGTCGCAATGGAACGTTTTCGATATGTCGTAACAGATCTTACTACAAGAATTGCAGATACCTTCTTTTATCTTGCACATCTGCATTAAAGAAAGGCCCAATTAAGAGATGGCTAATTATACCACACCATAAATTTTTATAATAAAATGCCCCCTATTTTGATTTTAATTAGTGAAGTATGGATTTTCTGAACTGCAATAAAGTTCATGTTTACTACTTGGTTTCCCATTGGTTACAAATCTGCTTTTACCAGTCCAAAGGTTATAATTAAAAAGCTGATGGTCCGAACAGAATTTTTTTTCTCAAAATACTGTAAAACTGCAACTATTATGTCATTATCAAAAACCCTTTTTCTATTTTTTTTTTAGTCTTGCAAATATTTTTTATCAGGAAGGTGATGCTCTGGATATCTTTTCATTATATAACAAAACAGGAAGGATTTTTTGGACACTCTGTATAGAATAACAACTATCCATTTTTTCTGCGTAATTATTACTAAACTAAAATTATAAATCTAATAGTGAGTATCCAAACGAAAAATAATAAAAGTTTCTGACATAAGTTTCAATAAGTGTCACAAGGGTATTTTATTTCTATGTTTTTCATGGACTGCTATAATTCTGGTTAACCAAATTTTGTTATACAAATAAGTACAAAATAACAAGAGCATATTCTTTAGTCAATTTTGTGGAAAAAAGCTTCGTCTCCAAAAACAGGTTGGTAATGTTTTAAGAAAAATTCTTTTTTTTGTAATATCTGCAATATCGCTGTAAATTTTTTTGTGAAATTTGGTAGACACATTCTGTGGATCTAGAGGCATTTTTCGTTGAATACATTTTTTAAATTTTACCAGTGGTGTTCGTAAGGGGTTTGCTTTGAATATGTTGGAACAAAAAAAATGGTACGCCATTGTTTTGTCTTAGAAAATAATTATTTTTGGAATCGTCACACATTTCTGAGCAAATTTCGTAACTTGCCTTTTTGCTTTCTTCAGGCATACAGTTTTTTCTTAATTAATTAATCATGAATTGATGTTTCAAAAATTGCTAATATCTGATGCGGTAATTAATGCGTAAAAGTCCAAATCCTACGGTAAATTTAAGAAAGTATTAAAATAATTTTTACAATCATAAATAATACATTTTAAACCTGTATTTTGATTTAAGTTCGCATTTTAAACGCACTTTCTAGTTTTTGTTTATAAGTTACATTATTAAAAGTGACATATCTTGCCAATGGTTAATTAAACAAACTCCGAAATGGCAGACATCCACTTTGTTTAGAGACTGGCTGAATGAAATTTTTTAGCAGCACAAAGGATTTACCAAGAAAGATTTCCCAACCGACACATCCCAAATGTTCGTACATTTGCAATGGTATTAGTATGAACCTTCTTAGGGAAAGCTAGTTGTATCCATTTTATGTTCAATGCGTGCAAGTAATATTTCCTAGAGATTATCTCCCACGTATAGAATTTTGCCGATAGATTCAACAGAAAATTGTACACAATCCTAGATTCCTTGACCAAGTGCTATTTACGGATGAGGTTAACTTCACTAGAAACGCGATTATGAAAACAACCATTGTCGGAGCTAAGAAAATCTTCATGCAATAATTGAAAATCATTTCCAAAATCAATTTTGATTAAAACTATGGGTGGGTAAAATCTCTGATTTTCTAATTGGTCCTTTTTTCTTTTCTAATGAGACTTGATGGTGCTACATACAGACGATTTCTAGAAGAATATTTATACACTGTATTAGATGACATTCCACTTATGCTAAGTAATAGAATTTGGTTGGTTTATGCATGATTATGCTCCGGCACATTTTAGTTTAACTGTTCAAGAATTTTTGGACGAACAATTTGCCAATCATTCGAGGTGCAAACTTACCATGTCAACCGTGGCCTGCAAGATTCCCTGATTTAAGAAATTCGGATTTTTTTGTGGGGTCACTTGAAAACATCAATTTATACAAATCTTGTTGAAAATTTGGACTATCATAGAAACCGGATAATTTAAGGATGTGACAGAATACGAAATACTCCAGGTATTTTTGCACATGTGCGAGAAAATATGAAGAAGAGAGCTGAAGCTTGTATCATGGCTGAAGATGCACATTTCCAGCAATTAATTTGATATGATATGTGTTTAATAAAACAATAATAACTATGTTAATAAATTGCGATTTTATTTTTGAAACACCAATTGATTATTAATTAATTAAGCAAAAACTGTGTGTCTGACGAAAAGAAGGCAAGTTACAAACTTTGCTCAGAAATCAATGAGAATTCCTAAAATAATTTTTATTTTAAGAAAAAACAGTGGCGTACTATTTTTTCCTTCCAACATATACATAACAAATCACTGGTAAAAATAAAAAACGTTTTGTACATTAAAAAGTGCCTTTAGATCTATAGAAAGTGTGTACCAAATTTCACAAAAATATTAACATGGCTATCAGAGATATTATATAAAAAAATTTGTTTATTAAAACTCTATCTTGAAAACGAAGCATTTGGGGATAAGTTTATAATATTTTTTTTTATAAAATTGGCTCAAGAATATACTCTTAAATTTTTTTATACTTACTTCAAAAGCACCCTGCATACTTCAGAATAGTTTCAAAGAATGTGTCTCTTCACTTTTGTATAAAGAGAGTTTGAGCTTTTTTTTCAAATAAAAGTTGCACAAACAAATAAAAGCTTTCAATTACTCCATTATGACAAGAAATAAACTGTCATGTTTTTTTATCAATAATAATTATTGCTTAAAAATGTATTCTGAACAAGAAAGGCTAGAGTTATATTGAAAATAACAAAAGTGTTGCACTTAAATTCAGATCATATCAAAGAAAATACCTAAATAGAGGAATATCTGACCATAAAGTCTTCAATAGAATCGGAAAATATTTTACAGAAAATGGCGTTCTTAGCTACAGGAGAAGAAATAAACCAAGAAATGAAAAGAAAATGTTCTCACTTAAGTCCAAGAAGACATTGCGATTTACGTAAAGATTATTCCCGAAAACTCAGTTCGTGATTTCTTTTATTTTATGTGAATCACTTCAAGTTTTCAAATATGCATTTTTGACGATTTTTTTTATTTGCTTGAAGCTCTCAAACGTTTGAGGCAGCAACGATTCCATAAAGTAAAATATTCTCAGAAGTTTGTGAAGAATTCGAATATATAAGAAATTATAAGGTGTCCCATTTGAAGAAAACGTTTTTCGATGTACCACCATTTTGTGACAGGATCTATGTTCGAAAATATATCAGTCAACAAGCCAAACATTTTTCTGGTGGACAAACGAGACTGCTCCATGTTTTTCACTGAGTTTTCTGCTCCGGGGGACACTAAAACACTTGTTGGGGAAAGGGAGAAGCAAACCAAATTCATCCAACTGGTGGCGTAACTAAAAAGATTGCATCGTTAATATAGGGTTCAACTAATCGTCTTCATTGTTGGCGCGTTGGTAGACTGGACACGTTCTTTATAGAGCTTCGGAAAATTCCAGCAGGTCGAGGTTCATCAGTATAACTTGGGGGGGACGCTTGTGATGGACATGAAGAAAGTGGTCATTTTAGGATATCTTCGTTTACTGAGACAGATGAATTTTTCCAATAACCACAGATAGTGGATATCGTACGAAATGGCCTTCCGCGTAACAGTTTGGGTTGGTCGGAGTCCCAAGGCTATTGCGTTCGATTTTCTGAGTCTTTAAATCGGGTATTAAGAGTTGAACATTCGCGTCAAATGACATAGTAATGTAAATAACATAGCTATGGAGTAAGGAGTGATTTAGTTTTGATTATTAAAAAATAAAATATAGCAGCATGTAAGTTCTTCCTGTTACTCATATGTAACGATTTGGTTATATTTAGATTATAATTTGAATTAGCTTTAAACATACATTTTGTTGGGATATATTAACAACTCACAAATAACAGTTTTAATTCCTTAGTTTAAGTTAAAGAACCTAGCGAAGAATGTTTCTAAGCTTGAGCAAGGAGGGAATGAAATTACAAGAAACACTAAGAATGTGGAAAGTATTTGATGGGAAGTAAGTTATTATAGACTATAGGATTGATAGTACAGATATTCGTATAAAAGGACTTTTTTCATTTAAATATGAAAATGGAGTTTTTAAACGCAACTTTATAACCTTTATGTAAGATAATGAAAATGAAGGCACCAGATTACACTTAAAATGTTAATTTCGTCTAATCCTGTAGCTTTTGCTTTAATATTGCGTATTATTTTAAAAACTTCGAATTGTGAAAATTGAAACTTTGGAATTATATTTTTTGTATTATTAAAATAAAACGAAATTAAGTCTCTGTCGGTTCTAATTTTTTAATGCTATTTATAAAATAAAGATAATTTTTTTCTAGGTTAATAACTTCGTTCGAATTATGCAAATTCAACATTTTTTAAGAACCACACATCTCTCGCAGATTTAGTTACTTGGGAATTTAGATATGCCTTATTTTCTCTATCAATTTTATTGCAAGTGTTAACGTCTTACGTATTTGTCTGCAAATATTCCATTCATTAATATTTTGTGTTAAATGTGTAAAAAATGTCTTACTTAACTGTATGGGAGGGAAGACTTGAAATCAAATAGGTTATGTTATCATTAGTGTGAGATTTACAACATATATTTTAGGTGTGGAAAGTCAAAAAGGAACAGAAGCAGTGTCAGGCCGCTTTTTAGTAGAAGTGAAAATACAACTTAGAATCAAATAGATAATAAACGAATGTTTCGTTTTTCAACATATAGTGCGAGCAGTTTTTAAACGAAAGAAAAGTTTCTTCAAACTAAATCAAAAATAGTAGTTCTCAACTCCAATGAGGAAAGAACTAACTATATGCACGCCAATCATAGAGCAGATAATTCTAAGACTAAATACCTGGAAAAACCCATTCAAAAATTAAAATCAAATCATATATGGCTCAATAATGCTGTCATTAAGAAAATAAGATGAACTCATACTACACAATTTAAACGAAAAATTCTCAGAAAAATATTTACACGTATTTTGGATTCTGTAGATTTTGCTGGACGAGTCATTATCGAGGTCTATAAACTGGTGAACAATAATAACATTGAGAAAAAACCAAAGTCACACAAAGCGTTTCATCGCTTCTCTTCTTTATGAGGTCTGGCGATAAAAGCCTTAAACACCATACGCCTCTCTGTACATTTTTACCTACTTGGAAATGGAATCACAAGGACGTGTTCGCGATTTTAATTTTTTTGATTATTTATGTTGACGTTTAAAATGTGTTTCGATTCTATACAGTCCTTTCTACTGTCAAAAAAAAAACATTTAATTTATTTGGATTTAGTAGTGAAGATTGTTGAGATATTTTAGAAAAGTGTTCCAATTCTTGATTCACTTCAATAATAGCCTAATTTATATTAGTTTTTTCGTGGCATCTGTGTACATATGCTCCTTACCAAAAATTCGAAAATCTCTAGAATGACTGAATGTATATAGCGAAAAAAAAAAGAGGAGAAAAAATGGACCCTTGAATTACCACCCTCTCACCCGACAGCAATTATCCAAGCTAAACTATCTGAGTCATATATCCCAAGTAAGACGCGGATAACCGCAGAGAATTGTTTGCAATTCCAATTGATTTTTTTAAATTCAAATTTGCAGATGTAACTAAGAGAATGCTTGATCTTTATCTGGTAAATATTTATTGACACTGAAAATTATTTTGGAATATTTCCTGAACGAGTTAAATGTAATAGCTTCAATAAATGACAACATGAATACCGTAAGTTATCTGGTGCGTAAACAATTTTTTAGAGTTTTTAAAATAAATCAGAGATTAAAGAGACCGTTGCTAGAATTAAAGCTAACTCACACTAACTAAGAGATTTATGAACGAAACAACTGGATATGTGGGTGTGACGTTTCAAATTGATTGTCCCATATTTGTTATTATATAAAACAGATTCTAGAATGGATTCTAACTGGAGGACAAGGAAAGGTATAAATAATGATTTACGTCACGTTTATGCAGAAATAAGGAAACCCAACTGATGTCGCGACTATACTAATTATTTCCCAACGTTTGTGTTGCAGGGCAATGCAAATTGAGTTGTACATAGGACGAAAGTTTTGTCGTGCATAATAACAAAATGTAAAATTCTGTAATACTCGTGATTTAGCTGTGGGAGGCCATAATGAACGCGACTCTTTTGAAAATCAGGAGTTACTTAAAGAACTAAATAATATGTTTGCAAAAATAAGGATTACCACAAAAGAACTTTTACAAAATGCCACAGTTTTTACAGGGAAAATTTTTTTGTGAAAATTTCAATAATTCTAATAATTTTTCCTAAAAATTGCGGATTATAAAGAAGCAATTACAAATTATTTAAAAATGCTACCAAATTGTAAAGTTTCAATTTCTATCTACTGTATTTATTTATTACAAATTTCTTTCTTTGTTTCCTTATAGCAATGATATTTTTTTAAGGAATATTCTTACACAAAAATGGTGTCTTGATTTTCAAAAGACTAGTTAATGATGATTGTATCTATAACAGAATGCATTTTTTAATCATAAGGTGTAAATTTTTATTGTACATATTTAAATCTTTCTATATAGAGTTTTGTTAGGCAGATTGTAGATATTTTTAAATACAACCTACTAATACATTATTACCCAAAATATGCATTTTTAGTTTCATCTTATTGTAATCATAATTAGTTTTTAAATATTTGTGCAAAATATACAACAAATTTTAAGAAATATTTAAAGGAATATGAAAAGGAAAATAATTAAAACAATCAATAAAGATCTAATATTTATTAAGCAATAGATAATGTAAAAAAATACAATTTTTATATGAAGAAAAACTGATCTGAGTTTAAGTTGTTGATCAATTAAAAATTTAATAATAATTAATAACAAATGTTTTTACGTTTGTTATTTTAGGTTTTTAAAAGACATGTTTTATCCACAAATTATAGATACAAATATATAAGTTTAAATAAAACTACCTCAAATGTGACCATGACTAAAATAGATAAGAATGAGATTCCTCCACAAGATACATCGTTATATTAGGGAGAGCTCCTCTGGTTAACGTTTTGCTCCTTTGAGTAAATTTTTCGACGATTGTTCCTTCTTACTTTTCTTTATGAATATTTTATATCCCTATTTTCTTCACTGTAACACCATACCCTTTCTCTGCCACCCGTTTACCACAAATAACAAGTCAAACCCGCCATAAAAATGAATGCTTTTGGTTAAAGAAGAGTCCCTCCAGGTCTCTTTTTTTAGTTTTTTTATTACCAATCCTTTTTAGCACTATTTAATTTTAGGAACACTACTAAAATGATATATTTTAATTTATTTTAATTTTTGTATAGGGTTATACTCAGATATTATATAAGGAAAGTATATTTCAGGTGTTTTATTCTCTCTATAGCTATATTATTCTGAAATAATACATAAGCATATTGACTCTCTACACGTCTATAGATACTTCTACATAATATCTAACTCTAATCTCAAGTAAAATACATATTTATAATGAGTGCTATGTAAAGGTTCTACTTTAGGACATTATGACATTTAAAACAAGTTTTCTCTCTCCCTTAAGGGTGTTCACATCCTCTTGAAATGCTAATAATTTCTCCAGTTTGTGGTAGGAGTTTAAAGCAGACTAGGCGACATAGACGTTCATATAACTATCACAATTCACGGCAATCTCACACTTATAAATAAAAAATCGGTAATAGTTCAGGCATCTTGAACACGAATCTGAAATTTGCCATATTCGATTTTGCCCGGAAACATGTTTTTTTGCAAAAAAACTTCGACATTTTGGCATTTTTTTTGTAATTTTTGCATATAATTCGGAAACTATGTTTTCTTTAGAAAAGATAGCTAAGTATAAAATTAAAGCCGGTAAAATTTCCTACAATTCATATACTACAGAAAATACATTATTGGTGTATTTTATGTATTTGAAAGTGCAATGAATTATTTTTATTCCATCCATAGTTAATAATTTAACATCTGTATTTTCTGAAGAATTTGCGGTAAAACGTAAAAAATTTCGTTATTAATTTTTTTTTTGTTTTTTTCGTCATTTTTCAGCGCGCTCTTCCGGCTGAACGGAAATTGTTACGTACCAAAATTGTAGAAAATATTATCGATTTTAATTTTGTATTTAAGGACTTTTTCCAAAAAACGTATACGGCAAAAAATAAAAAAAAAGTTTTTTGCCAAAAAAACATGTTTCCGGGAAAAATCGGATATGGCAAACCTCAGATTCGTGTTCAGCGACCCCAAAAACTTAAAGGTACTAAATATAATTTTTCTTTACTCGGAACTTCCCTCGTTATAAATTTTTCGTTTTCTTACGAAGAGTGCAGTGTGATCTACTTTAGTTCCACACATAGTCATTTAGTAACACATCTACCTATATTGTCTTTTTCAAAAGTGTTTATTAAACGCCATTTCATTTCGCACCAATATTGTATCAGTTCCTTCTTAAGCCACATCTGATTTTATGACATAATTTAAAATAAATGAAATAAATAGTTTTTGCGTTGATTTTTTTAAGATCGCAATTTTGTTCATGTTGAACTCGTACCATGTTGTACTATAACACATTTAATTTTGGTGAAAAATTTGACATCAATTGCTTAAAAAAAAATTTTTATCTTGATTTTTAAACATTTTATTTAATCGCCATTCTGAATTCGTACCACAATTTTACTAGTTTATCCCTATATCACACCCAATGCTTGCACAAAATTTAAAATTAATCTAATAAATAGATTTTCCAGCTGATTTTTAAAGTTTTTTATTAGACCGCCTTCTCGGATTCATACCAAAATGTTACCAGTTCATTTCTATGTAATCACATAAATATTTTAAATTTTTGTGCCAAATTTGAGGAATTTTGATAATTAGCTTTTTTAGTGAAATTCTTTTTTACATTTCACCACACTTTGTTCCAACCGATTGGATATTTACCAAAACGTTACCAGGTCATCCCCATAAGACCTTTAATTTTTGACCAAAAATCGGGTAAATAATATGTCTGAAATTGACAGATAGACCGACGGAATTGAGAAAACATGTTTTGAGGCATCTAGAAACGCTAAAATTTGAAGCTGTCTGTATCCTTGTAAGGAATTTTTTTTCATGGTTAGAAAGAATTATTTGATCTCCATTTTGTTCCACCATTTTGAATTCCTACTACAATTTTACCAGTTCGTGTGTATATCACACTTAACTATTGCAAAAAGTTTTAAATCAATCTAATAAGTGGTATTTTCAGGATGATTTTGTAATCATTTCGTCCCCTTATGACCCTTGATTTTTGACCCCGGAAAATCACAAAAACTCTGCTATGATCAATTCAATCCATGAGATATGAGAGCCATATTATATCTCACAGACGGTCTTCTTTTTGGTTGCTGTCAAGTTGATTTTATTTATCTTTTTAGAGTTAAAAACTATTTAAAAAAACATTATTTTAAGTGATAGCACAGCACCCACATGTAAATTTTGAACAAGGCTTTCTGAGCTCAAGGAGCAAAATGTGTTTGAAGTTAAGCACAGTTTTCTTGTGTCTAAATAGTATCGACACTTGTTATTAGAATCTATTTGACACCGTATGTAATTTTAAAAAAATTGTTGACACAATATCAATTCAATAGTGTTAAAGAAGAGTTTGTGCCTAACTGGTAATCTTTTAGACACCATATACCTAGAATGTTCCCGTATTACGCTAGTTTGGACACATCAACAAAATTCAAGCACCATGGTGTCGACACTTTTTCAACACATTGTGTCTGTATTTTATTCGAAAATTTTTGTTACTAATTTTCGGAAATGTGTTGGATGGGCACAAGCTGTTGGTACAGTGCATAGTTGTACCGTACCATTTTCCATGGTTTTTACTATTTTAAACGACATTATTTATTTCTAATAATGGCGGCGCGGCGGCAGGCGGCAAAAGACAGGACTAAAATTTGAGAATTTCGTGGTTAGAAAATCCATGTAGTAGGAATGTGTCTGAATCAAGCCCAAATTTGAGCCGTCGATACATACAGAAAGTATTTTAGACTCAACGTGTCTGAAAAAATGGGTCAAAAATCTTTCTCCGGTTTTTATGTGTCAAGTTAGGCAATTTTTGGAAACAAAAGCCATGTTTTGTTAAGAAAATTCCACAATCCCTAATTTGATAACAATGGCAGAAAACATAAAGCTATCTCTAATTTAAATTGCAGGCTCATTTTGAGCAAAAGCATACACAATATGCTCTCTGTAACCATAATAAATATATTAGCACACGTTTTTCTTTAAATATTTCAAGAAAAAAATTTACTGTAAAGTAGCAATAGTTTTAAATATTTATTGTTTTTAAGGCGCATGTGGTTTTTAGAAGTATTTTATTAAAGATAATTATATATTATGTTATCAGTGCGCCGATATACCCACCTAATAAATACGCATATTTCTAATTTGGAGGCTTATTGAAAACAAAAATAATAATTAATATATTATGTCAATTGAACAACTAAATTGTTTTAAGTATAAATATATTTTGTATCTGTAATGAGTTTAATTTTATACAAAACGGACGCAAAAATATAATTTCGTCCACAAACTGGATAAAAGTCGCATTTCGGTAACATTTTGGGAAAAAAGGCGGGCTGACATTGGGCATATTTAAATTCAATTTTAGAAACAAATCAGTAACCATTCGGTTATAGTAAAGCCTCGCTTTAGAAACATACCGGAAACCAAAGTCACACTGAGGACACATTTTAGTGAAAGTAGAGGCACATTTTGGACTAACCTTTTTATGTATATTTTGGGCACTATTTGGTATACATTTATCATTATTTAGCGTAAAAATGTGTCGGGTCCAAAACTACGTGTCGCCACAGTGTAGACACTTTGCCCAATAAGTGTCTATAATTGCGAGAGTTATGTTGAAATGAGCTACAAAAAGTTATTGATTTTTACTATCCATTATCAAAGACCCATTATAATTCGCATAGATGGTCCATAAGATACACAATAAATTCAACACTTTTGATCATTTATGTGGCCCTTTAATCGAAATATTACCTCGCGCGGAACATGATTAGTTGCGGAGTTGCTGAGAGGGCGAGTTAGCTCTATTTGTTTAGACATATTTGTACGCGTAATTCAAATAGTGATATAATGCTTGGGATTTTCTTATTTAACATTGGATTGATCCTCTATACGGAGTATTAAATGCATTTGCTATTATGTATTAAATCCAATATGTTGTTGTAAAAACCGGCAACATGGCTCTCCACTATGTTGTATTGCTATGTTAAAAAGATCTAAAAGTGCTAAGTGCTACTGAAATAAAAAAAAATTTTTGTGTTTTCCTCGAACTTAAGTTCAATAAAACTCTCTATATAAGATTAAAGATATATTGAGCTAGTTATCTTGACTAAATTTGTGTTAATAAATGAGTAGGAAATTTATTTTCATAAGAAGTTTGAAGTGAAATAGAAAAGCATGACATTTTTTATACTTTACCACGCCTAAATAAGAAAAAACATTTTTTTCTTGAACTCTAGTAAAATAGAACATTTGCCGATGGTAAGCTCTTTGTATTATAAAAGGGACATCCACTTTAATCTAAGGACCTTAATCTGCGTTGATAGCTGTATTAAGTCCTTGACACTACCGGAATTTTCTTGCAGGGACTTTGTGGCTCTGAAACTGATTCTTAAGGATAAGGCAGGGTATCGCAAACACATTGTAGTATGCACAAGCCTAACTATTCTTCCCTACGACTCAAGAGAGGACCCACCTACCAGAGAACTCATTGACTTAATAAGATACTGTAAGGACAATGGGCTTTCTATTGTTGTTGGAGTGACGCCAAGCGCACACAACGTTGTGTGGGGCAGTACTGACAACAACTCGAGGGGCGCAAGCCTTTTGGAGTATCTCAGTACAACTGATTTAGAAATTCTAAATCGTGGAACTACCACAACCTTTGTCACGTCACGAAATGGAGTGTGTCTGATAAGCCATCTTTATCGGATCACAGACACATCCTAAGCCTTGAACACGACATGGAGCTGAGTGGTTTTCAAAATCCGAGGACAACCAACTGGGCTGACTATGTGGAGTCGTTTAAGGTGCGGTTAGATATACCACTAATGCCATACTGTAGGGTAAGGCAAGTAGAAAATATGGCAAAACTCTATACAGGAAACCATAGAATCGAGGTAACAGAAAAACATCTTAGTTAAACTTGGACCTTGAAAAGGCTCGTAAGGATACAAGCAGCTCTTTAACAGGGCCCTGGGATCAAAATTACCTGCTGACTGGGAAGAACATACCAATTCTCAATGCAGGAATAAAGAACTGATACGCAGTTCAAAGAGAGAATTTTGTAAGACCTACGGCGAAAACTTAGAAGGTCTTCCGAAAGCCGCTAGACTACCAAGGATTCTCTTAAAAGATCGAGGACAGAACGTAGGGGCACTGAGGCTTCCAACCACCGCACAGGAGGCTCTTGGTATGCTCCTGACAGGTCCGGTGGGCTGGAACGGCCATTACACTCAATACTATTAAGTGGGCAATATCCTCTTTTTGCCCATTTAAGAGTGCGTGACCAGACGGAATATTCACGGACTTCAGGCCCAGGTCTTTTCTTGTGAAAACCATGGAGAAGATAGTGGTTGCTTATATAAGAAATGGCGCACTGGACAGAAATCCTATGCATCCATTCCAGCAGGCTTACAGGAGAACCATGCCAACGGAGACGTCTCTTCATAGTCTAGTCAGTAGACTAGAGGTGATAGTCTACTCCAAGAAGATGGATATGGGTGTTCTTGGACATCGAGGAAACTTAACTCCATTAGTGAGGCTTTCGCGTGGACAGCGCTGTCATTAGGTGGGTTCATATCATGCTGGAAGTGAGGGTGACAGTGTGCTCGTCCGTAGTCAAAAGATGTCTGTAGGACGCTGTTGTTGTTGAATAAATTAATAGGAAATTTTATTTTCATAAGAAGTTTTATAAACAAAAATCTTTTTTGGCTTTTTCGCAACTGAATAAAAATATTTAACTTTAAATTAAATGAAGCAAATATTTAATATAATTACATACCTCAACATGTCGACTAGTCTGTCTACGGAATTTTTCGATACATAATATAAACAATATTATTTAAGCAAGCATAAGAAATTATATAATTTACTTTAAGTTTTTATAGACACATAGTAGTTGTACAAATATTTTCATCCTATCGGGACTCATCAGTGCGCCGATCGTAAGAAAGAAACATTAAATAATAGTAAAGAATTGATTTCAAAATTTTAAAAATTGTCAATGTGTTTGACATGTAACCTAGATATGAAAAAAATGATAGTTTAGAGCCATTTATAATGTTATTTATAAAAAATTAAATCTGAACACATTTAAGAAGTTTTATGTGATGTATATAAAAACATATCATTTTCAATCCTTTACCACATTAAACTAATAAAAAGCAGTTTCCTGCTTTGTAAAATAAAACACCTTACAGACATGTTGAATTAGAGATCTTAAATTTGTGTTACTAAATTAACAATGAAATTTTATTTTCATAAGAATTGTAATTTAAACTGAAGTAATTATTAAAAAGATATAAAATACGTTAACTGTGTTAATATAGCAAGTGGCTTATATCAAAAAAATTCCAGTGCTGTCACCTTCAGGGTACCTGGAGGAAAAAAGTTTCCGGGAAATCGCTGCTGTTGTTATGGCAACATGTGACAATAGAATTGAAAACGGAAATTTTCCGTACAATTTTACAAACAAGGTGGCAAAGTGCTTCACAATTTATCTCTAAAAGTGGGAGAATATAATTTCTGTGGTTAGAGATTTTTTTACAATTGAAATAAAAATCCCCACACTTTGTAAATAAAAGTTCAATAATAGCATTATACAATATTGTGTAAAATATTAAGAGCGGATTTTTTTCCATGTAGGAGTATTGAAAATGACAAAATATTATTTGTAAGTGTGTGCAGAGGAAATTTGAAATTAAGCTGAAGGTAATCACGAAATATGTATAAAAAATAAGTGTTTAGTCAGTTATTGAAAAGTCAAGAATTCCAAATTTTTGTCTTAACAGTTTTAAGGAAAACTGGGAAGGGAGATTTAAAGAGCCGCAGTGTATACACACATTATATAAATCCCGACTATTCGAGCTTTGACTCCGAAATCGTGCGTTCTTAAAAAAAGCTAAACTTTCTGTTAAATTATGGCTGCAAACAGAAAAGATTTGGATTAGGAAATGACTTATGTAATAACTCTGACCTTAATATAGCTATAAATTAAATATCCCCCATCGATCCTACCTGTCCTTAATAGCCGTATATAGAATTTAATACCTTATCTCCTCAAATATCCTTGATAAAGGGATATTTTTAAGCTCTCGCTTGCCGTTCTATACGTGTATTTAACATCTACATATAAAGCGATTTTATTTTGTTAATCTCCTTTTTATCATTTTCTTTTATCCGTGCCGCCTGCATTTTTTCCTTTTTGTAATTATGAGCACGTACCTCCAGAATTTATATCTTCCGATTAGAGGCGCTATATTTGCTTTTTTTCTCTCCTTTCCATTTTTTCCGGACTGGGTAATATACGGAAAAATTAGTCAAGTACGAAGACCTATATGGCGAGATTTTAGAACGATATAGGCATGTGGCTGTCATAACCAATTGTCAAATATATATAAATTTCAATTAATTTATATGCCTTGCAAATTATTTTTAGGTATGAGTTTTTTAATTTATTTTTTAATGTCAGGCTATGCCTGAAAAATAATTGTAAATATTAAATTTATTGTAAAGTAAACTTTTTTATTACATATTCCAGGTTATTAATTTTTTTATGCATATAACCTGTGGCCATGGGAAATCGGTAGAAAGAGATTTCTCGACGTGAGCTAAAAATAAGCGACGCACACATTTTTCTTCTGCTGTTGTTCTTGGTTAAGCTGGAAGTGAAATTTAAACACCAATTTCAAAAAATACTTCATATAACCTCAAGTAATAAATCCTTTTATAATATACAGGGTGTTTATTTGGTACCATATTCCGGAATTTTTTTCTAAATCTTATAACAAGGAGCTATAAAGGATGTCTGTGGATAGACGTAACGTTCCCCAGTTTCTCGCTGATCGCAAAGATCAATGACCGAATGCGTAACATACTCCGGCCCTTTCAGACTAAAGATTTAGTATTAGTTACATTGCTCTGTAATAGTGTTTTTTCAACATTTTTTAATTTTTACAAGTGGTAATAGGTCACACAAATTTGAAAAAGGGTTGTTCGTGCATAATGAAACGAAAGGATTAAAATTTCTTTTATAACTGATATATTTATTTCTGCAGAAGTCTACATGTCAAAAACAATGTCTGGGAATATGTGTGCTATGTATAATTATAAAAATCAGATGCCAGGAGTAACTTTAAATAGGTGTCCGAAATTAATTATTATGAAGAAACCGTTGGTACACCTGTGTGAATGTTTTACTATTAAAATGTGCATTTACACTATTAAATGTAAAAAAATATTTTAATAATGTAAATGTATAAGTACTTCGCGAAGTTACCAAACACCTGTGAAAGTACTTCGCGAATTTACCAAAAATCCGTAAAAATTCACTATGCATTCAAATTTTACTAAAAGGTTGGTCTATACTTCATGAAACGTGGCACGTAACGCTGGTCAAAAGCTTCAACATCATCAAACATCCAACCTGACATTTTTATTATACTCATTCATTAATTGTTTGGCAGCGCATGGTTATTTTTAGGTTTAAAGTATTTCAGTGCGCGTTTTAGTATAAAAAACAACGTATCCTGTAAAACTAGACGTCTTAAAAAATAATCGGTGGTAATAGTAATATTTGAGTTCAAGTGAAGTATTTGTGTAAAAATTAGATAAGAATTTAAAAAATGGTTACGTGTTTATTGTAACATTAGATGTATTAGTCACTAGACTATAAGATTTCCATAAAAAAACTTGATTTCAATAATTTTAGTTATCATCTGTTTTTGTTTAGTTTTATATCATAAAATAAATTTTTTAAAGATAATTGTGTGTTTTTTCTTTTGAATAAACCATACCTGCCTATTTTTGTCGCTAACAACATGCTCTTTTATGTTTCTTTAATTCATTTTCAAGCGGTATATTTGGCATATTTGGTGTTTAAATTTGTTACAAATGGAAAATTAGAACTGAAACCAAACATAAAGCAGCATATTTTAGCAATAACTTCAGCCATTCGACTAAAAGGATTACGTTATAACGCCGTTATCAAACTTTACTTGTGTCCTTAAAAAAATGAACATAAAATGAGATTTTTAATAACATTTTAAGTTAACGTAAGGTTTATTATTTTTAGTTTTGCAAATCTCATCAAAACATATAAAATAATGTTCTTTTCCATCATTTTACTTGAGAAAGCAGTTATTTTTACATACATTCCAAACCAATTTTCAGTAATATATTTAGTGTCTTTAATTAGTTTTTATAATAAATTGAGTGAGAATTATTATTCACTAAAAACTAACTTAATTTTATTCAAAGAAACAGAATTTTTAAGTGGCACTTTTCCTTGTAATAAGGTTTTGTTTTAAGTGCAAAATTTAAAAATACCAAAAAATATACTAAAATAGTTCTCCAAAAAATACCGATTCAATAATTGAATTTTTACTATAAATATGACGGAAATTTTAACTGTAATTTTACCTCTATAAATGTATTTTTACAATTACTTGCTTATTTTTACAATTTTAAAAGTAAAAATAATTGTATTTTTACTGTAAATATGACGGAATTTTCAACTGTAATTTTACCTCTAGAAATGTATTTTTAAGTTTTAAAAGTAAAAATACGTAAAATTACGTTTATAACATGATTACAATGATTTTTTTAATGTAAAATCACTATTTCTTTCTAACAGTGTTCTTTTAATTTTAATTTTTGCTTTTTTAGTATTAATACGAATTTGTGAATTTGTAATGTGAATTGTGTTTTTTGTTTCCGTTTTCGTTTTAAAAGTGGTTATATTTAGGTATTTTTTGTAATTTCTAAAATACATTATTTTTAATTAAAAAGAAAATGTGTAGGACAATAATAATAGTTATTAAAAAATAGTAATACCATGTTTTTTACTTTTCTATTTAAGAATCACTTTAAGTATTTAATTAATTAAATTAATACATTTAGATACCTAAATTACGGAAAAGTGCTTATTTCTATTTGACGATTTGGGGCATCCTGTCATAAACGAACATAATATAATAAAATTTTATAAATTTAGAAGGCACTTACAATAATATATTTTTGTCTTGACATAATATTTAAATTATTTCCTAATCATTTATTTTTTTGTCCAAATATAAATTTTTAAAACATTTTGATAATCAATTGACACTTGCTTATTAACCGAAATTCGTATGGTAATGTTGCTCTATTAGTTTGATATAGGATTTATCGAAACTTATTGCAACCAACAAACCAAAATAACAACATCAAAAGGCTAAACCAAACTATTATCCTATGAAAATAACGCATGAAACTTGTGACGGAAATAAATCACCGATGTAACTATCCTGTGTCGTTCACGATTCTTGGGTCTAATGGACTAAGAATTGAAAAATACATGTCACTCTTGATAAAAGTTTTTGCTTAAAAAATAAATAAGGTTCGCAATAATAAAAATTTGATTTTTTAATAAAAAATTAAATTTTTAATATTGTGTGGGGGGGGTCATAAAAAATACAAAAAATGTTGTTTTGCGTAAAAAGCATACCTCGTGTATAATTTTTTTTTCAAGGGTACAAATATTAAATATGATTTGAATTAAACTACAAGCAAAAATACAAGATTTAAAATTAAGAGTATCAGTTTTATCACATTATTTTTTAAAGTCATACCTTTATTTCATGAAATAATTATCATTTAATATAAGTTCTTGTCAAAATTAATTAAATAACTGTAATTGAAAATACGTCTTATTCTTATTAATTACTCTAAAGTGAATTAAATTAGGCAGTAGGATATAAAATATAAAAATTCAAAAATTCCACCGCCATATTCAACATATTTTATTAACTGCGTTCTTAGACATATGATGAAATTTCTGATTTCTTCCGGGGATATTGAAAGGATAGTCTGGCTAATTCTGCCCTTTAACACTTCAGTATTATTTGGTATTCGAACAGCATAAACGATTTGTTTTAAACCATCCGATAGAAACATATCGGTCACACTTAACAAAGGAAAATACAAATTTTCCTTCGGAAATACCCAATACCCAAAATATCCATTTTCCACACTTTAGAATACCTAAAATCAGTTACTTGAAATATTTGCTTTGCATCTCATTCCAAACACTAAATTGCCAAAATGTTCCTACGGAAATTTTTCGTGTCCATTTTCCGTGTAAATTTTGTTTTGAATACTGGAAATGAGTTACATAAAAATCTGCTTTCTTTGTCTTGTAGAAGTCCTCCTTAACAGGAAATACAATTTTTCCTGCGGAAATGCACCATTTCCATTTTCCACACTTTAGAATACCTGAAACCCGTTACATAAAAACTTTGTTTTGCTTTGCATTCAAAACATTTTTCCGAATATATAAATGTAAAAATAATCTTGCAGAAATACGTCATTTCAGAGGAAATTTCATTTCCACTTTTCAGACAGAATAGCTAAAACCTGTTATATGTAAACTTTATTTTGCTTTGCATTCTACACATTTTTCTGAACATAAAAATGAAAAAATGTTGTTTAGGTAATACGTCATTTCCGTTTTCCGGATACATTTTGTAAACTTTAGTGAAAATGTTAAATATCCACCAAATATTTTTTAAGCTGTTAGAAAATTATTTATAATAATATTTAAGTTATAAAATGTTATTTTATAACTCAAATGAAGTTTGATGGTTTTATCGAGGAATCTGGGCACACACATCTTTTTATGAAGGTTTGTCGCCACCTTCATCGTTCCAATCACTCCAATTCGGAAATACACCAGAATATTGCCACCAAATTTATATAATATACTAGTAGTATTTGTTATTATTACCTTACTTTTGTTGTTGTTGTCAATAAAAAATGAAAGTATAGAAATATATATTTTTTCTTACCGTTGTCACACCAGCAACTTTCCAATAGCACTAATTGCTTTACGAAAATTAGTGTTTTTCTTTGTTATTCTGCTTTGAATCTTACGCAAGAGATGAAAAAATTGCTGTTTGGATATTCTAAAATATTTATAAAATTTTAACTCATCATCTTCTAATGCCGGAAATTTTTGACATTCGCCCTTGTCCTTTCTTCTAAGAAATATATCATGCACCCATATTTGCCTTTTCTTTGTTGTTCATAACACCTAACGGGATAGATCCACCCAATATATACTCGGACTTTTTGTTAAAAAATCCAAGTTTTGTTAAAAAAATCCTAGTTTTAATATAGGCTCGAAATTTTGTTCACGCGCTCCCGCGCTCCCGCGCTCTTTCTTTATGATAATATGAATTTATTTTCATTTTTATATTTAGAAAATTGTTTGAAGTGGCAAGCAAAGCAAAGTTTTCAGATAACTGATTTCAGGCATTCTAAGTGTAAAGAATTTCCTCGGAATATGGAAATAAAAAATTTCCTCAGAAATATTTTGGCATTTTCATGTTCAGAAAAATGTTTGGAAACATAAAACCAGTTGGTTTTCTTATAACTGATTTCAGGTGAACGTAAGTTGACCCGTACATTCATCAGAAAACATAATAAAGTTTACTTTTAGTTTCTCTTAAAATTTTATCTCTTCCCACAAACAAAAATCTAGTCTTTTCACTTCATCTCCATCTTCCAACGTATGATTAAAGTAGGGTTTGAACGAAAATATTTCATTTTCTTTTAAAATCATGTGAATACGACTTTTCACAACTGCTGACTGTTAAATGTCTAGCACGTTTTCTAAGGGACATCACTGGAGTTTCTCTAACAGATTGAGGAATTTGAACTGTGACTGCATCGTTATGGTCATATTTCTTCTTTTTCTTTTTAAGGACCAAAGCAGAACCAGTTCTTTCAAACTTCTTCATTACGTTGCTGATTGCCATCCGAGTTATTGGTACTCCTTCAAATTTCTCGCTAAATTGTCTCATAACGTAGCGATATGATACTTGACTATCCCCGTAACACATTATTATAAAAATCCTTTGCTAAGTAGATAGCATTTTGGTAAGAACTATTTTGCATTACATGATAATTATTTTATGAAATAATTTATCAGTTAATGTAAAATAGTGACAAGTACGTCGTTAAGTATCATAAATAAAAATAATGCTGAAATAACCTCTGAGGAGTTTAATAACTTTTTCACTAACATATCACAAAACGTCATAACCAATCTTCCTGATTCCAATTAAAATACCCCATTCAACTTGGTAGATTAATCACTCACTGATATACGCTTTGCTTTTGAACATGTAACTTAATTCTGTGAGGGAAGTAATTGATAATTTAATGATTAAATCTAGTATTGATATATATGGTCTTATCGTTCGATTGCTCAAAACTATAGAAAATCTTATAATATTTCACTTAACTAAGCTCATAAATCTTTGTTTGAAGAAGGATGTATTCCCAGTCACACCAGTTTATAAGGAGGGGAATAGTGGTGAAGGTCGAATTACCAGCCGATAACTCTTTTGCCAGTTTTCTCAAAGGTCATCGAAAAGTGTATGGCACAAAACATCACGTCCTATTTGGAAATCAAATTCTGTTTACAGAATACCAGTTTGGTTTTAGGTCTGGTTTTGGCTCTGTTCATGCCATTCTCCATCTTCTGACAGATATAATGAATTCCTTTAAGGTCTGAGAGTATGACTTCGCATTATTTTATGATCTAAGCAAGGCTTTTGATTGGGTTTCGTATGACATACTGCTTGGCAAGCTGAGCCACTATAAGTTTAGCGATAGCAGTTTCCAGTGTTCTCCAAGGATCTATTCTAGGCCCCATCTTATTTCTACTTTTTATTATTGATCTACCACTTACCGAAACTCAGACAGAAACTGATGATACTACTCTTTCATTGAGGGGTTCGGACCTGTTAAGTGTTTAAAATTAAAAAAATGGTATTCTGTCTTCGTGATCTTCAGAATGTGTCTAACCCGATGGAGGTCATGTTTCTGGGCGTGTACCTGGACCAAAAGCTATAGTGGAACATACATGTCGATAGGATATCGACTAAACACAGTGTGTTTTTCTTCTGCGGGACCTGCAAGGCTGTGTGACTATAAGGTTCGCCTACTTCGCATTATTCCATTCTGTCATGACTTATTGTATGGTGGCTTGGGATGGTTTAACATTGGAATACAGAGTCTTCCGACTACAGCGCAGGGCAGTGAGGCTACAAGCTGGCTTAAAATTGAGATATGAGTATAGGTTGGCTTTTAAAAATCTCGAAAATATCACCTGCATTAAGAAAGCTCCGCACCAATTCGTCAACCGCTGGGATCGACATGACTACAACACTAGGTTTGGGAGTGATTTGGTAGGTACTCTGATTAAAGGTGTGCTTCAGATTATTTGGGGCTTTAAAGACTAATGTGACAAAACTGATACTTTTAATTTTAAATATTTTAATGAAATCTTGTATTTCTGCTTGAGGTTTAATTCAAAATTTAATATTTGCACTTTTGAGACAAAATTATAAACTAAGTATGCTTTTTAACCCAAAACAACGTTTTTGTGTTTCTTATGCCCCTCTGTTTATTAACGCGAACCTAAATCATGTTTGAAGCAAAAACTTTTATCAATGGTGACTTTTTTTCGTATATTACAAAATGAGACATTTTTACTCTTACGTAAAATAATATTTCTGTGTTTTTAAATTGAATCTTTCATAACTTTTTTTTGTATCTTTAAATTCTTAGTTTATTAAACCCTCTTGTAAAGCCCTTTCGCGGACATACTGTATACAAAAAAATATTTTAAAGCTATAATTCTCTTATTTATCAATATAAAATTTTTGAACGTGACCTAGTTGGCGTAAGGGCATTAATTTTCTTAACTAAAACTTGCTAATAGAGTAAAAGAGTTATTTAGAATCCATGTTTTTTGTGATTTTGAAGTTGTCTCAATTGACCATAGACTTCTGGTCACTCTTTCCTGACAATAGTAAATATTATTAGCTTTATATGGCAAATATTTTGTAAGAGTATGTTTTTGGAATTATAAGAGTAGCCCTAAAGATAAACTTAGCTTTAGATAGAGTACCTTGTATTTCTCAAGATTTATACTTTATAATAATATTCGTTAATTGATTTGATCATATTAAAAAATTGAAACAGGAATAGCACTAAGGAAGATCACAGTGTTGTCAAATGTGCTCTACGAGAATTTTAGATATACCTTTTACTTGTTTTTAAAGAATAAAACGTGATAAATTACACCTGCAAATCACGTTTCATCAATTTCCACGGGCAGAACATGCTCTGAAAATGAGAAAGATGTCGAGTTCATATGAAACTGACCATCGGAAAGACTTACGATTTTCTTCGCAGAGATTTATTTTTTTTTATTTGTCCACTGTGAATATAAGACTTAATATAAATTTTATGGTCCATCTTAGTGATTTTTATGATTCATGTTAGCCCTAGATAACAAAACCAGTAAGTAAGGAGTAAAAAATTATTGTTATATATATTTATTACAAATATACTTGGTTTGTTTCCTCGATCTTTAAAAACAATCGAAAAAATTGACAAAGAGGTAGATATATAAATATATATATATATATATATATATATATATATATATATATATATATATATATATATATATATATATATATATAGGGAGAGAGAGAGAGAGAGATGTTGGGAAGTATTAATATATAAATAAGAGCTTTGTATAATTGTTATTATTTAGTGTTTTTTTTTAAACTTCTGCTTTTTAACTTAAACTTTTCGAAATCATCACAATTGTATTTTCGTTAAATTTAGTAGTAAAGTTCATAACGCATCCTTAACAATTAAAAACTTAAAAAATATAATTGCTTACCAGCCTAGTTAACTAACCAAAAATGTGACAATGTAGCAGTATATTATACTTAGGCTTCCGGTAATTGTAGTCTGTCCAAACATATAGAAAGAAAAATTCTGATTGCAAAAGCAGGTTTCATGTAGACTACTGTTTCTAGCAATGACGCCCTAACACAATCCTTGCTCAAATGCACCAAGAATTGCGTTTGGACAATCAACGCCAAAAAACTTTAACATTTTTTGTAGCTTCCATATGTATGATGGATGTCTCGCGTTCATTTTCCTAAAAACGAAAAACAGAAACTATACCTAATTAAAGGTATAATAGTAAAATATATTAATTTTAAGTAGTAAAATGTTTAAATATTTTAGGCATGTTCTCTCCATATTATCAGAAAACTCAGTCAGACCGATGGTATCGAGAAAAACCAACACAAACTAGTAAATACCTACATGCTAGCTACAGTTAAAATTGCCCCTTTCTGTACATTTTGTCTCAGTGTAACAATTGCCCTAATTTACGTTCTACAACCGTCCATGCAGTTATAGAAAGTTCAGAAACATCATTTTATCGGATATTCTTTATAGGTATATGCATCTTTTCGCATAAAATTTGATAAAACCAACTTTATTTTCCTTACCGACAGCCACAGCCAATATAACAAGAAATAAGTTCAGTTTACCAACTAATAGTAACACTAAACAGGCTTTGTACGCCCCTCACTCCCCTTCGGATATTTTATTTTGGCCTAAATAGGAAAACCTTCCAGATAATGGATGTCTTCGCCCTAAATAAATTACACTAACGAAATTTTTGAAGTCAAATACATTTAAAGGAATGAGAGTATCTAGTGACTTATGTTGTATTTGACCCTATTGCTCTTGGTTATGCAGCAAATGAATGACCTCCATGACTGCAATTAACCGTAAAATAGTACTGGCTTGCTAACACAGAATTGGTTCTTGTTACATAAAAAACTTAAAGGACTGATCCGCCAAAAGAAAATTGTTAAGAAAAACCCATTAAATAAAACTTTACCTGGCATTTAACCCGTGTACTTTCAAAACGACAAATACTATACAACCTTCACAAGCGCTAATAAATCGCTTATATGGGGTTCATTTAAAGTTGAAAAGCGGTTCGGTGCTTATAGGCAAGAGGCAGTTATTTCTAAACAGCCCGGGATTTATTGCCAAAATAGGACCCTTTTCAGGGTATTTCAGAGGCGATATTGATGCGGATTTGACGGCGGTAAAGGTTTGCAACTTTGTTTCTATGAAAGTTTGTGCTTTCAGGTTGAAATTTGAAATCACAGAGAATTTTGGTAAACGAACTTGTCTATATGTGGAAACAGGTCGAATCAACATGGATAACCTACATAAAGCTTTTCGATTTAGAGGAATCCATAAAATAGACAAACGGATTTTGCCGGTGTAAATAAATACGGGTATATTTATTGCCTAAAAATAAATATATTGTGTAGAAGACTCTTAAAAATATAGGCCTTCCTCTCAATCTGCACTAAGACTATATAAAGAGCTAAACGGTAATCAATAAGATATTAAACTTATCATGTTTGTACAAATTCAAGAAACGCGTTGTTAACATTATGAGATATCAAACGTTCCCTTTAGCATTACACGAACCATTGTAAAAGGCTTTAAATCAATTATTTTGACAAACCTATATATATATATATATATATATATATATAGGTTAAATATGTCGAATATATAATATAAAAAAGGGGGGTATGTTCAAAAATGTTTTAAAACTAGATAATATGTTATAAAGTATATATAACAAAATATTAGAGGTAATTAGAAAAATAAATATTTATGATTTGTAAGGAACTATTCATCGTTTAAATTTAAAATATAGAAATAAATGAAACTTATGTGTTCATTGTGAACTTGTCATTATGTATTTCGGCCATTTCTAAAAAACGTCTTTTGCCACTCTCGTTAAAATTACATGTATGTTCCGTATCTATAATATTCTGAAAGACCACAAGATCGTTTATTAAGTCTTGAATTACTTTTATGTAATGTAATTCTTTTACTTAATCTTTGTTTTGTTTAACCAATGTCTTTTTTATCGCAATTTGAACAAACAATGGAGTAAACTCAATTATACAGGTTTAAAACATGATCTTTATCTTTTAATTTACTATACAAAATACCAATGGTTTTAACATTATGTTGTGCTATCTCTATATTTTCTGTTTTAAACATTTTAATTTAAATCTTATTACTCAAATTTTGAATATTGGGAATTGAACCAAAAGTAAGCCCTATTATTAGAAATTATATTATTATTTATTATTTTAATTTTTTTTATTATTATTATTTCGTGAATATTTTCGTTCAGGATATATATTATTTCTAGTATTGTATAATACCTTTTTAATAGTTGGGTATGAGTTATCCAGTAAAATTTGTTGGAGGTTTCTTAAATGTTTTTGTTTTAACGTTGGGTGTACTAATTTTTCAGTTCTGTTTTTTAAAGTGAATACTAAATTAATTTTTATTTTGTGAACATGATATGACTTATAATATATATATATTTTATTTTCAACTTTTATGACATTTGTATCTGAAAAGGGAAAACTTTGATTAGTTTCTTTCTCTAATGTAAATTGTGAATTTGGATTATAATCGTTCAAAATTTGAAAAATCTCATCGCATTTATTATATGATACACAACAAAAAATGTCATCAAAAATTTTTTTTGAAAAAGGAATATCAAAACTTAGTAAAAGTATGCAGTGGTCAAGCAAAGCATCCATTACATATTAAGCAATATTGGGGAGATAGAAGATCCCATTGGTATTCCGAGTACGTGTGGAGGGAGAAAATCCAAAAATATCAAATAATATTGCATTATTGGTAATTTTAAAGAATTTAATAAAGCCGCCAATAAAAATCTACATAGTATTCAAAAATAATATTGTTTTCATAGTCCGTTCGACCAAACCTAATTATTGTTTATACCGTACTTCAAAGGATATCGGAGTAAATCTAAAACGCATCGGCTTCTCGAATTTTTACTTTTCGCCGAAGTAAAAAATGCGCCGAGTAATTCTGTATCGTAAAGATTATCGAAAAGTCAGTATTTTTTTACATTTTAATTTTGTGGGTTTCAAAAAAGTTTGGTTTTTTTTATTGAGTAACTGTAGACTCTTCGATAATCTTATCAAAAAATCGGTAAATTTCTTTTATTCGGAACTTCACCCAAGTGTAACCCTATATAGTTCCACACGTAGTCTTTTAGTCTACTGTATTTTCAACATTTTATATTAGGTGCCATTTTGTTTCATCATATTGGATTCGTACCAATATTTTACCACTTTCTACGGATGCCATACTTAATTTTAGGGCATGATTTAAAATAAATTGCCTAAGTAGTTTTTACACTTTTTTTTAGACCGTAATTTTGTACCGTCATGTTGAATTCGTACCAGATAATCGCGGTATCATGTTCAATTTTACTGCAAGATTTGAAGTCCACTGAATAAGAATATTTTTACGTATTTTAGAAAAACATAAGATTTGACACTACTAGCTCGTAGATGTCAAAATCAATACCAAATTTAAGAGCTGTAGGTAATCTCTAAGCCACGAACACAAAGCAAGAACGAAATTATTTGGCGGTGCGAAAAACACATATAAACACATATTCAATATATCAGAAATAGGCTTAACCAGGTCTAACCAAAGCCGCTGTCCTACAGGGTTGTTCAAAAGCCTTCAGTTTCAGCCCCCTCCCTGCAACCTCTTAATACGTAGGCATTCCAACTTTTTTTCTCAAATGGCAACCTAGGTGGTCATGTGAGGGCTCTATGAGAAGGTCCTCTAAAATTGAATCCGTTATTAGCAATAAATTAGGGATCTGCTCATTTTGTTACAGTAAAACAAGTCCAAATAAGTTTTTTAATTAAAATTAAAACTCGAAGGGGATCCTTACTACTGCACTTCGAATACTTTCGGATGGTAAATTAGTAACCTCCATCTCTATTCTATCTTGTAGGTCCTAAAAACTGTTTGGTCTATTTTTAAACTTACCCTGCTTCAAATACCCCATAGAATGAATTCCAGTGGTGTAAGGTCCGGAGACCTCGGTGGTCATTCAACGGGACCTATCCACCGATTTGGAAAAATTTTGTCCAAGTACCTTCAACACTTATGCCAAAATGCGGTGATGCGATATCTTGTTGAAACCGTATTCTTTTATGGGGAATATAATAATAATAATAATAATAATAATAATAATAATAATAATAATAATAATAATAATAATAATAATAATAATAATAATAATAATAATAATAATAATAATAATAATACATTTATTACTCCCAAACAAGATTTTATTTTTATAATATAATCTGAAATAAACTAAAACTACTAACTAAATCCTGACAGAAACAAGTAGAAGAAGAAAAGATATACTTACTAGATACAGTATTACGTTGGTTGTACGTAATAACAGTGGCGGCTCGCGGGTGCAAAAATAAGTGAAGTGCAAATGAAGAATATTTTTTTACGACTTACCTAAATTTTGTATACTTAATCAATTCTCCTATCCTTCATAGCAGCAAGACAATGGACAAATACAGCCTGCGGCGCTTTTTGCGCTATCGTAACATTGCCCTATTAATTTATGTGTATAGTCAATTTGATACAATAGAGAATATAAATTCTCCGACGTACTATCGGAGCTGATATTATAAAATCCTAAGAATCTCTCGACTACTGAACATTCTGAATTAACGTATCTTAAAATTATGGAGCACTGGGACGTTTGCGTAATATCAGTGATGTCATTCACTTGCACAGAAAAAAACTGTGTGTTCATTATTTAATTTTTACATGATCATTTAAATAATCAGAAATCCATTCAATTATTGCGTTTTGAATAGTTTTCGAGTCGCCAGTAAAAACATTCTTAATTTGTTCTTGATGATTTTTTAGTTCTTGGGAACTTCTCGATATTAATAAACCTAAAAGCTTTTTAAAATTCCCCCTATTTATTGAATCGCTGCTCTCATCATGGCCGCGAAAGACAAAGGTACAAAAATAATCTATTTAATCATACGTTTTCGTTAAAATTGTATTTAATATAGTTTAACATTTTCCTTTAAAGTGTCAGCTGTAGTGCTTTGATTTTTTACAAATGTTTTTAGCATTAATTCGCATTTTAAATGCTCATTCAGACTTCATGTTTATGTAAAGACCTTCACATTTTTAACATACCTGCAAATCCTTCCTTATTCCACACTGAATATTTATTGGAAACTAGTAAACAAGGCCAGCAAAACAATTTTAGTAATATTTGACTACTACATAACCATTTGTACGCCGAAAACCAGGATGACGATTAAAACTCTGATCTTGTTTCTTCCATCGATTAAATGGAGTTCCCAATAAAATGCAAACAACATCCGTGTTCGGATTCATCAATAATGTAAATTAATAAACCCGACACCAAATAAAGTTGTAACAACACCATAAATAAATATAAGACAAAACAGTCAAGCAAACTGCAAAGGAACTAACCGGTTGCAGCGAAATCCGCGAAAATAAAAGTAATAAGTAGTAGGAAAATCGTAAACTAGACATAGCACCTCCAGCAAAGTCGAAGCGATTTGCGCCACTGTTATAATTGTTATAATAAAGTTCGATTGAAAGTTTTAAAAAGACATGCCGCGAACGGTCAAGTAAAATATTTATTCGAGATGTTTATTTTTTGCCAATTAGGTGAATAAATGAATGTAAAAACTTAAATTTTAAGAGATATTTAATAAATATAGTTAGATGTTGGCTTGTTTATTTTTCCTGGCAAAGTAGCACTTCATCTACTGAATAGCCGCCACTGCATAATAAATATTTTATATTAACTCCTTTAGATTATTTATGAAATTATTGATTTTTTCACCATTTTTTTAAAAGTACAACAGTTTTAAGGAAGAGTATGCTCTTTTCAGACTCTGTGTAATGTGCTGCCTAAATTTTAATTTGATATTCAATAGAAGATCTAAGTTTTTGTATATGGTTTAAGGTTTATAGGTTCTGAGCCAATTGATAGTTGAATATATTCCAAGTTATTGCGCAAATTATCGGCACAGAAAAGTAAAGCTATAGATTTGGTTGGATTAATTCTAAGCAAATGATCATTAGAAATGTTAATTAAACCTTCTAGGTCTTGATTAAGTTGAGTTGTAACCAATTCCACATTAGCGGGTTTAAACGAGAAATAAATTTGTGTATCGTCTGCGTACAGATGATATTAACAGGAATTTAATGAGTTCACAAAATGTGAGGTATATATGGCGTATAAAAGTGGCCCCAAAATACTTCCTTGTGGTACCCCTGAAGTGATGTTTCGTATATCCGATTTTTTTCCGAACGAAGAACGATTTTTTGAGTTCTGTCTAAGAGAAATGACCGAACAAGTGATGACGACATATCATCAAAACATGTATTTAAAAATGGCAAGAAGTAGATCATGATGAACCATATCAAAGGATTTCGTGCAATTGAGCAGAATCAGCACTGTGGCCTGACTTTTCTCTAAAACTTTCACTACATCATCTGCTACATCGGACAGCGCAGTTGAGCAACTGAAGCCTTGTCTAACACCAAACTGTTTAGCGGGGATAAGCTTATGCTGTATAATATATTTATTAATTTGAACCTGCGTTACCTTTTCAAGGATTTTTGAGAGTGTAGGGAGTATCAATATAGACCTTAAGTGTAAAAATTCAGTAGGGTTGCTAATTTTTAGTAAGGGAAGTGCGAGTGCTGACGTCCACGATATCCAAAATATATAATATTAGTAATATATGGAATAATAAATGAACAAAATAAAATTATTGGTGTTAAATTTATATTGTCAGAACCACAAGCTTTAGATTTTAATTTCAGTATAATTTCGGAGACTAAATTTTCCTCAACTGTCTTAAATGAAAAACGTTCCGCCAATTGAACACTATTATTTGTATAGAAATCAAGTACGTTTTAGTTTACAATTCTATTACCAAGAATTTGAGTAAAGAAATCATTAAAAAATTTAGTTTTTTTAGATTATTTGGAATTAATTTACTTTTTTTATTTATGACATTAATAAAATATATCACCCTCGTTAGGAAACATTATTACTAATTTATCAATTAGATCGATTAAATCGAATGAGAGGAAATCTCAGCAACGCTCAGCAGTAAGATTTTCTTCTTTCTATGACCAGTGATCAGTCCATTTAAATAAAATGTAGCTTCATCGGAGAAGATATTTTGAAAAAATAAGTTATTTTCATCATATCTTCCCATCATTTCTTCACAGAATTGTAATCTCCTATCGTAGTCATCTTCAAGAAGTTCCTGTACAACATGCGCTTTAAACAGGTGATAGTTCTGGCTCTTTAATAATTGCTCTGCTGACAACGTTATTTAGTGCTAAGGTATTAGTTGAAGAATATGGACTTTGTTGTACTGATAGAAGTATATTAAGTTTTTGTCTTTAGTTAAAGCGGGTGGTGGGCCCGTTTTAAGTCAATCCCTAACTGTCACATGCTCATCAAATTTGTAAAATATCCTACACACACTTGACCGCGTAATTGTATACTCGGGATACTTTTCTTTCATTGAATAGCACACAAACTTTATCCTGGTTCCGTACTTTGTCCCCACAACCCAACAATATCAAAATATAAATACTCTGCCTTTCTGAGAGCATCATAATTCAAAAATGTCAAAGCTCCAATTCAATGATCAAACTGAAATATTAACTAAATTTATTATATTTTATCTGTAGTATTTGTTAAATAAATAATCAAATGTGGGAAAAAACTGTCCTAGAATTTCAAGAATTTGGGCACCATTTTACTTGAATTTTATAAGGTAAAAATTTCTGATATTATGAAGTTGCTGCTAAACGCAATACTAAATACCACTATCATTTAAGCAACCCTCACAAGATACGAAAATTTCCCATGTCACTGGATAGATTGATGAGGTCTAATAATAGTTTTGAAAAACCCTATATAGTTAAAACATGACTACATACAAATGATTGTTTTAATACAGATATTTTTACTTTTTGTTATCCGCCCCAAGAAAGCCTAACCAGGGCTATCTAACACTATAGGTTTTATATGAAAAAACAAATCTAAAAAAGACATGCTATTCCAGTAATCAACCTCCGAGCTAGCAGACTTTACACCAAAAACTTAACGAACTTTGTTTATAGTCCGATATTTTAAATAACCTCACCAATTTAAGTAAATCGCAGCAATAGGCGTCACAGTGACGGAAGGATTTGGGTCAGGTTTATGTCGTTTTCAATTTAAGCATTCAGACAGCGATATTTTTCACGGTAATATTGAATTTCAATTTTTTGACGTAAAAATATTATATTTTAGTCAAAATATTATATAGATCAAAATCGACTCCACTTAAGATTTCACCGGTTTCACCCAGACAGACAGGCAAGTAAATTGAACTATAAGCTGGGCAAAAAAAGCTAATTAGAAATACATTTCCACTATTTAGGTATAATTTACCAGCAATTGCGACACCTAGCAATTTAAAATCTGACAAAAACAGTTAATTACTGTGCTAGTTTGATTAAAAATGCTGCCAATATAAAATTGCAAAAGAAGCATAAATGGAAATTAAAATTTTACTTGGAATGTTGAAGCTGTAAATGGCAAACCGCGTTAAAAGCGATGAGATTTACAATAACGCTCGCAAAACTGTTTTTAATTTAGCCTGTATAGCTTCTAAAACGCATCTCGTAAAGAGTGTCCGCAAAAAAAAGGCTTAAATATCTCTGGATAACACCAAATCCCCGCTGGAGCTTAATCCCGTTTTATTTGTGAAATAATCAGATTTTGGTGTTGAACGTATTAAAACTGTAGTCGCATGTAACGACAAGTTTTATTGTTTTTAACGCCATAATTCGAGAAATAACTTTTGGTTTACGATAATTTCCACTTTTACGGGCTATACTGGACAACTTTCTGATACATTTTAGAATCGCAGGGGTTTGAAACTGTTGTGTTTTAGTGGCCATATGTATAAATCGGATTGTCAATTTATTATTGCAAAAAAATCTGAATTATAGAGCTTCTAGAGATGATATTTTGTAACTGAAAATATACTTTGTTCACATTTTATGGTTGTAATACCAAAAATTCATTTAATGACTTCGGAAGTTTTTCAAATTCAGGATCAAGTAAGTGCATGTTAGGACCAGCCTTCATCAATAGAAAAATTTTTCTTAGCACCTTGACACCGCATTTCCCAATATTTTTTCTAAAAACTGAGGCTGGTCTTAAATTTACAACAACTTATGAATTTGAAATGCAATTTCCTTAATTAATACAAATTTATTTCACTACACTGAAAAAACCAATCATTTGATTTAAACAAAAATAAAGTCTACTGGAAGAAATATTTGTTCCCTATAAGCGAAACAATATACAAACGTAAGGGAACGGCGAAATTAATAAAAATTTGTGCACTTAGGTATGAAATTATGACGGATCCAATAGCGAGTTCCGCATTGCTGCCAAGTTTACCGTTTTTCTGTTATAACTGGATTTTTTATTAATAGAACACGCTATATTATATTACTTTTTTAAAATCTGCGTAAAAGTCTCAATAATTTTTATTAAGAGCATTTTTTATGAAAGTCGACAGTTTTTGCATAATTTAATGTATTACCTTTTATTAAAATACCTGCACACAAAAGGTTACCTGATGTGTTTGACAATGTCAGTTTGGTTGATTTACAAAAATGGATCGTTTAACTGAAACCCAAAGAATGGACATTTTAATTACACAGGAAAATTAACAAAACATTTTGTGAAACTTGAAAGGTAAAAGATGCTGTACGTTCTGGCAGACCTAAAAGCGCAATAGATAATGATAAGGCTCTAAGCCACGTATTCACTAAAAAGGTTTAAGACTTAGACCAGGTCTAGTTGCCATGGTACTTAAAACTCTTAGTTCGCAAGTTATGTTTCTCTTATCTCACTGTCATTTCGTGTGACATTTACAAAAATTATTTGTTCAGTTGTTAAAAATGTCATCTTAAACTTATAACTGTCATATTAGACCTGGTCTAAATTTAAACCTCTTTAGTGAACACAGGTGTAAATGTTTATTCAGTTTAGAAGAAAATCCGCACCTTTCTACCAGAACATTAGGAAGAGAAAATGACGTAGACTGACTTCTAAAACCGAAATCTCAATCATACAAAATAACTTTGGTGCAAGAACTCTCTGAGGATGATCACGATAGGCGCTTGGAATTTTGTGAAATCATGATAGAACGTTGTAATACCAATCTAAATTTTGACAACCAAATTATTCTTTCTGACCAAGCAACTTTTTTTTTAATGGCAAAGTTAACAGGCATAATTGTCGATATTGCGTTAGGGAAAATCCCCGTTGGATACGTAAAAATCATACCCAATTTTCCCAAAAGATAAATGTTTTGTGCGGTATAAAGGGTGCAAAAATAATTGGCCCTTTTTTCATAGAAATAACCCATTAACTGTGACCTAAATTAAATTGTCCCAGCTATTGTTGAACTAAATTTCTAACTTTACCTGCTGTATTAACTAACTCAACTTATTTTTTTTTAGGTAGTGGTGCACCAAATGATAAAATATAGTTTCAGCAAGATGGTGCTTCACCGCATTTTGCTCGGAATGTTCGGGAATATTTAGGCAAATTTTTTTTTGGAAGATGGGTTGGACATAGTCTTGGTCTCCGGACTTGAAACTTTTTGTGGGGACATCTTAAAATTGTGGAGTATAAAATTAAGCCCAATGACCGCGAGGATTTAAAAGAGCGAATAGAAATCGAATGTAGGCGAATCGAGGAGGCTGGCATTCTTTTTAATGTGTTAAATGTTTCCCCACAATATTTAGCCTACTGTCAGAAAGTAAATGGATAACATTTTAAATACCTTACTTAGTGTCATTAATTTATTGTTTGTTGTGTCACGTATTTCTTTTTATATTGTATTATGTCCGTTGTTTTTTACAACCTACTTTTAAAGTTGAGACGCTGTTTTCTCTTTCTAGTGTTTTGATAGCAAGATGAAGAATTATTGTGCTATCCGGTCTGCCAGAATGTACATCATCTTTTAGCTTTTCAGTTTCACGAAATGTTTTGTCAATTTTACTTACGGTAGATTTAGTTATTGGATTTCTGTTAAGATATTTGTCATTAAAAATGTTACAAACATGTTGTAGGTTTCGCATTCTATCCTCATAACCCAGTATAATTTAAATTTTAATTATTTAGGTTTCCGTTAAACAATCCATTTTTGTAAATCGATAAAACTAACAGTGGCCCGTCGTGATCTTTCGACACGGTGAGGCGATAAAAATTTTTGGTCAGAATATCCACCAACATGTTTAAATTAAAATTTTTGAATATTTCTTAAATATATTTCATCCTCAAACGACAGACTGATATACTCTTTTTAAAAGTATACAATTTTTCATCACGGGATTTTTTAGAAAAATTAAAAAACTTTTGCAAAATATAGTCAAAATAGTTTTGAACTGTAAAATAACATTGACTAATAATTAATGTCTAATTACTTACATAATTACAAGTTAATAGTTTCAATACTTTTCGTGTTTTATTGATAAAGTATTGACTTTATCAATAAAAAACAGAAACAGCTGAGTCCAGTGTAAGTGTATATGTCATATCCGAGGATATATCCATGTCGCGGTGCGCTGTTATCCGCTGTTACTTTCTGTAAATTAAATTAATTCGTCTGTTGTTTAAGTTCGGCATTAGGTTTAATTAAACAATTAAAAACTTCTTTAAAGTTTCCCTTGTTAAATGAAGCTTCTGATTTGTCATGCCCCCTAAAAGCAAGTTTTATTGTTGTATCTATAAGGTATGTTAAAAGTAAACGGTTTTTTCCAACACCTTTATTGTATAGAAGCTTAGATAAGCGTGGAAAACCTAAATTATTCTGAATATGTTCTTTAGACGCTTCGTGTATTTTAGCTGTTCTTGAAAATTTTTTGAAATCAGCATGCCCATCAGAGGTCCATACGTTGTATGTTCTTGCAACTAATAAGCAACGCCAACAAAATGAACGCTGTTTAAAAAAACTTTATATTGTCGAACGTTTTTCTTATCATTACTTAAGGTACTTATCTGAGACACTTGTCTATCTCTGTGAAGAATTTCCCTTTTCTCGTCTTCGGAGCTCCTCGAAAATGGTATTGTCAATATTGACATTACAATATCGTGCACTGGATTCATAGCTAATTCACAGTTAACACCGATCTAATTATTATATGACAATATCAAACAACTAAAAAGTAGCGATTTCGCACGATCTTGAAACCAAAAATCACATTTCGACGATCACGATACACGTACTCGAAAAAATTAAACATTAACGGCATTAACCGAGTCCACCCGCCACCGACTTCCTAACACGTTCAGGCCACTTGCTAACTTCACCGAACATTAACAAGTTATGTTCGATTGCCATTTACTTGAATACCTCTCACTATTTCTATTTCAAATTAAATCCCCGAAAACTAGATCGCCTCAGAAGCGTCCTGGAATACATAGTTTTACCCAACCGATAAAAACCGCTTTTCGAGAGACATTTGTTTAACAAAATTCGAAATTTGAGACAAGTAAAATATCGCCTAACTGGGTCTTATGATAATTGTGTACGGCGCACGGAGGTTATTTATTGTGGGTAGTTAGGAAAGTGAATAGTGAATAGGAGCGCTCGGATACGGTGTTAAGGAAAATAAGTTATTAGGATTTAAAGGTGATTTATACATGTTTCGTTCTATTTTCATATTAAATCACACAATTATTATGTTTACTGTGGAATATTGAATTAAGAAGATAAATATGGAGTTTTATAGAAAAATTCGACTGAGGCGTTGCCTCAGTTGCTTCATCTGACGAGACGCCCCTGTCAGGTTACCTTTTATGTGCAGGTATTTTAATAAAAGGTAATAAGTTAAATTATGGATATTAGACCGGTATTTTCGCAAAAACTGTTAACTTTCACAAAAAGTGCACTTAGTAAAAAGTATTGAGAATTTTACGCAGATTTCAAAAAAGTAATATAATATAGGGTGTTTCATAAAAAAAATAATAATTTTCCTTTTATGACAAAAAAAAACGATAAACTTGGCAATAATGAGGAACTCGGTATTGGATCCAGCATAATTTCACACCTAAGTGCACATATTTTCATTAAATTCAGGAAAGCGCTACTTGAGATATTTTGCCGTTTCTTTACTTTTGTTACACTCTGTATTATTTGTTTTTGTAAGAAATAAAAATGCTATACATTTTTATTATTTAGAATGTGAGTCTTCTAATCTTCAGGAGTATGCTATCAAAGTGCAAACGTGGGTAAACATAATCTCGGCCATTTAAAGGGGAACTGCACGCAGTATTATGGATCATTTGCAGTCTTGCGCCGCTGCAATATTATGTTAAAACTATAAGAGATATGTATTAGCTTGAATGTGATTTTAGTAGGGAAATATGTATAGTTGGGCGCTAAATTCGAATTTTTGTGAAAAAATCAAATCTAGAATTATAAAATAGAAGTAGATTTGTCCATTTTCGACCATTTTTTGATCACTTTTTGACGCAAATGCCGTCGCATATCATTTTTTTTCCACAAAATGGCTCTTCACCGCCTTGCATTGATCCTTTGTCTACGTAACTGCAAAATTTGAAATGGTAAATCGTACTCATGTCTTTGTATTTCTGCAGCCCGTGAACCCTTTTGAACCCATTTTTAAACGAAATGTAATGTAAATTGCCTATACATAACACATTTTTTTGAGGTCGGACGTGCAGGAAGTTTTCTCTAATACGTAAGTACCTTTCCATCTTACCTTGAACTTGACTAGACCTTGCCGCTGGTTTTTCACTTTTTGCGTGCAGTTCTCCCTTAAAGCATTTATTTGAAAGTAAAAACTATTTTTTTCGATATTAATATAATTAATAATAAATAATTCATAGCAATCTCAGACCATCGTCAATCGAGACAAATAATAAGACAAAAATGAAAATAAATAAGCTAAAATTTCTTTTACTTTATTTAAAATATGCATTAAAAATCGCGTCATATTGATAAAAGTCAAACCATTTTTTCTTTGTTTAAAATAAATATAACTACTCCCAAAAAAAAAACATGTTTGAATCGAATAATCACTAACATTTCCTAAATAACGGTTTGTTTAAGAAAGACAAATAGTTATTGCATATTTATTCGTCGCTTATGAAAGTCAATCTGACGCCATTTTTACATGCAAGTTTTAGATAGTGGGAGGGAACAATTTAAATAAAGCGGTTAGGGCCTTAAAGGTTATCAAAGTTATTTATAGGTATGTTGTTTTAACTTTTCGACAATGGTTTGTGTTTGCTATGGTTTCTACTATAAAACCGAAAATGAATGGGCCGCTATATATTAGTTAAGAAAAGTTTTTACTGCAATCTATTATATATTAAAGGTCGTTAAAAATATTTCCTAAAAAATCTTTCCTACCTTCAGGTATATGCCATAAATTATCGAAGATATATTTATCCAACAACTTTGAAGATCCATAACCCACTCTACAAAACTAGACTATCAACACTCTGCACAATACGCCAGTCAAAATGAAACTGCGAGATTAAACACGCAACCTGGACATTTCCGTGCTGAAGAATAGGAGTGAGGGTCTATAACCATTATTTAAATAAAAAATTGGCTCCTGTTAATAAATATTTATTTAATAAATTTAGAGTTATAAAAACAAAATTTTATTTCAGATCAAATTGTGTTTGATTCAACGGCTCAGTGACCTAAACAAATATATAAAGACACGCGCCCAATTATCTGACGCGAGCACTCGCTGCGGACTTATTCTCCGCACTATATTTTTTTCCTCTAAAAGACAATTTATAGTAGAACACGACATAATAGCGTCTTTAACAATGTAAATTTTCAATATAACATTAACTTAACGCATATAGAATAGTTATAAAATAGTAAGTAATAAAAACATGTTATTACATAATCTTAGGTCCAATAATATTAAGAACTCTCTTTAATACGAACGTCTTAAATAGCTTTATAGTGAAAACATAAATATTATGTTAATTAGGATCGACGCTTCTTCCATAACATTCACCACAAACATGTAGAGCATATTCCACACAAATAAATTTTCTGCAGTTTTCGCAAAACATTTTTGTGGATCTATTCTTTCTTTGGTCACAATATGAACAGCGTCCTCTGGTAACAGCAACGCTTTCACGAGTTGGTCCTGGTAGTTCTTCTCCAGTGAGTTCCCTTATTCTATCTTTCATTGTTCTTGGAATGTTCTGTATTTGTACCCTTGTTTTAAGGTGGTTCTCAATAAGAAGAAGTAATAACTCACGAAGATACTCTCTTCTAGGTATGAACAGTTCAGTATTATTCGTGAAATATAATAACATGGAATTAATTCCAGCAACATTTAAAATTGAGTAGAAGATGGCCAAGGGCCATCGCCTCGTATTTCGAGCGCAATTATAGCCTGCACATAATTTATCGACAGAATCTTCACCGCCTTTCGAAGAATTGTAATCTAAGATTATTTCCGGCTTTCCAGTGGTTTTATCAACATTATCGTCATGATGTAACCTTGATACTAATAAAACATTTTTTGACCGTTTTGGAATGTAGGATACCAGAGTTATATTTTTTTGAAATCCGAACATGCTTGAACCAATAGATCTGCTTGCGGGGCAAGGAAATTCAAGTGGCAGCTCTCGCTTATTTTTACGTATAGTACCCAAAAATTTAAGTTTATATTCGTGAAGAAGAATATTAACCAAATCAATTCCTGTGAACCAATTATCACATGTGACGTTTCTGTTTGACCCCTTTATAGGCCTGCACATCCTTTGGACCACAGCAGATGCAGAATTATCAATGGCATGAGGTCCGTTAGGCTGTTTCCCAAGATACACTTCTAAATTCATGGTATAAAATGTCTTAGAATCTGCAAACGCGAATATTTTAATCCCGTATTTATGTGGTTTATTCGGCATATACTGTCGAAAACCGCATCGCCCTCTAAATGCTTCCAGTTTTTCATCGATTGTAACATTTTCAAAACGTGTATAGGCGTTTGCAAATTTTTCAACAAAAGCTTCAAAAAACACTGAAATGTGCAAGTTTATCATTTTTGTTCCTTTCTGTTCGGGTCTCCATATTGTCAAACCTTAAATTCGGAAGTAGAAATAAAAATCTATTTTTTCCCATAACTAACCGAAATAGCTCTACGCCACTTCCTTGGATGTTCCATAATTCATCGACATTTATGCGGCTAGATTTTAATATACCTGCTAAGTACAGTAGTCCAATAAGAGCTTGTAATTCACAAATATCTGTCAGTTTAGCATCTGTCTCTACTGTAGTTAATTTGAACACTTACAATATGTTGATTAGTATATTCTACTATAGTTCGAAGCATATCCAAATCGATGAAGAATTGCCAGATTTCTAGAATAGACTTTAGATGCTTTGTTGCAGCCTTCGCACCAGGAAAATGTTTTATAATATTCTCTGCTCTCGTTCTCAGTTGCTTTCTAGGGTAATGTTTATTCCATTGTCACGAGCCATTTTTTCCCAAAAAATAAGGCCCATAAGAAAAAACTTCACTTACTTCTTGATCCAAAACTTTCTGTTCCGTATCGCTATTGTGATCACTCATTTCCAATATCTCCTCTTCGTTCTCATTTGATTGATCATCATACTGTACATTTTGCTCGGGTCAATCTTCCTTGAAACACTCTTTCATCAACTTTCCAGCCGTGTCTGTTCCTTCTTGTATAAGGACATTAACAATATAAGAAATATTATGATTAAAAATAATAAAAATAAAACATATATAGCTTATTTACGAGTGCGCCGTTCAAAGAACTAAACCCTACTGGATACAAAGTGCATCTAGTCAAACATCTACACGCGCACGGGCACGTGGTACCAAGGTCAACTCCTCCGTAAACCGGAGTAATAAACGGCTGCGGAGCGATAGTCCGCGCACGTGTTCTGGAAGGTTAATACAAGCAATATTTGTATAAAACTTACAAAAATTATTTGAGTGTAATAAAAATCAGACAAACAAATATTTATTACTACTTTTTACTGATATTTTTTCAGTGTACTATTAGAATTGTTCTATATGTTATTTATAACTGTTTGTGTAATAATTATTATTTTTATAGCTTCTAAATTAATAAATATATATATATATATATATATATATATATATATATATATATATGATATATAGATTTAAAAGATTCAAAAGGTGGAAGAGAATCCTGAGATTTTGCATTGCACTAAGACTATTGGCAACGTTTTTTAGTAAAGCGGCTTCTATTTGCCCGTTCGGGACCACAAAAACTATTCCTTCGTTATCAGTCCGATAAAACTGTGTTGATTTCGGACGTTTATGTTTAATAATCTACAAAACAACATAAACTGCTGGAATTTTCGAATTTACCTTCATAATTTTATTTGTAGTTAATGAACGTTGAGAAAAACTTATGAAATGATACCAGTGGTTTCTACTAATAAAGTATACCAAATTTTAAAATGGAATCGACGATCCAACCAAACTAGATGTTTTATTTTTTAAATGAAAGTTTTTATAAACTCTTTATTATCTTTCTGGCGGTGGGATAACTTCTCAAATTAGTGCTCACCTAGTACCAATCCAATCCACCTTGTGCCTTCTCCCGCTGTCGCGGCTAGGCAACTACCAATACCTGTTCACTACACAAAATATATATCCATAATAATCTCTATCTAAATAGCGATATTACATTAGTAACAGTTGATGAGAATCACTATCATTTATTGTCAAACATACCTATTTGGATCATGTTTCTTTTAGATCTTCTTTTTTCAGGTCACCAGATGCCCAAAAACATATTTCTCAATTTTGTTGGTCTGCCTATTTTTTCGTAGCATAGCTAAAAAAACTGCTAACCCGATTGACTCTAAAATCTGACCTAGAATTAAAGGTCATATCGAGATGATACAGTAACATTTTAATAAAAATTCAACATGCCAGAACAATTGTTAAACTAAATATTACTTAAAAAACACAATTTACACCAAATTTTGCTCAAAAATCTACTGTGAGATAGAGATGAACTGGTAAAATGTTGGAATGAATTCAAAATAAAAGAACCAAGTAAATTTTATAACATGCGCATTTGATGGGCATAATAATAATAATAAACATCTTTATTGTTTACACCATCCAGTATTTAAAGTACAAAATTTTTAAATAATATGTGTATTTCTAGGGTAACAAAAGGCCTTGTATAATGGCAGACATCTGGTTACCCAGATATTGTTTAGGCCTTAAACAAACTAAATCAAGCTCTATTAAAAATATAATAAATTTGTCATAATAATTTCAAATAAGGCAATTAATAAATATAAATATAATAATAGTAAGGAAGAAGAGAAAAGATCAAGAGTAAGAAGAAAGAAGAAAGGAAAGATATGGCGGGGGACACTCAGAATTGAGATAGTAACATATCTCGTTTAAGTTTAAATTTAAAAGATAGAAATGATAAATTAGTATCAACTACAAATGTTTAAAAAATAAGCCCAATACTCTTTTTACTGCACTCATGATGTAATGAACGGCGGCATGTTAATTTCGCATATAACCCTTTAGTAGTTACATGTATAGATTGTGTTATATTTCACTTTTCTAAACAAAGAGAGATTCCTTATGGGGAAACTTCAGGATTTTACCCTTAGAGAAAAATTAAAGCAGAAATCGAAATTCATTCATAAATCACGTCAGGGTATGCGCCAACATGGTTTCCCTACTTTTCACATTCTATCGACCTGAGTAGATATCAAATACGGGAACTGATTCACCCCCCACCACTACTCCTGACCTTGAGAGCCCAGGTGTGCTGTGTAGTTTGGCCTTGAGGCGATGTGACGTCATATGACCTTGAGCGCGCATCACGCTTTTTCGATACTTGTCCATAACGTTGAGAGGCCAGGTGTGCTGGGTAGTTTGGCCTTGAGAGGATGTGATGTCATGCGACCTTGAGTGTTAGCTATTAAAACCAAGGCTGACGCCATTCAAAGCTAAAAAGAGGTACACTGTTTGTGCGGTCACAAGTGATTTCATCATTAAAAAGTTATTGTGTGGTGTATTCTGATTCAATTTTTTAAATTTACGGTAATACTGTGTTTTTATATTAAATCTTTTACATTTTTTCAACAATGAGTGCAAAATTAAACTTGGGTGAAATTAACGAAATGCTTAATAAGGATATAGATTTTGTTAAACAAAGAAAATTTTCATCATTAACAATTGGGAAAGTTTTTATAGTTCAAAATATTGCTTTAAAGATGACACGGTTTGGCAAAGCTTTTCATGCAACATTGTACGACAAAACGCATGATAAAACATTTCAAACTTTTTTACCAAAGCGTGTTGTCGAAACCATTTCTGAAGACGTTATCGAAATTATAAATAAGTCGGGTGGGATGTATACTTTAACTTATTTGGGGCAGAGCTTGCGAGTAATCTCAGGCACTAATACTAGTAGATCAATATTTAAATTTGGGTGTTTAGAATAAGCAAAATTTAGAGATATTTACTTATTTGGTATTATTTTCATCTTTTAATTTTGGTGCTTAATAGAATAAACAAAATTTAGAAATATTTACTTAATTTGGTATTATTTTCGTCTTTTAATTTGGGTTCTTAATTGGGTGTTTGGGTTAATTAACAATTTGGTAATTATTTTACAAATCAAAATACACAGACATTTTAATAATTAGTGTTTGAAAGATGTGTGACAGCAATAGTACCATCACACCAAGTGAAGACCTTGATTCTCACATTATGTGTTTGTCGCATAAGTTAAGAAATGCGGCACAAGAGATATTACATTTTGCAACCTATGATGGGTCGGCGGTTGAATCAACAGTCAGTCAATATAGAAAGTACATGAAAGATGTAATTAATTTCATGTCAGGCGCTCATTTGTGTGAAAGATACCTGTATGGTTCCATCAACTTAGACGAGTTTTGCGTGGAAATGATCGACGAAGGTCTCCAAAGCTATGTTGTCGAAATACCAAATTTACCCAAGGAATTGTTATCAAAGTATGGTTTGGTCTCAGCGGAAAACATCAACGAAGTCGTGAAAAATGGTGCAGATATTTTGGACCGTGTAGACAATACCGCAGCTGATACTGAAGAATGGTAGAAAATGGATGTTGACGATATAGATAATGAAAACTGTGAAAAACAAATAGGAATGTAAACAATTATATGTATCATGCAAAAATAATTTTGTAAATAAATAATCATTTTATTAATGTATTTGTGTTATTTGTTTATTCTTAAATTCTCCGAGAAAATAACACCCAAATCCTATTCACATGCATTCTGTGTGTCCTTGTAAACGCAACCTTGAAAAATCTATATGTACACGCCCACAAACGCAACCTTGAAATATCTATATGTACACGCCCCCAAACGAATGTACACGCCTCATAACTGTGTGACGTTGCAAACACAATCTTGAACAATCTGTATATATACACGCACTTAAACAAGCAAATTATTAGTTCGTCTTCATCGTTATTTAGCTACGTGTAATAAAAAAGAAGTTTAAAATGTCTCAGTGTCAATCTCAATCTAGTTCCACAAAGAATGCAGTACCAGAAAAGCCGATAGCGATTGTCCAGCCATTTTCGATAAATGGGATGCAGAGGTGTGCTATGTGTGAGCACTATGATGTGCTAGTTGGAACGAGGGGTCTTTGTAATTGGTGCAATAATTTTGTGATGTATGAGCAAATAACATCGCCAACTTCGTCACCACCCAGTGCTAGGAGAAGGCTTAATACGTCACCGCAAGAGGATACAACAGCAACCACCCCAGCTGATCCATCTCCGCACATTTCGCAGACAGCAGGACCATCGGGGATTTTGCAGGTCCCCGATCAAGCTGGCCCTTCTGACATTTTGCGGTCTCCATCGCCGCAGTTTAGTCAAGAAGGGCAGCAATGGGCGGTTGCGGCTTCTCCATCTTCTTCTTCTTCCACAGCATCCAACCTAGAGGCCCCCCTAGACACGTCTGACGAAGAGGACTTTTTTGGGGACTTTGGGGAAGAAGATGAAGATTTGGAAGACATTGTTAGACATATATGTCTAACAAAAGAGGAAATGAGGGTGTTTGGGTTTGAACCATAAGTTTTTTTAAATAAATAGTTTTAGGAATTTGTAAATAAATAGTTTTAGGAATTTGTAAATAAATAGTTTTAGGAATTTGTAAATATTTAGTATTAGGTAAAAAATAAATTATTATTATTATTATTACCTTTCTTTTATTTCTATTATTTTTAACAGTTTTCAGATATAAATTCTAACATTTTTAAATTTTACATCAGTTCTATGTAAGCATGGGTAGAATTAACATTACAATTGATAAATTTGGTCGTCAAAAAGCTAATAAAAAAATAGTAGTATACAATCCTCCAGGAATAGGTTTTAAGTTGAATGTTGATCATCAATACGACATTCAAGAAAAATCTTTAACTAACATAGCAGATCCTTCACAAGGTAGTGATACTGTAACCCGAGAATATTTCCTTAAAGAAATTCAAAAACTTCGGATATTACTGGTTGAATTATTAAATCAAACTTATTTTAAAATTAGTGAAATACTTAGTGTTATTAAATCGGAAATAGAATTTGCATATGTGTACTCGATAATAGAAAAAAGAGAAGTAATATTATCCAACCTTGAGCAAAATGTTGATCGTTTAATTAGAGAAACTCATAGATCTGGGATACATTCAAGGAAAATATCTAACTATGATAATAGAAAACTATGATACTAGAAACAAGTGATGTCATATTATCGAACCTTAATGAAAATATGTAAGCAACGTCGCAGAGACTACAAGTTTTATTTTATACCTTATAATGCTGCACTTTGGTGAAAAAAAATAGTTTTAGATAAACATGGGTCGTGGTAACAACACAATTGATAAATTTGGACGTCAAAAGCCTGGTGAAAAAGTGCATTTATTGAGGGGATCACCAGGAATTGGATTTAAGCTTACGCCGGACGGTCAATATGACATGCGGGGAAAATCTTTAACCAATGTCGCCCCACCGACTAAGGGTAGTGATGCTGTTACCCAGGATTATGCGCTTAAAGAAATTCATCGATTACGCGTACAAATAGCAGATATACTGAATACAGATCTACTTAATAAGGTTCGTGTCGATATAAAGCAGCTTGAAGCGAAAATTGTTAATATTGAAACAATAAAAATGGATGTACTCGGGAGAATTGAAAAACATGAAATCAGAATGAGCGATTTGGAGAAAAAAGTGGTCAAGCATATAATGGAATAATGTATGAGAAATAATTAATATAGCCCCAGCTTGATGAGGATTACTCATATATGAAGATAATATCAAGATTGCTGATTGGTATAAATATAACCAAGAATGATGATTGTTGTGAATAAACCTAGTTTATAATTGTAATAAACACATATTTAAATAAAACAAAGTTGAAGTTCATTGGGTATTTATTTTAATAGTAACCTTAACCAATATACATATTTAGATAGGTTTGAATGTATTACAACATATAATATTTTAAACAATATCTGTCTCATCAATCCAAGAATTAAATTGATCTGAAAATCCTAACCATTTTACAAATAATTGATTAATATTATTTTTCTTGCGGCGACGAAGTACTTTTTCCACTAAATATACATTCGGACTACTTGTTTTTTGCAGCTCAGCTTCATAAAAACATCCTTTTATAGGTTGACCTTCTATTGATTCCAATAGGTATGTTGGTGGATTGGTAATGTTAACTTTTGCGATTTTAAACTGTTCCGTGGACCATGAGGGCGTATATCCTTTATCAAAGACACTTTTGTGTTTGCTTATACGAACTATGTCGCCCAAACGAAATTTAAACTTTTTGGGTACTATTTTTATCCAATTGTATGCGTTAATGCGTGTGGTTGATTTAACGTTTATAGGTTTCATTATGACTGGTAAAAGTTGTATCCATTTGTAGGAACCTCTAGCTGAAAACTCCTTATAGAGATAATTTTTGAGTGTACGTATGACTCGTTTAACTATCGCAGCTTTTTTGGTGCTGTACGTCGAATAATGATTAATGTTATATTCCTTAACAAGATTTTGGAATATGTTATTAAAAAATTCTTTTCCCTGATCGGTTTGTAGATTTATTGGTGTATATCTTGCTTCTTTAAAAATGTCTTTCATTTGGAGTAGCAATTTATGCACACCAAGATATAGCGGTATCCATCGTTTTCATTTGCATACTGTTGCATTTCCGCCAAATCTGTTTGCCACAAGTCTTCATATCCTTTAATGATGGTGTGTCTTCTGGGAAAATTTTTTCTTGCTGACCTATGAAGTTCATTGACAATTTTTATTTTTTCTGTGCTAGTAGTCATAGTTCCAACTCACGTCTCTTGAGATACAGATCAAATTATGTGATTACTCAATAAATTATACCTTCCTCACGAAGTTCTTCTATAATTGACATTATTTCATTATCGTGTCCGGTATGACCAGCCATCTTTGAACTCCATAGCAATCGTAATCGTTCTACCAACTCCTTCGGGTTATTCCAATATACGTAGCTAGGAGTTTCCGATAAAACACGTTTTTTTAATGGTAACACTACTTGAGCATATGTTTTTTTACCTGCGATCCCACTCCCCATTCGATTCCCTGTCATTAATGGTTTTATAATCTCTAAATATTTTTTCCGCCTGGTTTCCTGTAGTCCCCGCTTCTCGTCATAGCCCTTGTATGCTGCATTTGTCAATCGCAGCATCTTTTTATAGTCTTCTGCCACTTCGGGAGTCATCTTTTTGATATGCTCTAATACCCGCGGATTTTTTAAGGATATCAAATCGTAAAGTTCCGCATTCCCTTCAAAGGTTGCAATATTCTTAGAGTTGTGCCATAGTGTCACTTTACCAGGAGGAAAACGTATTTCCAAATTACCCATAAACTTTTTGTTTTTTACTTTTGATTTATGATGTACTCCATAAACTGTATCGAATTGTGATGGTTTTGTCTTTAAACCGTTCATATATGTATTAATGATAATATCCGGAGATGAGCGATCTTTTAATGTGACAGCTGACATTGTAGATTTGTTTGATGGAGAAGGTGTTGCATAAATTCCATCTAACGTCTCGTTTTTTGGGGTATCTATCGATGTTTCAGCAGTGTACTTGGACCTTTCTGTGATCGGTGTTGATGTTTCTACGGGAAACTCCTCTGACATGAACATGGTTGTTTTATTTAGTGGCTCCTCTATGTATGTGCTTAAACTTTTCGGTTGTGATTGTATATGTTTACGAGACTTTTGTGTTACTGCATCGGATATAGAAGTCAAAGGCTTAGCAATCGGCTCATAAAATTTGTCCAATTCAAATTTATCTTGTACATTAGCAGCTCTAATTTGTTTAAACTTTTTTCGAACGGCATCTCTAACCCCAATCAATTGACGTTTCAGATCTATATCATTATTCATCATGAAGGTGATGTTGCCAGAGTATCACACAACTATGTAATGCGAATTCACTGATCTTACTCTGTGTATATATAGTTATCGAACCCCTTGCGATATCTTCCCGAATTTAAATCGCTATCCTTATCAATAACGAGGAACCCATACTTGTCATTCCAACATTTAGCACACATCTCTTGAAATTGTGTAAAAGTCAGATCTGGCGATACATGAATATCGAGAGCGTCCACTTCGTTTGATGGTCTGCATCTGAATGAGTAGTTAAAGCCGTGTGTACGATATAAAATATTTTTTATATCGTTTGGGGTTACAGATGCCGTTCGAAAAAAGTTTAAACAAATTAGAGCTGCTAATGTACAAGATAAATTTGAATTGGACAAATTTTATGAGCCGATTGCTAAGCCTTTGACTTCTATATCCGATGCAGTAACACAAAAGTCTCGTAAACATATACAATCACAACCGAAAAGTTTAAGCACATACATAGAGGAGCCACTAAATAAAACAACCATGTTCATGTCAGAGGAGTTTCCCGTAGAAACATCAACACCGATCACAGAAAGGTCCAAGTACACTGCTGAAACATCGATAGATACCCCAAAAAACGAGACGTTAGATGGAATTTATGCAACACCTTCTCCATCAAACAAATCTACAATGTCAGCTGTCACATTAAAAGATCGCTCATCTCCGGATATTATCATTAATACATATATGAACGGTTTAAAGACAAAACCATCACAATTCGATACAGTTTATGGAGTACATCATAAATCAAAAGTAAAAAACAAAAAGTTTATGGGTAATTTGGAAATACGTTTTCCTCCTGGTAAAGTGACACTATGGCACAACTCTAAGAATATTGCAACCTTTGAAGGGAATGCGGAACTTTACGATTTGATATCCTTAAAAAATCCGCGGGTATTAGAGCATATCAAAAAGATGACTCCCGAAGTGGCAGAAGACTATAAAAAGATGCTGCGATTGACAAATGCAGCATACAAGGGCTATGACGAGAAGCGGGGATTACAGGAAACCAGGCGGAAAAAATATTTAGAGATTATAAAACCATTAATGACAGGGAATCGAATGGGGAGTGGGATCGCAGGTAAAAAAACATATGCTCAAGTAGTGTTACCATTAAAAAAACGTGTTTTATCGGAAACTCCTAGCTACGTATATTGGAATAACCCGAAGGAGTTGGTAGAACGATTACGATTGCTATGGAGTTCAAAGATGGCTGGTCATACCGGACACGATAATGAAATAATGTCAATTATAGAAGAACTTCGTGAGGAAGGTATAATTTATTGAGTAATCACATAATTTGATCTGTATCTCAAGAGACGTGAGTTGGAACTATGACTACTAGCACAGAAAAAATAAAAATTGTCAATGAACTTCATAGGTCAGCAAGAAAAAATTTTCCCAGAAGACACACCATCATTAAAGGATATGAAGACTTGTGGCAAACAGATTTGGCGGAAATGCAACAGTATGCAAATGAAAACGATGGATACCGCTATATCTTGGTGTGCATAAATTGCTACTCCAAATTTGTCTATACTAGGGCGATTAGAAACAAGACAGGGGCTGAAGTCACTAAAGCAATGAAAGACATTTTTAAAGAAGCAAGATATACATCAATAAATCTACAAACCGATCAGGAAAAAGAATTTTTTAATAACATATTCCAAAATCTTGTTAAGGAATATAACATTAATCATTATTCGACGTACAGCACCAAAAAAGCTGCGATAGTTGAACGAGTCATACGTACACTCAAAAATTATCTCTATAAGGAGTTTTCAGCTAGAGGTTCCTACAAATGGATACAACTTTTACCAGTCATAACGAAAACCTATAATAACACAGAGCATCGTACTATTGGTATGAAACCTATAAACGTTAAATCAACCACACGCATTAACGCATACAATTGGATAAAAATAGTACCCAAAAAGTTTAAATTTCGTTTGGGCGATATAGTTCGTATAAGCAAACACAAAAGTGTCTTTGATAAAGGATATACGCCCTCATGGTCCACGGAACAGTTTAAAATCGCAAAAGTTAACATTACCAATCCACCAACATACCTATTGGAATCAATAGAAGGTCAACCTATAAAAGGATGTTTTTATGAAGCTGAGCTGCAAAAAACAAGTAGTCCGAATGTATATTTAGTGGAAAAAGTACTTCGTCGCCGCAAGAAAAATAATATTAATCAATTATTTATAAAATGGTTAGGATTTTCAGATCAATTTAATTCTTGGATTGATGAGACAGATATTGTTTAAAATATTATATGTTGTAATACATTCAAACCTATCTAAATATGTATATTGGTTAAGGTTACTATTAAAATAAATACCCAATGAACTTCAACTTTGTTTTATTTAAATATGTGTTTATTACAATTATAAACTAGGTTTATTCACAACAATCATCATTCTTGATTATATTTATACCAATCAGCAATCTTGATATTATCTTCATATATGAGTAATCCTCATCAAGCTGGGGCTATATTAATTATTTCTCATACATTATTCCATTATATGCTTGATCACTTTTTTCTCCAAATCGCTCATTCTGATTTCATGTTTTTCAATTCTCCCGAGTACATCCATTTTTATTGTTTCAATATTAACAATTTTCGCTTCAAGCTGCTTTATATCGACACGAACCTTATTAAGTAGATCTGTATTCAGTATATCTGCTATTTGTACGCGTAATCGATGAATTTCTTTAAGCGCATAATCCTGGGTAACAGCATCACTACCCTTAGTCGGTGGGGCGACATTGGTTAAAGATTTTCCCCGCATGTCATATTGACCGTCCGGCGTAAGCTTAAATCCAATTCCTGGTGATCCCCTCAATAAATGCACTTTTTCACCAGGCTTTTGACGTCCAAATTTATCAATTGTGTTGTTACCACGACCCATGTTTATCTAAAACTATTTTTTTTCACCAAAGTGCAGCATTATAAGGTATAAAATAAAACTTGTAGTCTCTGCGACGTTGCTTACATATTTTCATTAAGGTTCGATAATATGACATCACTTGTTTCTAGTATCATAGTTTTCTATTATCATAGTTAGATATTTTCCTTGAATGTATCCCAGATCTATGAGTTTCTCTAATTAAACGATCAACATTTTGCTCAAGGTTGGATAATATTACTTCTCTTTTTTCTATTATCGAGTACACATATGCAAATTCTATTTCCGATTTAATAACACTAAGTATTTCACTAATTTTAAAATAAGTTTGATTTAATAATTCAACCAGTAATATCCGAAGTTTTTGAATTTCTTTAAGGAAATATTCTCGGGTTACAGTATCACTACCTTGTGAAGGATCTGCTATGTTAGTTAAAGATTTTCCTTGAATGTCGTATTGATGATCAACATTCAACTTAAAACCTATTCCTGGAGGATTGTATACTACTATTTTTTTATTAGCTTTTTGACGACCAAATTTATCAATTGTAATGTTAATTCTACCCATGCTTACATAGATTTGATGTAAAATTTAAAAATGTTTGAATTTATATCTGAAAACTGTTAAAAATAATAGAAATAAAAGAAAGGTAATAATAATAATAATAATTTATTTTTTACCTAATACTAAATATTTACAAATTCCTAAAACTATTTATTTACAAATTCCTAAAACTATTTATTTACAAATTCCTAAAACTATTTATTTAAAAAAACTTATGGTTCAAACCCAAACACCCTCATTTCCTCTTTTGTTAGACATATATGTCTAACAATGTCTTCCAAATCTTCATCTTCTTCCCCAAAGTCCCCAAAAAAGTCCTCTTCGTCAGACGTGTCTAGGGGGGCCTCTAGGTTGGATGCTGTGGAAGAAGAAGAAGATGGAGAAGCCGCAACCGCCCATTGCTGCCCTTCTTGACTAAACTGCGGCGATGGAGACCGCAAAATGTCAGAAGGGCCAGCTTGATCGGGGACCTGCAAAATCCCCGATGGTCCTGCTGTCTGCGAAATGTGCGGAGATGGATCAGCTGGGGTGGTTGCTGTTGTATCCTCTTGCGGTGGCGTATTAAGCCTTCTCCTAGCACTGGGTGGTGACGAAGTTGGCGATGTTATTTGCTCATACATCACAAAATTATTGCACCAATTACAAAGACCCCTCGTTCCAACTAGCACATCATAGTGCTCACACATAGCACACCTCTGCATCCCATTTATCGAAAATGGCTGGACAATCGCTATCGGCTTTTCTGATACTGCATTCTTTGTGGAACTAGATTGAGATTGACACTGAGACATTTTAAACTTCTTTTTTATCACACGTAGCTAAATAACGATGAAGACGAACTAATAATTTGCTTGTTTAAGTGCGTGTATATATACAGATTGTTCAAGGTTGTGTTTGCAACGTCACACAGTTATGAGGCGTGTACATTCGTTTGGGGGCGTGTACATATAGATATTTCAAGGTTGCGTTTGTGGGCGTGTACATATAGATTTTTCAAGGTTGCGTTTACAAGGACACACAGAATGCATGTGAATAGGATTTGGGTGTTATTTTCTCGGAGAATTTAAGAATAAACAAATAACACAAATACATTAATAAAATGATTATTTATTTACAAAATTATTTTTGCATGATACATATAATTGTTTACATTCCTATTTGTTTTTCACAGTTTTCATTCTCTATATCGTCAACATCCATTTTCTACCATTCTTCAGTATCATCTGCGGTATTGTCTACACGGTCCAAAATATCTGCACCATTTTTCACGACTTCATTGATGTTTTCCGCTGAGACCAAACCATACTTTGATAACAATTCCTTGGGTAAATTTGGTATTTCGACAACATAGCTTTGGAGACCTTCGTCGATCATTTCCACGCAAAACTCGTCTAAGTTGATGGAACCATACAGGTATCTTTCACACAAATGAGCGCCTGACATGAAATTAATTACATCTTTCATGTACTTTCTATATTGACTGACTGTTGATTCAACCGCCGACCCATCATAGGTTGCAAAATGTAATATCTCTTGTGCCGCATTTCTTAACTTATGCGACAAACACATAATGTGAGAATCAAGGTCTTCACTTGGTGTGATGGTACTATTGCTGTCACACATCTTTCAAACACTAATTATTAAAATGTCTGTGTATTCTGATTTGTAAAATAATTACCAAATTGTTAATTAACCCAAACACCCAATTAAGAACCCAAATTAAAAGACGAAAATAATACCAAATTAAGTAAATATTTCTAAATTTTGTTTATTCTATTAAGCACCAAAATTAAAAGATGAAAATAATACCAAATAAGTAAATATATCTAAATTTTGCTTATTCTAAACACCCAAATTTAAATATTGATCTACTAGTATTAGTGCCTGAGATTACTCGCAAGCTCTGCCCCAAATAAGTTAAAGTATACATCCCACCCGACTTATTTATAATTTCAATAACGTCTTCAGAAATGGTTTCGACAACACGCTTTGGTAAAAAAGTTTGAAATGTTTTATCATGCGTTTTGTCGTACAATGTTGCATGAAAAGCTTTGCCAAACCGTGTCATCTTTAAAGCAATATTTTGAACTATAAAAACTTTCCCAATTGTTAATGATGAAAATTTTCTTTGTTCAACAAAATCTATATCCTTATTAAGCATTTCGTTAATTTCACCCAAGTTTAATTTTGCACTCATTGTTGAAAAAATGTAAAAGATTTAATATAAAAACACAGTATTACCGTAAATTTAAAAAATTGAATCAGAATACACCACACAATAACTTTTTAATGATGAAATCACTTGTGACCGCACAAACAGTGTACCTCTTTTTAGCTTTGAATGGCGTCAGCCTTGGTTTTAATAGCTAACACTCAAGGTCGCATGACATCACATCCTCTCAAGGCCAAACTACCCAGCACACCTGGCCTCTCAACGTCATGGACAAGTATCGAAAAAGCGTGATGCGCGCTCAAGGTCATATGACGTCACATCGCCTCAAGGCCAAACTACACAGCACACCTGGGCTCTCAAGGTCAGGAGTAGTGGTAGGGGGTGAATCAGTTCCCGTATTTGATATCTACTGACCTGATTATGTTTACGATAAAACAAGAGGTGGGATGGCTCATGTCGAATCACGTGGCCATTTGGTGACCACTCTCAATGGTGGCGCGAGTTTTTACTTCCCGCATAAGGAAATATCGTTATTGGTCAAAAAAACATCGTTCCAGGGTTTTACAGATCTTCACGTTTTAGGGTTTCTAAATGCCGAAAAATATGTTTTTTCATTTCTGTCGGTCAGTCGGTCTGCTCTCGGTATAGCAAAAAAATCTGTTTACTCGCTTAACTGTAATTTTATTTAATTTTGCAAAAATTATGACTAATACAAAAATACACTGGTAAAATATTGGTATGAATTCAATATGGCGGAACAGAACGACTACCTAATAAAATATTTGATGTACGAAAATGAAGAAATGGGTCATGCTTCAATAGCCTTGACTAAAGGAAAGATTCTTACTTATACTTTATTCCGGCAAATAGGTATTTTTACCGTTGAATGACATCATTTTCAGTGTTTTCACAAATGTCTGCGAATTGTATTAATGTTAATAATAGGATTTGCAAGAAAGTAAACTGCTTATATTTTTTCAATTAAATTGTGAAATTATACTAAGATTTAGAAACCATGAAATCATATCGGAAACAACGATATCGCATCCGCATTAATTACCTACAAATTTTAAATAAATAATCGTTTGGCAACACGGTACTATCTAAAATCAAATCATTAAGTTAGTTATGTTTAAAATTTTTGCAGATTTTACTAAAATTCGGCATTTGTGGATATTTAAAACTGCACATCATAAATTTTTGTCTAGACTTAAAAATTCAAGATGGTAGTGCCAACATGGCGGTGGAATTTTTACATTTATATAGATTTGATTAAAGTTGGCATCTGGGGGTATTTGAGAATACATATCATACATTTTTAGTAATTATCAAAAAAAAATCATGGTAAGAATGTCAAGAATGCGAACGAAAGATCGTGTAGGTGTTTTTATTATTTGTTGTAAAATTGCAAGAATTGTATAATAACATTTCTTGCGATAAACAATTGAGTACATTTTTAAAAAATTCAAGGCATGTTTAATTTGTATTTATACAGTACAAAGAGCGTTCATATAGTCAGTCTAGTTACCCGGAACTTTCCACGTTCCGCCACACTTATATACCATAACTACATAACTATATTGGTACATAGAGTTATTTGGTAGTAATTTCAAACACTTTATATAATTATCCTTCGCTCATATTCCGAATATTTTTGCTTACATTGTAGTTATATTGCCCCTGTGCAATGACTCACAAGTTTAAAGAAAGAAAATTATTTCTTTCTTATCACCTAATATGTGTCACCCTTGCCCGAATTCAGGTATATTTTGTTTACATGATTCATTATATTGTCTTGTGCGATAGACTCCACTTCGTTCTTAATATTAAATAAAATAATATTAAAATAAAAGAAAAATTAAGTAATTTCGCCTTAATTATGCCAAAAAGAAATAATAGTGAAGTGTTCGATAGTGAGTGTATGACGAAAAAGCGTCGGAAATTCGAAAAACTAAAGGAAAAAATGACAAAACTGCAAAAAGAAATCGAAATGTATAGTTCAGATTCTGAGGATGATTTAGGTAGGATATTTTTTTATTTTTTGCCAAGGGCATTCTTCTGAATGGCCCACTGAATCTTTATGATTCCTATTTTTTGGCATTTTTTACTGTAAAAATAAGGCATTTAGATAAATGGCCGCCAAAATCTTTATGATTATTTATTAAAACTTTATCGAGTCTTATTAACCCATGTTTTAGATGGGGAAGTAGTGCCGAATTTAATAACTACTGAGGCACAAGTTCATGCAAGTACACCCCAGCAAAAGTTAAACTTGGTAATTGACTCGCAGGATTCTGAATTGGAAATTTTACCAGAAAATCCGCAGTGTTTAAATAATAAAACATTAGGAGATAACCATTCATTATTAAATCTTTTTGGGGTGAATCCTCAAGAAAAAACCAACAAAAATGGGGTGGTACTGGATGGTATTGCTAATAGATGGACTCATATTATAACAAAGGGTCTAGATGACGAGGAGAGACAAAGGCTTTTAGATTTGTATCCGCCTGCCAGCAACTGTGAGGTGTTAGTCCCTCCAATTTTAAATGAAGAAATTGCGGTAGCCTTGAAAGATAATAAAATACGGGAAGACAAATTTTTGCAAAAGCTCCAAACAGAAATTTCTTTCGGACTTATGGCATTATATGCCCCAATTAGTAAGCTAGTACAACAAAAAGAACCACCTACAACAACTTTGGAGAATTTAGCAGATTCGGCAAAGATTTTTTCTGATTGTTTTCACCAAATATCTCGCCATAGAAGGTTTTTATTAAGTCCTTCTTTAAATCCCCAGTTTAAAAAGTGCTTGGAGAGCCAGGAAATAAATAAATTCTTATATGGCGAGAATTTGACCGAAAAGGTTAAACAGTTTCAAGCTACAAAAACTACACTGTCCCAAGTGATGGCTGTTGTAAAACCAAAAAGAAATTTTCCACAGAATAATTTAAACTACAGCGGCCAGATCAACAAAAGGAGGTACAAACCCGAAGCCAAGCCGTACAGACAATCATCAGCACCAGCGCCAGCGTCGCAACATCAAAATTGGAGGCAGGACAGGGGAGCGGACACATCTCGGAGAGTAATAAAGAGCAAAATTTATATGATACAGCCATTAAGGACCTTTTAGAAAAGGGAGCAATTAGTAGTTGTAGGCACATTCAAGGTGAATTTGTATCTTCTTACTTTTTAGTTCCAAAGTCAGAGGGAGGTTTTAGATTTGTTTTAAATTTAAAAAAACTTAATTTGTTTATCAATGCACCGCACTTTAAGTTAGAAGATTATAGAACGGTTCTTAAATTAATATCTAAAAATTGCTTTATGGCAAAAATAGACCTGAAGGATGCCTATTTTTCAGTACCAATACATGAAGAATACCGAAAATTTTTAAGGTTTAAGTACAATAATACTTTGTACGAATTTAATGTACTTCCTTTCGGTTTAAATATTGCTCCATTTATTTTTACGAAATTATTAAAACCAATTTTTCACCATTTAAGGTCACAGGGCTTTGTATCTATATATTATTTAGATGATATTTTACTGATAGGTTTATCATATGAATCTTGTGTAAAGAATGTAAATTATACATTTTCTTTATTGTCTTCTTTGGGCTTTACAATAAATTTAGAAAAAAGTGTTTTAACACCAACACAAAAGATACAGTTCTTGGTTTTTCGTTTGATTCAACAAATTTGACATTTTCAGTACCCCAAAAGAAAAAAGATAATATCTTAAATAATATAACAAAAATTATGAACAAAAAATATTGTAAAATAAAGGAATTTGCTTCTTTAATAGGCCAGTTAGTCGCAATTTGCCCAGCGGTAAAATATAGTTGGTTATATATTAAACATTTCGAAAAAGAAAAATGGATAGCTTTCTTAAAAGAAAACGATAATTATAATAAAAAGATGATTATTTCTGACTACTTAAAAAGCGATTTTCTTTGGTGGCTTAATAATTTACAATCCAGTCAACAAAATATAAAAGAAAGTGATTATATGTTAGAAATTTTTACGGACGCTTCGCCTACCGGTTGGGGCGCCTATTGTAAAAATAAAAGTACTCATGGTTTTTGGAACTCAGACCAACAACTTTGTCATATTAACTATTTGGAATTAATGGCGGCTTACTGTGGGTTAAAATCTTTTTCTAAAAACTTAAAAAATTGTAAAATTTTACTAAGAATTGACAATAAAACAGCAATTTCTTGTATCAATAAAATGGGGAGTGTGCAATATGAACATTTAAATAATATTTGACGAAATATATGGCAATGGTGCGAAATTAGAAACATCTTTATATTTGCGTCATACATAAAATCCACAGATAATGTTAATGCTGATCAAGAATCTCGATGTTTGAAAACTGATACAGAATATTCCTTAAATGAGCAATATGTAGATATTATATTTCAAAAATTTGGACAACCAGTTATAGACCTTTTTGCTTCAGAACAAAATACTAAATGTCAAAGATATATATCATGGAAGCCGGATCCTGGATCTGAGGCTGTTGATGCGTTTACCATTAAATGGAATATGTTTTTTTATGCATTCCCACCATTTGCCATTATTTCCAGGGTTTTGAATAAAATAATTAATGATAAAGCTGAAGGCATCGTCGTGGTACCTGAATGGCCAAATCAGCCATGGTACCCCATATTTAATAAACTTTTATCTCAGACCAAAATGATTTTTGGCCCGGAAAAGAATTTAATTTTATCTCCTTTTAGGTTACCACATCCCAACTACAAACACCTTACCTTGGCAGTCGGGAGGCTATCAGGCAAGCTTTTTTGAGAAAGGGAATTCCAGAGGATGGACTTCCCATGTTTCTAGCTTCAATTTCCACTAAAGCCTTAAAGCAATATGACTCAGTTTTTAGTAAATGGTGGAAATATTGTAAGGAGCATAGACAAGATCCCTTAAGTTTCCATTTACAAAATATTATTAACTTTTTAACAACCTTATCAAAAAAAGGACTTTCATATAGTTCACTTAATACCCATAAATCAGCACTGAGCTTAATATTACATATTCCTGATAACCAACAATATATTTTTAAACGGTTTTTAAAAGGAGTTTACAATTTAAATCCTCCTAAACCCAAATACTCTTTTACATGGGATACTTCTGTGGTTATTAACTATCTTGAAAAATTACATCCACTAGAAGCCCTCTCCTTAGAAAAGCTTTCCCATAAATTAGTAATGTTACTGGCTCTAACTTCCGCCCATAGATTGCAGACCCTTTCTTTAATAAAAATAGACCATATTTATATAAAATCGTCATCAATAGAAATTACAATACCAGACAATATTAAAACTTCAGGGAAAAATAAATACCAGCCAATTCTTTCTTTTCCTTTTTTTAAAGAAAAACCTCAGCTTTGTGTAGGTTCTATAATATGTCATTATTTAAACATAACAAAATCTTTAAGACCAGAATCTGAGAAAAGACTTATTTTAACAACAAGAAAACCTTTTAAAGCGGCATCTACACAGACTTTAAGTAAATGGTTGAAAAAAACATTAGAATTAAGCGGCGTAGATATTAATATTTTTAAAGGGTACAGTACGCGCCATGCAACAACATCAGCAGCGGCTCGTGCGGGTCTTAATATAGAAATTATTCGCAAGACCGCTGGTTGGTCAGAAAAATCCTTAGTATTTAATAAGTTCTATAACAAACCTTTGCAAAATGATACAACAGACTTTGCAAAAACAATTCTAATTAGTTAGGATTTTAAGTTATATCATGCATAGTTTTTGCTTATAGTTATATAGACATTTATTTTTTTTTATATATAGTTATTTTGTTATTGTCAAACGTATATTATTACTTATACACTTTTTATATGTTTAGTATTAATCTATAGTTCACTTTATAATATACCTAGTTAATGCATACATGATAATGATTGTGTCATTTAGTTGTAGTCCAGTTTTGTTTTACCTTAAGGTACAATTTTGTTTCAAAGTTTTTGGTTTGTAACATGGCTTGTTTAATAGATCGTCAGTTATGTTATTTGTTCTCTAAACATCTACAATGTAAGCAAAAATGTTCGGAATATGAGCGAAGGATAATTAAAAGATTGATCGACTTACCCGTAAGGAAGAGCAATCGTAATTATCCGAGCTCATATTCCGAACATTTTTGCTCCCTCCCGGTTCCCATCCCTGGACGATCTTATTATCTCTTATATCACCCGACAATATAATGAATCATGTAAACAAAATATACCTGAATTCGGGCAAGGGTGACACATATTAGGTGATAAGAAAGAAATAATTTTCTTTCTTTAAACTTGTGAGTCATTGCACAGGGGCAATATAACTACAATGTAAGCAAAAATGTTCGGAATATGAGCTCGGATAATTACGATTGCTCTTCCTTACAGGTAAGTCGATCAATCTTTTAATTATTAATGTGTCACTTTTCTTGATAAATAGAGAATTTCATTACGAGAAAAGTTCTGTTAATTAAAAAGGTTTTAATTAACAGATTTAATTAAATATATATATATATATATATATATATATATATATATATATATGTGTGTGTGTGTGTGTGTGTTACTTAATGACTATTTGCGGTACTAGTTACTTCACTATTCCTAATAAAAAAGGAAATACTCATAAACAGGTATTTTTATGTCATAATTAAAAATAAACCCAAAGAGGTAGACGTAATTACTTGCTTTACCTATAGAATTATAAAATGCATTAAAATCGGCAAATGTCTCTGCGTAACGTGTTAAAACTTTTACAAGGCAAAATGAAACCGAAATTTAAAGATCAGCCTAACCGGGAATAGGCAAAAGGGGAATATGTGATTTTATATAATATTATATTATACTAAACTAGTTACAGCTGGTTTCAGGCAAGCGTCATAAATTCTTATGATAACACAGATATAACTGCGTATATACCCTGGAGGCCTTCCCCGCGGTGTTTCTCCAGCGGCGCGTATGTTATGACAACATTAAGGTGAAGTGCTAATACTCTTACAAACGAGACCCAGGTTGTTGTGTTTGCAGATTGCTTAGAGGTGGAAAATTATGGTAATTTCGTTATCAACTGAATTTACAAGCGGTTATTGTGCTTTGGGTGGTTTTGAAGCTAGCAAAACATCCATCAACGAATAATAACTCAAATCAAGATGAATCGTTTTATGAGGCATTTGTAACGAAACGTTTGTAGAGGTATAAATTTAATTATGGTGGTAAATAGGGACGGCAAGGGGGGCACGAATGGATGAGGATTTACTTTAACTTTAAATTCCATATACCGCGAGCTGAGAATTACACACTTCTATCTGCACTTTATTTAGTCGGTTTATCGCAAGGTTTATAGCCTGATACAAAAGTAATAAATATGTCTTTCCAAAGATTTTCTATTTTGTTCCACAATCCAATTTTGTTGTCCGATCAGATATTTGCTTCATTTGTGTTTTTAACCATAGAAGTGTAATATATAAAATTGTTTCTTTGAAATAATACACTTCCCGTAGAAGTAGTACATTTTTTAAAATATTCTTAATAAAATTAGCTTTTTAAAAATCCACCAACGTTCTACTATAGATCTGGACAGTGAGCACTCATGATGTAATGAACGGAAAGTATGATATCTAGACGGTATTAATTGCGTCCGGTTCGCGCAGTGACGTCATTGCGTGCGTAGATTTTTAAATTGCCTATGGAGATGCATGTCGTTTCTAGCGTTTAGACATTATATTACCATTTTTTTCAATTAAAAATATTTTTCAAACGAAATATTGACATATAACTCAGTAAAATATAAAACTTATGACATGGTAGTTATATATTTATTTAATAAAAATACAAAAAACACGCTAAAGAAAGAGTTAAGGTTGTATAAAATCCGACAGTATTTAATGTTACACTGTCATTTTGTTATACATGTTTATATTTAGTTCAATTTAAAACTAAAAAATGCTATAATATCTGTTTTTTTATAAGTACAGGGATGTAACTAAGTCCCATTTGAGGGGAGGAAGTCTAATTAAAAAAATGCAGGTATGAGAGGGAATAAAACAACACACACTAAACAGCTGCTGTTTGTTCCTATATTATAAGTAATTATATAAACAAATAAAATTTAAATAAAATATAGCCTTCTTTTAGTTGAAAAACTCTGACTTACTGAGATTTACATTGTTGTCTTTATATATATATATATATATATATATATATATATATATATATATATATTATATATTTATATATACATACATACATTTATATATACATACATATATATATATATATATATATATATATATATATATATATATGTATGTATATGTATATATATATATGTAATATATATATATATATATATATATATATATATATATATATATATATATATATATATATATATATATATAAATGTGTTTTCATTCCGAGTGTACATCCGTTCACTACTGTCGTTCTGAAAAGAACAGTTTTGCTGACGTTTCGCCAAAATCACATTTGGTATTTTCTAAGCTTTCTTTCTCGCGTCCGAATAGAGACTGAAGTGTTGGTGACTTTTATACCCCCACTCGGGGCCGAAGGTTATATCTGCGCAGGCGTTGGTCGTTAGTTATGTTTTCCGGAGGGTGCTGTTGTTGCGCTAATTGCGCTTGAGTTTTTGCGATTTTAGATTTGTCGATTATTGTCTTCCATACTGTTGGTAGCTTTAATGATTCGTCCCTTTTATTCAAATCACCTTGTTTTTCAATGTCTATGGCTTCTCGGATTATTCTGGTCTTATAATGTTCTATATTGGCAATCTCCCTACACCCATCGAAATTTATTTTATGGCTGGTTTCCTGATGATGTAGGAATAAAGCTGAGGTTGTTTTTTTAGTGTGTGTAGTGAACGGAGGGACACCCGGAATGAAAACACATTGTATTTTTCCATCCGTGAAGGAGTAAAAATAAACATATATATATATATATATATATATATATATATATATATATATATATATATATATATATATATATATATATATATATATATATATATATATATATATATATGTATATATATATTAATGACATATAGTCATTTTTGACAAAATGCCTTTAGTATATCAGCGCCAAATTTGTAATAAATTTAGCTTTGCGTTTACATAAGCGCGTGCATTCACGTAAACATTTTTTGTTTTTAGGGAAAGTAAAAAACCTTATATTCCTATCAAAATTCTTTGCCTGATTATCCTCGTCACACCCGAACACAGCACACCTCATATTTATTGTTGTTTAATTAATAAATATAAAAAAGAACACAGAAATCCTCAAACACTTTTAAACATTAACTGAAAATGCACTGAAATCATATGACCGAAGGTCAATGACGATTTTTCTTTACGGACACCATAAATCATTTTATTTGGCCGCTCTCCCCTCGCCATTATTTTACGATTTTCTGGACAGTGTTTCTGGCAATATCAAAATTATTAGTAACACTCCTTAAAAAAAACCTTGTCCTATTAAAATAGTTCTTGCAGTTTTTACAGAAATATAACATAAAATCAAAAAACTAGAAAACACGCTTTTGTTAGTAACGCTCTGAAAAGTATAAAACAATGCTATTTACTAAAAATATTTTGTTACGATATACGCATTTTTCTTCGAGTATACTATTATTGATAACCTCAAGGATTCAAGTTTTCGAAAAGCATGGCCTTTTAATTGTAAAACTAACTCATATGAAACAATATTTTGAATAATTCCTAAATATTTTTTCGCTCCACATTTTTATATTGTTTAATTTTTATAATATTGTAGTTACGCAACTTTCAACGACTTTGATAACTGATAATAAAAGGATTTTAAAAATTGCACTTTAGGTTTTTTAGTACATTCGAAAAAGATTCCCTTTCCTTGTAATTTCGAAAAGACCTTTCTGAGAAAAAAAATAGTTTATGCAGCTGGAATATTTTAATTCTTACTTTGAGAGACATTGAAAATGTTTATTTAAGGGAGATATTTATAGGGTGAAATATTTAACTCGATAAGTCTTTAATATGAAAAATATTCGTTATTTTTAACTGTTTTGTGTAATATTTGATTTGATTTTTTCGACTGCTGTGTTAGGATGTTCCATACCTAAATTTAATTTTTTTCGATAAAATGGCATCTCAAAACAGTTATTTGGCCCTATTTGTCAAACGGTTAAAAATAGAATAAATGTTGTATCTTACCTTTTCAGAGTTTCTAGATAATATCAACTTTTAGAGAACAACGAAAATGTCAAAATTTGACACTTGCGTTCAAACAACTGAGTACCCACTCAGTGAAGTTGTCTTCTTAACTATTTTTTAGCATTATATTAGGCCGCTATCTCTTGCATTTGCACCAATCATCCCCATGCCACACCTAGCTTTTCTGCAAAATTTGGGGTAAGTTGGATAAGTATTTTTATAGTAATAATATTTTTAAGATTTTATCCAGCCATGATTTTGTTACACCCTATTGGATTTTTACCGAAATAATACCATGTCATTCCCATATAATCCTTAATTTTTAACCAAAATTTAAAGTAGATCGGATCATTAATTAATTCGGCATCTAGGAATCCTGAAAAAACCTCGGAGAGTGTTTTCTTTTAAGATTTTGTAATTTTTTCTTCCCTTTAACCAGGGAAGTAAAAATTAGATAAGTGATGTTTTGCTCTAAGTTTGGCTAATAGAGAACCAAGGGACAATGACAGTTTTTAAGAGCTAGTTTCCCTAAAATTAAGAAAATAAGATACGGTATGGTACAATAAAAAAGTGTTTAGTGTCATAATTTTAACATAGACCAAATCGATTTTACCAAAAGATCCAGAGTCGAACAAATCAATTTCCTCCAGTAAATAATTTTTTTCCAAAATTTATAATCAGTTATTAAGTTATGACACCATTAAGGTAAACTGCTAAGTCTTACAAACGAAGTCTAGGTTGGTTTGCAGATCGCTTAAAATGAAAAATTATCGGTAGCATTTACAAGCGTCTATTGTGCTGTCGGCGGTTTTGAAGTTACCAAAACACCCGTCAAGGAATAATAATTGAAATCAAGATGAATCGTTTTATAAAGCGTTTATAATAGACGTTTTGTACGTATTTTTATAGAAGCTTATATATTTATTAGGTCAGCAAAATACACTGGTCAACAATTATATTGCATCAACTATTATTACCGTTAGTTTCAAAACCCCATATGTTCGATATTAATGAATCGAATTTTTTCTGCTCAGAAGGTGTTTCTTATGGAATTCTGCATTATACCACTCAATTTGAACACTAGGTTGTATTGTATAGGCAGATATTGAGTACAGGCTGCGCAGAAAATCAAACTTAAAAATAATGATATATATGCGTCTGTTACACTTACTGGATTCTTCAGTTACAGTATCCCCGTACCATATTATATGAAGAAATAGAGGGTTTTTTTTTTAAGTTGAAGTTGCGGTAAGATAGATATTGCAAATTTTATACTTTAAGAGCCCCAAGCTGTGGATTTTCGGCAATAGCTCTAGTTTTTAGTGTAGGGGTTTTTATAAAAAAATATAATTTTAAGAACAGAAAAAGTAAAAGTGAATAGAAATTTTTTAAATTCGAATTTGTAATTTCCAATCAGCCAAGCCTCAATTTCTTTATTTAATATTGCTAGTATGTTGGAAGTGTGCCGGCTAACGAGTGAAACAGACGTACGTGTCTCTGTAATACGAAAGAAATTCTACTTCCAGCTTTTCCAAATATTAACTTAATCTTACAATATTATCTGCAAACACTTGGGAAAAAAAGAGGATGCTTGCTTACTCCAATTTTTAAGTGTATGCGGTTGCGTAGTTTTATTTTTTTTTCACGTAACTCTTACTAAACAAAACTTAAACTGCCCCCTCAACTTGTGAAAAACCCTATATTTCTTTATGTGCTGCTGATAACACGGCAAAGAGTATCAAACCTAGTGAGTGAAATAAACATAGATGTATGGCAAACACTTCAATAGGAAAATATCCTAGTCTAGTTATCCAAATTTGATTTAATCTTTCATCTATTTCATCAATCTAATATTTTTGTACGCCCTGTATTCAATATTTGACTGTATTTCAAACACTTTAAAAATAAAAATTTATAACAATTTTAACACATACTGTATTACATACTTGAGTAGCCCGCACATAAATTATACACATTGGACTCAAGTGTATCCAAAACACCTAAAAAAAGAAAACTTTGTACTGTGGTTCTTGTTTCACGGTCGTATAAATTTTTGATGAATGTGCACATTTAGACATATTTTATTTTTCCTCGTACAATGAAACAGAATGAGTGATTTAATAAAAAGATTATTGAAGAGGAACAAACGAACTCTCAGCCAAAAAAAGTTTATTGAAATCTATTCATTAACAACGAAAATATGGGGTTTTGAAATTAACGGTATTAATAGTTGATGTAATATAAGTCTTGAGCAGTGTAGTATATACAATAAACAATTATTTTGATAAACGTACAGAATGATCCAAATTCGACGCCTCTGGCCTCTCATCAACCCACCTGTTTTTCTGCACATTTGATAAGCTTGTATTTTTTGAGTAAGTTTTGTTTTAAAAAAATATCTTTATTCAAAAGTTAAAAGACAAAATGTTTTAAAATCTACGAAATAGTATAGGAAATTTTGATTGAACACAAATGGGGTTTTCCATGGAAATCATGAAAATGAAGTGCCATTTTGATGTTTAATGAAAGTGAACTTATGTCAGAAACTTTTATCGTTCTTCGTCTGGATACTCATTTTTAAATTTGCAATTTTTAATAATTATTACTCCATTCCATTGCAACTACGAATCACAATGTGGTTTTACCATGATGGCCCTTCCCCACAAAAATCAATAGTATTAAAGGAATACCTTGATAATAGCTATGTGGAAAGGTGGACGCAGCGGCCCTCGAAGTCGCCAGATTTAATGCCCCTTAATTTTTTATGGGACACTCTAAAAAATTTGTTATATGTAACATTTGAAGCAAAAAATCTACAATGCGTGTCACAGTTTAACAAGAGATATGTTCAGAAAGGCTACAGTAATAAAAATCAGGCAAAACCTAGAAAAGTGTTGGGAAGTCGGAGGGGGATCTATTGAAAAGATTATGAATTAGCTTAGTTATTTTTTTTTACTTATTTACCAATTATTATTATTGGGCAATAAATTGTTAATTGTTTCGAAATTGGGTGTAGTTATTTTTAAAACTTACAAATATCTAAACGAAGGGCAATAAAAGGTCCTATTAGAAGTTCAATTTTATTAATTGCCACAAAGGCGCCTCATTTTCATGTTTCCATGGACTACTCAATTTTTATTTAATCAAAATTTCTTATATATTTTCGTATATTCCTAAAAATTTTGTCCTATAACTTTTGAATATAGAGAGTTGAAGAATCATCAAATAAAAAAATAAAAGCTTTTCAAATGGTCAGAAAAGCAGCTATGTTCCTAGAAAATAATATGAGTGAGGTCACAATCGCCATTTTGAAAAATCAAAAAAAATTACATTGAAAATATACCTTAGTGACACGCATTTAATACCCTCTATCCATATTTTGATCTGCACTTCCCATTTCACATAATCAGCCAGAAACTGACTTCGCGACTTGCTTAAATGCATCTTAATAATGTTATTTTTAAAAAAATAACTTGTGAAAACATATAGACAATTGCCTATAGTGTCAAAAATTCCTTCTAAATTAAAATTGGTTAGTCCTAAAAAAACAATGGCTTTTCTAAAAGTTCTAGATATTTTGAAGCCCTATTATTATGGTTTCCGGTGGAGATTAGTAGTTTCCTAGAAAATCGCAAAAAAACCTTTAAAAATTAGCTTGTTGCAAATGTCAATAACTTATACAATTGCAAAATATAGATCAGAAACTTCATATACAAGATCTAAATATGTGTGCAAAAATACTGACTCTGGGACTTGATAATGTAAAATATTGAACCGAAACTAGGAACTATTGTTATTTTTACCGAACCGAATTACTTTAGCTCAAGTATTTTAATATACCACAAGAGACCGTTTCTTATACTAAAATCACAATACTTTAAATGCACCCGTATAACGCAAAATAAGCTAGCTAGCTATACTATGGCTAGTATCAAAAAGATAGAGCTTTTTATCTACTCAATCATGATTGCCCCATGTCGGACTGGTACCCAATACAAAGTCTCAAAGTCGCGCAAAAAAATTTCGTGCACACTCCTTTCTAAGAGTTTCTAACAAATTTTTCAGCCTTGTCAAAGATCGGGCTGAATTTTACATCGATCTCTAGAAGAAACGTGGGCGTTTTATCGATAAGTTCATTTTTACTCCATTGGAACTTTTCTCACCACGCACCCAACTCCTGGATTGCAAATTGTAGTATCAGTCAGGGTGAATAAAATAAGATTATCTGTCTATTATCGTTAGTAGTAAAATTATTGTTTAAAGACTTCACCCAGGATAAATAAATGAAGTCACAGAATCCGTATTTTGCACACATTTTTATCATCATGTAGGCTATTTTTTAGTTTTAAAACTATTTGCTTTGGAAACTATTTAATGTTTTTTCACCGGACATATCTGAAAAGATAGGGTTTCGAAATACGTACAACTTTTAAAAAATTATTTTGTTAATGGAACCAATCTATTTTAAAATTGGAAACAATCGATTTTCGGCATTTTCTACAATTATTTGATGAATTTTTTTCTTTTGAAAATAACATTATATAGATATAATAATAAATCTGCGCGAGCCACCCGGGGCGAGATATACTTACACCACTCGCCTAGCCGTTACATTAACATGTGATAAATATTTTTGTACTATTTTCCTAGTCTATACTCAGTTTGGCCCTTTTATTGCCACTAAAAATCATTATTTTACAAACTAAGTAATAATTTAATCATGATGGTAGATAGGGACGACAAGGAGGGACACGGATTAATAAGGATTTTCTTTCACTATAGGTTAGGACAATTGACTTGAATAATTTTTGAAAAATATATATAATTTTCGATAACAGTTTTATCCCTTAAATTTCTTCAATATGTATCGTTGGAATGCGGATGTCATCGACAGGCTTGTAAGAATTATCATATCATTCTATTTTTTTTAAATGGGATAACTTGAAAGCAGTGGAATACATTTTATGTTGCATGTATTATACTTAATTTTAATTTTTTTCGAAAAAATGGCCAAAATTGTTAATTGGGACCTATTTACCAAACGGCTAAATTAGGATAAATTAAATGTCCTTCCGGTTTATACCAAAATTGAAATTTTAACTGGAGGATAAAGTACATCTTATTGTAAGCAAAGTCACTTTGTTCTAAATTTGGCAAATAGAGGGCTTTAGTGACCCAAAAAGACAATTTTTTAAAGGCCACCATTTTGAAAACTAAATAAATAATATAGGGTGTACTGTATTAAAAATATATATAACCCATAATTCTAACACACAGGAGGTGAGTACCCAATCGATATTACCAAAAGATCCAGAGTCGAAGAAATCGATTTCGAATCGAAAACCGTTTCTTTTTTGATTATTATAATTGCAATTTTCAATTCAATTCTCGAATTAATTTGAAAAGTTTAGTTATCAATTATTAAATAATAGGTATTATTTTGAAGGTTCCTGCAAATATTATTTTAAACAGAGCAGTTATCTTCAAAATCTACGTTAAGATGACTTTTTCATTTAAAGAGACGATATAGCATAATATTCTAAAGAAAAATTTGTAAATTTGGCCATGGAAATAAAATTAGAAAGCTCGATCCTAGGGCGTTGCCGATTTGGCCTCTATAGACGAGAATATAATTTTTTAAATTATATTATTATCTTTCATATTTACATACAGATTTTAAGGGAAAACATAAATTCGTGCTCTTTTTATTATTATTGTAATGTTTTTGAAATATGACCCAAACTAACGTTTTGTATTCAAAACTCGTATTTCCAAATCAAAAATTGAAGTGGTGGATACATTTAAGGAAAACGTTTTGGGGAGTTGGCGGTTTGATCACTCTAGATAAAAAAAAGTTTAATACGGCAACATCGTACTTTTCAAACCTAATTTGACATCTTTCGCTATTTGGAAAAAAATCTAAGAGCAAACTTTTTTGAATAAAGTAGCTATTTTACCGCTAATAATTTACATGCTTTTAACACAGATATTTAAATACTGGCAAGTGGTAACGGTTGATGTAATAAAGACAAAAAAAAATTCTGAAAACCTTTTTTTTGCATTCAGTCGAGAACTAAATCTTACTTATTATAATTTGAATATATCAGAAGGTGTTCATAAAAACTCCTTAGGTATAAAATAAACTTGAATATTCTTACTTAAAAGTCTAACCCTTTGCACTTGAAATAACAATAATGTTATTTTCTTTTCTTTTTTACCCATTTGCATATTTTAAATGAGATGCCGTGTATCTAAATATATTCAGGAATTTCTTGACAAACTCTGGGCCCACTTTACGAAAAACAGAAATGCCTGGCGGCAACGATCAAAGAATTCTCGGGCTTTTCATCAAAACAGTGAAATATTCCCCTGTTTGTCTTGTATATAAATATTTCCTGGTTTATTTTTATTTTAATAATTTACTACATCGCGTCGCTACTTTGCAGAAGAAGGTTGGTAAGTGGATGTATCCTGAAATATTTTCCTTGAAAAGGTTTGCTGATAATGTCTGCTTAGATTTGAGTATTTTAAGTAGAACCCCCAACAGATAAATATTATATTGGTATGTTAATCTGGTCGCTGTTAAATTAATACATTACTTTCTTTGTAAATTTACAACTATGTATCATCGTCAACAAAAGTAACTGGGACAAAAATTACCCATTTTACTCTCCTGAACTATTATTCCAAGTTAACCTAGAATGGTAATGCCAAAGTTAACCTAGGATTGGAACGTCGAAGTCTTTTGCTTCTGATTTGAAAGCAATATTTATCTTTGTTTGAAAGTAAATAACTAATTTGTCTACATTTTATACAGTCCACATTTTATACATCATGCCGAAGCTAACGGAGGAACAAAAGTCAATAATTTTACTCGACTCGACGGGATAGAAAAAAATTAGAGAAATTGCAGCAGACGTGCATGTAAGAAAAAACACCGTTTTGTTAGCCAAGCAAAAAAATTCAGAATATGATGGTATCTTTGAGAGACTAAAGGCGGGACGTCCAAAGTCAAATCAAGACCATGAATTGGTGCAGTTTCTTAGAAACAATCCTTTCAAACAGCAGTAAAGGCTAAAGAAGAAATCAATTTTCCAGGTTCTGCAAATACTGCAAGAAGAAGGATCGGTTATCAAACCTAAGGACTCGTGCTGCTTCTATTCCTTGCAGAATTGAATAAGCAAAGGAGGTTGGAATTTGCAAGGGAATATGAAAATCTAGATAATTTCTGGGAGAATGTGGTATTTTCTGATGAGAAAACTTTTCAATCATGCCATAATGAAACACTGCGCCTGTTGGGATGAGGTATGATGACAGATATACACAGAAAATAAACCAGAGTGGTCGTTCTTCTCTAAACGTTTGGGGCTGGATAAGTATCAGGGGTCCAGGAATATCTGCAGTGATTGAAGAAAGGTTTAATGCAGATGTTTAATGCAATATACCAGAAAACATTATGTTACCTTCTGTGAGGCCAGGTTTTGGAAACAACTTTGTATTTCAACGTGATAATTGCCTTATGCATGGAGCTAGAGTGATGCCAAATATATTGCGAAATCATAATATCGATACTTTGCCCTAGACTTTAAAAAGCCCTGCTTTGAATCCAATTAAAACAAATTTATAAGGAAGAATTACAGCCATGTAATCAAAATGATGAATATACAAGAGATTTGGTCTTGAGCATGCCTCAAAGATTGCGCAACGTTATCGAACATAATGGTTCCATGACAAAATATTAAGTTATATATTTAAGTTTTAGTTTATGGTTATTAGTTACAAATTAAAAAGAACTAGGTTTAATTTTTTATGAAAGTTTAGGGTTAGGTTATATTAGTGAAACATATTTTTTAATTTTACGGCAAAAATATTAGTAATCATTATTTCAATTTTAATTTTAAAAATTTTTGTTGGTACGATTTAATACATCTCGATTTTTTACCTTTTTTTGGTTTTGTTAAGAAGCTTTCTTTAATTTTACTATATTTAAGCGAAAAAAAGCGTCGATGAAGCGTTTTTTTTATAAAAAAAAATCACAGAACTTTCCTTAAATAACCATGAAACTTCAGAAATTTCACTACTTTTCGAATGCTAATCTGTCAATTATGAAGTTTTTGACAAAATACAGATTCTAATTTTATGCACTGTTGCCAAACTTACTTGGTTTTCTTCAAATATACAACAAATAGTATTCCTAAATTTAAACAAAACGGTTTAACGATAGTTTTATTAACAAACCTGGTGCTAACCTAACCCAGTATGAATTTGGACTCTAAATCGCTATCGTCAATCACGTTACTTTAGAGTGCGCGCATATTTCAGATATGATTTTAGCATGTGATTTTATGGCTTTAATGATAATTTTAAACTAACAGAAAACATACACCTACTTAACAGTTTTGTAAAAAAAACAATGTTTTAATGCAGACCCCTAATTTTGTTGGTGCTCTACCGCGCGCTTTCTTTACAGCGACCCTAACCAATCTTAACCTAACCTAAAATGCATTTTTTGAAATTATAATATACTAAAATTACTAACGATAATAAAACCAAATAAATAACCATGACACAATATGTTTATATAAAAAATATTTTTGCTTGAATCATGATGCCTCCGCGCTATCGTGCTCCGGCGCCTAACCTGGTGCTTACCTGGTACCACTCTACCTAATTCCTTTTCACTCTGACTTGCACCAACCTATCTATATAAAAAAAATTATACTGGTACATCAAAAAATATAAAAAAAATTATTTTGGCAACAGCGCTTACCGTCTGACTAAATGGCATGCAGTTAAGTTAGCACGTTTAGATACAAAACAAACTTCATTTGTTAGATATTCTGTTAGAGAGTTATTCATATTCGTAATTAAAAAAAAACAATTCTAATTTAATAAATATATACTACAAATAAACAAATCTTTCAAAATACACATATTAACTTACAACAACAGTCATATGCAGAAAATGTAACGGAATTTTAAAGAAAATGTGTTAAAAGTGCCGTAGCGCGATTTGACAAATCAATTCTAATTTGTATTATTTTGTGAAAAATTGTAAGGCATCCACGCCTTTTTTGCTTAAATGTAGTAATTTGAGTTAAGCTTCCCAATAAAACTAAAAAGGGTCAAAAATCGAGATGTATTATATTATACCAGAACTGAAAAGCATAAAGATGTGCGACTGGATTACTTTTCATGATTGACACTTAAGGTGGGTTTATACAGCGTTAATTTAAATTGAGAATTCAGAGGTGGTTTATACAGAAAATAAAAATTAAATAAGAAATAAAAACAAACGCTGCTACGAAACATACTTTTTGCCCGCTATTCAATTCAATACTACATAAACTTAATCTCATTGTCTTTAACCTAAAATTCATAATTTTTCAAATATTTGACAGGAAAAATCATATAACGGTTCCAGAGCTAATAAGATGCTGTGTCAGTTACATTTTGGTGACGATGGACGTAGGGGAATTTTGCACGAGAGAAATTCTGGGTAAAGCACCGTATTTTTTTTATAATTAAATTTAAAATTATGGTCCATTTTATTTGTTTATGTTTTAGTTCAATTGTGTTGGCCATATTATTTGTTATTGCTTCTAAATAATATTAACTACGTAATAAAAATTAAATATTATTGTTTAATGGAATAATTCACTTTGCATAAAAATAAAATTATAAATACGCAGTGACTAAAGTATCATTCTTAATCTCGGCATTACCTTTGACTGAAATACCTAAAATTAAAAAAGATAGCAGGCATCTTGCTTGCAAGCTGCACACGCGTATCTATGTAAAACAAAATTTAAATTGAAATACTTAAAAAACTACTAGAAAACCGCATATAGTATGTTATACAAATAACTTGTCTTAGAATCAAGAAAACCATTCCATCTAATGTAATATAACCATACCATATAATTTAATATAATCGGTCTTTTACACTATCTTTATTATATCTATATACAAAACAATGTTTTTATTTTTTTTTATATAAAAATATTTTTTTAAATATACAGTGTAGCCCCACGGGACTACCTTAAAATAAAAAAAAATGTATTACAGAAGCATTAAATTTGGCTAACAACCGTGAAACACGTAAAATTTATTTTATCATTTTGAACATATAACCCTATTTTTGTATAGTGTCACTCTAGGAGGTGAAACGGCTCCCTAAATAAAAAATCAAAATTTTAGGATTTCATTTTAGGGGGTGGAAAACGCCAAATCTGTTTTAAATTCTGTATATAGTCTTTTTTTCGACTAGGTACACAGCGATATTCTAAGGGGTAAAACAGCTCTTTGAAGGTAAAGACATTTTTTTATTTCAGAATCCATTAATATTTTTAAATAATATTAAAATACAGATATTTATATATATATATATATATATATATATATATATATATATATATATATATATATATATATATATATATATATATATATATATATATATATATATATATATATATATATATATATATATATATATATATATATATATATATATATATATATATATATATATGGAAAGAATAGCCGATAGACTCTGAGATAAATACCTTGACTTGAAAGTAAAGCTTCAGACCCATAGCATGTTGCAATTTTTAACAGTTTGTAATAACTATGCAAAATCCTAAATACATACCTTTTAAAATACCGTTTAAATATTGAATTAAAAATTAGCTTCGACAGCTTTCAAATATTTTTATCGTAAAACATAAAAGATCCAATCTATCATCGAAAATCTACAAAATATATATTTTAAACCGTTTAAAATTATATTAAAACCGTTTTGACAACCGTTAGGTTGTTTATAAATGACTGAAGACCCCGTCTAAAAACGGAAACCCAAATCGATATTCAAAAAGTATAGTGTTTTCATTCCTGGTGTACATCCGTTTATCACTCTCGTTCTGAAAAGAACAATTTTGCTGACGTTTCGCCAAAATCGGATTTGGCATTCTCGAAGCGTTCTAATTCGCGTCCGATTGAAGACTGAAAGTCTTGGTGACAGCAGAGCTTCTTTTTATACCCCCACCATTGGCCGAAGGTTATATTTAAACGGTCGTGCGTCATTGTTTAAATTTTCGGGACGTTGTTGTTCGGCTAATGCCGCTTGATTTTCTGTGTTTTTTAGTTGATATATGATTGATTTCCATACTGCTGGTAACTTTAATGATTCGTCCCTTTTATTTAAATCACCTTGTTTTTCTATTTCTATAGCTTCTTCTCGGATTATTCTGGTTCGATAGTGCTCTATATTGGCAATCTCCTTACACCCTTCGAAGATTATTTTGTGGTCTGATGATGTAAAAATAAGGCAGATGTTGTTTGTTTATTTCTGATACTGAGTTTATGTTCTACTTTTGCTGATATTCGTCTGTTTGTTTGCCCAACGTACAACTTTTCATAGTCCTGGCACGGGATGCTATATACTCCGTGGTTTTCCAATTTTATTTTATCTTTTGGATTTCCAAGTAGTTTACCTATGGTTGTTTGTGACTTATGAATTGTTTGTGTATTGTTTTCTAAGAATCCTGCCAATACGATCTGTAATACCTTTTACGTATGGTAGGACTACTCGTTGGCTTCCAGTTTCATAATCTTTGCTGTTTGTTTGGGAACCCTGTTTATTGATGGTTTTATCTATGGCATGCTTTGTGTAACCATTTTTCTTTAAAGCACCAGATATTATATTCATCATGTCTCGTTTGTGTATTAGTTAATCGCACGGATCTAGATATGAGAGTATTAGCCACGGCTTGAATTTGTGCTGGATGGTAGTGTAATCCAGCATTTAAATATCTGTCAGTATGTATTGCTTTTCTATAAACCGTAAATTCAATGTGTCCATTGTCCCGTTTTGTAAGCAGATCGTCTAAAAATGGGAGTTTGTTGTTTTCCTCTAACTCTAGCGTAAATTGTATTTTAGGATATATTGAATATATAAATCAAAAACCACAGAAAATCAAGCGGCATTAGCCCAACAACAACGTCCCGAAAATATAAACAATGACGCACGACCGTTTAGATATATAGTTCGGCCGAGGGTGGAGGTATAAAAAGAAGCTCCGCGGTCACTAACACTTTCAGTCTTCAATCGGACGCGAAACAGAAAGCTTAGAGAATGCCAAGTGCGATTTTGGTGAAAAGTCAGCAAAATTGTTCTTTTCAGAACGAGAGTGATGAACGGTCCGGAATGAAAACACATCATATTTTTCCATCCGTACAGGACTACGAATCAACACTATACACCTCTACGGGGAGGAGACTTTTAAGGCAATCAGGATGTACGAGAAAATCAGAGGTAAGAAAACTAATCTCTTATGTGATTTGACCTTCCTAACTAAGTGTCGTGATAGCGATTTGCTTCCTACTTTTACACATATGTTCTACCATACTAAAACGAGAAAAACTAATATCATCCTCCTAAATGCAAGTAAAGCTTTATTAAGTAAAGAAATCCATCGAACTAGAAAACAACTAGCCGAGGTAGAGAAAGAGCTTTTAAAATTACACCTTAGATTGAGTAATTGCATTCATCAGACAGAATCAAACAAAAGCATTAAGAACGAAAAATTATATATATATATATATATATATATATATATATATATATATATATATATATATATATATATATATATATATATATATATATATATATATATATATATATATATATATATATATATATATATATATATATATATATATATATATATATATATATATATGTATATATATATATATATATATATATATATATATATATATATATATATATATATATATATATAATCTGTATTCGATGCTCAGTTATATCGCTGATAATATTTATGAAACACCCACAAAAATTCATAAAACTTTCATATTTAACATTTTTTCAACTTTTTAAAGACAGGAGTTTTAAGAAGACTGGTCATAATTATTTCGATATCTCTGTACAAGGAATTCAACAGGCCTGTATTACTGGTGGGCTATAACTCTAGGCCCCGTCATACAGCGGCCTTAGACCAGAACTAGCGCGAGATTTTGCGGGGAGTTATTATTGCCGTAGGGCTCACATGAAGCGGGGCTCCACGAGGCATGGACCAGAGGGAAAATAGTAGTTTACCCCTGAAATAAAAAATGGAGGACATTTTCGTTTTTTTTATTCTTCAGTTATTTTTAAGGGCTGCCAAGGTAATCCCAAATACTTAAAGCCCGATGACTTTTTTTAGTTATCTTTTGTGCGCGGGCGAGGACCCCAAATACTTATAAGCCGAAGACTTGTTTTTAGTTGATACTCCTAAAGAGCGCCCTCGCCAAACTTCGAACAGCTCAGGGACCCTTGAATACTTCCACTTCCTCCCGCCCTGGAGCTCAATGCTTGTTCACCCCGTTCTATAAAACAGACTTTGCCTAAATATCAAGTTACAAAACATATGGAATAAAACGCCTTAAAAATCCGTTTTTCTCTGCGCTAATTCGTCCATTAATCATGAAAATAAAACCATTACAGGCGAAAACACAAATCAACGCCCGAAGAGACATAGCGGGAATAAAATTTGACGTCGCGGGGGCCGTTAAAAGTACAAAACGCTTTCGGGGTGAGGAATAATCGCGCAATATATCATCGGGATAGGCAAAGCGTCTCTTGGCTCATTTTGCGGCTTGTCAAAATTGATTTTGGTAATTTGTTAAATAAATGGAGCATCTGGCGAGAGATGCCTCTTCGGAGTTTCCCTTAATCCCGTATAATTCCTATTTTTACAAGGATATATTGGTTAAGTTATTTGAAAGTGCATTTCTCTTCCCCTTGAAGTAAGATAAATATTATTATAGTAACTTTTAACAACCATGAAATTGAGGGTGCGTCCTAAAAAAATGGTGTGGCTTTACCTGAAACTACCCTCGTTATAAATTTTTTTTTTTTGACCCAGTTTAGTTTAGCACATAGTTATTTAGTAGTATGTACAGGATTTTTCCCTATATTTTAGAACACTACTGGAGGTTTTATTTTGAAAGGAAGAAAAAAGTTTAAACTACAGAACTTGTCATCGGGTACAAGAAATAAACATCGAAAAACTGTCAAAAAATGCTAACATGTTGTTTCTTAGTCCTTCACGGATGGAAAGCTTCGAAAATGCCAAATGTGATTTTGGCTAAACGTCAGCAAAACTGTTCTTCTCAGAAAGACAATAGTAAACGGATGTACACCCGGAATGAAAATATATATATATATATATATATATATATATATATATATATATATATGTTATTTATTTGCTTTAATCTTTTTGGCATTATATTAAATTAAAATTTTTCCAAATATATATGTAGCAGTAAATCGTAGTTGCCATGAAAACAGCAGATAAATAGGATAGGGTAAGTTGCATTAGAAACAGTGGTATTTTTGACAGATAAAAAAGTTGGTTTGTGTTTATTAACGTATCTCTTAAGATTTCAACACAATTTTAAGTTCATTTTATTATTAACATTAGAAAAATAGTATGTTTACTAAAAGTGAGCAGGTTTATATACTTATCATGTACGGACAATATGGTAAAAATGCAGTGACCGTCTTCATCATACAATAAGACAACACATAATTTATCTTATAAATATATAAATGCGTGAAGAACCCAGCAATCCGCCAGAACCTTTTATTATTAATGAGGAAACTGAAATAAATGCAGTTGCTTTTGTTACTGTAAATCCTACAGCATCCACCAGGGAAATCGGCATTGGCAGAGAATCCGTAAGAAAAATTTTGAGAAAACATGGGTAAAAGTCATTTAGATACCAGCTGCATCAACATTTATTCGAGGAAGATTTCAATAGAATGTTTAACAGACAAATTACTCGATATTGGTCCACAACTAATGAACACCGAATGATGGAAGGTAATTTTCAAGAGATGCTTGGAGTTAACGTATGGGCTGGAATAGGAGGTACTAGGATTGTAGGAGCAATTTTTTTCCAAGGGCACCTAAACGGAGATCGATATTTAGGATTTTCACAAAATGAAATCGAATTTTTTTTGGAGGAATTGCCATTGGAAATTAACAACGATTAACTTTCAACAATATGGGACACTGAAGCATAATGCCATTGTTGTAAGAAACCATTTTGAGAGGTTTGGACATAACGACATTTCTACTCATGGCCCTATCCGATAGCCGCCTCGTTTGCCAGATCAAACACCAATCGACTTATTTTTGTGGGACATATTAAAGGTATTGTTTGTTTAACACCATGGCAATGTCATACAGACAAACGTCTTTCGGGTTCGAAAATCCCGAAATATACAAGGTCAGCACTTTGCAAATATAATTGGTGGCTAAGCATAGGTATTTCATTGTTTATATTTCAGTTTATTGTTATTGTTATTGTTTTGGTTATTGTTATTGTCAGTTTTACTATGTTTTTAAATAAATACCTTTAATTATTAAATAAATTGATCTTTTATTATTCACCGAATAACCTTTTTGCGACATACTCGATATAATCCATTGATAAATACAAAAAAATCTTTTACCTATCTAATAAAATAAAAATGTTTGAATGAAAGTGGAGAAACGTTTCGTAATGAAATATTGCATTTAGTAATGTTATGTAAGTGATATGCTTCCATTTCAGTTTTTCCAGTTATGACAAAAATATTAAAATAATGAAGCTTAGAGTCCTCTATCAAAAAAGTTTGCAAAGATAAAATTAAATAAGAGAGATTAAAAAGAGGGTAAAGAACGTAGAGTCATTTTAGGATGATCATGGCACTCTAGATGGAAAAGGAAAATTAAATTTAAAAATACGCATTCGGGCGTAAAACGATCTGTAGAATCCGAAAAGCCAAAAATATACAGGATGTCTCATTTAAAAATCAGAAGTTGGGGTACTTCCGTGGAAACCGGACGTTGGAAAAACACGTCAATGCATACAAATGACGTTTTATTAGAGAACTAACCCTACCAAATTTCGTTAATATCGAGAGCGAAATAAAAAAGTCAGTAAAGTAATCTCGTGGTCAACCGGTATTGCTAGTCCAAGGCCTTACAAAAGATCGCATTCGCCAAAGAAGTAAATTTTGTGGCGGAATATTACGACGAGTCAGGGAAGATTTGATTTATGTGTAAAATTTCAAGTCAATTGAATAAGTAGTTTTTAAACATTTTTATTGAGTAGCCAATTTGTTGCTCTATATTACATTGGTACTAAGGCATCACAAGTTTATCTATACGTCACAGTTAATGAATGTGCTAAATTTGCCACTTTGTTGCGTACCAAAAATTTTACCAGTTTATGTTTGAATTAGACTTGATTTTTGTGCGAAATTCTAGAACATTCGGATTCTTGTGGATTTAATGTCGATTGGGTAGGAGTTTTCTTATGTTTGGACATACCACTGCACCGTTACAGAGGAAGCGGTAGTACTGCCACGGTCATTATTGTATCTCTACAATAACTACTACCTATTATTGGCAGCCAAAGATGGAGAGCGGCTTTTCTGGGTGTTCACATATCCAAGTACTAGCCGCGCGGCGATACTTTAGTTTAATTAACGTCCAAGATTGGACCAACGCAAGTCACCACCGTACTACGCGATGTTAGATTTTACTAATATGTTACGGTTTCATCTCTATATTATGATCTTTCATTTTTGACCAAAACTTAAAGTTGATACCCTGAGGACTCTAAAACGTGAATATCAGTAACTTTACTTCACCATTTACGAGGAAAGTGAAAACCATTATAGGTTAAATTTAAAACATTGGAAAAATATTAAAGTTGACACCATAATATAACTTATTTATATAAAACCCTATACATTAAATTTTGGCACCAGGTTTTGACAGTATGCAAAAATCCTTTATATATAATTTTTATTGGATAAAATTAGAGCACTTTAAGCAGTAAATTTTTAGATTTATTTACGTAAATTCTTAAGAAATTACACGCGACATGTATTGTAATCGTGAAAAATCACCCTCGCACATTTTTAGACATTATTAAGCTTTTGTGTCCTTATATGCCGAAAGATATGTTTTTCCCATTTCCGTCGGACTGTAGGTTTGCCCAAAAAAATCCCTATCCAATTTTTGAATTAAGAATCGCGAATAAATGGGACTACTAGAAAAATTTTCTAATATATGTTTTATCTAATCTAACTTCGAGTTTTCAATTTTTATCCAAAATAAATGCTGCAGTGCTGCCAAGGTTTGAATTTTGATAATTGTATATTTTTTTTAGATGTAACTCCTTACACAGTATCTCAAATTTAAATAGAACATTGAAAGACCAGTCAAAGTTTATTCATAATCTTAGAAACGTGTTATTTTTTTTATTTGGACAACAAAAAAGAGCTTAGGTCAACCAGAGAAATCATATCAGTTCATAAAAGGTAACGTTTTTATTTTTTGTACTTTCGGGACTAAAGTTTATGCTTTAGTTTAGCCTAATAAGGACTAAAGAGGTTCATTTAGTCTCAAGGGACTAAAATGTATCTTAGCAACATATAATTTAAAAAAGTGTTAAATTCAACACATTTATTTATTTATATTTAGATAAATATTTACAGTAGTACAATTTACAATATTAAATAATCGATGTGTTTCGTCTACAATATGTTCAATAACGCTAGTTGTAGAAGTACATGCGACAGTTCTAGATACTTCGTTAGAACCTTGTCCGGAAACGTTCCCTGAAGCTTCAATTTGGAATGATTTTACATCATCACGTCCAGAAATTTTTTCGGCTATAGTTTTTCCATACCTTTCTAAAACATCCACAGATGCACCAGCGTCAGATAATAAAGAGGCAAATGTTCGTCGAAAACAATGTTTAGTATACAATGACGAATTTCGTAGATTTCAGAATGCTGTTACTTTATGGGGTAGCTTTCCAAACGTATTTTTCCAGCTGGCTGCGTAGTGCAATAATTGTTTTGGTAAAGAACGAAAAATCGCAAATGCGGAGTCTCAGCTTTTTTTAAAGCTACATATTTGCTGCAGATATCAGTAAAATTGACAGAATTGCTAACAACGAAATTTCTCTGAATTTTGTTTTAAGTATTTTTAATATTAACCGTAATTGAGTGATCCAAATCAGTTACATCTTCCACCGGCAACTCAACTGACTTCTTACTTTTATAGGCACCTGCTACACCTAAAAAAAGGGCTTACTTCATCATTAAAAACTGATTGTCTGGGGCACCCAGACATTCATCAACCTAGTCACCAGTCAGGATATGGCTTGTTGGCTTATATCCGTCGTCTTATCTTTTCAGCAGGGCAATTAGCTTGTGAAATTTGCTAATGTCAATTTTATTTTTAACGTTAACGATAGTCTTTAACATATAATAATGTGCCCAAAGCCTCGAAGGTAATGAAGTCCTGGATTTTTCCGTGAAAAACACAAGTAGCACATCTTCGTTGAAATTTTCCACGTTTCGCAAATATAAAAATAATAAAAATTATCTAGTGAATAACAAACTAACAGTAAGCGCTATTGTTTCTACGAGACTAGAAAGGCATTTGATGTCCTTGCGATCAAGCCAACAGTATGTTCAATACCCACCAGACGGAACCATGCATTAGAAAGAAACAAGTTATTAAATACGATGTAGCTGAATACCAACGTAACACTGGACATATTATAATTGTTAAAGAAATCAAGCTTCACGCGATAGTTTCAGAATTCTATAAACGAAAAATTAGAGAATCTATTATAAAATTATAAACATTCAAAAAATCTACATTAGGCATACGACATCACAAGAAGAAAGAAACTGATCATATCAACTCATATTCAGTTTTTAGTTCTCGTGGAGTAAACATATCTGAAGACTCCTCGTCCAAATGAAGACAAAACGTAGGGTAGTAGTTATAGTTTCACAAGGTCTAATCTCAAGAGCCATGATTTCGTAATTTGTCTGGCTTTTTAGAACTTGTCAGTTAATCCGTTCACTCGTTGATTACCGAACTACTTTTTGCCCCCTATTACTCCTATAAAGACCTATTTTACAAATGATAACTGTGCTGTTGACTTCAAAACGTCTCCAAATTGAATTATTATTCTATTTGCGTTTTTCGAGCATATAAAATCTCGAACCAGTTCAAGATTATACACTCTTAAAACTACCCCTGTTCATCTCGCATCCGGAAGCTTTTACGTTCCCAAGAATCTTGTTTTATTATCGGGCCCCTCGAAGTTTTATGACAAATGGGGCAACGCATATCGTTAAGCCTGGAGGGTGATTTCGTCAAAACGACTTTTTTAAGAACGTTTTCTTCCAGAAAGGACAAACGCCGCCAAATAAATGAAAAGGCATCAAACGCTTATGTTTTTCTTACTATGAGGTTATAAAATTGAGCCCTTTTCGCTGAATAAAAGTATCTGGACTTGGAAAAGGAGAAATAATGTTTCGAAACCATTATTACAACGATTTTTGCTGTTCTTTGAGCCCTTTAGAGACCCGATGAAAAATTACGTCCGAGGGGCTGGTTCTTGCTTCAATTTTTTTTGAGACATCATCTCAAAGATACGAGAGTTTTTATGATTTAATTTATTGCAATAAAAGTTTCAATATGAAACGTTATCATAAAATAAAGAATATTAAAAATTAATGTTTTTATTAGGACTCCTAATATCCCGGAAAATTAATGTATTTTACACTTTAGAAAAGTAATTTTCCTTTGAAATAAAATTTACTTTAAATGTTTTGCAATTAACTAGAAAGTTAGTGACGGGTAAAATTCACTACCTTAACTCTCATCAAAATCGATAAAGTAAATAAAGAGTAATGTAATTAGAACACATGCTTTTTTAAATAATGAAAATTACTATAAAATTAATTTTGATCCAACAGACGTTTTACAAAAAATAACTAATAATATAGTGAATTAAATTTCTCTTTTTAATGACTTTGAAAAATCTAGATTAATAACAAGCAAGCAAGCTCCAAAAATTTAATTAAACTACATAAAAATTATTTTCCAATAAGACATGTAGTATCCTTTAATAGCTCCATCCACTAAATTATCGAACAAGCTAATTAAATATAGAAAAATGGTGCAACTTTAAAGCAAAATGGGGTACTAAAAATTCTCATCAAATAATAAACAATAATAGAAGTATCAATATCCCATCAAACGCAAAATGTATCTCTTTTGATGTTCAAAAACTTTTTTTTAAAAGTAATAGAAATAGTAGAAAATTTGTTAGTAAAAAATAAAGTAAATTCTATAATAAGACAGGATTTAGATGCTCTTTCAGCCTGTTTGGATCGAAATTATTTTATATGTTAAATGAGGGTTTAATAATGGGAAATCATTTAAGTCCGTTGTTTGTTGAAATCTTTACTACAAATCTAGAAGAAAAAATACACGAACATCCATTAAATAAGCATTTTTTGTACTAATATAGGTACGTTGGTGATATTATTCCTTATTTTGCAGGTAAAGAACGATAATTAAATCAATTTCTAAAATTTATATATAATTTACATCCAAGAATTAAGTTTACTGCGGAAATAGAACAAAATAAATCTCTTAGTTTTGTTGTAGTAACTATAATACATAAAAACGAAAAACCTGATTTTTCTATCATAACCGTCACACATAGATATTGTTATTCATAATAATTCATGTCATCCTTATTCATAAAAAATGCCAGCTTGTAACTGCTTTATTCACAGAATTCTAAACGTACCTTTATCATATGAAAATTAGAATAGAAAGCTAAATTTAATTAAGCAGATATCACTTAACAACGGATACAAAGTAGATATTATAGATAAAAGAGTCGCCCAAAAATCTTATAATAAAGCTATCAATTTAGTTTTCCCAAAAAATCGCAAGCTTACATGCTGTGTCCTAAAATGTACATTGGTCAAACGGAAGAGGATTTGACAAAATAATATAAGAGCATAAAACTAGTTACATAAAAATTTAAACAATTTACATTACGCAACTCATTTGCTAAACGAGTCACACACATTTAATGACAATTTTAAAATTCTTCATTCGGAAATAAAATCGAAGAAACTTAATTTTCTAGAAAGTATGGAAATTAATAAATTTAAAACATCTGGGCTACTACTAAATGATCAGATAAATTTGCATAATTCCCCATATTTGAACCATTATTCGTTTTATTACTTGTAAATTCCGATATTTTTATTGTCTTGTTTTTAGAATAAATGCCTCATAGCAAAATAAAGGTAAACTGTAAATTCCATCCGAAGAAGACACTGTGTGTCGAAAATCATAGTTTAAAGTTATATAGTAGAAATTAAAGTTATAGACATTTTATTCAGTGTATAATGAATTTCCATCAGGTATCGGCTGACTCAATTTAATTGTTTATCATTTATTCTAAATTAAAAAAAAAATATTTTATTGTGAGTGTAACACATGCTTGTATTTTATACAATGTCTAAATCTCACTACTTTCTCTATTTTTAAGATAAAAGTTCAATACGACTACACTATTTTTATATTTTCTCAAGAATATAGAAAGGATTATAGACCAGATCACGAAATCTATAACCTTCAAATCTAGCAATAATGTTAAATTTGTTCTTAATTTTCCTTAAAATATTAACTAGAGTTTGTTGATTTGCCTTACTCATGTTGTTTTTGACCTTTTACTGCTATATTTATAGTCTGTTCGGAAATAAATCGAATGTATAAATAATTTGAAAATATGCAACTTAATATAAAAATATAGTAAAAGAATTCAGAACGACCGGACCTATTAAATTTTACTTCCCCCGTAAAATAAATATATAGTTATAATTGCTGAAAAATTAAACATCATTTTGGGATGAACTGGTAATATGTTGCGAAAAATCTAATGTGAAAAAAATAGCTTCCTAATAAAATATTAAATTACCAGTGTCAAAATAGTGTATTACATAACAAGTGTTGAAAGCGGAAGTTTTTAAACGAGAAGATCGCCTCTTGCGGAATACCTTCAAGTTTGAAAACGACCGCTGGAATAAAGCACACTATTTTTTCTACGACTACAAAATATCATCAGTTGTACTTTTGTTTTTATTTTTATATTGTTTTCAACACTAATGTTGAAAAATTGTTCCCAGTTCAGTTGTTAAAAACTAAATAATTGCTTTGACTAATTATAAATAAAATACGTGAAAAGTAGGTTTTGCTTTTTCAACTTTCCTCTGACTCAGTATCTTCCAAATACTCTCTGTTGAAATAGCGTATTACATAACGAGAATGATAAGGTGCTTATTACAAATGAGAAAGAAAAGAAAATGTAATTGAGTGAGTTTGTAATAAGCTAATTACCATTAAAATTTTGTATTATAATTTTCTATACCGGGTGGTGCGTTGTTTAAGTTTTAAATAAAAAAATTAGAATCGACTTGGCTAAAAAGTAAAAAATAATACTTTATTTATTCCTTAAATATAGACGTTTTAACGTCGGTGCCCAATGCAGTCTCATCTTTTAAAACTGACGCCCGAATCACTTCCTCTCAGGTCCCCCTAGCGTAAACTGCTCTTTCCATCTACTTGCTCAACCCAAAGTCAAATGGTAATATTGACTTCCTATAGCACATTTATAAATGTCCAAACAGACCAATAACAAATTCGTATTTAGAGACATGTGCAGAAATATTTTGGGATCCTTGCAACTGTTGGCTAGGTTAATGCATGAAGATTTTATTGACGGCCGTGTTACAGAAAGTACACCTAGGTAAACTAAATCTATATCTATATTATTATATAAAAGACTTAGTTGACTGACTCACTCATCACGCTCCAGCTCAAACCGCTTGCTCAAATTCAAACGGGGTGAAATCACCCCTTAAATATTACAATATTTTTTATTTAAAAAACGGCCAGGTTTTTTGAAAAAACGCTTTAACACGTGTTTTCTAATCTATTTTTTACATATTTTAGGATTTTTTTAAAATGCATACAGGGTGTTCAAACCACCATTTAAATAATACAATATTTTTTTCTTTAAAAACCGGTTAGTTTTTCGAAAAAACGCTTGAACACGTGTTTTTAATTTATTTTTTTACATATTTTAGGATTTTTAAAAAATGCCTACAATTTGTAGAAAGAGTTAAAACCATCTCTTAAATAATATATTTTATTTAAAAAACCGTTAGTTACTCGGAAAACGCATGTACATAATTTGCTCTATATTTTATTCTTTTACATATTTTAAAATTTCTTAAAAATCCAGACATGGTGTCCAAGGGGCTGAAACCACCCCTTTAATATTATATTTTTTATTTAAAAAACTAATAGAGTTATTCAGAAAAACAATTGAATTACATATTTTAGGATTTTTTATAAATTCATACAGGGTTTTGGAAAAATCGGGTCATTGATTAATTTTTGCGATCTTTCTTTAACCGTCTGCCGTAGAAAGCTGAGCTTGTGCAAACAGCTTGATTTTAGAGTGCAGAGGTTCGACAAGAAAGGATTCCTTGACTCAGTTTCCAAGGGAGTGAAACTACCCCTTAAATGTTTATAGTGGATTCGAAAGTTGTCAAAATAAAACTGCTTTTTGGTTTAAAGAACGAGCTACATTAACTCCAAAAAATAGCACAGCAGATTAAATAAATGTAGCTTTATTGGAAAAATTACTGCTCCACAATTAACATACTACTGAATAGAGGTAGTTATAGATCAAGAAAATGCGGTTAATTATCCTATCGAATTCCTACATTCTCTAAACCCTTCAGGAGTCCCTCCTTATGAGTAAACTTTAAAAGTGGTGGCACCAGTGATGCTTATTCGAAATTTAAAACCACCAAAATTGTGCAATGGAACTCAGCTACAGGTTAAAACATAACAAAACAATGTAATAGGGACTACTATTATTTCTGGCCCTGGTCTGGGAGAAACAGTTTTTATACCAGGTATCCCTTTAATTCGGTCAGACTATCCTTTTCAGTTTAAACGTGTAGAGTTTCCTTTAAAGTTTTGTTTCGCCATGACAGTTAACAAAGCTCAAGGGTAATCCTTAACTAGAGCTGGAATAGACTTGCTCTACGATTGTTTTTACCATAGTCAACTCTATGTCGTATGCTCTAGAATAAGTTCGCGTAGTAGCTTGTCTATTTTACAGCCAGAGAAAGCAACAAGAAACGTGGTTTATAAAGAGGTACTCAAAAGAGGAGATTTAAGCACTTCTTTACATCCCTTTCGTTATACTCATATAGGTGAACGAAGCCGCGGGTATCCGCTAGTCTAAACTATAAAACAACTCTCACCCCAGCAGCGACCAAATTTATCGATATATTATCAGACATTAGTCATTATTTGGGTGTCGACTTCAAAATGTCTATATTTAAGGCATAAATAAAATATTATTTTTAACTTTTTAACGATTTGTTTTGAAGTTCAATTTAAAAAAAATATTTCTCACTTTTTAGTAATTTTTTACAAGTTCCCTTTTTAAGAATATTATAATTTGTAGTATATGTATATCCAATTATATATAACACAATACAAAAAGTGACGAATATAGAAGTAGGCAAACCACACCATTAAAATTGGATCTTATAATAAGTACTTAAGAAAAATAAATAAAATCATTTAAATGTTAATATTAGAGCTGTTTACTTAGTTAATTTTTGTATAGTGTCGTATAATATAAATTACTGTCACATAAACTATGCATCATAACTCACACCTGTGCGATATGCATGATAAATCACAACACTGCGTTACTATAATAGTTATTCTTTAAGCACAATTGTTCATAAGACTATTTACTAATAAAGGAGTAGAAATAGTTATTTATACTATAAGGGATGTAAGTAACATTTACCAGTCAAGGACGAGTTCGAGACCGGTTAATGTACTTACATCCCATATAGCATATAACATTTTTCCCCCGCCCTGTATTGTATGTTTAAAAGAAAATGCTGGATATATTTTTGGATTTTCATTATCATAACATTCGATAGCATTCTCATTAAATTATGAAGGAAGCCGTGATTTCATGCTTAAAGCCCCCGATGATATATACTTATTGAAAGTCGTAATGGTAATGGGAGTGCTGGAGCGTGCCTTTCTAGTGAACTCTGTAAAATGAAAATGGACAATGCTAAAATAAGTCAAGAAGTCATAATTGTGACCATTCCTGACTCCAAAAATGCAATGTCACGTACATTTACAGTGACAAAAAGTGACACACACGGTTTGTCATTTCAAAATATTTCAAAAGTACATTGATACAAGATCCTACATGACGACTATTAAATATGCGCTTCTTTATGCGATATCAAAATGGAAAGTACTTAAACCAGCCTATCGCGAAAAATACGTTTTCATCAATTCCAAGTAAAATTGCAAAATTTCTAAAGTTTAAGAACTTCAAAATGTATACTGGACACTCTTTTAGAAGAACGTCGGCAACTTTATTAGCAAATACTGGAGTTCATATATTAGCTATTAAACGACATGGTGGATGGAAATCCGCTACTATTGCGGAAAATTACTTAGCTGACAGCCTCAATAATAAAAAGGAAGTAGCGAATAAATTTTTATACAATAAGACCCAGCCTTGTGCTTCAACAATGACAGAAGCATTGGTTAAAAATGAAGGATCTGTGGAGTCAGAAAATGTAATACACATCGAGAAGAAACGAGAAAACGTGTTTCCAAATTTTGTTAATAATATGAATAATTGTAGTAATTGTACCATTAATATTCATTGCAATTAATATGACCGGATTTTTGTAATATATTGATGAAATCAAAAATTAAAGGTACTTATAATAATTTTAGTTTATTATCTCCCTAGGGATGTAAGTTGACTTACATCCTGTCGTTAAAGGCAACCAATACCTTGTTGAGTAACTTTCACTTACGTCTGTCAAAGCACTGTCAAAATAGGTTGCTTACAATACAGGGAGGGGGAAAATTTTTTTTCAAGACGCGTTAACAGCATTTTTTTGTTAGTTTCATATAATGTGGGGCTAGGAAAACCACTTATCTGATAATTCTAAAGTTTGCAGAAAAGTCAATCATGATATAGCGATGCATGTAAAAGTTATAGGTGAACACAATGTGATCAAAGAATATGGCGAGCCAATAAATTGTAAAAAAAGTAGGAAAACTTTCTACATTTTTAATCGGCTTCAAATGTTGCAGTATAATCACGCGTGATATAAAGAAATGCTCTAAAAGTTTCGGTACAAGCTCAATATGCAAGAACAAAATGCCAGCCTAATAAATCGTTTAATATTGCCACTATAAATTCCGATATTTTGTTTTTAATTTAATATATTATTTCATAAAATAAATTCATTGTTAAAAGTCTAACATATTTTTAATCAGCATAACCAATCAGAAGTTCATGTGTGGAACTTACTTTTCACTTTATCAAACAAGTTAGGTGTCTGGCTTTTTTTGCTTTTTATTTCCCTTGTAACAGGGAAGTATTGTAATCGTAAAAAAATCACCCTCCGAGATTTTTTCAGATATTTACGTTTCAGGGTCCCTAGAAGCCGAAAAACATGTTTTCTAAATTCCGTCGGTCTGGCTGTTCGCGGTATACTTAGTACTTATCCGATTGACTTTAAATTTTGTCAAAAATTAAGGGTTTTATGAGAATAACCTGGTAAAATGTTGGTAAAAATCCAATATGCCAAAACAAAATGGCGATCTAGTAAAATGTTAAAAAAATATTATCAAAAAGTCCAACTTATCTCAAATTTTGCACAAAAATCAAGTACTATGTAGGAATCAACCAGTAAAATTTTGATGAAAATGCAAGATGGCGAAACAAACTAGCGGCTTAATAAAATATTTAAAAATTCATACTGAGGAACTAACAACGCACACAATTTGAAATCAGTCAATTGACTGATTTCAAATTGTGTGCCATAACTAACTGTGGTATAAAGATGAACTAGTATAATTGCGGTACTGATTTAAGATGGCGTAACAGATCTGAATAGCAGATAAAATGTTTATAATCGTGAAAAAATGACGCTCTCAGGTTTACATATCTTTACGTTTTAGCGTCCCTAGATGCCAAAAAATAAGTTTATCAACTCTGTAGGTCCGTCTGTCGGTTTGTTTTATATATAGCTTATACGATATAGCTTAAAAACTACTTATCAGATTGACTTCAAATTTTAGTCAAAAATTAAGGGTCATATGGGGATGACCTGGAAATTGGTATAAATCCAGTATGCTGGAACAAGATGGTGGATTAGTGAAACGCTAAAAAAATGATTACCGAAAACTAAATAATTTACCTCAAATTTTGCACAAAAATCAAATGTTACATAGGAACGAACTGGTAACATTTATGTCGAAACCTAAAATAGCAAAACAGAATGGCGGCCTAATAAAATATTTTAAAAAATGAGCCTGAAAAACTACTTATTAGATTAATTTCAAATTTTGTACAAGATTTAAGTGCGTAATAGAGATACACTTGTAAAGCCGTGGTACGAATGCAAGATGACTGAACAAAATTGCGGCCAAATAATTTGTTTAAAAAATCAACGTAAACAAATTTTATTCATTTCACTTTAAATTTTACAGGAAAATTAAATGCAATATAGGGATATACTGGCACGAGTTCGATATGACGTAACAAAATGCCGGTGTGTGTCAATGTAAAACTACTTATTGAATTTATATTAAATTATGGACAAAAAACAAGTGTGGCTAGGTAGAAACTGGTAAAATATTGGTAGTATTTCAGTATAATGGATCAAAATGGCGCCGAATTAAAATGTTTAAAAAGACATATATATATATATATATATATATATATATATATATATATATATATGTTTGTTACTAAATGACTATATACTGAACTAAATTGGGTTATACTTCACTCTTCCTACTAAAAGTAAAGTTTCAAAACGAGGAAAGTTCCAGGTAAAGAAAATTTACCGTTTCTTTTTAAAAAATATGGACATTATTTAATAGTTAATATTATTTAAGTCTAAGTCAATTATTTTAATACAAATTGCAATTCAAACAGGTAGCAGACAATATCGTAAACAGATAACTTAAATATACAACAAATTAACTATGTGGAAACTACGTCATAATTCGCTTAGGCTAAAATGAATAAAGTGATGTTAACTTTACCAGGCAGATCGCTGACACTGATACAATTGTTTCAGCAAAGATATTTGTTAGCAGTTATCCGTCTAATAAAATTACCAGCAGTTTAATAATTCCCGCCTTAGAGATATTATTGCTTAATTACGAAACTTAGAGTATTACTCCATTCATAATGCTACTCAGATTCATAATTTGGACTCGCCCAATTTATTCCAGAGCTAACTTTGTTAATTTAAAACAAAAAATATGTTGTCCTATATGAAGTTGTAAACAATTCCGGCACCGGAATGTCATACTTGCATTACTTGCATTGTGAGTTAGAGTACCTCTTGTGTCAGGAAAAAGCTTTTGTTTCAAGGGAGTTTCGGCGAAATTACAGCTTAGTTTGGATCGTGACGCGAAGACAAGTGTCTCGTAGTTTAGGTCCATGCAGTTATTTGGAACGGACTTTCATTACAATGTTTTAAAAGCACAAGTTTAGTGTGCTTCCTCGCATTGTATTTTTGGGAGTTGCGTATTTTTATAAGTATTATTTGGTGTGAAAACAGTAAAGTACTCTGCTTTTTTATATATTTATATAATTTGAAATTAAGTTCGCCTATTTTATTTAAAAGTAAAGTTATTTTTCTGAAATATAGTTATAATACTTTTTATAAATTTTAAGATCTAAGAATATTAATGTATTTATTTTACATTTTTGAAAGAGCAACTTTCTGTTAAAAATAAAATTTGGCCCATTTAATGCAACATGGTGTGAAAGCGGTCGAGTAAAGGTCGTTACCTGAGGGCTCCTTAAAGTGTGTTAAAATAAGTAGAACTTTTTGGGAATATTTTCGAATTACCCTGACCATTTAGCATTATATTTTTATAAGAATTAGAATATCTAGTTAGGCTCTTTAGTGTACACATGTTCTTTATATGTGATCTTCCAATTGTTTTTAATGAAATTAAATTTACCTGAATTTTATTAAATAGAGCTTATTAGGTATGCTACATTTTTATATTTTTATATTTGTTTTTTAAGTGAATTAATTTAATCACATAACTTATCGTTTATATGTTATAGGTTATAAGATTAATTGTGTTAATATTTTTTTGTAGATCTGCATCTATGCACAACATTGAAGATCACTTTCCTCCACGAGTCATTTTTGGGGAAGCACTTTTTGGAGAAGCACTAACGATTTCTTATTATCTTATTAAATATACCCTCGAAATGTTAGATTTCGGACTAAAATTACACTACCTCTTTATCAGAAAGCCAAATTTCAAAGGTCGTTTA